>CM062814.1:626485169-627123456 GCA_031772625.1 Pinus tabuliformis | reverse complement strand
ATCTATGAAAAGTTGGTAGAATTGTTTTTTATAAGCATTGTAGGAGAAATTAAATCATTCAGACCAAATTATACAAAATGAAGGTATCTAAGGATGAAGGAATAGCCTCATACCTTACGAAGGTATTTCAAATAAGAGATCAACTACAAGAATTAGGAGAAAGAAATGACCATTGTTGTGCTAAATGCACTACCTGATGAATGGGGCAACTTTGTATCAAGTATATATGGAAAGAAGGAAGCCACTCCATTCAGTGAGCTTTGGTCATTATGTAAGATTGAAGAAACTAGGTTGAAGGCAAAATGAGATGTTGCATCAAGTGATCAAACTCAAGCATATGCAACTATGGCTAGAAAGAAAGGGAAGTTTGGAAAGTTCGATCCTCGGAAAAAGAAGAAGCTTGACATGTCAAAGATCCAATGCTATGAATGTAATGAATATGGGCACTTTAAGAGAAAATGTCCTAAACTCAAAAAGGACAACAAGAAAAGAAAAGATAGAAATGAAGCCCATATCATCGAAGAAGTACAAGAACCCGAAAAGAAGAAGTCAAAGGAAGAGAAAATGAAAGATCTTTATTATGACTAAAATAACCTCCTTCACTTTCTTTACAGCAGTCATGAAGGAAGCAACACAAGTATGATAGGATGCATTGTAGCAGAACGAAAGATGACATCATCATAGAAGCATGACATAGTGGTGGGCTCCAGTATTGTAGCAATAATGCTACAACTCCTGGAGCTTCCTATCTCTAATTTTATCAACCCGGTAGTTCGTACAAACTTGGAAGCGACGGTGTTGTATGCACAAGTACTAGCTCTTGTCGCAGCTGTCACTTGGTCAGCTGGCACAAGTCCGCTAGGGCTCAAGCCAACTTCTATATGTTCTCGGAAGAATCTTTCTAAATGATGGACGAAGGCTATCTCAATGGAAAGTAATCTACTTTGCAAAAATGAACTGAAAGCCAACCAAAACATGGAAACCCTAGTAAACCCTAATCTGACTAGTTTAACCTCTATGATGCAATAGTGAGAGTGCAAATGTCTAAAAATGATGCCATTACTTCTAGTGATGTGAAATGCATGAACTCAAACTACTTCCATTAAAAAGAACACTGTTTTTGTATTTTTGCTTAAGTGGATGGAGTGGTTATGATTTTGTTGCTTATTAGGGTTTGGCTGTGCAGAGGTGGTGCGAAGGGAGAGAAAGCTTGGGAAAGGTCAGGAGGGCTAGGAGAGGTCCCAGGGGATCCAAAACATCATTCCACAGAAGTCCACAACGTTCAGGTGCTCAGCAACCGAGTGTGCAGGCTTCTACAGGATGTCTGCAGGGGATCCTACAGGAAACTCAGAGATTTCTACAGGATGTTCTGAAAAGAGGATTTTGGAGAATGGATGGAGGGAAAAAGGTGGAGGAATGAGTATGGAGGTGAAATAGGGGTGTGAATAGATCTAGGACTTGGAGGTTGGAGTTGAGGAGAAGGTGGAGATGGTGAGATTTGTTCAAGGAGGGATGAAACGATGTTGTACAAGAAGATGAGAATCATGGCAAAGTAAACGAATGAGGTAAATGTAAGGTAAGGGTTCTGAGTGAAGGATGAAACAGGTAGGTTGGATGGAGTATGTGCAGGTAAGGAAGGGTAATAGGTACTCTGCAAGTGGTTTTCCAAACTGATCAAAAAAGACATGCAAGAAAACAAAGATCTAGTTATGCTACCCTAATATGATCTAGCTAACAGTAACAAGAATGGACAGCAGCTTTATTTGCAAGGAAACCATGTACAACACGTGAGCAAGAACAGTCCAAAAGATCTAAATGCATGACAAACTCCTACCAATCGATTCTAACCATAAAAAGCTACTTTAACCATCAAAAACAACCAAAATAACAAAGCAAGATCTAAAGAGCAGATTTCATTTTAAGAACGCAGCAAAACACATAAAGATAAACAAGGGAGGTACTGGGCGCTTGAGATGGGCCCAACCCCAAGAGCTATAGCCTCCCAAGAGAGATTTAGAGCTGGTGCAAAGCTGGATTCATCTTTATTAAACAAGAATGAAGAGTTACATCAAAACTGTCCACAAGGAGAACTTGAAAATGAGCTAACAGCAAAACTAATCTATTGCATAAAAATCGAACTACAAACTAGCTAACTAATGGCTAAACAAAATGACTAACTAGCTAACAAAAATGACTAACCAATAGCTCCCCAAAATGACTAACTGAAATGAGGTCTCAAGCCCTCTTATTTATACAATTTGAGGACCCAACAGTCCTCCTAAAATTTAGGGACTTGGCTGCCCAAGACTGGTAGTTAATAGCAGTCCAACTTGACTTGCTTGGCTGCCCTTGTGCTCATTGATTTGGTGGCCTTTGAACTCCGAGCTGATGGTGGAGAATTCGAGGTAAGGACCCATAAATGAGGGGGACACCTTCCTACAAATCCTCTAGCTTGTTCTCCCACGAATTTGGATGCCAAGTGCTCATTAAGACCTTCAATTTTGTCTCCAAGTTGACCAAAAAGGCTACACAAAGCACCCATTAGACTTGTTGGCATAATGACTAACCAAATTCACTCTATTAACATAAAAATAATAAAAAAACATGCAATAAACAAATGAGAATGGTGGACTAAGCCAAATTAGGAGGTTGAATGAGCCCAAATAATTGTACATTTTTGGGGCTCATCATCACCCCCCTACTGAAAGTGTTGCTCATCCTCTGAGCAACCAATCTTTCTCCTCGTCTTTGATGGCCCTGGTGGCTTCCTTGGCTAGCATCTCGGCCGATTTCTCCTTTGGCTTCCCTCTTTTCAAACTTTCCTGCAGAAACTGTTCGCTGGCTTCCTGTAGAAACAGTCCTCTGTCTTCCTGTAGAAACAGTCTCTGTCTTCCTGTAGAAACAGACAGCACCACTGTATCCTGCTTGGTTGTGGGCGATTCTCCTTTCAGCTGGGCTGCGGCAGCCTTCATCTTCTCCTCCTTCCTGCTCTTCTTTCTCACTGCCTGCTGCTTGTAACTCTGAGCTAGTGTGATTTGATAATTTGATTCCATTAATTAGGATCATAGCACAACATAAAATTGGAGCAATATGCCTGGTTGACCTCCATGGCCAAGCTAGGAATGTTTCCAAAGCAGAAGATCAACAAAATGCTATATGAATCACCTGCCATAATGTGGCAGCTTTCATGGATGTCTAAAGAACCCATGGGAATATGGAGCTTGGGAAACATGCAGCAGAATGCGTTTTTATTTGGACTCGTTGTATCTAGCAACTTATGTGCTGCTATAAAACATTTATGCTGCAGCTGGCAAGTAGACTTATGTAACAAAGGTAAGAAATATGAGGAATTACAATGGGTGAACAAGGAATCTGGATGGACTTGGATTGTGCTAAAGATCAAGAGGCGTGCTTTTATCATAGCAGATATATAACACCGAGAACCCAAGATAATCTATGCAGCGTTGGGGAGGTTAACTGGATAGGTGAAGGTGGCCAGCTATAATCATGAGTCCTCACACAAATTTTCTTCTGCATGATGTGGACGAACAGAATAACCATCATGCCATATCAATTGGAAGCTAATTATTGCTACTGATTTGACCACATTTCAAATAGATTCATCACAAACCTTCATCTATGTGAGACTGGAGATTTGCTTATTTGTAAACAGAAAGGTATCTTGACCTTAAAGACCTAATTGCAGTGAGGATTTGATGAAGCCAAAACTTGTAACAATTTTGCTTTTGCTGTAGAGGATGACATAAATTGCACAAGTTAACAACCACTCTACGAAATCAAGCCTTCACACCCATGTATAGGTTCACCATGCATTGCTGACTTCTAAGTTTTCTGCATGCATTGCTAACTTCTAAGTTTTCAGCTAGCATCTCCTGAAGCAGCATAGAGGCTATTTGTTGCGTCCTCATATCCATTCCAATCTTCTTCTACCAGAATCCTAGGAATATATTGATCCACATGCAAGACTTCAAGAGCTTCATTTTCAATTTGAAATCAGTGGCTTACAGTCTTAGCTAAACGTGGCACACCATACCTATGAACTCGTACAATGGGCATCTCCATGCCTTCTGGACTGGTCGGCCATCTTAGAAGAGCTGTGAAAGCACCTGATTGGTCTTCTGACAGTGGTATTGCAAGAGGAATTATACCCCGTCTAGCATAAGGAGGGACATGTTTTTCACCCTTGGCCATATGATAATTGTCCATCTTTCTTCAAGCTCCAAACTTGATGAAGAACCTTAGGCTTCTCTGCTCTGGAAGTCTCTGCTGCACTTTCCTGTAGAAGACCCCACCCGTTTCCTGTAGAACGTAATTCGGCCTTTGAGTGAGCCCGATGCACTAGAGAAATTCGAAAATAGGTAGGAAACTCAGCGGAGGTCGATAGATTAAGCCGATTGTGGAAGCAGAGGATGTATACTTTGAGTGAGCATGATGCAAGTGCAAGTTGACTAACAGCTGAGCGCTCAGATTTCTGCGTGATTTTTGGAGTGAGGTGGCACATACGTGTGCTGGCTTATGCAACTGTTGTCTCCACTGCAGTGTAATTATGAACTGTAGTCCCCTTCTATTTGTTAATCAACTGATGCCCTGTTCACTGGAGTTCAACACATCTACCATTGCCGGTATTTTTCAACTTCCATGTGAATCTCATCCACGCATGCTACGTGATTTTTCAGGAGTGCTAGAGAACTGGATGTCGGGATAAACTTATTCCATTCGTGGCTTAATTCCACCATCCCATCAATTCATGCAGTTTTCAAATTAAATCTATGCAATAGAAGAATGAGATCAGTCACATACCTCGAAGTTGAA
Organism: Pinus tabuliformis; assembly: GCA_031772625.1. Classification (NCBI taxonomy): domain Eukaryota; kingdom Viridiplantae; phylum Streptophyta; class Pinopsida; order Pinales; family Pinaceae; genus Pinus; species Pinus tabuliformis. The sequence goes on along the minus strand of CM062814.1, from coordinate 627,118,623 downwards.
TGGCTGTCGTGAGCTGTTGTGAGCTGTTGTGGGCTGTCATTGCTGCATGCATTTGATTTTATGGTTGCATGATGGCTTGGTTGCTGATTCATGGCTGGTTTCCTTGTGCGGGTGTCCTCTGGCCAGATGCATGCAACAAGAGTTCATTTCCACGTTTAGATCTGCACCCTCAAACTGCTGCCATTGAATTTTCACAGGACCAGAACTTGTTTTCACCATTTTTCCCAAACGGTGAAGCGGATTGATCTGAAACTCGGTGAGCATGTTCCTATCATCATTATGCATCTCCCATAGCAAAATCATGATCAATGGATGCACGAATTTCGAGAAAAATGGAAAATGGCTGAATATTTCAGAGCTCGATTTCTCAGAAACCGTGCATCGGAATTGGCTAAAACTGCTTGGGTAGGCTACTATCACCCATGTGCATCTCCCCATGAAACAGGTTTTAAAACGGATGCACGGATATGGAGAAAATGCAAAAATGGCTGATGGTGATGGAGGCTGATTTCTTGGAAACTGTGCACCGGAATTCAATGAAACTGCTCAGGCATGTTGTCATCAACCTTGTACAATTCCCCATAAAACGGTTTGTCAAATGGATGCATGGTTTTCAAGTTATGGCAAAAACAAATTTTGTTCTATGGATTTTTGCCTCAAGGCTTTTTGCATGTGCTTGCATGGAAGGGAAAATTGAGCTTGGGCTATGATGCAAGTATGGAGATGATGGAGGAGGAGTTGGAAGATTGCATGAGGACTTCTGAACCCTTGAGGAAGCTACCATGTTCGCCAAACCACTTTTTGAAATCCATGTCTAGTTTCCCACAATTTCTACAGGAAGTTCCTGTAGAAGCACAATGAGAAGCACAAGGAGGTGGAAAAAATGATGGAGAAAGGCAAGGGATGGACACACAAGTGCTTTTAGGCCTAATAAACAGATTCCCACCATTAGATTCACTTTTGAAATTGGATTTGGCTCGTCCAAAGGTTCTACAGGATGTTTCCTGTAGAAATACAGAGCTTCCTGTAGAAGGCAAGAAAATTCCTTTGACCTTGATTTGAGTGCTCCTCCTGTCATGAAACGTCCTTCTTGCAACCTGCAATGTCACTGCTGCAACATGAACTTATTCAATGGAGATTAGCTTTATTTTTCTTTTTATTTTTTCTCTTTTTTTTTTTTGAAAACAACTAGGGCGCCTCATGGAGGTTTTCACCCTAATTGCCTGCCTTGGGCGCCTCCAAGGGAGGTTTTCACCCAAAGATCTTATTCTCTTTTCTCTTTTTTTTCCAACCCATTGACCGCCTCATGGAGGTTTTCAATCAATGAGCCAATCTAAGGCGCCTCCAAGGAGGTTTTCACCTTAGATTTTTATTTTTCTTTTTTCATTTTTTTCTTTTTTTTTTTTTCTCTTTTTTCTTTTTTCTTTTTTCTACCCTACCCTACTTGAAAAACAAAATTGTTTTCAAGTATAAGAATACTTCCAATGGAGCCATGTGCACATCGAGATTAGAGAAAAAATGATGTGAAGGCTCGCAATGCATGCTTTGATAGGTATCCAGATCTCAGAGACAAAGTGATCTGACTTTGAAAGTACAAAACATAGCTGAGGAGGAGAGTACTGCTGCAACTTAGTGACTGTCTGGAACCATGTCTCAATATAGCTTTGATATCCTTGGTCCTTTTCCTGATCTCGATCATTCTTCATGTCACCTTCTAACATGACTTTCTCACCTTCCTCTTTTTGCTGATCTTTCTCTTGCATCCATGGAATATTTGATGGTAACCATGAGGGATCTTTCTTTATCTCTGCTTCTGATGTCTTCTCTTCATCAAGTGCAGCCCATGGTTCTTTGATATCCTCTTTTGAATCTTCTTTTGCTGGATGTGATCCTTCAATGCTTTCAAGATGATCTCTTTTTTGCATTGCTTTCCCTGAGCTATGGTGAAGATCATTGAGCTCAAGAGGAGTCATTTGCACATGTTGTGCCTCAGCTTTGCAATTGGGTTGAGCTGCTCCAATGTGTGGATTTGGAAATGGTGGTATGGGTAGCTGAGTGGAAGTGTGAAATTGAGATGGAGATGGATGGCATTGTGGTTGGGTAGGCATTTGGGGTTGCCTTGGTGGAGGAGGAGGCGATGGTTGTGGATGAGCAGGTGGTGGAGGAAAATGAGCGGGATGAGAGTTGTACTGGGGCCTCCACTCCTGATGAGGTGCATTCCACTGAGGCTGTGGCTGAGCATAAGAGTGAAATGAATGAGCAATTGGTTGGGCATAATATGGATCTGTGAAGGAACAAGGAGGAGGTGTGAACCAGGAAGGATGAGCAGGGGGACCCCAAGAAGGCATGAAAGTGGCTTGATAGGGGTCATAATAGGTCTCGGGTGTCCCTTGCAGTTCCTGCTGGTAAGATCTAGGTCCATGCGGCCAACTTTGGTTCATGTAATAGAGTGATTCAGTGGTTCCTTTGGCTCTCTGATATGCAGCTTTGAATCTGGGTAAGGAAGGGCACTGATCTGTAGGATGGTATTCTTCACAGACAAAACACACTTCTATGGAGTACAATGGACATTCGTTCCTAGGATGCTTTCTAGTGCACCTAGGACAAAAAATGACCAAAGCCCTCTTGGCTTCCTCTTACTTCTGTTGGATCCGCAAGGTATCTAGTTGCATGGCAAGAAACTGCCTCATATCACTCTTGAAATCTTTGATCTGATTTTCAAATTCATCTTTGGACAAGATGTTGCTCCCAATATTTCTGCTTGTAGCCATTTGCTCCAGAGGAATGTTTTCTTCTTCTTCTCCCCTAGAGGTTCTTCAGATATGTCTTGATGTCCACCCAGGGGTTCTTCAATCACATCCATCGAAGAAGAGAGAATCTTGGCTGTGTGAAGCAGTGGGGGTGTTGTGCAATCATTTTTCTAACTTATCTCTACTCCTACAAGGCATGAAATGAAATCTTTTTGGTTGATTTTTTTCTTTTTTCTACTTCTACTTGCAAAACTGAAATAGATTGAACTGCAACTAACTATCTTGCTAAAATGACAATGCGGAATTGAAATGAAAGCAGGAAAGGACTAATCTATTTTGCTCAAATGAAATTGCAGGAATGAAATGCTATGCTACGCTTGCAGAATTGAAATGCTAATCTACGCTTGCAGAAATGAAATTGCAGAATTGAAATGCTAATCTATGAAAGTGAGAAATGCTAATCTATGAAAGCGGGAAATGCTAATCTACTTTTGCATAAACGAAATTGCATAATGGAAATGAAATAAACTACTTAGAAGAAGATTGTAGTGGAAAATAGAAGAAAAGCGACAATCACCAATACTCTGACGCTTCCCCGGCAACGGCGCCAAAAAGATGGTGGGCTCCAGTATTGTAGCAATAATGCTACAACTCCTGGAGCTTCCTATCTCTAATTTTATCAACCCGGTAGTTCGTACAAACTTGGAAGCGACGGTGTTGTATGCACAAGTACTAGCTCTTGTCGCAGCTGTCACTTGGTCAGCTGGCACAAGTCCGCTAGGGCTCAAGCCAACTTCTATATGTTCTCGGAAGAAGCTTTCTAAATGATGGACGAAGGCTATCTCAACGGAAAGTAATCTACTTTGCAAAAATTAACTGAAAGCCACCAAAACATGGAAACCCTAGTAAACCCTAATCTGACTAGTTTAACCTCTATGATGCAATAGGGAGAGTGCAAATGTCTAAAAATGATGCCATTACTTCTAGTGATGTGAAATGCATGAACTCAAACTACTTCCATTAAAAAGAACATTGTTTTTGTATTTTTGCTTAAGTGGATGGAGTGGTTATGATTTTGTTGCTTATTAGGGTTTGGCTGTGCAGAGGTGGTGCGAAGGGAGAGAAAGCTTGGGAAAGGTCAGGAGGGCTAAGAGAGGTCCCAGGGGATCCAAAACATCATTCCACAGAAGTCCACAACGTTCAGGTGCTCGGCAACCGAGTGTGCAAGCTTCTACAGGATGTCTACAGGGGATCCTACAGGAAACTCAGAGATTTCTACAGGATGTTCTGAAAAGAGGATTTTGGAGAATGGATGGAGGGAAAAAGGTGGAGGAACGAGTATGGAGGTGAAATAGGGGTGTGAAGAGATCTAGGACTTGGAGGTTGGAGTTGAGGAGAAGGTGGAGATGGTGAGATTTGTTCAAGGAGGGATGAAACGATGTTGTACAAGAAGATGAGAATCATGGCAAAGTAAACGAATGAGGTAAATGTAAGGTAAGGGTTCTGAGTGAAGGATGAAACAGGTAGGTTGGATGGAGTATGTGTAGGTAAGGAAGGGTAATAGGTACTCTGCAAGTGGTTTTCCAAACTGATCAAAAAAGACATGCAAGAAAACAAAGATCTAGTTATGCTACCCTAATATGATCTAGCTAATAGTAACAAGAATGGACAACAGCTTTATTTGCAAGGAAACCATGTACAACACGTGAGCAAGAACAGTCCAAAAGATCTAAATGCATGACAAACTCCTACCAATCGATTCTAACCATAAAAAGCTACTTTAACCATCAAAAACAACCAAAATAACAAAGCAAGATCTAAAGAGCAGATTTCATTTTAAGAACGCAGCAAAACACATAAAGATAAACAAGGGAGGTACTGGGCGCTTGAGATGGGCCCAACCCCAAGAGCTACAGCCTCCCAAGAGAGATTTAGAGCTGGTGCAAAGCTGGATTCATCTTTATTAAACAAGAATGAAGAGTTACATCAAAACTGTCCACAAGGAGAACTTGAAAATGAGCTGACAGCAAAACTAATCTATTGCATAAAAATCGAACTACAAACTAGCTAACTAATGGCTAAACAAAATGACTAACTAGCTAACAAAAATGACTAACCACTAGCTCCCCAAAATGACTAACTGAAATGAGGTCTCAAGCCCTCTTATTTATACAATTTGAGGACCCAACAGTCCTCCTAAAATTTAGGGACTTGGCTGCCCAAGACTTGTAGTTAACAGCAGTCTAACTTGACTTGCTTGGCTGCCCTTGTGCTCATTGATTTGGTGGCCTTTGAACTCCGAGCTGATGGTGGAGAATTCGAGGTAAGGGCCCATAAATGAGGGGGACACCTTCCTACAAATCCTCTAGCTTGTTCTCCCACGAATTTGGCTGCCAAGTGCTCATTAAGACCTTCAATTTTGTCTCCAAGTTGACCAAAAAGGCTACACAAAGCACCCATTAGACTTGTTGGCATAATGACTAACCAAATTCACTCTATTAACATAAAAATAATCAAAAACATGCAATAAACAAATGAGAATGGTGGACTAAGCCAAATTAGGAGGTTGAATGAGCCCAAATAATTGTACATTTTTGGGGCTCATCACATAGCCAAAGTAGAAGTCTGTGGTTAAAACAATCCTCATAATAGAACGGAAATAACTCATGGCCTCTTCATAAAAAGCATAGAAGGATAACCATAGTAGCAGTGTATATGGTTGGACAAAGTCATCTAGCAAAAAATAGAAGATAAAGAGATCATCATATATCATCATTATTAGAAAGGAGCATTTGCAAAATGAGGATCATTAAGATCCTCCACTGGAATCTTTATGAGAAGGTTCACCTCTACTTAGAAAAACCAAGTGCCACACAAATAGTCCACATTCCACCTTGTGTGGGATCCACTAGTAAGGTATGATGACCAAGATGTGCAGCATGCCAAGTTGGTTGAAGTACTTTCATCTTCAAGCAAGGAAAGGAAGCTACCGAAGGAAGTCTAGATGACCACATGGAGGAAGAGGTATGCATATATTTAATAGATAAAGGCATGTCATCATATAGTTGCAAATAATCCAAGAAGAAGGATCTCTCCCATTAGAATGATGCATGAAGGCATGTAGACAATGTGCCTTGAACTCTTCTATATATTGATAAGATGAAATGAACATAATATGACATCATCTGGTATATGAGGTGGTTGAGAATCATGGTTCCTATATTGAAAGAACCATGTAAAGATCCTGAGGAAAGCAATATGTGAAGAAAGGAAGAAAGGAAGAAAAGTTCATGAAAGATGCAACGATAGTCATGTAAGATAAGAGAAGTGATCAACATCCGATAATTAGAAGAATTAGCTATGACACCTCCATGGAAGAAGGAGGTATAAAGATCGTGATATATATACTACAAAAGAAGAAACTTGGTAATGAATGTCGTGGAGATGGGTTCATACATGTGCAAGATGTCAAGGTTGCAAGAAGTTGATGTCATGACAAAAGGCCATCATAAAAAGGTAACTTTGATTTGATGTTCATTTTGATTTTTCAAAACATTTCGTTGGGTTGAAACAAAGCTACCGAAATAGAGTTGTAGATGTCACATACAACTAGTACTCATGAGATTGGATGGAAGATCCTGAAAGAAACATGACTTGGAAGAGGTAGTTGTATAAAGGAAAGCCGAATGTGGACCAAAAGATCACTTTTCGATGAAAAGAAGGATGACATGACTATTGGTTCAACCCTATGGTTCGTTGAAGGGAAGTGATGGAGAAAGATGGTCGAAGCCCAACAAAGAAGTTATGATGAAGAAGGCTCCATAATGAAGAAGATGAAGTTCATGACATGATACAGAAAGAGGAGCCCTACAAGCAGCTGATAGTACCATTATCTCCACTAAAGAGTAGATAGTTGATATTGGAAACAAGTCCCTAATTGAGAGGAAGCTTGGGCAAGTCCCTTGTTAAAAGGGAGCTTTGGAATATTCCATTTATAGGAATGTGCAGATCCTCCCTAGTCGAGAGGGAGAGATAGACACATCATTTTTGTCTACATGTTATGAAGAAAAAATGGAGAATTGGATAAGCATTTGAGATTGATTCCGATACTCTTTGAGGATGTGGTAGGACATCCAATAGGCAAGAGTAGTTGAAGAGGGAATTCCTTGAGGATGTGTTATTGCAAGACAGGAATGGCCCTAAATTTTAAAAGGGCATACCTTGTGAACATCTGGATGGGGTATGTGCCTTGAGGGACAATGATGATGGTGTCTATTAGTCAATGTTTCGCCAGCATTGTGCTCTGATCTTGTGGAGAGATAGAGTTGTTAGTCAAGGCCTTGCTATGTGACAATGTTGGTTGATATGATGAGATGCACTGATATAATCTAATAAGATAGCTTACCAATTTGACTCCTTATGTGAATTCTTCAGTATGAGAATGTCCAAGTACCTTGTATGGATTGTGAATACCTCCCTAGTGAAGAGGGAGTGCTAAAAAGTGTAACTAGATTCGATCTTCATAATGTCTAATGTAATCATGATTTTATATTTTTGATGGGAAGAGAAAAAGAAATTTTATTATTATATTTTGAAAGCATGGGTAAATTTATTTGTAGGTCAACCACCCATTGGGTGCTTTTAGATTTTTCATAGAATTATGAAGTCACAAGAGTCATTGTCATACGTGTAAGGCCCCTTTGGGCATGTTGTATATTGTAAAGAAAAAAAATTATAAAGTCAAAAGTGTCATAAAGACCCTCCAAAACGTTGTCAAACAGTAGCAACAAGTCGGCCTACAAGAAGGATCAAGTCGGTCTTAATAACAGCAATTTGGCCTCCTAAGGAGCCTATATATAAGAGACATTGACCTCACTTGAAGGATATCCATCCAACTCTCAAGAAGTTCAATCAAGGCAAGAAAGAAGACCAAAAGAAGAGTGAAATAGAGGAAAAGAAGTTGGAAAAAGAAAAAAGAAAAAGAGAAATTTTGAATCTATTTTGGGCTATATCTCTTCACACATGCGAGATCTAGGGCATCATCTTGCTACATCTAGACCGAAATTTATAGTCACATTGGAAGGTCAAAATTAGGTATCTAAAAGAGCATTTCGCAAGTTGAATTACTAAGGAAGAAGAATATCCCCAAGTGAAGGAGAAAGAAGAAATCACCATCTTTTCCCACACGTGCAAAAGCTAGGGTTTCTACAGTAAGTTGAAATTGTAGACGAAACTATTGGGGTCGAAGTTGCTAGAGAAGTTGTTGGAGTCGAAGTTTTTAGAGAAGTTGCTAGAAGGAAAGCTCATCAAGGAAGAAGGATTGACTTGGTCTTGAAGGGGTCTTTGACAAGGGTCTTAGGTCTTGGAATTCGGCATTTGAAGTTTTATAAGAGAAGAATTCTTATGGGTTTTCCTCTCAAGAGGAGAGGTTTTGGCCCTGGCTTACAGCCTACATTTTCTGTCCTCTTGTCTCATTGATCTTTATTGTTTGGTAGCTGTTTGATGATAGAAAACATAATAATAATCAAATTGAAGAAGAAGTTAATCAAGTTAAGTAAAAAGACATCAAAAGCAGTTATCAAAGTATGAGAAATCACCTAGTCTATTTGCCCCTAGATTTCTCAACAGTTATTCCTCGAATGTGTTAGTGTCGGTCTTGAGCCCTCCATCGGTGATCAAAAGCTCTTTGCATATGCATAGGTAGGTGTCTCATCAGTGTCAGTTTTGCATCCCGTTAGGCATGCCATAAAACTGATGGAGGAGCTGGTCCTTGTCCCCTTCTTGGCTTTGCTGGATCAGGTCATGTCAGGTATTAAGCTTGTGTCATATTTGTTTTGTTTTGTCTTGAAGTCCCAAGTCTTAGGTCTAGGGTTTTGGTCAAAAATCACTGCAAGGTCATGAGTCAAAGGTCCATGAGTGCCCAGCAAGCCAGAAGGAGGTATGTACATATGTTCCATTGATATTTTTCATCAGGTACAACTCATTTATACCTTGGATTTAAAAACCCTGTTTTTAAACCCAAGGTCATGTAATATTTGTAAAAAATAAGGAAAATTTCAAAAGTCTTCAAAATGCCAGCAATAACCCTGGTCTCCTCGCCAGAGTCCATCAGATGGTCAACCTGCAAAAAGAATGAAGTTAAAGCGCCTCAAAAGCTAAATTCAGGACAAAGCAACTCAAAAAGCAGTGTTAAAAGTGAATGTCAAAATAGAACATTAGAGAGTGGGTTTTGTAAATTAATTTTTTCAAATTGAACCTACAAGAGGTAAATTTCCCTCTAAACATCTTCATTATGCCTCTATGAGCTAGCAAAGAAGAGCAAGAGGGCGGAAAGAGAGAAAGAGGGCGAATTGCAGAAAAATTAAGGAGATTTCTGGTGCGCGACCACTCGGGCAGTGTGCGCGACCACCTGGGCAGTGCGCGACCACTCGGCGCCTCCTCCACAGTTCAAATTTCTAACGCGCGCGACCACTCGGGGTGTGCGCGACCACTCGGAGCCTGCGCGCGACCACTCGGGCTCCCACTCACAGAACCTTCCTAAATCCACTCAAATCGCGTTTTGGTTTGCTAATTGCTCGAGGTAGGCCTCTCTAATGTATTGAATGTTTGAAACATGGATGATGAGCTTGTGTTCATGCATTTTTACCATCAAAAATATGAAGAGAAATAGGTTTAGTGATTGTTTGTTCATGTAGGCAATTTTGCTAAGGTTGGTGTTTGCTTTCAAGGTTTTTAATTCCTCTTTATTCCCTCCATTACTCCTATTAGATTTACAATTGTCATAATGTGTCTCTATCTCATCACATTTGCAATGAATATCAATTCCCCATTCCCTATACCTAAAACCCTAATCCCTCTCATATGCATCCCTTAAACCCTAATTCCTTCCCCACAGCAATATTATAAAATATATATATATATAAAAACACAGCAAGAATCAAAATAGTGATGTGTAAAAGGAAAGAGCAATTGCAATGGTAAAAATAATAAAACAAAAAAGACAAAAAACAGAGGAAAAGATTACTATGTGTAGCCAAGCCATTGCAAGAACAAAAGAAACTTATTGCTGTGCATAGTCCTCACAAATACAGTGAAAAGAAGGCTGTGTTATTCAAAGCAAAAATAAAGCAAATACAGCTGTACATATTTATTAAAGGACACGCTGCTCTGAAATACTATTTGCAAAAGAATGTTGCCGTGTCTCCAAAACCAAACCCTACGCATCCTTTTCCCTTCTATCCCCCTAATACCCTTGATGCAATGCATCTCCTTTCTCTTTTGAATTTGTTAAGTAAAGCCCTCCTCCCCTTATGACAAATGTAAATTAATTCCTTATTTCCCCTTAGCATCAAAAGTACATCAATCCCTTGGAAAAACAGAGTATGCCTAATAATGTACAGTCAAAGGACAAAATCTAAGAGCTATCTGTTGATGCTAGTAATCAGTGCTGCCCCATCTCCTGTATTACATGCTACCCCTTACCCCCTGTTGAAAAATGTATTGTCCTTTCCCTTGGTGACCTTATTACATGTCTTCCCTAATAAATATATTTCTTTGCAAATGATTTCCCGATGATGAGAGATGAGATAACATGTTTGACATTTTGTGAATTATTCCTTAAAAGTTCCCTGTTTTTATATATTTTCCCATTCCTTATGAAAAAGTCCCTCCCCTAACATTTCCCTCATGATTTTTTCCCCTTGAAAACAGCATACTTCTCAGCATTTTGCAGGCAGGGCAGCAGTCAACTTTGTCTATTTTCTCCACCTTGCTCAATAACACCATGTCAACCACTGAAACTAATGAGCAAGGTGATGACCGGTCTTCTTCTACGGAGGTTGAGGCACAGCAGAGGCCTCGTAGGGGTGGCAAAGGTGGTCATCATAGGAGAGAAGAGCCCACATCTTTAGCAGAATTACAGGCTTGTCCATTGGCAGTGACTTGTTTCCAGTACATGTCATGTTTCCAGTTTTGCGAGAGGCTTGCCCAGATTCAGCACCACAGGGAGTTGGCCCGGCTATTTGTTTTGTGCCTTCATGATGGGCAGGTTACTCTTGCAGGGGTGAATTTTGTGTTTTCTCCTGAGATGATTTCAGAGGCTACCGGGATACCCAATGTGGGTGAGGTGTGGCCAAAGCGCAAATGGCTGGATTTTGTTTTTTTTGAGCCATATGTCAGGCCAGCATTCGTACATCACTTGTCAGGGAACTTTCCTTTCAGATTCCTCCGAGAGGAGTATGCTCCGATCATGCGGCTTATCATGCATTACTTCACATGTGAGGGAAGGTTTTCACGAGTCTTTGCTTGTCACATTCGCCTGTTGATGCACTTTACCCGAGTGAGGATGATGAACATCCCGGTTTACTTCTTCCAGGACATTCAAAGGATGGTGTCCGTGTTTCAGAGGCAGTCCCCAGCTCAGCAACATAGGAGTTTGTGCCATCATGGTCTCATCCAGCTCATTGTTTCCCATCAGTTGAGTCAGCAGGGCATTCCATGGGCAGACTTCATTTCTCATGAGTTCTTTACAGTGCCACCACAGCCACAACCAGAGCCAGAGGCCATTCATGAGGCGGGAGGTCCATCACACCAGCCCGAGATTATTGTTCCGAGACATGTTGCTTCCCCACCGCAGCTTACATATCAGAGGGGTCATAGGACCTTATTTGCAGCAGTTCGACGAGTATTTTCTCCACAGCAGGTGGAAGGGGTCTCGTCATCTTCTTCAGATCAGCGAGTGTTATCTCCACACCAGGTGGAAGGGGCCTCGCATTCTTCATCAGCAGAGGCAGTACGGGAAGGCAAGCAGCCCATGGTTGAGGATGAGAGAGCTGGCGATACACATCATGATTTCATTGACCTTGACGCTCACTCTCCTTCAGATTTTTATGAGCTTATCAGACAGAGAGAGGAGGAGAACCTCGTGTTGCAGCAGAAGCTCGAAATGGCTCAATGGACCATCACTTATCTGGAGCAGCGCAACAGACAATTAGAGGCGGAGAAAGAACTTGATGAGCTATGGAGGATCCGCGGTAATCGAGGTTTGAACCGTAGGAGGCCCGGGGACCCATTGCCTGCTGACCGGGAGTCTTTGCTCATTCAGGCAAATGCTCGCTTGGAGAAACTGTTGGAGAAAGCCAACCAAGACAAAAGGCTGCTACAGAACATGAAAACTCATTATTGGGCGAGAATGCATGTTTGCAAGGCAAAAATGAAGATACTCCAAAGGAAGTTGTCCGAGGCCTGCAAGAGGAGGAAGAAGACCAACCCGCTCCGTATCTTGGCTGAGGCCTCTCTTACTCACCATGATACTCATTAGCCTCATCCTGGCAGCAAACTCAAGAAATTTTGAGAGTTTTGAGGCATTTTTGGCATTTTTGAGAATCTTACAGGTTTTGGCCATTGGAGTGGTCTCACCCCGCGCGCGACCACTCGTGGGGACAGCTCAGAACGGGGAAAACTCTACATTTTTAGAATTTTCATGCAAAAATACACTTGCCTATGGATGGACTTCAAATTTTATGGAGATTTGGACTTCCAAAAGCTCAAAATACATGCAAATTTTGACTTTCTGCCCCTTTTTTGAGTTGCAGAAAGCTGCCTTGGGAGAAATGACTTTTGAGGGGTCAAATCAACTCCAAATTCAGAAATTCCAGTGGGGTTGGAAAGTAGACTCACAGACCTTTCCAACAAGCTATCTTGCACCTAATTTGGACACCAGGAAGGCCCTCAAACACAGCTGCCAATGTGCGCGACCACTCCAAGGGAGGGGCGCGACCACTCAGGGAAATTTCACCATTTTGACTATTTCGGCCTGCAAAACACTGTTTTTACTTTGGTTGACTTTTGATGTATGTAAATGATGGATTGTTGGGTAATTTTTATGGCACATGGATACATTTACTCTCCTTTAACACTTCTAGAAGTTTCCTTGATGTAAATAGTGAATATTAAATGCATGGATGGGTTACCTAAGTTTTAGAGGCAAGTTGTTTTGACTGCCTATTATCTAGTGCTCAGTTTAGAATTAGTTCAAACTGCTCCTAGGAAGCTGAGCTCGACCCCTAGAGGTGGGGAAAGGAGTTAGATGATCTATATTATGCCTTCTCTTGCTCATTTTCATGGTTGGACTCTTGAGGGAGAAGCTCTATTGTATATTTTACTTGTATCTTTGCAATTTGAGGAAAAGGAAGGCCAGGGTTTTGCAGACATCATTGTGGATTCTTGTGGATTATTGTGTTGATGGTGTGTTTCCTACTTGTCATTGTAAGTGTGTTTATGTGTTCCATCTCTTATTCTATTGCTGCTAATTAAACAAAAGAAGTGATAAAGTTTGAATTCATGCATGCCATGCTCAGCTTTCAATTTTGTTTAATATTTATGTTTTCCACTGTCTAAAGAGGATTCAAAGTCATTGTTTGCCCTCTTTAGCTCCCTCTCTTTCTTCCTTGATCATCCATCTCAGCTTAAGGCATCAGCACAAACTCCTTCCTTGCCCCAAAGACCCACCTGCAAAAACTGAGCTCAATCCCCACACCCTGAATTGCACTCCCTCCAATTGCCACCAAAAACCCCAAAAAACTTTAAATCAACCCTCCTCATCAGTTTACTAGCCTAATATCTTTGATCCTAATTGGTCTGCTCACCCCATTGAGAAAATACCTTGAGTCTGGCCGGAGAGAGCCTTCTCCTTCCTCGTAGGGCTAGCTACGAGGTGTAATGGTTTGATGTAGCCTTGAGATTTGTCTATCTCAGCCTAGGTGAAATTTCAAGCGCTAACAGAATGAAAACAAACACAAAACATAGGTTTATCATAGAATTTTCTCTCCTACGGGGATTGATATTAGTTTTGTGGCTCAATCAAAGAAGAAGCTTCACTCCTCCAAAATCAACTATCGATCATGGAGATGAATGACATAGACTCTTTGATTATATGATCACCTATGATAGCCTTTTACCGTAGATAAGATTTGTGATAGCCTTTGATAAGATACCCTTTGAAAAAGATACGATAGTCTTTGATGGCCTTTCTTTCTAGCGGTGGGGGCGAAGAACCAACCTTCATCATAGTGCTTGCCCACTCCTAGCGTTGAAAGTTGAAACACCCCAGTCAAAACTTTGTTATTGATGTTTCCTCATTGCAGAGAGATATTCATATTAGTAGAATGCTCGTCCTAAATTACCTCTTAAGATTAGATGGATAGCCCAAACTTACCTATGATTCTTTCTTAGACAACTTAGAGAAGGGATGATGAGAACATATACCGATTCTTTCGTTTCGTTGGACTCCCTGGACTTACCACTTTTTAAGATTTGATAACTTAGCTTGAACCTCTTCGACTAACCAAATCCAAAAAAAGTTGAAGCAAATTTGGTTTGGTCCATTTGTAATAATGGAAGATTCTGGTTCTTGGGTACAAAAGTAACTCCTTAACCTTTTGTGAAGGATCTATATTCATGTAAGTTTCATGCATTTTTATATAAACTCTATTAAGTGAAATTGTTCATATTGAAGACTTTGGTAAAACTCTTGACATAAAACAATGACCCTATCATAGTCTTGATTAAGCCTTTATGTGGATAACTCTGACTTTTACTATGGTTGTATAAACTTTTGCTTTGAATTACAGGTATATAAACGTATCTATGAGCATAACCTACATATTATTTTGAGTCATTATTCAGGTGGAAAAAGCTTGTTACTATTGCAAGGGTAAGTCAATCTAAAATATGGTATTTGATAAACAAGAAACCCATAGGATGCACAAAAATGAGGAAAGAGACCCAGCACATTCACATAATGATCTAGCATAAACAGTTATTTACAGTCTAAACATATGTCTAACATCTGCAAAACAGCCGTAACTTAGCATAAAGAACATGAAAATCAGAAAAAGAATGACCAAGTGAAAATGTATCGTGCATAAGTAAACCAACCTCTGCATATATGATAAAGACAAATACAAAAATCAACAAGTAAAGAGAGATAGAAAGATATTAGAAAATATGGACAAAAGCAACTATTATTAAGTTGTCTTTATTATCTTTATTCTGCTAAAGAGTATATCCTATGCATAATGTCTATCTCCTTAAGACTCTTTATCCTATGCATATTGTTTATCTCCTTAAGAGGCTTAACTCCTTCAAGAGACTACTTGATATCTCCTTATAAGCTATCTCTATTTACTAAAGATACTTTCGATCCCTGTCACTTTATATTTCCTATCTTAGTATCTTATCCCTTATATAATATGTTTAAATCACCCACACTTTGATTACTAACAGCACCCATTATCACCTCACTAGAGAACTCACTCTAGAGGAACAAGATGTCACTTTATAGTCTAGAAAGAGAAATACATACATAAAGCACAAGATAACCAATAGAAATACATTGATACTTCTCAATCTCCCATCATTTTGACTCTCTCCTCAAGAAATGGGAAACAAAACACATCACTACACAGGAGAAAGACACCACTATTACAATATATTCATCAATTTACTAAGGAGAGAGAAAATCATCAATGAAATCAATTATCTGACTATCGATCAAGCACATCATCCAATCAATCTGCTAAGAGGCTGACTGACCAGATATTATTTTCTTTTACTGGACAAAAATAATGAAATAACTAGAATCAATCATGCAAGGGCAATTCAGAAAAACACATTGAATTCTAATATAATTTGATAGATAATTTAACTAGGAAAATACAAGGGGCAAACAGTTGCTCATACATACACAGTTTTTAGCCGCAGAGCATAATTTAGAAAACAATTTACCCAATGAAAGGGAGAAAACCAACCGACTATATAGCTCATACATCACCTCAATTTACATTATCATTTCATTTCTTCAATTACAGGGTCAAAACTAGACCAAGGAGAAATAAAACAATCAATTGATAGAACAATGCACCACTTCACTCTTCACTTCACTTTAATCTTCAATGACCAGATTCTCTTTGAACGGAGGACACATCAAGACATGAGCAACTGTCTCTATTGAATTACATAGAACAACTCAACCATCAATCACCATCATTTCCTTCACCATCTACAACAATCTTTGTATTTACCATCATGTATCATACCTACTTACTTCTATACTCAATCATCATGCATCAAAATTTACCTTCATGCAGAGGAATATAAGACTTCATGTATCTCTACAGGGGCGAAACCACTCCTGGATGCAGTGAGGTTCCTTAGTGGTTTCCCACTGGCGTAATTAAAGGGTGCCTCAAGAGATAATTTATTCTTTTTAGTCATCGCAGTTGTCATTCGACCATAATCCAAAGTTTTGCTGAAGCAGCAGGGAAGCGGCAGAATCAAATACCCTAAAGTATTTTCCCACCTCCCTTCTCCGCTCTTGCCGAATTTCACCATGTCGGTTACATCCTACAATTATAGCAAATCGGTCAAGACTTGAGGTCAGTTATTCACCCAAAATCAAATAAATAAACCCACAATTATAGCAAATTAGACAAGATTCAATGTAAGTTGCATCCACAGTTCAGAAATTCACCCAAAATCAGATAAATGAACTCAAACAGACCTTAACCTTAAGCATTCACTTGTAGCCATTGTATCTGTGAACTACTTGGGCAAGTTCCGTTTCAGTCCATTAAACCCCGAGGGAAAACAACCAAAGAAAAAATAGGTAATAAGAAAGAAAGAAATGAAGAAGCATGGCCATGCTGAAGATATAGAAAATAATAACCACAACACTGAAAATACCAAAATACAGACCAACATCAAGAAAGTAATAACCACAAAACTGAGCAACAGCAAAAAATAGGTAATAAGAAAGAAAGAAATGAAAAAGCATGGCCATGCTGAAGATATAGAAAATAATAACCACAACACTGAAAATACCAAAATACAGACCAACATCAAGAAAGTAATAACCACAAAACTGAAAATACCAACATCTAGAGCAACAACAAAATATTTAGAAAGAAGAGAAAAATGAAAAACAAAACAAAACAAAACAAAAAATAGCTCATGAATAACCAAAGAAGGTCGCCATAACATCGTATCAACGCCAAAGTCGAACCCTGTTCTTGGCCACGTCACATCCACATCGTGTGCATTCATACCAAAGGTCAAAGTCTGCTGTGACCATCGCCAAGTAGGAGTTAAAGCGAGTTACTACTGCAATTGTATAAGTGGAGAGCTAGGGTCTGCAAATTAAATTTGAGGTAGGGTTTACTGCGATGACAATGGGTTGCTCAATCTTTATCTCGTGCTGCTTCTTATCATTCATAATGGTGTCTTCACTGGTAACAGCTAAGGCACCGTTAGAATTAAAATTATGAAATTAAATAATGATTCTTAATAAAATTATGAAATTATGAAATTAAATAATGCTTCTTAATAATATTTTTTAATCATTTTAATAACATATATATTACAATAATTTTGGCTAGAGAATATCTTTAAAGGTATTGTTCCACTATGTGAAGGTCTTGCATTATCTGTGAAACTTTACTTGTACTTGAAATTTCTACTTGATTCCTATTAAATTTATGGTTATAAACAAAGTCCATTCACTATAAGATTAGTTTACTCATTTGAAAGCTTTGATAAGTCTTAAACACTAAACAAACTTGCCGTAAAATATGTTGTCTAAAAATTTTAAGGATTTGTTCCATGAACGTCATCTCAACGAACCAAAGAGACTCTCTAAAAGGGATGTTTGACCTTTAAGTGGGATATAGGCATCTACATGGATATTTTTAGATTAGAGATGGATCCCAAGATCATGATTATGGTGGAGTGAGGAGAAAGAGGGTCGTGTGACCTAAATGAAGCTTCTAATAGTTATGGGCAAGGAGTTATTAAACCACTACTCTCACCATTTAAAGGGTATATTTAGTTAGCAAGTGGGATATATGTGGAGATTTTTTCCATCGTATATGGTTCTCAAGGTCTTGAGTATGGTCATATGGGAACCATTACAAAGTATTCCATGGTATATTGTTTTGAAGCCACAACCCATGCTCCAAAAATTGAAAGCAATGTATTTAGTATTAAAGGATTCTTTTATGGTTCATGTAATATGCATAGGGCTTGATGCTACCACACGGTCTCTATAAGTAGAATCATTACGCACCAAATCATTACACCAAATTACATAACATTGACACCATTAAATAATTTGGCACACCATGGATAAGTGTCAGGGGCTTGATCATGGTCCAAGGACAACAATAAGGGCCAGTAATATATTTTTGGAGCTCATGTTCATACATCCTACCTCTCAATTTCATGTTATCTTTCCAAGTGATGACAAGGTGGTTGGCATCCAAGCCACTCAAAACTATCATCGACTTATCTACAAGAATCTCTTTGTACAATAAATAGATAGATTAAGATATTAAGACTTTAGTTTTTAAATGTAAAATCCTCTTATCTTGGCATGATTTAATCCCTTCATCAATATAGTTATTCATTTATTAATAAAATGTTACATGGTTGTCCCTAAGATAGTAGTGGTTGTCCTTAGACCATGACCATGACCCTTATACAAATACATAGCATGATAAACCTCATAATGATTTCAATATTGTACTTTTCAAATAAACATTATATTTCTAAGACTTCTATGGTGGTTTTAGGCCCTATGCATCATCTATGAACCACAAAAGCGTATCTTAGTCCTTGAGATATTGGTTTCTATCCTTGGACCATGGACAATGCCTTAAGAACCATATAGTGTGGAAAACCTCATAATCATCCCATTTGACCATGGATAAGGCATTGCCACCCATCCTAGTGAACAATATCCACTAAAGACATATGTATCCTAGTTGGTTGTTGAATATCCCTTTTAAAAGATGTGTGTAATGGTTTAAGACCTCCTTTTGTCTCGTGAACCCTAGAATCTTCATATGTTCGTTCTTTTCCATTCTTGACCATGATTAATATGTTATGGTCCATTCCTAATATGAACAACTTTTATAGGCACACACATCTTTATCTTACTTAGAGATCAAAGATCCCTCCTAGAGGGTCTCTGTAATGGTATTTTGAGGCCTTGTTGATGCACTAAACCCTTGAAAATATTTATATACAAATTAATACCCTTTAATTCCTCTCCTACCCAAGTTAAGACCTTTAGACCCATCCTTGGTGGAAAAAATCACTTAATGGCACCCATATCCCAATTAGAGGCCAAATATCCCTTCTAAATGGCCTCTGTAGTAGTTGAAGGGTTTCCTCATTGTTCATGAGTTCATTCAGACCTGAGAACCTCTATGTTCTCCCATAAGTGTGGTCAAGCTCTAAAGACCCATCCATTATGTCTAAAACATTCTAATGGTGACAATATATCATTTAAAGGATAAAAATTGTGAGCCTTAAAAGACTAATTTGTATCATATGACCCTTGCTTGCCTTCATTAACTATGATGAGGGCCTCGAGACCTATGTCTTGTACATAAAATTTCTATTTATGTCAATATCCCACCAAGAGGGCAATGATTCAAGTTTGTATGGTGGTTTGAGGCCTATTATGGGGACAAAGGCCTTAAAAGATCCATTTGGAATGTAGGGACAAAGGCCTAAGAAGTTTGATTTGGAACATAGGTCCAATAGCCATCTCTTGTGTGCAAAGCCTCCTAATGGTACCCATATCACACTCGAGGGAAAAGGTACTATCTAGGGGGGCTTTATAGTAGTTTAAGGAATATTTCATATCCCATAAGACTTATGAGATTCATTTAGGGATTAAGGACCTTATGTTCCTCCATCAATCATGGTCAAGGACATGAGACCAATCCTTACTATAGAAAAAAAATCTAATAGCACCTCTATCCTACTTGTATGAAAAAGATTCATTTTAGAGAGCTTGTGTTGTCATTTAAGGCCTTGGTCAAGGCCCATCAACCTAAGAATATTCATTTAGGATCTAACTCTTTGGATTTCTCACTCAACCAAGGTTGAGGTTTGAAAGCTCTTCCTTGACGTAGAAAACATTGTAATGGTAACCATAACTCGCTTAAATAACAATGGTATTATATAGAAGAGACATTATGTGGTTTGTGGCATTGTTTTTGGCTCTTGATTATTAAAGGTTTCATAAAGGAACTAAGGCCATTATTTTTCTCTCTTAGCCACGACCAATGCTTTAAGACACCCATCCTTGTTGCACAAGACTTCATAATGGCAACCCTATTCCACTTTAAGGCCAAATATTTCCTATAAAAGGCACATGCTCTGGTTTGAGGCCATATTCACAATCAATGAGCATTAGAGATCAACTTAAGGGATAAAGCCCTTGTTCTTCTCCCATGATTATGATAAGGCATTGAAATCTATGCCTATTATGAATAAAACTCTTGATAGTGTCCACACCCCATTTGTGTCTAAAAGGTCCACTTTAAAGGATCTATGTTGTGGTTAAAAGTCTTAATCATGCTCCGTTAGCTCGAGAATCTTAATTTGTGGCCTAATTCCTTTTATTTATCCCCTAACAATAGTTAATGCGTCAAGACCCATCCCTAGCACACAAAATCTTCTAATGGCGCCTATATCTAACTCTAAGGTGATCTCCTATAAATGCATGCTTTGTGGTTTTTTGCATTGTTTATGGCTCTTGATCCTTAAAAACTCCATATATGGCCCACGAACCTTATTTTCCTCTCAAATTAATTGATGAGGCCTTGAGACCCATTCTTATTGTCCAAGGCATTATAGGAACAACATATTCCACTCAGAGGCTAAATAATTCCTCTTGAAAGCATATGTAATGAGTTAAAGCCTTGTTCATGCCCATGAGTTCTAAAAGTATCATTTATAGCCCAATTCCTATGTTTTCCTCCCCTTGCAATCATCAAGCCCCCAAAACCTATCTCTCATGTAAGAAGCTTTCTAATAGCCATCACATTACCAGTGGAGGCAAAATATCTCCATGAAAAAGATTAAGGGTAATTATATATATATAGACACAAACAAGCAAAAAATAGGTTCTGGGGGGGTGCCTACCACCCCATCAAATCTACATGCAATTAAAGAGGGGGGTTGAATGACCTACCACCCCCATGCACAAAATGTGCAACTATAATTTTATCGAACACATGGTGTACCATATTTTAGAGAGTTGTAGCTTCTATGCAGTGGAGAGGCCTTATGTGCCCATAGAATAGAATTGCCTTATTGCTAGTGGGATTCTCGCATCCCCTTTAGTGTTCAACATCCATGAGATGTGACCCTGGGAAACTGAAGAACTAGGAAGTGTCTCATCTATAGCGTATCCCAAGTCTCTGTCACAAAAGGATATTCAATAGTTTCATTAGCATTCAAACTTACTTTATATGCATTGCCTCTAAATATAAATAAACACACATGGTATAAGTTTGAAGAAACAACTGAGTTAATTTAAAACATCTTGGAATTATAAAATTATGCAGACAAAAGCAAGCGATACATATCTCTCTCTTACCTTTTTCCTCTACTTGTGTGGAATTTGCATCAACTCTAATCCCAACTAACTAACAACTAATATATATATATATATATATATATATATATATATATATATCTATATATATATATATGCACACACATATGTGTGTGTGTGTATGAAATGCATTTAATTAGTTCATACCCTTACATAAAAATGGTTTCCGATCATTTAAAAATTTGGAAAATGTTTTCATGGATAAATGGGGTGATAAAAAGGACATTAGATACTTGTTAACCACAATTACTGCTACAAAGAAGAATGAGAATGAGACAATGGAGGAATTCAACAAAATGTTCTCTTGAAGATTTGATCTGAGAGGAGTGAGGAGGATGGAGCTCTGCAAGGCTGAATCCGACATCCATGGTGGCCTCGGGGGCCATAATCCTTGGGATTGATGGCCATAGCTCTCGCACTTGGCTGGCCTAAACTTACCACCCCACCTCCCAATCTCTCTATGATTTGCATTCACTCAGCTCGCGATTACCTTGCCAACAGAGGACTCACTGGGCGGTCACACTTGGTTTTAATCTACATCTCGTTACTTGCCTCCTCGACATTTGTAGCTCCCCCGACTACGACTGTCGATTTCAATGGATCTTGACGACGTTGACTACGAGGCAGACCCTCACCCTCATCAGGTTATCTGGTCGCACCATCGAACCGTGGCAAGCTCTGGCCCTTTTGCTGCCACTTTACGATCGCTGACAGCTACTCAGTGCACTCAATTTCGATTGAGTCCTTCTGAAAACCACCCTCCGCCCTTAGTCCACATTGATGATGCACCTGGTTTGGATTGTCCCCCCCCCCTCTCTCCAGCGACCTTAAACCTGTTGGGAACTTGTCTCCAACCGTCACCCACTTTCGACACCCCCTTGTTTCACCCTCCTCAGACCTCAGCGCCCCATTGTGCTCCCTCTACCTCCCATATACCCCCATCCGGGCCCCCTCCTCCCACCATTCCTACCCTCTCAAATGCTACCCTAAACCCTGGAGGTACAAACCCTAAAACCCCCATCCACTCAGGCTGCTTTAGCTCCCCTATCCCTAACCCTAAATCTACCCCGTCCACTCCCCAAACTATTAACCAGGGCTATCAGGATCTGCTCAAGGATTATTCGACTACTCACCGCTTAAACAACCCCAAGAAAGGCAGGTGCCTAAAATCTGTGGAAAGGGACATCAACCTAACCCTAAAAGAGGATATTTTGGTGGGCGAAGTCACAGACACAACAAAGAAGGTTCTGGTGGGCCGAGTGAGGGGCAGGAACTACTCGGTGGATCGTCTTCGCCTCTGGACCTCGGAGATTTGGGGTTCCCTGCTCAAAGAATTACCCATTATCAGGGTCCTGGCTCGTGGGTGGTTTGCCATGTGCTTCCATAGGGAATAATACACCGATTGGATACTATCCCGCTTCTGGCACATAAAGCTTGCTTCAATACTGTTAAAAAGATGGGACCCTTTATTTGACCCTGAGAGAGAACAATTGGGTGGAGAGCCGATTTGGGTCCGTTTGTCGGGCCTTCCAATGCAGTTATGGACCCCTGTTGTGTTCAAGTGTATTGGAGATGCGTTGGGTACCTACTTAGAACATGATCAATCGTTTGAAAAGTCAGGGATTATGACAATGACGCGAATCCTGGTTCATCTAGATACCAGGGATGGGTTGGAGGAAAAGATAACCCTCCACTGGAGGCATTTCTTGCACCGTCACAATCTGGATTATGAAGCAGTGCCTTTTCAGTGTAGAAGTTGCCACAAGGTCGATCATCTATACAAGGATTGTCTGCTGCTCACTCCTACTTCTCAAGAGGCTGCAAGGGGATTGAAACATCGTCTGTCCGAAGACCCAATTGTGGATGAGCAGCCCTCAAGTTAGGATCACTTAAAGGATGCAGATGGAGTCACTGCTCAGCAAACCAGTGCTCCAAAGATACCACCTACATCCCCTCCACTGACTCGATCCCAGTCTATTGTGGAAGCTGCTCCTACAACGAGTAATGCTCCTCCTTCCTTTTCCTCTACTATGCTTTTCGATCAATTTAATGCATCTACATTTTCCCGCTTCTCACTCTGCATCCCTATCGTGCACACATTCCACCATTAACTATGAGCTCGAGCCCCCCTCCCCCATTTTCTCCACTACCCCATCACCTTTACAAGCTCTGAACCCTCTCCTACAACCCCCTCCCTCCCCCTCTGCATCGGGCTCGCACACCTACAATCTCCGATCTCGACCTTTGAACAACCCCTCCCTGCTAGGTCTCGACATCCCCCTCCCCTCTCCGAGATAAAACCCACCAGAGGCAGGGCTTCAAAGATATCCAAAGGCATCAAATCTGTGAGGGCAGATGTGGTGTAAGGTCAACAGACCACCATTGAAAGGGCACTTAGAGCATCTGAAACCCTTGATACTATTCCCTTATGATTTGGCTCTCTTTCAATTGTAGGGGCTTGGCCAGCCCGAAAAGAAAATTGGCCCTCAAGCGCCTCTTGCACTGTACTCCCTGTGACATGATTCTTCTTCAGGAAACCCTAGGGCCTTCTGATCAAATTTCTAAGATCCTGCTAGTCTTTCTACTTAGCTGGCACTCCCAAGGCCTGGATGCAGTGGGCCAATCTAGGGGTCTAGCCATTGGAATCAATACAAAATCTATTAGGATGATATCCTCTTGGGGGGGGGGGGCAGGGATTCCTGGGAATGGAGATTTTCTCTGCAGATTTAGGAATATAGATTCGCATCATTAATATCTATGCCCCCAACCAAAATAGGCTTGCTTTTTGGCAATCCCTTCTAGATAACCCCTTGAATAATAGTGCCACTATCATAGGGGGAGACCTGAACTTTTCCATTGGAAATGAGGAATCTTGGGGGCATCACTCGCAGCTTGACCCTCTCTTAGATCAGCTGAGCTCTCTTCTGGATCAATGTGGGCTCATAGATGTACCCATGAACAAGAAGATGCCAACATGGCATAATAGGCGTACTGGCGAAGCTGCCCTTGGTAGAAGGCTGGATAGATATCTTATACATGAAGATCTACTCAGAACTCTCGCCATCTACAGGCAATGGGTAGGCTCGGGGGGAATCTCGGATCACTCCCCCATTTTCTTGGAAGTGGCTGGCCCATCTAGGAAACCAAGGGCCCCTTTCAAATTTAACTCTTCTTGGTTAAAGGATCTAGATTATATTAAGATGGTTTCGGATTTCTGGCATGCCCAACCACCCCTCAGGGATCAGAGGAAGGCTGCAGATTTCTGCAGAAACCTGCATCAGCTCAAGAGATTAATCATTGAATGGACTGAAAGGAAAAAAGCTAGGGATGATCAATCCCTTGTGGATATCGAAGCTCAACTGGCCTCCTTAACAGATGTTAGTGGGCTTGGCTACTTATCCACTGAAGCAAAGATTCGTCTTGTGGACTTGGAATCTTAGAGATCCAAGATCCTTCTTGACCGGGAAGAATTATGGAGACTCAAAAGCAGAGCAATCTGGCTACAAGCAGGGGATGGCAACACAAAATTCTTCCACAATTTTGCCAATGGAAGGAAAGCCAGCAATACTATCTGGCATATGCCCTCGGATCAGGATCAGTTGGCCACCACTCACTCACAGCTCGCCCAACTTGGTATCTCCCACTTTAAGCAGCTCTTCAAAGCACCCCCTGCCCCATCTCTTGTCGAAATCATTAACCTTGCTAGCCATTTCCCTGGGTACTTGGAACCAGATGGAATTGAGGATCTCATAAAACCGGTTTCCATGGGGGAATTAGAAAGCACTCTCAAATGGTTCAAGAAAGACAAAATTCCAGGGCTGGATGGTTGGCCCGTGGAATTCTATATTGCTTTCTTGGATATCATTGGACCAGACCTGCTAGGAGTGATAGAAGAGATCCGGTCTCTTGGTCGCATATATGCCCCCTTAAACTCCACTTTCATTGCCCTCATACCCAAGACTGACTCCCCCACCTCCTTCCATGTCTTCCGCCCCATATCCCTTTGCAATTGTCTCTACAAAATTATTGCCAAGATTATAGCCAATCGCATCAAGCCAATCCTCTCTGAACACATTTCTCAAGAACAATTCGCCTTCCTCCATAATAGACATATTCATGAAGCCATTGGCTCTGCCCAAGAGGCCCTCCACTCCATTAAATTGAGAAAACTAAAAGGGATGGCACTCAAAATCGACCTCTCAAAAGCTTTTGATAAAGTAAGTTGGTTATATCTAAGGATGATACTCACACATCTGGGGTTCCCTCTGGAGTTCACCAAATTAATAATGGGATGTATAACTTCAGTATCCTTTGCACTCCTTATAAATGGGTCAGCCTCCCATTCCTTTCAGGCGGAAAGGGGAATCAGGCAGGGATGACCCTTATCCCCCCTACTATTCCTTCTAGTCATGGAAGGCATGAGTAGACCGATAGCAACGGAGAAGCGTGCTAGGAGACTAAGGGGACTTATTATTATTGATCACTTCCTTTTAACTCATCTACTTTTTGTTGATGATATTCTCATCTTTCTCAATGGGGGTATACAGGATATCATTACTCTCAGGGAGACATTAAAACTCTTTAGTGCTGCTACAGGAATGGAAATCAATAAGGAAAATTCTATTGTATCTTTCTCTGAATGTACTCAACAAGAAACCCATCTCGCCCTACAAAATTTCCCCTATCAAATATTGGAACTACAGGATGGACTGAAGTATTTGGGCTTCAGGATTAAAGCTGATGGCTACAAAATAGCATATTGGACCTAGTTGATCTCAAAGGTGGAAAAAAGAATAAATATATGGTGTCATCGCCTTCTATCCAGGGCTGGAAGACTGGTACTCATAAAAGCAGTAATAGAAGCAACCCCAGTCTTTTGGATGTCCTTGGCCTGGATTCCCTTGGGGATTCTACATAGGATCCAACGAGTTTGTAGCTGTTTCCTATGGAAGGGCGAGAAGGATGAAAAGCCTTATGCGTGGGTCAAATGGAGCAGAATTACGATCCCCAAATAATGGGGAGGATGGGGCTTAAAGCATCTACCGGCTTTCGCACAAGCACTGACTGCTAAACAAGGTTGGCTACTACTGAAGCACAAGAGTCTTTGGTCGGAGGTGGTCACCCATAAATACATTTGGCCCAGCTCTATTCTTGATTGGATAAGGCGACCTACATGGAACAGGAAAGGCATTTCAGTCATTTGGAGGGCCATATTAAACACCCTACCCATCATCAAAAGAGGACTTATCTAGAGGATTGGAAATGGGGCGTCAGTTCTTATCGGGATTGATCCTTGGATTGGTAGTGGAAATGCTTATCAACTCCCACAGGAATTGATCGCACTCCTAAACTACAATGGAGCCATGTACATTTCACATATAGGAGACCATCGTAATACAACCATTCTCCTGCAAGCATGGCAAACAGGAGAGGCTTGGAATATCCCAATCCAATGGGAAAGACGGTGGAGAATATTTCTGCAAGCTTTATCAGAATCCCATGTAAGCCTCAATGAAGAGGATGAATTGATTTGGGGGTTTACTAAAAATGGTCACTACTCCTCCAAGCAAGGGTATGATATCATTCATGCTGAGCACAAGCCGGACAGATTGATGAGCTGGTGGAGTCAACTTTGGAAGTTAAAAGCCCCTCCATGCACAAAATTATTGATGTGGAATATCATAATGGAGAAAACCTCCACACGAGAAAATCTCAGAAATGTAGAAATTTTAAATAATATAACACTTATTCACAGAGATTATCCTGCTTATACACTATTTGCGGAATGCATGCATAATACATAACCTCCTCTACGTTGATCATCAATTTTGCGAAATTAAAAACAATGAAACATCAATCGCATGCGCACATTAACACAGTATGTAATGGGGAAAGCATATAGCTGAAAACCTTGAACTATTTGTATATTATAATGATAGAGAACATGTAACAATACATAGTACACTACTCCTCACAAGTACTCAGTACTATCTCCACCTGCTACACACAAACTAGCTCAGATCTGAATCAAGTCACAGGGTCAAATCTCCTCTGCTGTCTGCCTGCCTCTACTGCGCAATCCAATGTGAAAATAGGAATGATCCAAGCTCGTTTTCCTTGGCTTGTACTGCGCAATCCTCATTGGAAATCTCAATTATTGATTGTGTAAATCTCATGCACAGCTATAGTCACAATTGATAGTAGTCTCCACCTCTAACACCTGTCTCCACTGAACTGTCCATGCACTGAGTTAACTGATGTATTCTTTAGTTGCTTTATGAGTTAATAATTAGTGAATTAATTAATAATTAATTCACATCACTCATCACTAGTGTATTCTGCAGTTAGAATAAATACAACTAGTTCAACTAAGTCAAACTGAACACAACTCCATCAACTCCTCAATCAACTCCACCAAACTCAATCACTTGAGTTCTAACTAAAGTCCATCTGCAATAGCTCAACTGACCCATAAGAAAAGCGTATTTCCTTCTAGCAGTTGCATGTGCCACATCCGTAGCTCGAACTGAAGTGCTCCAAGAGAATAAGATAATGTTTATAGTCCAAATATTATTAAGAGCTAATAATATTCGATTGTTCTATTTTTAGACTGGCAGTCTAAAAATAGACTCCACCCATATGTCTAAAAATAGAAGTCCTTCTATTTTTACTAACATGACCGATCATCCACAAATAACATCCTGCAACTCATAGACCATGATCCATATGTCTAAAAATAGACATAGTCTAAAAATAGACTTTGCACCAAAAATAGCCTGCGGGCCCACTTAGTGAAGGCGACTCCTTTCCACTAAGCTCTATCATCTTGTTGCATTTTCAACACTCCCTCTCAACAAGATATGGATTATCTGCAACCCCTATCCTGCAACTCTGGTATGTTTTGCATGCAACACATTTGCCCCGTCCACTTGCTCCAACAACACTTGGAACAAAAACACTCCCAACTAACCACTCTGTTGGGCTAGGAACATACTCTAATGCTGAAGCTCTACCTGTTGCTGACAAGTTCTCCCTCTCTGACATCTGCGCTACTGCAACATCTCCATGCATCTCGCACCATTGCACACTTCTCTGTGCCACCTAGCCATGTGCAAAACAATTGTGCCTCTCGCATTGTTGCAGCCTGCTAGCTATGCGTTGTCCTGGGATTCCCTACACTGTCGCTCTCTCTGCCGCTCCATCCGCATCTGTCTCTACCCAATCAATCAGTTCCTGCTACTCCACATCGGGGCTCCCGTAGCAAGGTCTCATCCAAGAGGTTGGGTAGCTCAAGGATCCTGCCCCTCCTCCTTGGGACGATCACACTATATCGCCCCACAACCTACTTGGAGGTATGGTTGCATGTGATCCCTCAGCCTATCTGGCTTGAAATTTCCCCCTACTGGAGGTCTCTGCATGAGTAGATGTCTCTACTAGATCTCCTCTCAGCTTCCCTTGTTGTGGCTGCTCCACAACCTCCTGAAGTTGCTACACCAATCGTGGCTCCTCCATAGTCATCTGAGACTTCTTCTGGCTCTGCATGTTGAGAGGTAATATACGCTCCCTCTCAACCACCAAGTCTGCATCAGTTGCCTCACTGCTCAAGGCTTTGCATGCATCTTGAACCTCAAGAGCATACAGGTTCTTGACCCATGAACCAATCTGCTTCACCTGTCTAGTGATGATGTGTCCAAGGAAAACCTTTCCCTTACTGAAGACTACATCATAGCCTCTGTCTTCCAGCATCGCGATCGACACCAAGTTTCTCTTCAGTCCTTGTACATACTTGACATCGGTCAAGGTAAGGCGAACTCCATGCTCCCTCTGAAAAATAACCGTGCCTACACCTGAGACACTATACTTCTCATCATTACCCATCGCTATGAGTATCTGGAGATCTTTCTCCTCTAAAGTACTGAACAAACTCTTGTCACCGATCATGTGGAAAGAAGCTCCACTATCAAGAAACCAACCACTTCCCACCATGGATGAAACCATGCATGCAAAGAGTGTGAAATCCAACTCAAACTATGAAGCAAGTGCCTCACCTTCAGATCCTTCCCCGGATCCCTTCTTGGATTTCCTCTGTGGACAATTTGCAGCATAATGGCCCACCTCATGACAACGAAAGCATCACACTTTCGATTTTTCAACCTTCTTCCCATCATTAGAAGAACTGGATTCAGAAAGAGAACCCTTCTCCTTCCCCTTCTTTGCTTTGGCAGCCAAAGCGCAATTTTCTTCATCAGATGCCTTTGATGAAGATCCATCCCTGGTATTCCGCCTGATCTCCTCTTGCACAAGATCCGACCAAAGTCTCTCCCATCCTGGCAATTTCTCCCAACCATTGACAGAGTCCTGATAGGAATGCCAACTCTTCGGAAGACCAAGGAGAGCCAAGCTCACCAAGTCCTCATCATCGATAGTCACCCCCACACTTCCCAGCTCATCTTACAACGGTCTATGTGCTCCGTATCCGGTTATCAAGTTGGCCCTCAAGCCTTCTCGTGGGTGGTCGATCAATTTTGTTCTTGGATTCCTTTTGTGTTCACTAGGGAGTTTGTTTATCCTGTCAACTGGTTCTCTTATGGGGTCTTTTGTTTTTGAAGGTTTTCCTAGACCGCCAGTGACCCACAACTGGGTATTCAATTGTCTTAAGAATTTCCAGGTAGTTGGTTATCTGGGGGGCTTGAGACTACTTAGTCTATGGTTATATGTCCCGTTTCTTAGTCTGTGTCTTTGTTACCTACAGCTCCTTCTGTCCGAGTAATTGGTAATCCTTTGATTTGCTTGTGGAGTTTCTTTATCACTGTTTCATTTTATACTCCTAGAGCGGGAGACAATGGGCAGGTAGCACTCTGCCATCCAAATCTTCTGGTAAATTTGGGATTGATAGTTGTTTTGGCATGTATTGTGGTGATTTGGGTGGCTTCACAGTTAGTTAGTGCTCTGATCTTTTTGAAAATATGTCCCATGCCACATAACTCTCACTCTATACCCCTGTCAAAAGGAAATTTGGTTAGCCAGGGGGGTATCATACGAATCTGAAGGTGGCAGTGGTGGATAAGGGCTTTCTCACTCTGCACAGGGAGGTAGAGCCATTGGTAGCAGGGGTTGGACAGTAGCGAGGGCTCGTGGTGGTCAGGGTAGATCATCGACAAGTCATGGTGGGCGAACAATGGGGACTGTGAAGCTCAGTAGTGTGACACCCATGGTCGACACTGATGGTCGGGGCAAGGTGTGATGGCATGGATGTGGGGCAATTACGGGTAGACAATGGTGTTCATAGAATTGTCGGGACCTAGTTCAGTCTGTATTGGACGTCTTGGAAAATTTTGAGAAGGCTAGGAAAGAAGAACATAAAGCACTCTGTTACACTCAACAAGCTGCATTATTTTCAATTTCATGTTCGAGAGAGGATCATGGTGGTATGGAGGGGTCAGAATCTGCTATCTAAGAAGGTGGTGACGCTGGAGTCATGGATGGCCTATTTCGAGAAACACTTCCAATGTTCTTACGGTCCCCCTCCTCCTCCAAGGATTGGTCTAGATAATCCTGCTTCTATTACCTTTGATGACTAAGCATGGTTACAAGTGTTTTACTTGTCTTATTTGTATTTTGGTGATTTTGGCCTCCTAAGTTATGGACTGTGTCTTTAGTTGTACTATTGTTTCTATGCCATATTCTGTTAGTGGTAGTAAACAAACCTGGTCAGGGTGAGACTACATGCATTTCGTCATCGATGTACTTCTTTTTTGGTGAATGAATAGAAATTGGACTACTAAAAAAAAAATCATAAACCTTGAATAAGGGATAAAGGAGGAGAACCATAATATTAAAAATGAGATGATAAGCATATCGGAACCAAAAGAGAATTCACACTCTACCTTTTCATTCTCCTATACTACTCCAGTCTCTCTTACACAAAAATATTTTAGAAGTTTCAACATTGTTGCTTCACCTTTATTCGACCACCTTTATTTACTTGCATTTGCACTACATCCAATAAATAAGAGAATTAAATATTGTTGCTCCACCTTTGCTCGACCACCTTTCTTTACCTGCAGTTGCACTACATCCAATAAATAAGAGAATTCCACCTTTGCTCGACCACATTTCTTTACCTACAGTTGCACTACATCCAATAAATAAGAGAATTCAACACTGTTGCTCCACCTTTGCTCGACCACCTTTCTTTACCTGCATTTGCACTACATCCAATAAATAAGAGAATTACAAATAATAGAATATGCATATAATTTAAACTGAGGTACATATTATGCTACGAAAAATTAAAAACCCCAAATTGGTAAGAAGGGTGGAGAACCATCGTATCTGAACTATGAACTAGGAGGATTTTATAGTAGAACATACATGCTACATGAGCCTTGTACCAAAAGATAACTTACCCTCTACCTTTGCTTCTATATTTGCTATAATGCTCCATGTCTCTCTCACACAAAGATATTCATTAGTGCTTATTCACTGTTTTTACTCAACGTTGCATTTAAATTTCAACAAACACATGATATAAGGATGACACAACAAATCTGTTAAATTAAAATGGGCATGAAACATCATAATTATGTGGTAGAAAACAAGTAAACTACCTTTATACATACATTTTTTTGCCTTTTCCCACAAACAAGTAAATTCCCCAATTACATACCCTACACCCACATTATGGGTTGTTAAGGTATTTCTTCATTTCTTCACCCATTCAATAAAAAAATAGAAAAATAAATTAAAAAAACACAAGAAAAGCAAGATACTAAACCACAAATTAGCATGGCCATACTCATAAATTCAACGATATAAGAGCCACAACAATTAAAAAAAAACTAAGAAAAATAGCAAAAAATATGACCAACAATTAGAACAAAAAGCAAAAATAACAAGAAAAAAACATTAAAAAACAAACAAGAGTATGCTTTACAACCCCAAAAAGTGTCCATGGCCAACCAAGGAAACCCGCACATCAAAAAATAGAGCAGTATTAAATAGAGACAATAAAATATTATGAAAAAAATACTAAATACACATAAAATATTGTGAGAAATATGAAATACAGAAAAAAAAAATATCTTACAGAAAATATTAAACAAAGACTAAATATCTTATGAATAATCGTATGCACCAAAAGGTATATCTTATTCAAACACCAAAAATCATAAACCCTAAATAAGTAAAGAGGGAAAAGAACTATAATGTTTGTAACGGGAAGATTATGTAGTAGATTATGAATGGATTTTGCTCCAAAAGAAATCTTACCTCCATGTTTGTATCTACATTCCACTATAGTGTCTCTCTTAAGGATGATATTTCAGTAGAGTTTCGTTAGTGATCCTCTACATTCTTTTACCTACACTGCATTACACTCATAATTAAACAAATGACTAATAATGTAAAATGCTTCTAATTTAAACAAACACATGTATGTGAGCATAAATACACCACAACATTCACCTTTACCCAATACATCTATGAAATATTGGACCATTAGGACCTACATTAATTTACCACCCACTAAACTAAACCATAAAAAATTAAATAAAGATCAAAATATCTTACATGAAATCTTGAGAAGACACAAAAATAGAGCAAAAATATTATGCAATATTAATTACATTTTATTCAAAAACAAAAATCACACACCCTAAATAGCTAAGGGAGGATAACTTTTTATTTGAAATGAGAACAATTTCATAGCATAGCATACATGGGCTTTCCACCAAATAAGAACTCACCATCTACCTTACCTCTATTACACTGGCCCACATCTCTCTCACAAAGATATTTCAAGAGTCTCATCAAAATCCTCCATCTTCCTATACCTACACTACATCACATCTAAATTTAAACAAATTAGTCATGCTCACAAATGTTTAGAAAAAAAAAAAAAAAAAACAAAACAAAACAAAACAAAAAAACAAAACAAAACAAAAAAAAAACAAAACAAAACAAAAACAAAAACAAAAAAAACAAAAACAAAAAACAAAACAAAAACAATAACAACAATAGTGAAAGATACAAATAACAATAGCAAAAAACAAGACAAAAAACAAAAAGGAACAAATAGAGAGAAACATTAGAGACAAACTCTACTTTGCAACCCCAAAATGCATCCACATGCGAACAAAGAACACCTTCCATAGCACAAATTAAAGTAAAAGAGACAAAAATAGTTATGAGAATATTAAATACACACAAAGTATGTTAAAATAAATATCAAACAAAGACTAGATTATCCTATGAGAAATTTTAAATAAAGACCAGATATCCTATATGTAATCTTATGCAGAGTAAATACATCTTATAGAAACATCAAAAACCTAAGTACATAAAGAAGGAGGGGAGCCATTGTATTTGAAATAAGGAGGTTGTCACAATTGATCATAAATTGGAATCGACACCTAAATAACTCGCCTTTTCCTCTACCTATGCACTTTACTAGGATCTCTCTCACACGAACATTTTAGTAGATTCATCACTAATCCTCCACATTCCCCTATAGGTTCTAAGACCTAACCTTGATTCCTCCAACCATTGAATCTAACGAAAAAAACAAAATAAAATAAAATAAAATAAAATAAATCTCATGAGAAATCTTTAGAACATACTAAAATTCTTATGAAAGATATTAAATAGACTATAATATAGTATAAAATGTTTAATGGCAACCAAAATTCTTATGCAAAAGTAAGGAGGGAGTAGCACCATTGTATTTGAAATGGGGAGGATTACAAGCGTTGTGCAACAAAAGAGAACTCACCCTTTGGCCCTTTACAAAAAGATGTTCAAGAGTGCTGCATTTTCCATTACCTACATTGCCTCTTAACAAAAAAAAAACACTACTTTCCATTGCCTACATTACATCTAAACTTAAAAAAAAACACACATTATATAATTATGTAGCATGGAATGAGATAAATTAACCATACATGCCTTATCTTTAGTCTTCACTTACGAAATCAACATGGAACTAAGTTGTTTGAGTCTGCACTAATTTCCCCACCCATTGAATAAAAACAAAACCATAAAATCTTATGAGAAATCTTTGAAATACAACAAAAATCTCATGAAAAATATTAACATAAAGTGCATAATATTATCAAAAAGAGGTACTATTTAGAGGAGGGGAAAGATGTATTTCTCAAGTCCATCTTCAACACTAGGGATGAACCTTTGGAAAGTTAGAAAGGATATAAGGCCTATATCAAGGAGGTAAGAGAATGTGAAGGAGAGATTTAACACAAATCCAAAACCTTAAAGAAAATATCTTTGAGTATCTTGCAGATGTGTTCATTAATTGCCAATGAAAGGGAGAAAATATATCAAAAGATATCAAAGGAGGAAAACATATACTTTAAGTTTACAGAAGTAGGAGGAAAACATATTAGGGAAAACATCAATTCTACTAGGTATAAGGAATTCAAATCATTACTAACATTAGTACAAGGCCCTATATCTGGTTCAAGGCTAATCATACACATAAACACACTAGAAACCCATAACTTTCTAGCACTTTGCATAGCAAAAATCTTAAGCAATGAAAATCAATTTAGTACATAAATATTTGAGCCTAAAGCTCGATTATTTTATTAATCCATCAATAAAATAATCATGGAGCTCCCGTACCAGGGATCATGGCCCTTGATCACTAGTACCACTAGTATACATAGTATACAAAACATAGGGCTTGTGATTTGTTGCTTCAGATCTACAATCTTCCCACAAAACATACAAGGATAAACAATCTAACTTGCTAGAGAAGCCCTTCTTCGTCAGCCCTTCCAGCGCACATTACCCTATGTCACTCACAACTTCTCATAGTGGTTTTATCCATCAAATACACTACATATCATCTCATAATATCTCTTATACTTAGTGGACCTACCCTTCAGGTCATTGTATAGTAGCCATACAACAAGAAGCTTATTCACAATAAATATTGTCCATCAACCCATTGCATACTAGCCCTTGAAATGCACTATGTTCACAACTTTGTTTGTGAACAGACTTTAGGACAAGCTTAGCATCATATATAAATGATATTATAATTATAATTATTTTATATAATCAATATAAAATAAAATTTATATTGATATAAATTATAATAATTTAGTAATAACAAACATTATTATTATATTATGTAAATCTATTATATAGCTAATAATTTTTCGTATGACTTATGCTATACTATGGACTTTTTAACGAGGATATTTAAATGTTATGATGATGATGATGATGGTTAACGTCCAATGAGACCAAACTTTGGTCTATCGGACCTAAAGAAGCAAATTATTTAGTTTGATTTAAGATTTTATTCCTATGCTCAAAAAGCTTGGAGAAAAGGCTCCCAAACTCACTATAATTTTGACATTGTAAAAGGCTAGGGAAGTCAATATTGCAACAAAGATTATGAAACTGAGATCTAATGTGGTTGTACGCGGGGCACTCTAAAGTTCAATTTCTTAAAAATTAATATTATTTTTATATAAATAATTTATAATTTTAATATATTTAATATATTTACTTATTAAAAATATTATAAAATCTAGCCCAAGGGTTAGCCCAACTGATCAAGTTGTGCCTCGCCAAAACGGGAGGTCACAGGGTCGATTCTCCTTGAAGCCCTTGGGGTCAGGTGAGATCAGCCTTAGAATTTACGTGGACATAGCCTGCAACCCCCTGACCACGGATGTTCGTGAACCACCGAAAAAAAAAAAATAAAAAAAAAAAATCACATAAATAGTTATATATTAAAATATTATAAAATCACATAAATAATTATTACATATTTAGATTTGAGATACATGCCGATGAATAAGCATCTTTCCTAATAAAGAATACAATATTAGGACAACAATATTTTCTCATAAAAGAGAAAGCGAAAAAGGGTAACGAGTCAACTAAACAACATTCTTTTCCTTATAGCCTTTGCTTGTATCGACGAAAAAATATAAAATTGTCAACAGAACTCGGATCATCACATAGGAACAAATTGACAAAGCCCACCCTGGGCATATTTTGATGGGGCTGCAAAAGCACAGGGATGTGGGGGAGGCATAATCCTTCATCTATCAGACACTCATTCTTTTCACATATGCATGGGTTTGGGAGAGGGTACAAATAATTATGCAGAGCTGATAACTTTTCGACACTTATTACATTTCACCATTCTCAAACAATGCAGACACTTACAAATTCTCGGGGATTCCAAAATAGTCATAAATTGGTTTAACAACACAACTTTATGCCATGCATATACTCTCAGAACTATTATGGATGAAATTGTTTTTTCTCAAAACACATTTTGATCACATTTCATGCACTCATATCTACAAGGAGCGTAATGAAAGTTCGGACAAGCTATCAAAAGAGGCAACACATCGTCCTTGAGGAGAATGGCTGATCACAGAGTACACACCGGAGAGGACCTACCAGTACTTCCACAAACCATATATAGATCAGGAACTTCAGAGGGCAGACAGGCCCTAATATCAGTGGCACATGCTTGTCTTTTTTCACAGTTTCTTTCCTATCTTGTAATTAGAAAAACTTTTGGCAACAAAACAACGATCACTATTGGTGATTTTTTGAATATGTAATTATTTATATATGTACAACACACCCAATAGGGTCTATCTATTTTAGAATTTTGTAACTTCAAACAGCCGACTACAGTCAAAGTATTTGCATATGCTTATGGGCATCTACAACGTGTAATTTTCAACAAAGTAATGGAAATTATGATTTTTCTCCCCGGGAAAAAAATAAAAATAAATAAAAGATAAAAAAATAAATAATATATATATATATATATATATATATATATATATATATATATATATATATATATATATACATACGTATGAGGAAACAAAATTCCAAACCACAAATTATATATATATATATATATATATATATATATATATATATATATATATATATATATATATATATATATATATATATATATATATATACGTATGAAACAAAATTCCAAACCACAAATTAACATGGCCATGCTCATAAAATGCAAAAAAAAACATAACAATTACCAAAAATAAAAATAAACAAAAAGAGCTAGCAATTGCCAAAAAAAGAAGAAGATAAAAACAAAAAAAAAACATGTATAGCAAAAAGAAGCAATAGACACAAACACAACTCCCCAACCCTAAAAAGCTCCAAGCCAACCAAGGACACCCTGCACAACAAAAATTAGATAAGTATTAATAAGAGACCAAAAACTCCCATAAGAGATATCAACCACACAAGATATTCTGTGAGAAATATCATGAAAAAAATGAAATATCAAATACACAAAATATCTTGTGAGAAATGTGAAGTGGTTTGGGAACCATTGTATTGAAATGAGAAAATATCCATACTAAAAGAGAACTCACTTTGTAAGTTTTCACTCTTCAACACTTCTCCAAGTCTCTCTCACGCAAAAAGATTCAATAGTTTCATGAGTGCTCCTCCACCTTCCTTTACCTAGATTTGCATTACAATCACCATATAAATAAATCTCAAATAATATAGAATGCACTTAATTTAATCAGACACATGAAACTGTACCCACCTCTTCCTCCTGCTTAGTTTTCCCCTTCAACAAATGCACCTATGCAATGTACACCATTCTTATGATCTGCCTTTGTATCTCCACTTCCTAAACCCAACAAACCAAACCATAAAATGCTAAATGAAAACCAAAAAGTTCCAAGACAAACAACAAAAATCTTATAAGGAAAATTAAACAAACGTTGAAAAATATTATAATAAATCTTAATCATAAGCCAAGACAAAAAAAATATCCATAATATTATGCAAAAGTGCATTTTATTCAATGACAAAAAATAATAAGCCCTGTCCCTGATGGGGGTGACAAACAACGAGGAAATCAGAACATGTGGTTTCTAATGATGAATACATTGCAATTGGTGTGGAGGTTGACCTCCTTGTCCTCTCACCTCATTAGCAGTACGAGGGGAGTAAATAAGCAACGTGCAAAATTTCCATTAGTTTCATTGGGCGTGGGAGCGGGTGAGGGACATTGGTATATGGAGTTTGTTGATCTCCAAGCATGGTATGCAGTTGTAGCATTTTGGTGGTCTGCTGTGAGCCGGTCGAGTTTTTGTGGTATTAGTGGTCTCTCCAGCTGATGACCTGTCTAGGAATGGTGGCGGTTTCATAGCCGATGCATCCTCCTCAGCCTCTAGGTCATAGAATTGATAAGTATCCTTTCTTGTGTGCGGTTTCATGTTTCTTACAACGGTCTATGTGCTCTGTATTCGGTTATCAGGTTGGCCCTCAAGCCTTCTCGTGGGTGGTCGATCAATTTTGTTCTTGGATTCCTTTTGTGTTCACTAGGGAGTTTGTTTATCCTGTCAACTGGTTCTCTTATGGGGTCTTGTCTTTTTGAAGGTTTTCCTAGACCGCCTGCGACCCACAACTGGGTATTCAGTTGTCTTAAGAATTTCAAGGTAGTTGGTTATCTGGGGGGCTTGAGACTACTTAGTCGATGGTTATATGTCCCGTTTCTTAGTCTGTGTCTTTGTTCCCTACAGCTCCTTCTGTCCGAGTAATTGGTAATCCTTTGATTTGCTTGTGGAGTTTCTTTGTCACTGTTTCATTTTATACTCCTAGAGCGGGAGACAATGGGCAAGTAGCACTCTTCCATCCAAATCTTCTTTTAAATTTGGGATTGATAGTCGTTTTGGCATGTATTGTGGTGATTTGGGTGGCTTCACAATTAGTTGGTGCTCTGATCTTTTTGAAAATATGTCCCATGCCACGTAACTCTCACTCTATGCCCCTGTCAAAAGGAAATTCGGTGAGCCAGGGGGGGTGTCATATGAATCTGAAGGTGGCAGTGGTGGATAAGGGCTTTCTCACTCTGCGCAGGGAGGTAGAGCCATTGGTAGCAGGGGTGGGGCAGTAGCGGGGGCTCGTGGTGGTCGGGGCAGATCATCGACAAGTCATGGTGGGCGAACAATGGGAACTGTGAAGCTAGGTAGTGTGACACCCATGGTCGACACTGATGGCGGGCCAAGGTGTGATGGCATGGACATGGGGCGACTACGGGTAGACAATGGTGTTCATAGAATTGTCTGGACCTAGTTCAGTCTGTATTGGACGTCTTGGAAAATTTTGAGAAGGCTAGGAAGTAAGAACATAAAGCACACTGTTACACTCAACAAGCTGCATTATTTTCAATTTCATGTTCGAGAGAGGATCATGGTGGTATGGAGGGGTCAGAATCTGCTATCTGAGAAGGTGGCGAAGTTGGAGTCATGGATGGCCTATTTCGAGAAACACTTCCAATGTTCTTATGGTCCCCCTACTCCTCCAAGGATTGATCTTGATAATCCTGCTTCTATTACCTTTGAGACTGAGCATGGTTACAAGTGTTTTACTTGTCTTATTTGTATTTTGGTGATTTTGGCCTCCTAAGTTATGGACTGTGTCTCTAGTTGTATTATTGTTTCCATGCCATATGCTGTTAGTGGTAGTAAACAAACCTGGTCAGGGTGAGACTACTTGCATTTTGTCATTGATGTACTTCTTTTTTGGTGAATGAATAGAACCTAGACTACCAAAAAAAAAATCATAAACCTTGAATAAGGGATAAAGGAGGAGAACCATAATATTAAAAATGAGATGATAGGCATATCGGAACCAAAAGAGAATTCACCCTCTACCTTTTTATTCTCCTATACTACTCCAAGTCTCTCTTACACAAAAATATTTTAGAAGTTTCAAGATTATTGCTTCACCTTTATTCGACCACCTTTATTTACTTGCATTTGCACTACATCCAATAAATAAGAGAATTAAATATTGTTGCTCCACCTTTGCTCGACCACCTTTCTTTACCTGCAATTGCACTACATCCAATAAATAAGAGAATTCAATATTGTTGCTCCACCTTTTCTCGACCACCTTTCTTTACCTGCAGTTGCACTACATCCAATAAATAAGAGAATTCAACATTGTTGCTCCACCTTTGCTCGACCACCTTTCTTTACCTGCATTTGCACTACACCCAATAAATAAGAGAATTACAAATAATAGAATATGCATATAATTTAAACTGAGGTACATATTATGCTACGAAAAATTAAAAACCCCAAATTGGTAAGAAGGGTGGAGAACCATTGTATCTGAACTATGAACTAGGAGGTTTTTATAGTAGAACATACATGCTACATGAGCCTTGTACCAAAAGATAACTTACCCTCTACCTTTGCTTCTATATTTGCTATAATGCTCCATGTCTCTCTCACACAAAGATATTCGTTAGTGCTTATTCACTTTTCTTACTCAACGTTGCATTTAAATTTCAATAAACACATGATATAAGGATGACACAACAAATCTGTTAAATTAAAATGGGCATGAAATATCATAATTATGTGGTAGAAAACAAGTAAACTCCCTTTATACATACATTTTTTGCCTTTTCCCACAAACAAGTAAATTCCCCAATTACATACCCTACACCCACATTATGGGTTGTTAAGGTATTTCTTAATTTCTTCACCCATTCAATAAAAAAATAGAAAAATAAATCAAAAAACACAAGAAAATCAAGATACTAAACCACAAATTAGCATGGCCATGCTCATAAATTCAACGATATAAGAGCCACAACAATTAAAAAAAAACTAAGAAAAATAGCAAAAAACATGACCAACAACTAGAACAAAAAACAAAAATAACAAGAAAAAAACATTAAAAAACAAACAAGAGTATGCTTTACAACCCCAAAAAGTGTCCATGGCCAACCAAGGAAACCCACACATCGAAAAATAGAGCAGTATTAAATAGAGACAATAAAATATTATGAAAAAAATACTAAATACACATAAAATATTGTGAGAAATATGAAATACAGAAAAAATATCTTATCGAAAATCTTAAACAAAGACTAAATATCTTATGAATAATCGTATGCACCAAAAGGTATATCTTATTCA
Organism: Pinus tabuliformis; assembly: GCA_031772625.1. Taxonomy (NCBI): domain Eukaryota; kingdom Viridiplantae; phylum Streptophyta; class Pinopsida; order Pinales; family Pinaceae; genus Pinus; species Pinus tabuliformis. The sequence goes on along the minus strand of CM062814.1, from coordinate 627,077,419 downwards.
AACACCAAAATTCATAAACCCTAAATAAGTAAAGAGGGAAAAGAACTACAATGTTTGTAACGGGAAGATTTTGTAGTAGATTATGAATTGATTTTGCACCAAAAGAAAGCTTACCTCCATGTTTGTATCTACACTCCACTATAATGTCTCTCTTAAGGAAGATATTTCAGTAGAGTTTCGTCAGTGATCCTCTGCATTCTTTTACCTACACTGCATTACACTCATAATTAAACAAATGACTAATAATTTAAAATGCTTCTAATTTAAACAAACACATGTATGTGACCATAAATACACCACAACGTTCACCTTTACCCAATACATCTATGAAATATTGGACCATTAGGACCTACATTAATTTACCACCCACTAAACTAAACCATAAAAAATTAAATAAAGATCAAAATATCTTACATGAAATCTTGAGAAGAGACAAAAATAGAGCAAAAATATTATGCAAAATTAATTACATTTTATTCAAGGACAAAAATCACACACCCTAAATAGCTAAGGGAGGATAAATTTTTATTTCAAATGAGAACAATTTCATAGCATAGCATACATGGGCTTTCCACCAAATAAGAACTCACCATCTACCTTTACCTCTATTACACTGGCCCACATCTCTCTCACAAAGATATTTCATGCGTCTCATCAATAGTCCTCTATCTTCCTATACCTACACCAATCACATCTAAATTTAAGAAAATTAGTCATGCTCACAAATGTTTAGATAAAAAAAACAAAACAAAAACAATAACAACAATAGTGAAAGATACAAATAACAATAGCAAAAAACAAGACAAAAAACAAAAAGGAACAAATAGAGACAAACTCTACTTTGCAACCCCAAAAAGCATCCACATGCGAACAAAGAACACCCTCCATAACACAAATTAAAGTAAAAGAGACCAAAATAGTTATGAGAATATTAAATACACACGAAGTATGTTAAAATAAATATCAAACAAAGACTAGATTATCCTATGAGAAATTTTAAATAGAGACCAAAAATCCTATATGTAATCATATGCAGAAGTAAATACATCTTATAGAAACATCAAAAACCTAAGTACATAAAAAAGGAGGGGAGCCATTGTATTTGAAATAAGGAGGTTGTCACAATTGATCATAACATGGAATCGACACCTAAAGAACTCGCCTTTTCCTCTACCTCTGCACTTTACTAGGATCTCTCTCACACGAACATTTTAGTAGATTCATCACTAATCCTCCACATTCCCCTATAGGTTCTAAGACCTAACCTCGATTCCTCTAACCATTGAATCTAATGAAAAAATAAAATAAAATAAAATAAATCTCATGAGAAATCTTTAGAACATACTAAAATTCTTATGAGAGATATTAAATAGACTATAATATAGTATAAAATGTTTAATGGCAACCAAAATTCTTATGCAAAAGTAAGGAGGGAGTAGCACCATTGTATTTGAAACGGGGAGAATTACATGCGTTGTGCAACAAAAGAGAACTCACCCTTTGGCCCTTTTACAAAAAGATGTTCAAGAGTGCTGCACTTTCCATTACCTACATTGCCTCTTACAAAAAAAAAAAAAAAAAAACAAAACACTACTTTCCATTGCCTACATTACATCTAAATTTAAAAAAAACACACAGTATATAATTATGTCGCATGGAATGAGATAAATTAACCATACATGCCTTATCTTTAGTCTTCACTTATGAAATCAACATCGAACTAAGTTGTTTGAGTTTGCACTAATTTCCCCACCCATTGAATAAAAACAAAACCATAAAATCTTATGAGAAATCTTTGAAATACAACAAAAATCTCATGAAAAATATTAACATAAAGTGCATTATATTATCAAAAAGGGGTACTGTTTATATTATGATGATGATGATGATGGTTAACGTCCACTGAGACCAAACTTTGGTCTATCGGACCTAAAGAAACAAGTTATTTAGTTTGATTTAAGATTTTATTCCTATGCTCAAAAAGCTTGGAGAAAAGCCTCCCAACCTCACTATAATTTTGGCATTGTAAAAGGCTAGGGAAGTCAATATTGCAACAAAAATTATGAAACTAAGATCTAATGTGGTTGTACGCGAGGCACTTTAAAATTCAATTTCTTAAAAATTAATATTATTTTTATATAAATAATTTATAATTTTAATATACTTACCTATTAAAAATATTATAAAATCACATAAATAATTATTACATATTTAGATTTGAGATACATGCCGATGAATAAGCATATTTCCTAATAAAGAATACAATATTAGGACAACGATATTTTCTCATAAAAGAGAAAGCGAAAAAGGGTAACGACTAACGAGTCAAGTAAACAACATTCTTTTCCTTATAGCCTTTACTTGTATCGACGAAAAAATCTAAAAGTATGTAGTTTGGTTGTTGGTCGCAAAGGGAATTGCCTTACGTATTTTATATGATTTAAAATAATATTAATTTATAGCGAGGAAAAATAGGCACGACCAGGATGGCAGCTGTAAGTACACCAGTAAGTACATTGTATATCAAAGCGTCCATCTCGCACACTGGACGGTTGAAGATCCATTCCATGCATAACAAAGCATGGGAAGAAGGCGCAAGAAACGAAATATGAAGATCGTGGTAGAAGAGGAGGAAGTTGTCATGGAAATCACGCTGCAAATAAAGAGAGAGATTTTGTTTACTCTGGCCATGGCCGCTCGCATATGAAGAAGGAGCGGAGGCGACAGCTTCAGACGCTGTATTTGGATGCAGTTTACTCTGCCCATAGCTGCTCGCATATGAAGAAGGAGCAATGGCGGCAGCTTCAGACGCTGAATTTGGATGCAATTCCGTCTTTCCTTCACCCTTTTATGCGCCATTGTTATGTCTTTTCTACATACAGTCCTGGCCATGACTGCTTATGTTTACCCTGGCCATGACCACTTCCATATGGAGGGGGGTCGCTCCCATATGAAGAAGGAGTCGTGGCGGCTACTTCAGACGCCGATTTTGGCTTCAATTACTTTAGAGGATGCAATTTTAGCTTTCCCTTGCCTTTCTGTGCGCCACTGTCACGTATTTTCTACATGCAGTCTACTGAATTCGCAACAACAAGTTTTGGTAGGTAATTTTCTACATTTTCATTGAGTAGAGTACACTAAGGATTCACTTGCTTAATAGGGAATCGCTCTAACTGGAGCCTCTCACGATTCATAAGCCTGGACCAAGTGTTACGCCTGTTATTAGTCCGGATTCGGCAAGGAACATCACGGTCCAGAAGAAAAGTAGAGGTGGTAGTAGACACTTTAGAGGGAGAACTATAGTTACCGATACAGGCATTAGAAATTTGTCTTTGGTTGAGGTGCCTATCTATGATGTGTCTGATTCACAGCCCCTTAGAGCAAGAATGGTTGCCGAATCATCCAAATGATCCCCATTATATCTTTGAATATTAGGGGTCTTGGCGTTGATTCCAAATATATAACGCTAAAAAATTTCTTTTTCCATTCCAGGGCTGCTATAATCCTTATCCAGGAAACCATGCACAAGAAGGAGGATACTTTAACATATTTCAGGAAAATGCTCCCCACTTGGTTCATGGTTGCTACAGAGGCTAATGGCTTATCTGGGGGTCTGGCTACTCTGTGGGATCCGGCTCGGGTAAGAGCCAAGGCGTACAAGTGCTGTGCAGGGATTATTATTGCGGCTTCCATCAGAGGATGCGTCTTTCCCATCAATGTTCTCAATTTATATGCGCCATATAAATCCCGTGTTCCCTTTTGGAAAAGATTTTTTGCCACAGACCTATTTGACATTGACCATCTCCTTATTGCTGGCGATCTAAATGCGGCATTGAAATCTGATGAGGTATGGGGACAGGGGAAGTTAAATAATGCTCTTGCTGACCTCATTAATTCTGAGATGCTCAATAGGAATATGATAGATGTTAATCATGTCGTGATGAAACCGACCTAGTCAAATGGCAGAGTGGGCAAGGCCTATATAGCAAAAAGACTTGATCGGTTTTTTGCTCATATTAGCCTCATCGATAAAATGGGTATGCCAAGATTATCTGTGGAAAACGTTATGATATCAGATCACAGTCCCATTCTTCTAACATGGCCTGGAAATCTTTTCAGAAGGGGATATTCATTTAAGTTTGACAGAGGTCTCCTACAGGATTCTGCGTTCAATGAATATATTCAAAATGCATGGAAAGTGATTAAGGACAGGGACAAGCTCCTCATTTTCTCCACCTTTAGAGAAAAAATGGCCGAGATAAGGAGATTGGTGAAAAAATGGCAGATTCAAAAACAACAGAAGGATAAAAAAGATCTACAGAGGATTCAACAAGAGTTGGACTTGTTGTTGGCATCTACAGATTATGCCTCATGCTCAATTGAGATGAAGTGTCGATTAAGGAATTTGGAGAAGGAAAAACTTAGTCTGATGCAACAGGAGGAAGCAAAGTGGAGGCTCAAAAGTAGAGCTTTATGGATACAGGAAGGCCATAAAAACACCAAGTTCTTCCATAACTATGCAAATGCAAGGAGAGCCAGAAATTACATGTGGAAAATAAAGGATGACAAGGGTGGGTATGTTGTTTCCCAGGAGGACATCACAAAGCAGGCTATTGGTTTTTTCAAGAAACAGTATTGCAGAAGTAAAGATATTGCGTTCAACGATATTCGATGGAGCATTGACTTGGTTCCAGAAATGTTTGACCAGGAGAAGAACGAAGCTCTATTCAGACCAGTCTCTGAAAATGAACTTCTTGGAGTTATGAAATCCTTTAAGAAGGACAAATCCCCTGGACCAGACGGATGGACAATAGATTTCTTGATCCATTTTTTCGACCTCTTCAAAATGGATCTGCTCAGGATGGTGGAAGCTTCCAGATTATCGGGCAACATTCACAACCACACCACCTCCACTCTCATTGCTCTTATTCCAAAGAAGGGAGAGCCCGAATATTTTCTGGATTTCAGGCCGATCTCTTTATGCAACATAAGATTCAAGATTATTACAAAGATTATAGCAGAAAGAATTAAAGGGACGTTGGCATCCTGTCTCTCTCCTAATCAACATGCTTTTTTAAAAGGTCGTAATATTCTTGATGTCGTCGCCAGCACACAGGAGTGTTTACATTCTATGTCCTTGCATAAAACTGATGCTGCTATCATGAAAATCGATCTCCAGAAAGCATATGATGTATTGGACTGGGGATATTTGCAATGTCTCTTGGCGAAAATCGGTCTGAATCCCGACCCTATTCGATGGATAATGGCATGTATCATAAATGTAAACTACGCTGTCATAGTTAATGGCATTCCCTCCCCTTTCTTTCGGGCGAAAAGGGGCCTTCGACAAGGCTGTCCACTGTCGCCTCTCCTCTTCATACTGGCCATGAATGCATTGAGTTTGCACATCAACCGCGCAATGGAGGAAAAAGCTTATGCTTCGGTAAACATCTGTAAGCAAATATATATCTCTCATAACCTGTTTGTCGACAACGTATTATTATTTGCGATGATGTCCAAAGCATCCTGGATGTGTATTAAGAATATTCTTGACCGTTTCCAAAGGACCACTGGGCTTGTTATCAATAAGGCCAAATCGATCCTGTATCATAATGGAATCGACGAGGACACGACCTTATGGATTTCCCAGCTCTTTGGAATAGATACAAGATCTTTCTCCAAAGGTATTAAGTATCTGGGTTTCCGCCTAAAAGCTAAGGCTTATTCAAAGAGAGATTGGAGGTGGCTTGTTGAAAGATTTTTTAGTAAGATTTCATTGTGGGAATACAGATCTTTATCGTTGGAAGGTAGAGTCATCCTTACTCAAACAGTCTTGATGCAAATGTCGGTTTACTTGGCCTACCTTTATTTGCTCCCGACCAGTATTATCCAGGCCATGAATAGCATCTCCGCCTACTTTATTTGGGGGGCTAAAGCAGAAAGAGGTAAAATCCATCTGTCTAAATTGAATCACTTAACATTGCCAAAAAAGTTTGGGGGTTGGGGTCTGATGGATGTAAGGATTTTCGGAAAAGCCCTGGTCTGCAAAACCTTATGGAGAGGAATCTTTGGCACAAATCCTTGGAGTGCAATCATTCACCAAAAGTATCAAAAAGGAAGATGCTTGGAGTTCTGGTTTAGGTTCGGCTCCATTGGAATTAAACAGGGGTCTGCAATTTGGCTCAGCTTCAGGATAATTGAGAAATATTTCTTTAACAATCTAAAATGGAGGATATTCTCTGGAAGGAAAATCTTCATTGGCCTCGACCCAATTGCTGGCTATATGGGTAATCTTCAGGTTCCGGCTCCTCTTCTCTTCTTCCTACACAGAATGGGTATTTTTACTTGGGACAGGATTATCGAGGAGTGGAGGGGCCATTCACCTTCATTGAAGGATGCAACTAACATTGGCCTTCCACAGGCCTTGCTTTTACTTTGGGATAACTTGAAGAACGCACTTGTTGAAGGAGGCATGAAACGTGCCGAGACAGACGATCACGTGGTGTGGTCCTTATCTCACTCTCATTCTATTGTGACAGTTAAAGACATCTACTCTGATCTCGTCTCCAAAAAAATTATGCCTGCAAGACATATTTTTCCGGTATATTGGTGGAAACTTGGTTGTCCTCTCAAAGTGATTATCTTCTCATGGTTAGTTTTTCACAACAAGAATTTAACATGGGAAAACTTGAGGAAGAGGTCTTTGCACGGTCCCAGCAGATGTGTGTTACGCAATGCAGAGGAGGAGACAAACTATCACATGTTCTTCAAATGCGTGGCCTCCCAACAAATCTGGTATGAATTGGCTTCTTCCTTTTCTTTTCCTCACCTCAATTTCATTTCTGTCAATGCAACTTTTGCTTGGTGGGGAAGACAAGAAGCATCTAAGCGTCCAATCCTTCCCATCACATTATGGTGTGTTTAGAAGTGGAGGAATTCAAATTTTTTTGAAGATTCAAACATCTCCTTCAAGTCTATTCTGTTTAGGTTCTTCGCTTTCTATCAATCCATCTGAAGATAGGTCAAAGGCTGGAGTTAAGTCTAGCACAAAGAGCTTCGTTTTTGTGGGTATCCAGGATCTTTCTCTGTCAGTTCCAGGTGGTTGTTCCAGCCGGAGGCTATGGGTTCCTCTCCTTTTGTTCTTTTTGGTTTCATTTTTTCATCTATCCATATCAGTAGCACATTATGGAAAAATTGTTGATATACGTTTCATCATATGATTCTATATGATGCTCAATGTTCTCATTTTATATGTCTCTCAGCTATATGTCATATATGTTCTCAGTTGTGGTCACCAATGTCATGAGATCTTCTTTCTGTTATCCACAGAACATGATATATATATTGCCTCAATATAATATATTGCTTTTATTTCTGAAAAAAAAAAAGAGTACACTAAGGATGAATCTATTTCAAATACTTCGTGAAATTTGTCTTCACTGGAATGTACTCTATTTCGAGTTCTGGTGGGTAATTTTCGACATTTTTACTAAGTAGGAGGACACTAAGTATGAATCTATTTTCTTTCACTAGAAGCATTTTTAGCCTTTAAGGATAGTTTTTTAATGGAAACGGTTAGGAATCACTTTCTTGCTTGTCTTTTTGACGGTTTTTGTCACTGCATATTCCTTTTACAAGGTTTCTTCTTCTCGACCCAGGATTGACTCAAGGGACCTTCAGTGTTTATGAAGAAACCCTCACCAACTTTTGTCTTAAACCTATTTGAAATAACCTGGATTGACACAAGAGACCTTCAATAGAGGTCGTCAGTGTTTGTGGATTTAATGAAGAAAAACCCTCGCCACCTTTCGCCTTAAAACATGTTTGAAATAATCTGGAAAAATTACAGAAGTTACAGTTTTTGTTGTTACAACAGTTTAAATTCCTTCATCGGAAGACAGTGAAACACAACAACAGTACTTGTGGAAACAACGAGAGATTGAAAACATTGAAAAGGACCAGTGAGCTCCCAGTAGGCGCATTGTCATCTGTATTCAATCCCTAGGACACCTTACTACCTTGCTTTGTTGGCTCGTACAAGCCTTGCTTTATGAGATGAACGAGGAAGCGACGTCTCATGATTTGTGATTTTAGGAGTATCACAACATCTCAGCCGCAATTGTGAGTAGTAATCAAGTACAAAATAAATAGGTGAATAATTTTTTTTTTCCGTAGTTTACCCAACTTTCACATTTGTCCAGAAAATTATGGGCAAGATTTTGATAAAATCTAATAGGTTATAGCTATTAATCCTAAGATTTAAGATTTTGGGTTTTCTAAAGGTTTTTGATTGATAGTGCTGAATTTATTTTCATTATTAAAAATTTGATTCAAACATTCTTACTGGCATATTTTTTTCTTATTGCCATATTTTTTGAATTTGTTTTGTCGGATTCTCACCATTTTCAGCTATCTAACCAAGTTTAAAAACTAAGTGTTTGAAACTTTTATAAAAAATATTTTAAGTTAAATTAAAATTAATTAACAAATAAAATTATATTTCAATTTATTTATTTATTTATTTTTCTAAACAAATTTAATTTACTATAATTTTAATAATTAATATATTTTTAATAGCTTTTAAATTAAACTAATATTCCACTCCTTTTATATTATTGATTAATAAATATTAAATATCAATTTAATTACTCATTAATAAATTAAATCAATTTGATTTATCAATTACAATATAATATAATTTAATATATAATTTTTCTTCTCTATCAGTTTTAATTTCAAATAATGGAATTCAATATATGGTTTTCCATCCCTTTAATGTTCAATACATGATTTTCCATCTTTCTAAATATCAAGTGTCGTAATTTAAAATCCTCTTCTTTTATATTATTAATTTAATTAATAATGCCATTATCAATTTAATTATTAATTAATAAATATTAAATATCAATTAATTACTCATTATTAATTAATAAATATTAAATATCAATTTAATTACTCATTAATATAATTTAATATATAGTTTTTATTCTCTCTCAGTATTAATTGTAGATAATGGAATTCAATATATGGTTTTCCATTCCTTTAATATTCAATACATGATTTTCCATCCCTCTAAATATCAAGTATCATATATCAAGTATCATAAGTTTAAAATCCTCTTCTTTTATATTATTAATTTAATTAATAATGCCATTAATATTTAGTTAATAGTATTAGAGATAAATAATTATTAATATTATATTTAATAATTAAAAAATAATTTAATAATAATAATTAAAAGAAAATAAAAATATATTCTTATTAAAAATTATTACACAAATCTATAACATAGTAAACTCTCCAGAATAAGGGGTGACTCTTAAAGAAATTGTTAAAGAGACCCTTAACATAGTAAAGTCTCTTTAGAATAAGGGGTGACTCTTAAAGAAATTGTTAAAGAGACCCTTAACATAGTAAACTCTCTTTAGAATAAGGGGTGACTCTTAAAGAAATTGTTAAAGAGACTCTTAACATAGTAAGGTGACTCTTAAGGAAATGGTTAAAGAGACTCTTAACATAGTAAACTCCGGGTGACTCTTAAAGGGTTAAACTCTTCACAATAAGGAGTGACTCTTAAAGAGAACCAAAATACTCTGGGTGACTCTTAAAGAGTTCAACTCTCCACAATAAGGGGTGAATCTTAAAAGACACTGTTATTATGACCAAAATTGAACCAAAGTTGAATATCAATATGACAATTTGTTCATTCTTGTTCTTGTGGTAAGATAGACGCAACCAAAACATTTGATGGTAAAAAAAACGTTCTTACCTTTAAATATGAACATTACTTCCTACCTATCTAATTTGGTATTAGTCATACAATATCTATGGTACACCTACTTTGATAATGCTTATATCATTCTCTTCTCTTATCTTTTAAATTGTGTGAAGTTGTTTGAATACTACTGTCATGACAGTTTTAGCTTATACCCATTTTCTATTTATTTCTTCATTTGCTTTAAGATAGTTTTCATAATACACGAGGCTTTACCTCATACTTAACTTCTCTGTTAGTCATACAATATCTATGGTACACCTACTTTGATAATGTTTATATCATTCTCTTCTCTTATCTTTTAAATTGTGTGAAGTTGTTTGAATACTACTTTCATGACAGTTTTAGCTTATACCCATTTTCTATTTATTTCTTCATTTGCTTTAAGATAGTTTTCATAATACACGAGGCTTTACCTCATACTTATCTTCTCTGTTATTTGAGTAGTTGATTTAGCTTTATTAGACATGAGGCTTTACCTCATACTTATCTTCTCTCCGTTATTACTTATCTTACCTCATACTTATCTTCTCTGTTATTTGAGTAGTTGATTTAGCTTTATTAGACATGAGGCTTTACCTCATACTTATCTTCTCTCTATTATTTGAGTAGTTAAGATAACTTTATTAAACATGAGGGGGGATATATTTGTTGTTTTTTTTTTACATAAAATTTAATATATGATCGAAGTTGTTGATTTTTTATTGAATGTGTAGCATTTTGTAAAGCTATAGGTCAAACAATTATCTATAATAAGCCATTTTAATAATAAAGATAGCTTTGATAATACATGAAAGTAAATACATTTTTTTTGGTTCTTTACACCAAAAAGTGTGTAGAGCTTTGTACAAGCGCCATGTCACTTGCAGCCACATGGACATAGAACTACTTTTTCAATCTGGGAAATCAAAAATTTGGGGTGGGTTAGAGGATTTTGATTGTTACACTGAAACCATTTGTTTGTGAACCCAAGTAGCCGAACTACTTTTTCAATCTGGGAAATCGAAAATTTGGGGTGGGTTAGAGGATTTTATTGGTATACTATTGATTAGGTGAAACCATTTGTTTGTGAATCCAGGTAGCCCATTGAATGAAGGGCGTAATAAATCTTATTACTCGGTGGATTTCCTAAAATCGGGTGAGAGGGAGAGGACATTTCATTCATCACCGTGTAATGCCTGATAAGTACCAATTCCTTTGTGCTAGCTAGCCAGTTCTCCCTCCCTCCATTACTAAGCAGTTGAATCCTATAAAGGACTAAAGGTGCGACATATGCCTAATCCAATGACTATTTATTTCATGATATTCTAATGATGAATTCATAATGTGGAAACATTTTGTTCCAAAAAAAGAACTAAACCAAACCATATATAACGAGGTGACATTCTTACTTGTTCTCATCACTACCCATTTTGCTTGGCCTCACGGATGGTTTAGGACATTGGATGATGGTCCAGGACATTGGACGAGAGTCATCTTAATGCAACTAGCTAATGCCGAATATATTTACAAAGCATTAATTATTCAATGTTTTGAATAGGATCCTCGCTTCTTTCACGCCGACCTTAATTATGGCTTTTTCACACACGTCGCGTGCGTGAACATATTACGTTTCACATCCTCGTAGCAGGACTCATTATTATCAATAATTTCAAGCATCTAGTAATGGTCGCATGAGTGGTATGTATCAAGGTAAGGGTTTGTGGTAGAGATAAGATAGATACCTAAATGCATTGTCTAAAGCCCATCCTAGGGAGTAAGAAGCCTAATTGCTAGAAAAAGGTCAATTGCAAGGATCATCATTAACATTAGCAAGGGCATACAATAGGCTAACATATAGAAAATGCATGCACAATGGTTTATATTGACATATGAATAGCATTTGATAGATAGGCCACAAAATAAATGACAATGGTGAATAAGAACGTGAGATTCACCTGAGTAGATCCTGCACCTCTACCTATAGTCCAATTTCATATACTTTATTTGTTCCCAACTTTTTAATCCTAGTCTTGGATCATCCCAATGAGACAACTGAAGTATGAAATAGTTCAATTTCATATACTTTATTTGTTCCCAACTTTTTAATCTTTGTCTTGGATCATCCCAATGAGATAGAAAATGCATGCACAATGGTTTATATTGACATATGAATAACATTTGATAGATAGGCCACAAAATAAATGACAATGGTGAATAAGAATGGGAGATTCACCCGAGTAGATCTTGTACCTCTACTTATAGTCCAATTTCATATACTTTATTTGTTCCCAACCTTTTAATCCTAGTCTTGGATCATCCCAATGAGACAACTGAAGTATGAAATAGTCCAATTTCATATACTTTATTTGTTCCCAACTTTTTAATCCTGGTCTTGGATCATCCCAATGAGACCACTGAACCATGAAATGCACTCATTTTCTCAGAATTTGGGCTTATTGTTGCAGACTTGTAATTTTGGCTTCTTCTGTTGAAACCCTAGGTCACGTGTGTGGATTGAAAAATGGACAAATTTTCCTTCTGTCAACTTCGCTTGACTTGACTTCCTTTCTTTGACAATTTCGCTTGCTGGAGAGACCTTCCTTGATCCAGTTTTTGGTCCTTGATGATGACTGCAATTTGTTGCAGGAGGAGGCCCTAATTCACTTCACACGTCTGAGAAGAATACCCAAGAAAACAGTCTTATAACTTGATTATTCTTCTTTCCTTTTGTCATTCTCTTCCTTAAACTTCTACTCTTCCTTGAACGAACTTGTGTTTTTTGTGAGTGAGTCCTTGAATGAGGTCGAGTCCCTTTATATAGGCTTCATTTTCATCTTTATAGGTTGACTTGTAACTGCCTTTAGGCCGAATTCACCTTCTAAATAGGCCGACTTGTTTGTTAGCATTTGACGAGGTCTTGGAGGGATTTTTTACTTTATTTTGGCTCAAATAATTTCTTTTACAATATGTAACATGGCCCAAAATGGGTCTTTCATACATGAAAATGACTTAATGACTTGTAGACTCAATAACAAGCCCTAGGATCTCACAATGAGAGCTTGACCTAAAAATAATTTTTCTTGAGCATGAAACCCATGCCTCAAGAACAACAATAATTAAATTTATTTTTCTCATTATATCAAATACATAAAATCATGATTACACATGTTGTAGGTTTTAACCCTGTACAAAAATTACCTGCATACGAATTCTAGAACATAGAAAATAAACAATGCAAGAGCATAACACATAAAACACATATACACAGAGATTTCCCTTGGATCTCAAAACCGAGACTACCAGCTTGATTTTTCATTATGTTCCTTTCAATTTTACAATACATATTTATCCATGCCGAAGCATCTAAAACCATGGACCGAAAACCATTGCGTCCAAAACCATGTGCGAAAATCATGCACAAAACCATAGAGGTCTACCCAACCTAACATAGGGTCCAAAACCAAAATTTTCAGGGGCATTGCCCCGGACCCCATAGAGTGGGGTTACCTGCACTCCTCAAACCCCCTGTGACTCCCCCCACTACGCAATCGACGCAACGAAGGGGGGACTCCACCCTCCTTCTAACCCCCCGGTTAACTACATGGGCTAGTCGTGGAAAGAATATAACACAACCCATCATTCTCCCACTTCTTGTTTTCTTTCCACAGGGGTTCACAAGAGAGCTCAGTCATTTATCCAGCACTGCAACACCCATTGTTTCTCTACACCAAGAGAACTTCTCAGAGCTCACAGATTTTGTCAATGCATCTGCAGTATTCTTCAAAGTGTCCACCTTTACCAGCAACACCTTTTTGTCTTCTATCATATCCCTCACAAAGTGATACTGAACATCAATGTGCTTTGTCTTTGAATGAGATGCAAGGTTCTTTGCCAAGAAAATTGTACTTTTGCTGTCACAATCTATCCTTATAGCTCCATGTACTAACCCCATACTTGAACACAATCTCTTTAACCAAACTGCTTCCTTGCTTGCATGAGTGGCTACCATGTATTCTGCCTCTGTAGTTGATAATGCCACTACAAATTGTTTCTTACTCATCCAACTGACTGCACCTTCAAATAGGTTAAACAAATACCCACTTGTAGATCTTCTCTGATCCAGATCTCCAGCCCAGTCTGCATCAACAAAGCCACGAATATCCAACACTCTGTCCAATCCTGGTCTTCCTTGGTAGCACAAACCATAATCACTAGTGCCACACAAATACTTGAAAACCCGCTTCACTGTTGTCCAGTGCTCCTTCCCTGGTTTTGACATAAACCTGTTCAATACTCCCACTGCATGTACAATGTCTGGTCTAGTACATACCATCGCATACGTCAGGCTACCGACTGCACTTGCATATGGAACATGAGACATGTTCTCTTCCTCTTCATGTGTCTTGGGACATTGTTCAGCAAATAACTTTACACCTGCAGGAATAGAAACCTTCACTAGTTTACTATCCTGCATATTAAACCTCTTGAATATTGTTTCGACATACTTCCTCTAGTTTAACCAGAGCTTCCTCTTTGTCTGATCTCTTTTAATTTCCATGCCCAAAATATAGTTTGCAACACTAAGATCTTTCATGTTGAATTTGGAGGACAAATAAGTCTTCAAATCCTGGATAATTTCTTTGTCATTTCCAACCAGCAACATATCATCCACATACAAGACCAGATAAATAACACGGTCACCAATTAATTTAAAATACACATAGTGATCTGCTTTGCTTTTGGTGAAGCCAAGTCCCCGTATAAATGTATCAAATTTCTGACACCACATCCTTGGTGACTGTTTTAATCCATACAAAGACTTCTTTAACTTGCATACCGATTCTTTCTTACCCTTCACCGCAAGGCCTTCAGGTTGCTTCATGTAGATCTCTTCTTTCAGATCCCCATGAAGAAATGTTGTCTTCACATCCATCTGTTCTACCTCAAAATCAAAAGCAGCAACAACAGATAAAAGTAATCTAATAGAAGTTACCTTGGCAACAGGAGAAAAAATATCACCAAAATCAATTCCCGTCACCTGGGAATAACCTTTTGCTACCAACTGAGCTTTGTATTTCTCCACCTTTCCTTCTGCATTTGTTTTCTTCTTGAACACCCATTTGCTGCCACTGGGTTTCTTTCCAGTCGGAAACTCCACCAGATCCGAAGCCTCATTTTTGTGCAAAGATGCCATTTCATCAACCATGGTCTCTTTACAGAGTTTTCCATCCTTTGAATCTACTGCTTCCTTCACAGTTCTGGGATCATCATCAGTAATAGATAAAACAAAATTTGAACAGAAAGTAGATGGACTATACCTTTCTGGCTGCCTTCTTTCTCGAACTGATCTTCTCACACCCAGAGTTTGTGGCTCTTCATCTTCTGATTCCTCTTCTGCTGTAGAGTTTGATTCTTCTTCCTTTAGATCAAACTCTATCTTCTCAGGTTCCTTTGGTTGGACTTCATGTTCAATAACATCTTTCACCTCTCTGAACACCACATTTTGGCTCTACACAACCTTCCTTGTTACTGGGTTCCAAAGCTTATAACCCTTTAATCCATCCTTATACCAATAAAGATGCACTTTTCAGATTTACTATCCAACTTAGTTCGTTTCTCCTTTGGAACATGTACATATGCATCACATCCAAATACCCTCAGATGTGAAAGAGATGGTTTCTTACTAGTCCATACCACTTGTGGAGTCTTATCCTCCAACGTTGATGAAGGTGATCTGTTGACCAGGTAACATGATGTCTCCACCGCCTCTACCCAGAATTCATGTCCTAACCCGACACCACTGAGCATGCTTCTTGCCATTTCCATCAACGTCTTGTTCATTCTTTCTGCAACTCCATTTTGCTGAGGTGTATATGGGGTAGTCTTCTGTCGTGCTATACCAAACTTCTTACAAAATTCTTCAAATTCCTTACTGCAAAACTCTCCACCGTTATCTGTCCTCAGCACCTTTATCTTCTTCTCTATCTGGTTTTCTGCTAGAGCCTTAAATTATTTAAACCTGTCAAAGACTTCATATTTCTTCTTAAGGAAATATATCCATGTATTCCTTGAGAAGTCATCTATAAATGATACATAGTACACAGACTTACCCAGTGATGGAACCTTCACAGGTCCAAACACATCACTATGCACAAGCTCTAATATCTGTTTTGCCCTCTTACCACCAGAGGGTAAACTCACCCGATTCTGCTTCCCATATACACAATTTTCACAGAAATCAAAATCCAAAGAGCTATTACTCATACCTTCTACCATACCTTTACCATGAATTATTCAAAGGACCTTCTATCCAATATGTCGAAGCCTTTGATGCCACAGCGTGGTATTCTCTGCAGAGACCATTAGATTTTCTGCTCCACTTTTAAGAACCACAGAACTATTGCACCCATCAACAACAATGCTACCTTGGAACTTGTACAAAGTTCCAATCCGAACTCCCCGCATCAATACTAGTGCTCCCTGAACCATCTTGTAGGTATCCTTCTTGAACACTGTTTATACACCTGCATCATCCAGTTTGCTTACAGAAATCAGATTTTTGGCCAATGCAGGAATATGTAGGACACTCGGAAGTGTTCTAACCCTTCCACCTTGCAACTTCAACTTTACTTTTCCACGACCAACGATTCTAGCCTTCCTATCATCCCCTAAGAAGACATTACCCCCATCGTATTTCTCATACTTGCAGAAACACTCTCTATGGGGAGTGAAGTGAAAGGATGCACCTGAGTCAATCAACCATGCCTCGTGATCTACATGTGTACTTGAAGAAGCCAAGTACAAATCCCCACCTTCATCTGAGGTGGTTTTCGCCTCTGTAGAAGGAGCATTATCAAATTCATTTCTTTTGTCAGGAGCTTTAGATTTACAGCCCCTTTTGTAGTGCCCTTCCTTTCCGCATTTCTAGCACACCACCTTTACAATTTTTCCTGGAGATTTAGCTCTCCCTTTAGATTTAGATCTCTCACTCGATGACTTATTTTTGTTTCTGTTTTGGGACCGTCCTCGTACAGACAAGGCATCACCATTCTGGCTCTCCATATTTTTCCGTCTCATCTCCTTCGTCAGCAAGGATGAGACTATTTCATCAAACTGCAAGGCAGTTGCATTGCTACCTATTGCAATAACCAGACTGTCCCGCGAATCTGGTAGAGAACACAACAAACTAATACACTTATCTTCATCTGAAATTTTGATATCAACAGATGATAACTGACTTACCATAGTATTAAATGCATTCAGATGCTCTGTCACCAAGTATCCATCTTTCATCCTCAGGTTATACAGCTTTTCCTGTAGGAACAATTTATTCACCAGACTTAGATTGATACAAAGTCCCTAACCTATTCCACAAAGCCTTCGTCGTAGCTTCCCCTGATACATTCAACAATACTAAATTTGAAACACACAACTGTATTGTGCTCTTTGCCTTTCGATCCAACTTCTTTCATTCTTCATAGGACACTCCCGTTGGTTTAGTATCCGGATCTACCGCGATCCATTGATCTTTATCCACCAACAGATCCTCCATCTTGAGTTTCCACAACTCAAAACTCTAACCATTAAATTTCTCGATCTCTGTCTTTCCACTGCTTGCCATCTTCTTTCACCACCAGAATCGATCTCGCAGATCTCCCACTGTATAGGGTCTACCACAGGCTCGAGCGAAACCCCTTAGCAACAAAGACATCCCCTTGAAGCCAAAATAGCTCTGATACCAAATGTTGGTTTTAACTCCGTACATAAATTACCTGCATACGAATTCTAGAACACAGAAAATAAACAACGCGAGAGCATAACACATAAAACTCATACACAGATATTTTCCCCTGGATCCCAAAATCGGGACTACCAGCTTGATTTTTCATTATGTTCCTTTCAATGTTACAATACATATTTACATATGCCGAAGCATCCAAAACCATGGACCGAAAATCATCCGTCCAAAACCATGTGCAAAAATCATGCACAAAACCATAGGTAGGTCCGCCCAACCTAACATAAGGTCCAAAACCAAAATTTTCTGGGGTGTTTCCCTGGACCCCATAGAGTGGGGCTACCTACACCCCTCAAACCCTTGTGACTCCCCTCGCTACGCAATTGGCACAACGAAGGGGGGGCTTTGCCCCCCTTCAAACCCCTCGGTTAACTACGTGGGCTAGTCGTGGAAAAAATATAACACATCCCAACACATGTCATTATGAAGACTGAACCTAATTACATATTTCAATGCTCCCTCTTAACTAGGGAGATATTCATAATTCATACAAGGTACTTGGACATTCTCAATCTTAAGAATTCTCATAAGAAGAATTGGATTGGTAACCCGTTTGTTTAGCATCGTATCATCCAACATTGTCACATACCAAGGCCTTGACTAACAACTCTATTTCTCCACAAGATTAGAGCACAATGCTGACGAGACCAATGATTTATAGACACCATCATCATTATCTCTCAAATGGGTATTTCATACATGACAGTGAATTAATGACTTGTAGACTCAATGACAAGCTCTAAGATCTCACAATCAGAGCTTGACCTAAAAATAAATTTCTTTGAGCGTGAAACCCACGCCTCAAGAACAACAATAATTACATTTATTTTTCTCATTACATCAAATACATAAAATCATGATTACATGTGTCATTATGAAGACCGAACTTAATTACATATTTCAATGCTCCCTCTTAACTAGGGAGGTATTCATAATTCATACAAGGTACTTGGACATTCTCAATCTTAAGAATTCTCATAAGAAAAGTTGGATTGGTAACCCGTTTGTTTAGCATCGTATCATCCAACATTGTCAGATAGCAAGGCCTTGACTAAAAACTCTATCTCTCCACAAGATTAGAGCACAATGCTGACGAGACCAATGATTTACAGAAACCATCATCATTGTCTCTCAAATGGGTCTCTCATACATGACAATGACTTAATGACTTGTAGACTCAAGGACAAGCCCTAGGATCTCATAATGAGAGCTTGATCTAAAAATAATTTTCCTTGAGCATGAAACCCATGCCTCAAGAACAACAATAATTACATTTATTTTTCTCATTACATCAAATACATAAAATCATGATTACACGTGTCATTATGAAGACCGAACCAAATTACATATTTCAATGCTCCCTCTTAACTAGGGGGGTATTCATAATTCATACAAGGTATTTGGACATTCTCAATCTTAAGAATTCTCATAAGAAGAGTTGGATTGGTAACCCGTCTGCTTAACATCGTATCATCCAACATTGTCACATAGCAAGGCCTTGACTAAAAACTCTATCTCTCCACAAAATTAGAGCACAATGTTGACAAGACCAATGATTTATAGACACCATCATCATTGTCTCTCAAGGAACATACACCACCCTGACATTCACAGAGTATGTCCTTCCAGGACTATTCTTATCTTGGATTCCTAGTCCTAAAAGAATATTGGTCCTCTACTACTACTCTTATCTTGGATTCCCTACCACATTGTCAAAGAGTATTGGATTCCAGATGTTGACCTAATCCTCCATTCTTTCTTCCCAAAGTGAAGACTAGAATGATGTGTCTATCTCTCCCTCTCAACTAGGGAGGATGTACCCATTCCTACAAAATGAATGTACCCAAGTTCCTCTCATTCTGGAACTTTTCCAAGCTCCCTTTTAACTAGGGACTTACTTCCAATCTCCCTCTAAACCAAGGACTTGTTTTCCAACAACTTTTCGATGGAGATCATGGCACTATCAACAGTGAGAAGATCTCCTCCTTTTGATGTCATGAATTTTATCTTTATCATTATGGAGCCTTCAACTCTTGGGACTTCTTCATAGGGCATTGACCATCCATCACTTTCATTCATGAACCATGTCAGTCATGTCATCCTTTCCTTCATCATAAAGTGATCTATTAGTCCATATCTGGGTTTTCTTCATGTTAGGGCCTAAATCTACCTCAGGCTGAGAAAGCTAGGATCTAGGGTAACATCAAACCACGCTTAGCCTGGTAGCTAGCCCTACCAGGTCGGGAGAGGGTTCTCTCCTTGTCAATCTCAGAAAAGATGGCCAATGAAGTTTGAGATGACTGATGTAATGACTGATTTTAGGCTAGGTATGTGTACAGAGGTGTTTGATTGAATTTGATGATGTTTTGTTGGCTCAAATGTGAAAGGTAAATTTGGGTCTGGGGAATGAGGCTCAGTTTTGCAGAGATCTCTATGGGGCGAGGTAGGCAGGTGATTTGGCACTTCAAATTGAGTGAGATGGAGAGCTTTTAGACTGGTGAGGAGTTGGATAGGGCATGAAAAACTCAGGGATCCTCTTCAAACAGTTGGAAACATAGATAACTAAACAAACCCTAAGTAGAGCACTGCATTTTCAATGTATTCTACCTTTATCCTTGTTTGATTTAGTTAAGATGAAGAAAAGAGAGATAATGGCATACAAACATCACATGTAAACTTGAAATTACAGAAGAAAACACAATACCAAATCAAGATGCCACAAGAATCCCATAAAGTGTTGCAAACCCTAGTCTATTCCTTTGCCAAACTGCTGAAATGAATATACAATGCAGCTCCAAGCTTTCCCAAAATTCCAACCTTTCTCAATGACTGAAAAATACTAGATATAGGCATCAAACAACTCATGTTAGGCTTTAAGGGTCGAATTAATGAGTTTAGGAGCTGTTTCAACAAGATCTAAAATAAAAACTGAAAAGTAGGCAGTGGAACAACATGCCTCTAAAACCTAGGAAACTGATTCATTCAGTTGCAAACTACTTTTTTCATGATGAATCTACCTCTATGAGTGAAAATTTAGCATAATTACATCAAAATCCATCAATTCAAATTAAATTACATCATGAGTTTGACTATTAGAAATAGAAAAGTCAAACTGTGAAGAAACTAGGCGAAAAATAGAATTTTTTGGCTAAAATGAGCAAATGTCCTCCTATGTGCCGCATTGATTTCCCTATGCGTAGCGCCTTTTTGCAGCTGATTTTGGAGGCCTTCCCGGTGTCCAAATTTGCTCCAAGTGGGCTTGTTGGAAATGTCTACCTATATACTTTCTAGAACAAGTGGAATTTCTAAATTTGGCCTCCATTTGCACCTCCAAAACTGATTTCTCCCAACACTGCTTCCTGTGTGTCCAAAAAGGGACAGAGAGGTCATTTTTGAGGTGTTTTTGACCCTTTTGGAAGCTCAAAACCTGTCAAAATTTCTTGACCATTTGTGGGAATTCATATTTTTCCATGAAAAATCTAGAAACGCTGAGTTTTCCTCAAAAGGAGGTCCCTATCAAAAGCGTGTGCTAGGTGGCGCGACACATCGGGCAGAAAAACTTGTTTTTTAGGCCAAAAATTTCAAAATTGCAAAAAGTGTCCCAAATTTCTTGAAATTTGGGTTGAGTGGCCTACATCAAGTGTTGTGTTGTGCCAAGGAAGCCTCAGCCAAGATCTGAAATCTATCTTGCTCTTTTCGCTTCCTCGATGCCTTCTTCAACTTCGCCTTCAAAATCTTGATTCTTGCTTTGCACACCTCGTTTCTCGCAAGTAATGATGGGCCATGTGCCTCAACATATTTTTCTCGTTGTTGGGCTTCTCCAATATCTTCTCCAAGTGCAAGTTTTTCCTCTCAAGCCAAGATTCATGCTCAGCTTGAATTTCCCTTTCAAGTGTTGTCAACTTGGTTTTCCTTCTCTTAGCAGTTTGCCGGTTGCTTTCATGTTTTTGAGCTCCATGGATGAGTGGGATTGACGAGGGGAGGATTTGATGCTAGCTGTAGAGTTTTGGGGAATGAAAGGGTTTAGGGAATATTATTTAGGCTTTGGGATAGCAATTAGGGTTTGGGGATATGTTGGGTCCCTATAATACTAGTGATTACCCCATTACTATTGTAGTTATACCCCTTATTTATATTGTTGTGCCCCTATTACCCACATATTGTTATTTCTGTGCCCCATAGAATCCCTCTATTATTATTTTTGTGGCTTTATATTATTATTGTTAGGTCGGTTGGATTATATTGTGACTCCTTAGACTCCTATATATAGAAAGGAGGTTTTGTCATTTGTAGTATCCAAGAATTGTTCATTTATGTAATGTAAAGGAGGTTGCCCCCTCGAAGAGGCTGAATTCTAAGGCGTTGATCTTTCTTTTCTATCTTTTCTTGAGCTGGTTTCATAACATTTGGTATCAGAGCTTTGGATTCTAGGGTTTCGCTGCTCCAAACAGGTCATAGTGGCATTTTCGCTATAACTTTTTTTCTGTAACGTTTCAGAAGTCACAAAAAAACCCATTTGAGAAGAAATCGCGCTGAACCTTGGGTCCGAATTTCAGAGTTTTTCGCGCGATATTTTCGGAGATATGATCTGAGGAAGTTGGTCTTTTTGCAGACTCCTGAATTACACTCAAAACAGGTGACCTGGGGAAAATCGTCATAACTTTCTTTCTGAGCATCGGATTGAAATTTCGTAAGAAGTTACAGAAAGAGGACGGACTGTAGTGTTCTTTTATATATTTTTTTCAGATTCAAAGGTTGAAACAGTGACACGTGGCACGTCGTACAAGTTCGCTCTACTGAACTAGTCTATAATCAAGTCACTGTGGGAGATTTCGCATAACTCTTCCTTGGAGAATCCAATTTGGGTCAGACTTGTGGCATTGGAAAGAGGACAGAGAGGGCTACTACAGGTCACAAATTTAGAACTAGATAATCAGAAAGTACAGAGATACATCGGAGGCAATATCGAACTCCTACAAAGTGAAAAAAGGTGTGTAGATTTTCTTTAATTTTTGCTTAAGCTTGGTTTGAAAATTTATTTTGAAGGAATTCAAAGGGCATATTAGAGAATTATTATCGGTAACTGATGCCCCGAGGAAAGAAAATGCAAACACCTAGTAAGGAACCTGAAAGCTCTAGCATGACTCATGAAGAAGAAGAAGAAATGCTACATGATATATCAAAATTACAAGAACAAGTGCAACAAATGTCACTTGCACAAAAAGCAACAGAATCTAAAATGGATGGTTTAAGGAAAGATGTAGAAGTTAATATGGACGGTTTAAAGAAAGGTGTAGAAGCTAAGATGGATGGCATGGAAGCTAAGGTGAATGGCATGGACGCTAAAATTGATGGTATGGATGATAAGATGGATAAGTTGCTACAAGAAATGGTCACTAAGGGTGAAAGAGTACTAAAGGAAACTCATGATGAGAACAAAAGAAATGTTAATCATGATTCCATAGACTCTAATGTTGGATCGAAGACTCACCATGTTCCAAAAATCGATATGAGGAAGTTTGATGGCAAGGATCCCGCCACATGGATATTACAGATGGAGCAATTCTTCGATCTCAATAATGTGCAAAACACACAAAAGGTACGTATGGCAACTTTATATTTGGAACCAAATCAGTTTGTATGGTATCAATGGCTTTGTTCTCGTAAACAATTTATCACTTGGGCAATTTTTACGGAAGAATTGATAGCACATTATGAGGATACAAAAAGCAACACTTTTTTTAGCCAATTGATAAGTCTCAAACAAAAGGGTTCAATAATGGAGCACATTGAGGAGTTCCAAAAATTGAACATAAGGGTAAAAGATATTCCAGAGGAGCATAGGATTGATGTGTTCATAGGGTCTTTAAAGGATAATATCCAACATGATGTGCGCCTTTGGGAACCTGATTCATTAGAGAAGGCATTCAGGTTAGCAAGAAAAATGGAAAGCAAAATTATGGCAACTAGGAAGCATACCATTCACAACTATAAAGACGGAAGTGTTGTTGCCCATAGTCTTCCACAACCTACAAGGTTGACACCACAACAATTGGAAGAAAAAAGAGCAAAAGGGCTTTGTTACAATTGTGATAGCAAATACACAAAAGGTCATAAGTGTGCTGAGAAGAAATTATTCTACATAGATTGTGAAGAGGAAGAAGAAAAGGAGCAAGAAAGGTCAAAAGAAGAGGATATATTCCAGGAACAAAGCCTAGATGAAGAACAAATAAATCCGACCATATCTTGTAATGCATTGGCGGGAATTACCACTCCTCAAACCATCAAGATAGAAGGACAAATCAAGAAGAAAAAGGTAATAGTGTTGATTGATTCAGGAAGCACCCACAATTTTATTCATTGTAGGGTAGCAAAAGAATTGAATTGCTTCCTATATCCAGCACCAGAGTGTCAAGTGATGATTGCAAATGGAGGAACAATAAATTGTTCTGGAAAGTGCCATAATATCAAGCTATCCATGGGAGAATATGTATTGACTAGCCCAATGCTTTCCATTCCAATGGGAGGTGCTGATGTTGTACTAGGAGTCCAATGGCTACAATCCTTGGGTACAATAGCTTTTAATTTTCAAGAACTTTTCATGAAATTTTCTGTGGAAGGAAAGGAAGTTGAATTAAGGGGTATTGCAGGGAAACCAGGAAAGATAATCAGCTCTAATGGCATGACAAAGCTTCTAAAAAAGGAGCAAAGAGGTGTAATTGCACAATTATGTTCGCTAGATGTTTCCACATTGGAATCATCTATTTCTCCAGATCTCCAAAAAGTCCTGGACAATCATTCCAAGGTATTTGAGACTCCCAAAGGTCTCCCACCTATGCGTGATCATGATCATGCTATTCATCTGATTCCAGGAAGTGTTCCTCCAAACATCAGGCCGTACAGATATCCATATGTCCAAAAAAGTGAAATTGAACGTATGGTTGCAGAAATGCTAGAGGCTGGTATAATTCAACCGAGTCAAAGTTCTTTCTCAGCTCCAGTAGTATTGGTGCACAAGAAGGATGGATCATGGCGCATGTGTCCAGATTATAGGGAGCTCAACAAGCTCACTATTAAAGATAAGTTCCCCATTCCTGTCATTGATGAATTACTGGATGAATTGCATGGATCAATTTACTTCACCAAGTTGGATCTTCGTTCGGGATATCATCAAATCAGAATGAAGATTGAAGACATTCCGAAAACGGCATTTAGAACTCATGAGGGTCATTATGAATTTTTGGTCATGCCTTTTGGCCTTACCAATGCACCTTCAACATTTCAAGGTTTGATGAATTCAATTTTCAAACCATTCCTTAGAAAATTTGTGTTAGTATTTTTTGATGATATACTAATCTACAGCAAGTCTTGGAAGGATCATGTTGAACATGTTGACAAGGTGCTACAACTATTGGAGGAGAAACAATTATATGCAAAAAGATCCAAATGTTTCTTTGGAGTCCAGGAGGTGGAATATTTGGGTCATATTGTATCTCATGAAGGAGTTAAGGTAGACCCTAGCAAAATTAAAGCCATTAAGGAATGGAAAATCCCCACATCCATAAAGCATCTGCGAGGATTTCTTGGGTTGACAGGGTATTATCGCAAGTTTGTTAAGAATTATGGGAGAATAGCAGCACCTCTAACAACATTATTGAAGAAAGATTCATTTTCATGGACTCCGGAAGCAACAAAGGCCTTTGAACATCTTAAAGAGGCAATGTGCCAAGCACCGGTCTTAGCTACACCGGACTTCACAAAAACCTTTATTGTGGAATGTGATGCTTCAGGAAATGGAATTGGTGCTGTTCTAATGCAAGATGAAAGACCCATTGCTTTTGAAAGTCGTCCAATCAAGGGAAAGTTTTTAAGCAAAGCTATTTATGAGAAGGAAATGTTGGCAATACTCCATGCACTTAAGAAATGGCGACCCTACCTAATGGGAAGACACTTCAAGGTAAAAACGGATCATGATAGCCTTAAATACTTTTTAGAACAAAGATTATCCTCTGAAGAGCAACAAAAGTGGGTCACAAAGATGTTGGGTTATGACTTTGAAATCATCTACAAAAAAGGGAAGCAAAATGTGGTGGCAGATGCACTCTCAAGAAAGGATGAGGATGTGGAAGCATTGTTGTGTGCCATTTCTATTATCCAACCAGATTGGATAAACGAAGCAAAGGAGGAATGGAAGAATGACGAAGAAGTGTGGGCACTTATTCGAAAGCTACAACAAGATTCCAGTACTTCTGATACATTTAGCTGGAAAAATGATTCGTTATGGTACAAAGATCGCTTATACCTCTGTAAGAATTCCCAGCTAAAACAAAAGATTCTTATGGAATTGCACACTTCTCCCTTAGGAGGGCACTCAGGATTTTTAAAAACTTACCACAGGGTTAAGAAGGAATTTTTTTGGGATGGCCTTAAATCAGATATTCAAAAGTTTGTGGCGGAATGTTTGGTTTGCCAACAAAATAAAGTTGAAACAATTAAGACACCGGGTCTATTACAACCTTTATCCATTCCAAGCCAACGTTGGGAGGAGGTTTCAATGGATTTTATCACAGGTTTACCCAAGTCTGAGGGAAAGAGTGTCATCATGGTGGTAGTTGACAGACTTACCAAGTATGCACACTTTTGTGCATTATCACATCCATTTAAAGCCAGTACAGTTTCTACTGCATTTATGGAAACAGTTCAAAAGCTACATGGAAACCCAAAGATTATTGTAAGTGACAGAGATCCCATTTTCACTGGAAATTTTTGGACAGAATTATTTTCTTGTCTTGGTACTCAGTTAGCTCATAGCTCATCTTATCATCCTCAATCTGATGGGCAAACTGAGATAGTAAACAAATGTTTGGAAGGATATCTTCGTTGCTTTGTATCTGATAAACAGACACAATGGGTCAAATGGTTGCCTCTGGCTGAATGGTGGTATAACACTTCCTTCCATACAGCAACAAAAATGACCCCATTTATGGCACTTTATGGGTATCAACCACCATCCATCACATCATATTTAAGAGAAAATTCTAAGGTTCAAGCAGTGGAACATCACATCGAACATCAACAACAAGTCCTCCAACTCTTAAAGGATAACCTCGTGTTGGCACAAAATAGAATGAAACAACAGGCAGATCAACATCGCAGTGAAAGAAGTTTTGATGTAGGTGATTGGGTATTCCTACGGCTACAACCATATAAGCAAATGTCCCTAAAGCAAGCTAAGAAGGATAATAAATTATCACCAAAGTATTATGGTCCGTACAAGGTGTTGCAAAAGATTGGTACTATGGCATACAAATTGGAGCTTCCTGCAGCTTCTCGATTGCACCCAGTTTTCCATGTTTCATGTTTAAAGAAGGTTATAGGCGACAAGCTCCCAGTTCAAACAATATTGCCAGAACTTGACGAGGAAGGAAAAATTATATTGGAACCGGAAGCAGTCACAGAAACAAGAACTCGACAGCTACGAAATCGATCAATTTCAGAGTATCTTATCAAGTGGAAGAACTTATCCGCTGAAGATTCCACATGGGAGGATGAGAATTTTATGCAGAAGTATCCAGAACTACTCAAGCGTTGAGGACAACACTTTTTTTGAAGGAGAGGGGCATGTTGGGTCCCTATAATACTAGTGATTACCCCATTACTATTGTAGTTATACCCCTTATTTATATTGTTGTGCCCCTATTACCCACATATTGTTATTTCTGTGCCCCATAGAATCCCTCTATTATTATTTTTGTGGCTTTATATTATTATTGTTAGGTCGGCTGGATTATATTGTGACTCCTTAGACTCCTATATATAGAAAGGAGGTTTTGTCATTTGTATCATCCAAGAATTGTTCATTTATGTAATGTAAAGGAGGTTGCCCCCTCGAAGAGGCTGAATTCTAAGGCGTTGATATTTCTTTTCTATCTTTTCTTGAGCTGGTTTCATAACAGGATATTTGACTAGGGTTTGGGAATAGTGGGATTAGGTATTAGGGTTTTTAGTTTTAGGGATAAGGGGATAGGTGAGTGTGAATGAAAGGGGAAAGGGAAAGTGATATGCATGAAGTGTAGTGAGAGCAAAATGAAAATGGAGATACAACAGTAAAACAGCAATTTTGCAAACCCTAGGCAATTTTCTCAACACAACTTTGCAAGGAACTACGGTTTTGTTTTTAACCTATTGAAACACCATAAACACTGATGGAAACTCATACATTGGCAATATGGAGGTGTTAAATTACTTGTGGAATGAAGAATTTGCAATTTTGGAGCTTTGGAGGAATATTTGAATGGATTTCAGGCTTTTTAGGCCTATGCGCCCCGCTACCCCAATGTGTGGCGCCAGTTATAAAATTACATTGTAAATCACTGCCCAATGCGTAGCACCTTTTTGTAGACAAGTTTTGGAGGCCTTCCCAGTGTCCAAATTGGACACGGAATAGCTCGTTGGAAAGCTTATTGAGTCTACTTTCCAACTCAGCTTGAATTTTTCAATTTGGAGTTCATTTTCCCTGTCAAAAGTCAAATCTCTCAAGACTAGTCAAAATGTGTAAAATGAAGCTGCCTCAAGGCAGAGTGCTGTTGCAGTCAACTTTTGAAGATCTTCCTCAACCCAAAATTGAGCTCATGATAGCTCATTGGAAAAATTTAGTTATCATTTGGCTCATCAAGCAAGTAATTTGGCCAACCAAGCTAGGAGAAATATTGATTTTCCCAATGTCACTTCAGCGGTGCATCAATTCTCCTGAGGCAACTGTATTTTTTATATTTCTCTAAAACCATGATACCTGTGTAAAAAGTGAAGGAGTGTTTTCTTCCTTGGCCTATTGTGGACAAAAACCTCTCTCATTTTTCTCAAATTCATCTTTTCTTGCTCAAAAACATCATTGGAGTAAAACCTATCCCGATGTGTGGAACAGGGGATTTGTCGAAATGAATCGAAATGAAGGGGATAAGGGGCTTCTAAATTTTTGAGAAAATTTTGAGAAGTGGGGAGGGATGTTAGGAAGCAGGGGAAAGTGGAATTTCAAAGGTTGAGTGAGGGGAAGGGGTCCAAAAGGGCAAAACACAGGCCTAGCCTAGAAAATTGTCAAATTGTAGCAAGAAATTAGGGTTTGTGCGAAAATGAGGAATTTGAGGGATATTAGTGATGAGAAGTGTTTAATAAGGTACATTAAGGATAGGGGAAGGTGTATGAACATCAGGATACAAGTTTTGCTGATGATTTGACCATCCAAGAGAAATTACCTTCAAAACCCTAGGAGAGGGAAATGAACCTTATCTAG
This sequence comes from Pinus tabuliformis, assembly GCA_031772625.1. NCBI lineage: Eukaryota > Viridiplantae > Streptophyta > Pinopsida > Pinales > Pinaceae > Pinus > Pinus tabuliformis. Next base: position 627,048,574 of record CM062814.1, on the reverse strand, counting down.
GCGCAATTGAAGCATGAACAAGGTGTAAAATGACCCATTGGAACCTGAAATGATGATGAAAATCCTCTGAATGATGGTACACTCAGCTAAATGGTGACATGGACCGACATTTAGACAACTTTGATAGGAGTAAAAGCAAACCCTAGATCTAATACCTAGTGACCAAATTTTACTTGAAGACTCATTGAAATGATAAAATTTGACCTTGACACCTTTCAAATCACTTTGTAAGAGCATGTTTGATCACTAGAGGAAAGCTGCAAAGACTGACACTAACACTTCATACAACTACCTTTTTTCACATCATGTTTCCTTTAGGATATTCCATCCCTCCACATGAATACTAGTTGTAGTTGACATCCACAACTCTCTTTTGGTAGCTCTGCATCATCCCATCTAGATATTGTTAAAAAAAATGAACATTAGATAAAAATTACCTTTTGTGACGGCCCTTCATCATGACATCCGCTTGCTAAAACATCAACATCCTGCATACATATTGACACATCTCCAAGATATTCAATATCAAGGGTCTTTCCTTACATAATTTATCAGGGTCTTCATGCCTTCTCTATGGAGATGTCATGGCCAGACCATCCAAATATTGTTAAAAAAAAAATGAACATTAGATTAAAATTACCTTTTCTGACGACCCTTCATCATGACATCTGCTTGTTGCAACATCAACATCCTGCATACATATTGACACATCACCAAGATATTCAATATCAAGGGTCTTTCTTTACAGAATTTATCAGGGTCTTCATGCCTTCTCTGTAGAGATGTCATGGCCAATTCTTTTAGTTATTGGATGTTGATTTCCTTTTCTATGTGACCATAGTTGCATCTTTCATGATCTCTTCTTTATTTCTTTGCATATTATTCCCCAGGAACTTCCATCCATAGTTCCTTCATCTTTTTCAACCACCTCATATTCCATATGAGGGCATATTATGTTGATTTCATCTAGTCAATATGTGAACCATGCCTTCATTCATCTTTCCAAAGGAGGAGATAAAAAATGGATAGAATTGGCTTATTTAGAATGAACACAGAAGGTAGACCGCCCCCCTCCCCACCCCAAGAATCACATAAAGCACTGCAAACCCTGGTCTATTCCTTTGCCAAACTGCTGAAATGAGTATACAATGAAGCTCCAAGCTTTCCCAAAAGTCCAACCTTTCTCAATGACTAAAAAACTACTAGATATAGACATAAAATAAATCATGTTAGGCTTTAGGGGTTGAATTAATGAGTTTAGGCACTGTTTCAACAAGATCTAAAATAAGAACTGAAAAGTAGGCAGTGGAACAACATGCCTCTAAAACCTAGGAAATTGATTCATTCAGTTGCAAACTACTTTTTTCATGATGAATCTACCTCTATGAGTGAAAATTTAGCATATTTGCATCAAAATCCATCATGTCACATTAAATTACATCATGAGTTTGACTATTAGAAAGAAAAAAGTCAAACTATGAAGAAACTAGGCGAAAAACAAAGTTTTTTGGCCAAAATGAGCAAATGTCCTCCTATGCGCCACACTGATTTCCCTATGCATAGCGCCTTTTTGTAGCTGATTTTGGAGGCCTTCCCGGTGTCCAAATTTTCTCCAAGTGGGCTTGTTGGAAAGGCCTACTTGTCTAATTTCCAGAACAAGTGGAATTTCTAAATTTGGCCTCCAGTTGCCCCTCCAAAACTGAATTCTCTCAACACTGCTTCTTGTGTGTCCAAAAAGGGGCAGAAAGGTCATTTTTGAGGTGTTTTTGACCCTTTTGGAAGCTCAAAACCTGTCAAAATTTCTTGGCCATTTGTGGGAATTCATATTTTTCCATGAAAAATCCAGAAATGCTGAGTTTTCCTCAAAAGGAGGTCCCTAGCAAAAGCGTGCGCTAAGTGGCGCGGCGCATTAGGTAGAAAAACCTATTTTTTAGGCCAAAAATTTCAAAATTGCAAAAAGTGTCCCAAATTTCTTGAAATTTGGGTTGAGTGTCCTTCATCAAGTGCTGTGTTGGGCCAAGGAAGCCTCAGCCAAGATCTGAAGTCTATCTTGCTCTTTTCGCTTCCTCGATGCCTTCTTCAACTTGGCCTTCAAAATCCTAATTCTTGCTTTGCACACCTTGTTTCTCGCCAAGTAATGATTGGCCATGTGCCTCAACATATTTTTCTCGTTGTTGGCCTTCTCCAGCATCTTCTCCAAGTGCAAGTTTGTCCTCTCAAGCCAAGATTCATGCTCAGCTTGAATTTCCCTTTCAAGTGTTGTCAACTTGGTTTTCCTTCTCATAGCAATTTGCCAGTTGCTTTACAGTTTTTGAGATCCATGGATGAGTGGGACTGATGAGGGGATGATTTGATGCTAACTGTAGGGTTTTGGGGAATGAAAGGTTTTAGGGAATAGTATTTAGGCTTTGGGATAACAATTAGGGTTTGGGGATATTTGACTAGGGTTTGGGAATAGTGGGATTAGGTATTAGGGTTTTTAGTTTTAGGGATAAGCGGATAGGCGAGTGTGAATGAAAGGGGAAAGGGAAAGTGATATGAGTGAAATGTAGTGAGAGAAAAATGAAAATGGGGATACAATAGCAAAACTGCAATTTTGCAAACCCTAGGCAATTTTCTCAACACAACTTTGCAAGGAACTAGGGTTTTGTTTTTAACCTATTGAAACACCATAAACACTGATGGAAACTCATACATTGGAAATATGGAGGTGTTAACTTACTTGTGGAATGAAGAATTTGCAATTTTGGAGCTTTGGAGGAAGATTTGAATGGATTTCAGGCTTTTTAGACCTATGCGCCGCACTGCCCCAATGCGTAGCGCCAGTTATAAAATTACATTGTAAATCACTGCCCAATGCATAGCACCTTTTTGTAGAAAAGTTTTGGAGGCCTTCCTAGTGTCCAAATTGGGCACAGGATAGCTCGTTGGAAATCTTATTGAGTCTACTTTCCAACCCAGCTTGAATTTTTCAATTTGGAGTTCATTTTCCCTATCAAAAGTCAAATCTCTCAAGACTAGTCAAAATGTGCAAAATGAGGTTGCCTCAAGGCAGAGCGTTGTTGCAGTCAACTTTTGAAGATCTTCTTCAACCCAAAATTGAGCTCATGATAGCTCATTGGAAAGCTTTAGTTATCATTTGACTCATCAAGCAAGTAATTTGGCCAACCAAGCTAGGAGAAATCTTGATTTTCCCAAGGTCACTACAGAGGTGCATCAATTCTCTTTAGGCAACTGTATTTTTGATATTTCTCTAAAACCATGACACCTGTGTAAAAAGTGAATGAGTTTTTTCTTCCTTGTCCTATTTCGGACAAAAACTTCTCTCAGTTTTCCCAAATTCATCTTTTCTTGCTCAAAAACATCATTGGAGTAAAACCTATCCCGATGTGTGGAACAGGGGATTTGTCAAAATGAAGTGAAGTGAAGGGGATAAGGGGCTTCTAAAATTTTCAGAAAACTTTGAGAAGTGTTAGGAAGTAGGGGAAAGTGGAATTTCAAAGATTGAGTGAGGAAAAGGGGTCCAAAATGGCAAAACATAAGCCTAGCCTAGAAAGTTGTCAAATTGTAGCAAGAAACTAGGGTTTGTGCGAAAATGAGAAATTTGAGGGATATCAGTGATGGGAAGTGTTTATTAAGGTACATTAAGGATAGGGGAAGGTGTATAAACATCAGGATACAAGTTTTGTTGATTATTTGACCATCCAAGAAAAATTACCTTCAAAACATTAGGAGAGGGAAATGAACCTTAACTAGGCGCAATTGAAGCATGAAGGTGTAAAATGACCCATTGGAACCTGACATGATGATGAAAACCCTCTGAATGATGGTACACTCAGCTGAATGGTGATGTTGACCGAAATTTGGACAACTTTGACAGGAGTAAAAGAAAACCCTAGACCTAATACCTAGTGACCAAAATTTACTTGAAGACTCATTGAAATGATAAAATTTTACCTTGACACCTTTAAAACCACTTTGTAAGAGCATGTTTGATCACTGGAGGAAGGCTGCAAAGACTGACACTAATACTTCATACAACTACCTTTTTCACATCATGTTTCCTTTAAGATATCCCATCCCTCCACATGAATACTAGTTGTAGCTGATATCCACAACTCTCTTTTGGTAGCTCTGTATCATCCCATCCAGATATTGTTAAAAAAAAATGAACATTAGATAAAAATTACCTTTTGTGACGGCCCTTCATCATGACATCTGCTTGCTACAGCATCAACATCCCGCATACATATTGACACATCTCCAAGATATTCAATATCAAGGGTCTTTCCTTACATAATTTATCAGGGTCTTCATGCCTTTTCTATGGAGATGTCATGGCTAGACCATCTAGATATTGTTCAAAAAAAAATGAACTTTAGATCAAAATTACCTTTTGTGACGACCCTTCATCATGACATCTGCTTGTTGCAACATCAACATCCTGCATACATATTGACACATCACCAAGATATTCAATATCAAGGGTCTTTCTTTACAGAATTTATCAGGGTCTTCATGCCTTCTCTATAGAGATGTCATGGCCAATTCTTCTAGTTATTGGATGTTGATTTCCTTTTCTATGTGACCATAGTTGCATCTTTCATGATCTCTTCTTTATTTCTTCACATATTGTTCCCCAAGAACTTCCATCCATAGTTCCTTCATCTTTTTCAACCACCTCATATTCCATATGAGGGCATATTATGTTGATTTCATCTAGTTAATATGTGAACCATGCCTTCTTTCATCTTTCCAAAGGAGGAGATAAAAAATGGATAGAATTGGCTTATTCAGAACGAACACAGAAGGTAGACAACCACCCCCCCAATCAAAGCTCCTACTCACACTCACTGGTGGAGACAAATCCCAAAGTAGATAGGATAGTTGGGGCAAGATCAAAAGCGGGAGATACTGGCAAACAATAATAGGTTAGGTGCATGGGTGGGAGTAGGCATAGAGAGGTTTACTGAGGGCAAGGGCATGATATCTAGAGGCTTCACATGGTTTTGGCGCTTTCCTTAACATCGTTTAGATTCCGATTTCGAATCGTTGTAGGGATAGGTCTATGTTATTCTTGTTAATCATTGTTGGCAAATAGTCGGTATTAATTAGTCCGACTGTAGGTAAATAGTTTGGATTGACTGGCCACCCTACAACTACCTGCAATCAGTTTCCAAAGCTTGGACTTAAATGGGATCCATCTCAACTACTTTTTTGCTTTTGCAAACTTAAGTCAAGACATATGTTAGGAAGTCTCTTGTTCACTAGTAGATAAGTGGAGAATCCAAGCAGAAGGATACATATGTTTGTGTTACTTCCAGCAATATGATCAAAGTTTGACTTTAGCATCCGATACTTCAGTCCAAATATCCATTTCATCTCCATCATCGACTACCCCCACTACTCCTGTTTTCCATGTTGTATCTTCTGTTTCATCGATATGGACTTCTCCTACCATTTTTATTTTTATTTCTCCTTGCCATCTTTGCGTACTTAATTGACCAATTCAAGGTCCAAGAGGTCTTGCCTGACGTCCCCTTTTTTAGTCCCGTGTTTGAAAGGTTGGCCTATGAATAAAGTAGGCTTTGAACAGATTAAAGAAAACTTCTCCGCTATTGAATAAAACCGACTTGGGGCCCCATGTGTCTCATCATACCTTCGAAATAATGGATTTTATCTTCACTTAACTATACCCATTATCTTCCCGTTCATCCCAGACAACCCTTTCCTGCCACTCATCTGGTGTAAATTTTCATGAAATCTTCCCTCTTTGCCTTCGATCACATATGAGAACGATTTATAAGGCCTATCATGATTGTCTCTCATTGGTTGTTCGCAAATACCATTATCGATAAGTGTATCTACGACTTCCTGGATCAATTTGTTTTGACAAATAACAAATGACTTAGATCCACTTCTTGCTAATAAATTTGTAAGAGTATTATTCTGATTGATAACTCTTCGATAATGTTCATTTAGATCTGATGAGGTAGTAAGTCCACCTTCACCTAATTGAATGATTGGGCATTATGGTGGTGAATAAGGTTCAAATCCTTTCGCACCTTCATTACTAGAGTTGGGCCCTAATCATCCCAACTAGTTTTGGAAGGCCCCATTTGTTAGAGCCTAGTCTAGGATTTTCTTGAGTGCTTAGTCCATTTGTTAGGCTAGAGTCAATTTTTCTTTATAAGACGAAGCTTTCTTGTGATTAGGACCTTGTGTTTAATAGCTTCTGCCTATAAATTCCATAAATTGTCATTAGTATACTAGTACTCGATTATTAGTACTACTTACCCACCTAATAATAGTAATACTAACTAGAATACTAGTTCACAAACTAATCTATTAATTCAATCCTCTGATGACCCCATCCATCGATCGATTAATCGATTCATAAAAATAGAACACGTCCTGAGAGCGGTCATGGAGAGGGATTTGGAGAGCTCTGGTGCAGGCCTTGAAAAACCTCAATAAGATGATCTCCCCAACACTGAGTATTGAATGATGCCAGCATACAAATCCAGTTATGGGCCCTCGACTGAACAAATGTGAATAGCGAACTTAGAAGAGGCCTAGAGGAAGTAGTAAAATGCAATGTAGATATCTCTAGGGGGATTGGCTAAACTGCTAATCCAGATTATGTTGATTTCATCTACTCAATATGTGAACCATGCCGTCGTTCATATTTCCAAAGGAGGAGATCCCTTTTCTTTGATCATGCTCATGAGATAGATCATTTACTTATGCAACCATATGAATACATGACTCAATTAAATACATGCATACATACCTCTTTCCTTCTTTTGTTTATCTAGGCTTCCTTCAGCAACTTCCTTTTCTTGATAGAGAGTACTTCAACTATCTCGACATGCTGCATTCCTTTGTCACCATACGATCATCCTTATAAATAATGAATCCCATACAAGGTGGAGTTCTAAGCAAGACACTTGCTTCCTTAAAGAAAGGTGAACCTTCTAATGAAGATTCCAATAGAGGATCTAGATTATCCTCATCCGGTAGAAGATCCTTTCTCATGATGATGATGTATGATGAATTCCTTCTATCATTCTCGATTAATTTCTTTCAATCATATGCACTAAACATGCTTGCAATGAGGTTACCAAGAGCTACTTCCTTTATATGATGACTGCTACTTCCATGTAGACTTCTACCTCAATTATTCTTTCGAGCTTTTCTAATGATATCATGAGATCTTTTTTCAATGGTATGCTACTATGATGCCATCTCCTAAAATGATGCATCCTATCATGCTTCTCATGTTTCCTACCATGATAGCTATACTTTTACAAAAACTGAAAGAACTCGATGGAGGAGATTATCTCAATCACAATAGAGATCTTTCAGTAGAGAACATACTATAGGGTTGACTCTCCCAATGTTACTCCCTCCATTGCAACCAAAAGCTAGGAGTTCTGCTACATTTGAGTTTCAAGGGCCTGCCAATAACACTAGGAATATGATAGGCCATCATTGGTTTCTCCTCATACGATCATGTCCTTCGTGCTAAGCCTACCTACACTCAACATAAAATTACCATGGGAGGGTTAACCTCTAGGTGTGGTCTTCATAATGTCTATTGTAATCATGATTTTATGTATTTGATGAAAAGAGAAGAAGAAATTTTATTATTATTATTTTGAAAGCATGGGTTTCATGCTCAAGGTAAAATTATTTGTAAGTCAAGCACCCATTGAATGCTCCTAGGTTTGCCATAGAATTATGAAGTCAAAAGAGTCATTGTCATACATGTAAGACCCCTTTGGGCATGTTGTATATTGTAAAGAAATATTTTTTATAAAGTCAAAAGTATCATAAAGACCCTCCAAGACCTTGTCAAACAGCAGCAACAAGTCGGCCTACAAGAAGGATCAAATCAGCCTACAAGACAACAATTCGACCTCCTAAGGAGCCTATATATAAGAGACATCAACCTCACTTGAAGGATATCCATCCATCTCTCAAGAAGTTCGATCAAGGCAAGAAAAAGGACCAAAAGAAGAGCAAAATAGAGGAAAAGAAGTTAGAAGAAGAAAAACGAAATTTTGAATTTGTTTTGGGCTATATCTCTTCACACGTGCAAGATCTAGGGCATCATCTTGCTACATCTAGATTGAAATTTATAGTCATATTGGAAAGCCAAAATTAGGTATCTAAAAGAGAATTTTGCAAGCCGAATTACTAAGGAAGAAGAAGATCCCCAAGCGAAGGAGAAAGAAGAAATCACCATCTTTTCCCACACGTGCAAGAGCTAGGGTTTCTACAATAAGTCAAAGTTTCAGAAGAAAATATTGGGGTCGAAGTTGTTGGAGAAGTTGCTAAAGAAGTTGTTGGAAGGAAACCTCATTAAGGAAGAATGATTGACTTGGTCTTGGAGGGGTCTTTGACAATGGTCTTAGGTCTTGGAATTCGTTATTTGAAGTTCTATAAGAAGAGAAGAATTCTTGTGGGGTTTCCTCTCAAGAGGAGAGTTTTTGGCCCTAGCTTACAACCTACATTCTATGTCCTCTTGTTTCTTTGATCTTTATTGTTTGGTAGTTGTTTGATGATAGAAAACATAATAATAATCAAGTTGAAGAAGAATCTAATCAAGTTAAGTAAAATGCATCACAAGTAGTTGTCAAAGTAAGAGGAATCACCTAATCTAGTTGCCCCTAGAATTCTCAACATGGTATCAGAGCTAAAGTGACTACAACAAGGAAAGGCAACCTGAAGATCACTCCATTGAAGATGGATACATAAGGGCCGAGCACAAGGAGATCATCGTGGAGAACTAAGAAGCATCAAGGATGACCATTCATCTCATCACAAGGATCACATAATCTATAAGGAGCACCACTTTGAAGAAGAAGACCACAAAAACCCTACCTCCATTCAAAGAAGGACTATACCCTGGAAGCATTCTTGGGAAGCTTGCACATTCTACAATCATCTAACAAGGAAGCAAGAATGAGCACTTCATCATACTTGAAGAAGATCATCAAGAAAACATAAAGTTGAAGATATCATCGTCAAAGGAGCATCTTCACTTGAAAAGTATTTTTATATTTATGTCTAAATCTACTATCACCGTGACTTCATTTGGCAACGAGAGCAACAAACTAGTTGGGTCATCAAATTTCCTTCCATGTAAAAAGAGGATAGATTTATTCCTCATAGAGAATGAAGTTATTAAATATGTTAAGGGTTCAATCTCTAAACCATCTCAAGAACAAGCTCAAGCACTATCAAAATATATGAAATGGGAAATAAGGACTCAAAGAATCCTCATAGAATCAATCAAGGATTGCCTCATCCCTTATGTAGCAAAATTGGAGAAATCGAAAGATATCTATGAAAAGTTGGTAGAATTGTTTTCTGTAAGCATTGTAGGAGAAGTTAAATCATTCAGAACCAAATTATATAAAATGAAGGTATCCAAGGATGAAGGAATAACCTCATACCTTATGAAGGTATCTCAAATAAGAGATCAACTACAGTAATTAGGAGAAAAGAAATGACCATTGTTGTGCTAAATGCACTACCTGATGAATGGGACAACTTTGTATCAAGTATCTGTGGAAAGAAGGAAGCCACTCCATTCAGTAAACTTTGGTAATTATGTAAGATCGAAGAAACTAGGTTGAAGACAAAAAGAGATGTTGCATCAAGTGATCAAACTCAAGCATATGCAACTATGGCTAGAAAGAAAGGGAAGTTTGGAAAGTTCGATCCTTGAAAAGAGAAGAAGCTTGACATGTCAAAGATCCAATGCTATGAATGTAATGAATATGGGTACTTTAAGAGGAATTGTCCTAAACTAAAAAAGGACAACAAGAAAAGAAAAGATAGAAATGAAGCCCATATCATCGAAGAAGTACACGAACCCGAAAATAAGAAGTCAAAGGAGGAAATGAAAGATCTTTATTATGACTAAAATAACCTCCTTCGCTTTGTTTATAGTATTCATGAAGGAAGCAACACAAGTATGATCGGATGCATTGTAGCATAACGAAAGATGACATCATCATAGAAGCATGACATAGCCAAAGTAGAAGTCTATGTGGTTAAAGCAGTCCTCATAATAGAAAGGAAGTAACTCATGGCCTCTTCATTGAAAACATAGAAGGATAAGCATAGTAGCAGTATATATGGTTGGACAAAGTCATCTAGCAAAAATAGAATATAAAGAGATCATCATATATCATCATTATTAGAAAGGAGCATTTGCAGAATGAGGATAATTAAGATCCTTCACTGGAATCTTTATGAGAAGGTTCACCTCAACTTAGAAAAAGAAATTGCCACACAAATAGTCCACATTCCACCTTGTGTGGCATCCAATGGTAAGGTATGATGACCAAGATGTGTAGCACGCCAAGTTGGTTGAAGTAATTTCATCTTCAAGCAAGGAAAGGAAGCTACCGAAGGAAGTCTAGATGACCACATGAAGGAAGAGGTATGCATATATTTAATAGATAAAGGCATGTCATCATATAGTTGCAAATAACATGGTTGAATGCTCTATCTCATGAGCATGATCCAAGAAGAAGGATTTCTTCCATTAGAATGATGCATGAAGGCATGTAGAGAATGTGCCTTGAACTCTTCTATATATTGATAAGATGAAATCAACATAATATGACCTCATCTAGAATATGAGGTGGTTGACAATCATGGTTCCTATATTGAAAGAACCATGTAAAGAAGATCTTGAGGAATGCAATATGTGAAGAAAGGAAGAAAGGAAGAAAATTTAATGAAAGATGCAACTATAGTCACGTAAGATAAGATAAGTGATCAACATCTGATAACTAGAAGAATTAGCTATGACACCTCCATGGAAGAAGGAGGTCTAAAGACCATGATATATATACTACAAAAGAAGAAACTTGGTAATGAATGTCATGGAGATGGGTTCATACATGTGCAAGATGTCGATGTTGCAAGAAGTTGATGTCATGATGAAAGGCCATCATAAAAAGATAACTTTGATTTAATGTTCATTTTGATTTTTCAAAACATTTCGTTGGGTTGAAACAAAGCTGCCGAAATAGAGTTGTAGATGTCACATACAACTAGTACTCATGGGATTGGATGGAAGATCCTGAAATAAACATGATTTGGAAGAGGTAGTTGTATGAAGGAAAGTTGAATGTGGACCAGAAGATCACTTTCCGATGAAGTGAAGGATGACATGACTATTGGTTCAACCTTATGGTTCGTTGAAGGGAAGTGATGGAGAAAGATGGTCGAAGCCCTACAAAGAAGTTATGATGAAGAAGGCTCCGTAATGAAGAAGATGAAGTTCATGAAATGAAGCAGAAAGAGGAGCCCTACAAGTAGCTGATAGTACCATGATCTCCACTAAAGAGCAGATAGTTGATATTGAAAACAAGTCCATAATTGAGAGGGAGCTTGGGAAAGTCCCTTGTTAAAAGGGAGCTTTGTAATATTCCATTTATAGGAATGTGCCGATCCTCCTTAGTTGAGAGGGAGAGATAGACACATCATTTTTGTTTACATGTTATGAAGAAAAAATGGAGGATTGGATAAGCATTTCAGATTGATTCTGATACTCTTTGAGGATGTTGTAGGACATCCAATAGGCAAGAGTAGTTGAAGAGGAAATTCCTTAAGGATGTGTTATTGCAAGACAGGAATGGCCCTAAATTTTAAAAGGGCATACCTTGTGAACATTTGGATGGGGTATGTGCCTTAAGGGACAATGACGATGGTGTCTATTAGTCAATGTTTCGCCAGCATTGTGCTCTGATCTTGTGGAGAGATAGAGTTGTTAGTCAAGGCCTTGCTATGTGACAATGTTAGTTGATATGATGAGATGCATTGATATAATCTAATAAGATAGCTTATGAGATGGCTTACCAATCTGACTCCTTATGTGAATTCTTCAGTGTGAGAATGTCCAAGTACCTTGTATGGATTGTGAATACCTCCCTAGTGAAGAGGGAGTGTTAAAAAGTGTAACTAGATTCGGTCTTCATAATGTCTAATGTAATCATGATTTTATATATGTTGATGGGAAGAGAAAAAGAAATTTTATTATTATATTTTAAAAGCATGGGTAAATTTACTTGTAGGTCAACCACCCATTGAGTGCTTCTAGGTTTGTCATAGAATTATGAAGTCAAAAAAGTCATTGTCATACGTGTAAGACCCCTTTGGGCATGTTGTTACTGTTGTATATTGTAAAGAAAAAAATTTATAAAGTCAAAAGTGTCATAAAGACCCTCCAAAACCTTGTTAAACAGTAGCAACAAGTCGGCATACAAGAAGGATCAAGTCGGTCTTATGGACAACAATTCGGCCTCTTAAGGAGCCTATATATAAGAGACATCAACCTCACTTGAAGGATATCCATCCAACTCTCAAAAAGTTTGATCAAGGCAAGAAAGAAGACCAAAAGAAGAGTGAAATATAGGAAAAGAAGCTAGAAAAAGGAAAAAAGAAAAAGAATTTTTGAATCTATTTTGGGCTATATCTCTTCACACGTGCGAGATCTAGGGCATCATCTTGCTACATCTAGACCAAAATTTATAGTCACATTGGAAGGTCAAAATTAGGTATCTAAAAGAGCATTTTGCAAGTTGAATTACTAAGGAAGGAGAATATCCCCAAGCAAAGGAGAAAGAAGAAATCACCATCTTTTCCCACACATGCAAAAGCTAGGGTTTTTCCAATAAGTTGAAATTGTAGAAGAAACTATTGGGGTCGAAGTTGCTGGAGTCAAAGTTGTTGGAGAAGCTGCTGGAAGGAAAGCTCATCAAGGAATAAGGATTGACTTGGTGTTGAAGGGGTATTTGGCAAGGGTCTTAGGTCTTGGAATTCAGCATTTGAAGTTTTATAAGAGAAGAATTCTTGTGAGTTTTCCTCTCAAGAGGAGAGGTTTTGGCCTTGGCTTACAACCTACATTTTGTGTCCTCTTGTCTCATTGATCTTTATTGTTTGGTAGTTGTTTAATGATAGAAAACACAATAATAATCAAATTGAAGAAGAAGTTAATCAAGTTAAGTAAAAAGACATGAGAAGCAGTTATCAAAATATGAGAAATCACCTAATCTAGTTGCCCCTAGATTTCTCAACAGGAATTCCTCAAATGAAATCAAACACAAAAAATAGGTTTATCATAGAATTTTCTCTCCTACGGGGATTGATATTAGTTTTGTGGCTCAATCAAAGAAGAAGCTGCGTTCCTCCAAAATCAACTATCGATCATGGAGATGAATGACATAGACTATTTGCTTACAAGATCACCTATGATAGCCTTTTACCTTAGATAAGATTTGTGATAGCCTTTGATAAGATAGCCTTTGAAAAAGATAGGATAGTCTTTGATGGCCTTGGTTTCTAGCGGTGGTGGGGGAAGAACCAACCTTCATCACAGTGCTTGCCCACTCCTAGCCTTGAAAGTTGAAATACCCTAGTCAAAGCTTTGTTATTGATGTTTCCTCATTGCAGAGAGATATTCATATTAGTAGAATGCTCGTCCTAAATTACCTCTTAAGATTAGATGGATATCCCAAACTTACCTATGATTCTTTCTTAGACAACTTAGAGAAGGGATGATGAGCACATATACCGATTCTTTCGTTTCGTTGGACTCCCTGGACTTACCACTTTTTAAGATTTGATAACTTAGCTTGAACCTCTTCAACTAACCAAATCCAAAAAAATTGAAGCAAATTTGGTTTGGTCCATTTGTAATAATGGAAGATTTTGGTTCTTGGGTACAAACGTAACTCCTTAACTTTTTGTGAAGGATCTATATTCATATAAGTTTCATGCATTTCTCTATAAACCCTATTAAGTGAAGTTGTTCATATTGAAGACTTTGGTAAAACTCTTGACATAAAACAATGACCCTATCATAGTCTTGATTAAGCCTTTATGTGGATAACTCTGACTTTTACTATGGTTGTATAAACTTTTGCTTTGAATTACAGGTATATAAACGTATCTATGAGCATAACCTACATATTATTTTGAGTCATTATTCAGGGGGAAAAAGCTTGTTACTATTGCAAGGGTAAGTAAATCTAAAATATGATATTTGAAAAACAAGAAACCCATAGGATGCACAAAAATGAGGAAAGAGACCGAGTACATTCACAGAATGATCTAGCATAAACAGTTATTTACAATATAAACATATGTCTAACATTTGCAAAACAACAGTGACTTAGCATAAAGAACATGAAAATAAGAAAAAGAATGACCACGTGAAAATGTATCGTGCATAAATAAACCAACCTCTACATAAATGATCAAGACAAATACAAAAATCAACAAGTAAAGAGAGATAGAAAGATATTAGAAAATATGGACATAAGCAACTATTATTAGTTTGTCTTTATTATCTTTGTTCTTCTAAAGAGTATATCCTATGCATAATGTCTATCTCCTTAAGACTCTTTATCCTATGCATATTGTTTATCTCCTTAAGAGGCTTAACTCCTTCAAGAGACTACTTGATATCTCCTTATAAGCTATCTCCATTTACTAGAGATACTTTTGATCTGTATCACTTTATATTTCCTATCTTAGTAGCCTATCCCTTATATAATATGTTTAAACCACCCACGCTTTGATTACTAACAACACCCATTTTCACCTCACTAGAGAACTCCCTCCAGAGGAACAAGATGTCACTTTATAGTCCAGAAAGAGAAATACATACATCAAGCACAAGATAACCAATAGAATTACATTGATACTTCTCAAGCTCCCATCATTTTGACTCTCTACTCAAGAAATGAGAAACAAAACACATCACTACACAGGTGAAAGACAACACTATTACAATATATTCATTAATTTACTAAGGAGAAAGAAAATCATCAATGAAATCAATTATCTGACTATCGATCAAGCACATCATCCAATCAATCTGCTAAGGGGCTAACTGACCAGATATTATTTTTTTTACTAGACAAAAATAATGAAACAACTAGAACCAATCATGCAAGGGCAATTTAGAAAAACACAGGGAATTCTAATATAATTTGGTATATAGTTTAATTAGGAAAATACAAGGGGCAAACAGTGGCTCATACATACACAGTTTTTAGTCGCGGAGCATAATTTAGAAAAAAAAATTACCCAATAAAAGGGAGAAAACCAACCGAATACACAGCTCATACATCACCTAAATTTACATTATCATTTCATTTTTACAATTACAGGATCAAAACTAGACCAAAGAGAAATAAAACAATCAATTGATAGAACAATGCAGCACTTCACTTTACTCTTCACTAACCAGATTCTCTTTGAACGGAGAACACATCAAGACATCAACATCTATCTCTATTCAATTACATAGAACAACTCACCCATCAATCACCATCATTTCATTCATCATCTACTACAACATTCTTCGTATTTACCATCATGTATCATACCTACTTACCCTTCTATACTCAATCATAATGCATCAAAAATTACCGTCATGCAGAGGAACATAAGACTTTATGTATCTCTACAGGGGAAAACCACTTACCTGGACGCAATGAGGTTCCTTAGTGGTTTCCCATGGGCGTTATTAAAGGATGTCTCAAGAGATAATTTATTCTTCTAAGTCATCGCAGTTGTCATTCGACCATAATCCAGGGTTTTGCTGAAGCAGCAGGGAAGCAGCAAAATCATTGTTTTCCCACCTCCTTCTTCACTCTTCCCTAATTTCACCATGTCGGTTACATCCTACAATTATAGCGAATTGGTCAACCTACAATTATAGC
This sequence comes from Pinus tabuliformis, assembly GCA_031772625.1. Taxonomy (NCBI): domain Eukaryota; kingdom Viridiplantae; phylum Streptophyta; class Pinopsida; order Pinales; family Pinaceae; genus Pinus; species Pinus tabuliformis. The sequence goes on along the minus strand of CM062814.1, from coordinate 627,032,816 downwards.
GAATTGGTCAAGACTTAAGGTCAGTTATTCACCCAAAATCAAATAAATAAACCCGCAAATTAGACAAGATTCAATGTTAGTTGCATCCCCAGTTTAGAAATTCACCCAAAATCAGATAAATGAACTCAAACATATCTTAACCTTACGCATTCACTTGTAGCCATTGTATCTGTGGGCTACTTGAGCAAGTTCCGTTTTAGTCCATTAAACCTCCAGGGAAAACAAAAAAAAAAGGTAATAAGAAAGAAAGAAATGAAAAAGCATGGCGATGCTGAAGATATAGAAAATAATAACCACAAACTAAAAATACCAAAATACAGACCAACTTCAAGAAAGTAATAACCACAAAACTGAAAATACCAACATCCAAAGCAACAACAAGCAAATAATAGCCACAAAACCACGCAAGTGCAAAAAAATATTTAAAAAGAACAAAAAGGAAAAAAAAAATCGCTCATGAATAACCAAAGAAGGTCGCCATAACATCGTATCAACGCCAAAGTCGAACCCTACTCTCGGCCACATCACATCCACATCCACATCCACATCCACATCCACATCGTGTGCATTCAGACCAACGGTCGAAGTCTGCTGTGATGATTGCCAAGTAGGAGTTTAAAGCAAGTTACTACCGCAATTGTATAAGTGGAGAGCCAGGGTCTACAAATTAAATTTGAGGCAGGGTTTATTGCGATGAAAATGGGTTGCTCAATCTGTATCTCGTGCTGCTTCTTATCATTCATAATGGCATCTTCACTGGTAACAACCAATGCACCGTTAGAGTTTAATATTATGACAGCCCGTGGAGGTGAAACCGCAGATGCGGCGGCTCTGATGGCGTTGAAATGCGCAATAACTAACCATCCCTTGCTCTCCCGACGCAACTGGAATTATACTTCCAACCATTTATGCAATTTTATGGGTGTCCAATGTGGTAGCAACACCCACGAATTGCGAGTTATACGAATCAATATAATCAGAATGAGACTGAATGGCACCATCCCTTCCCACTTGGGGAATTTATCGCTCCTGCAGTCTCTCGATCTCTCCCATAACGAATTTATGGCTAACATACCACGGGCTTTGGGACGTCTACAACAACTCAGGGAGCTCTACCTATCTGCAAATACTCTGACAGGGACCATTCCGCACCAGTTGGGCGACTTAAATAACCTGCAATTGCTGCGCTCTTCCAGGAACACCCACACAGGTTCGATTTCTGGGACCCTTGGAAACTGTTCAATGCTGAGTAAGATTGATTTATCTTTAAATCAATTGACCAGACCTATTCCTTCGGAAGTCGGCCTGCTCACTCGGCTCTGGTTTCTTAATCTCTTCCAAAACTATCTCGGGGGCGCCATCCCGCCATCTCTTCTCAACTGCACAGAGCTCCGTCCACTGTCGCTGACCTACAACGGGATCTCCAGCGACTCAGATATTGCTTCTGTTCAGCACCAATACCCTGCCAATCCCTGCATTCAAAGTCTTGTAATATGTTTTCCTCCTTCGATGCTTTTGTGGCTTTTTTTCTCCCAATATGTGTTCCTTATTTTATGGCTTTTATGGTGTTTTGGTTTCCTCATTTGATGACTTTTATGGTTTTTTTTCAATGTAGCGGTTAACATTTTTAACGACATAAACTCGAACCACGTGGCTTAAAAAATTGTCCCACATATGCTCGATTTTTAAAATGATACGACCCACTATTGATAATCCTCGATTTTTAAAATGATACGACCCACTATTGATAATCATAAATAATGTGATTAAGAAGTATTTTTAACAATATGGAATAATGTTTTTAACGCACATTAAAATTATGAAATTAAATAATGTATCTTAATAATATTTTTTAATCATTATAATAACATGTATATTATAATAATTTTGGCTAGACAATATCTTTAAAGGTATTGTTCCACTCTGTGAAGGTCTTGTATTATCCATGAAATTTTATTTGTACTTGAAATTTCTACATGATTTCGATTAAATTTATAGTCATAAACAAAGTCCATCCACTATAAGATTAACTTACTTGTTTAAAAGCTTTGAGAAGCCTTAAACATTAAACAAACTTGCCATAAAATATGTCGTCTAAAAATGTTAAGGATTTGTTCCATGAACGTCATCTCAACGAACCAAAGAGACTCTCTAAAAGGGATGTTTGACCTGTAAGTGGGATATAGGCATCTACATGGAGATTTTTAGACTAGAGATGGATCCCAAGATCATGATTATGGTGGAGTGAGGAGAAAGAGGGCCGTGTGACCTAAATGAAGCTTCTAATAGTTATGGGCAAGGAGGTATTAAACCAAGACTCTCACCATTTAAAGGGTATATTTATCTAGCAAGCGGGATATATGTGGAGATTTTTCCCATCGTAGATGGTTCTCAAGGTCTTGAGTATGGTCATATGGGAACCATTACAAAGTATTCCATGGTATATGGTTTTGAAGCCAGAACCCATGCTCCAAAAATTGAAAGCAATGTATTTAGTATTAAAGGATTCTTTTATGGTTTATGTAATATGCATAGGGTTTGAAGCTACCACACGGGCTCTATAGGTAGAATATTACCCACCAAATCATTACACCAAATTACATAACATTGACACCATTAAATAATTTGGCACACCATGGATAAGTGTGAGGGCCTTGATCATGGTCCAAGGACAACCATAAGGTCTAGTAATATATTTTTGGAGCTCATGTTCATACATCCCACCTCTTAATTTCATGTGATATTTCCAAGTGATGACAAGGTGGTTGGCATCCAAGCCACTCAAAACTATCATTGACTTATCTACAGGACTATCTTTGTACAATAAATAGATAGATTAAGATATTAAGACTTTAGTTTTTAACTGTAAAATCCTCTTATCTTGGCATGATTTAATCCTTTCATTAGTATAGTTATTCATTTATTAATAAAATGTTACATGGTTGTCCCTAAGATAGTAGTGGTTGTCCTTAGACCATGACCATGACCCTTATACAAATACATAGCATGCTAAACCTCATAATGATTTCAATATTGTACTTTTCAACTAAACATTATATTTGTAAGGCTTCTGGTCAACAAGTATCTATCATAGAACGTACCCGAGGTGATGTGTCCTGGAGGGTATTCCGTGAAATTTTGCCAGAGTAACATGTGAAAGACTTTTCAGGGTGACTAGATTTTGGGCAGATTTGACAACTAGCAAACATGGAGGGTGTCGGGGTGAATTGAACCTTGTATATTGTCGATGAGATGATAGAGTGGTTATGTGGGAAAGGTAGGTGTATTATTGAAAAGACAGAAGTTGGGGTACACTTTAGATGAAATCTTGAAGGCAACGATTAACAAAAATATTCACATCCCATAATCCGTCTCCTAGAGGAAAAATCCTTTTCGCACAGTTTGGAAGAGTCGGGGTGATGTGGAGCTGGAATGACATCTAAAGGTGGTTGCGTGTGAGGCTGGCCAACGTGGAATGCACGACGGAGCGTTGACTCCTCCTTAAAGGAAAAAGGCATTACACGCTTGGAAATGAATCTAGGGCTAGTCCTTAATGGTGAATTGAGAGATTATGACTAATGGGAAATTTCACATCATGGAGTCTGTCTCCTAGAGGATTAAATTGTGCATATTATTCAACAAGCAAGGGTGGCTAAGGTCGGGAGGACGTGTCCCGACAGATAAAAGAATTGCACTCCAAGGTAATGGGTCAAGGTTCGAGGACCAAGTTTCGAGACTTGGTCACATTACAGGGAGTGAGAGGAAAGCTTAAGCATTGGGAGCTAATAAAGTGGGACCACACTATTTTTAGCACTTGTAGATAAAGGATTGAGCTTGGTGGTTTTTATAAAGGCATACCCCTACCCTTTGATTATACGTATGTATGTGTTTTGTGTGTTAGCTTTGGTGACTATTGTTGATTAAAACATAGTCCTGATTTGCAACTTGGTTCCAAGTCTTGGTTGTGATGGTTCTAAACTAGACTTGAGGGTATGAGTTTAAATTTGACCAGGTATGCTCAAAGTAAATTTAAGCCTTAGGCCTGCATCATTATTGGTATTAGAGCATGATATTGAATCTTATATAGGTCAAGTATAATTCTCATGGGTTCCTTATGACTTTCCTTCTGACTTGCCTTATTGCAGTATGATTTTCTTCTTGCTTTTTGACTTGCCATAGAGTGGAGAGATGAAGGAGACTGGGATGGACATGAAAGGAGAAGGATGGATTATTTTCATTCACCTTAAATATTAAGGGCTAAATATGGAGAAGGCACCGCCAACATTCGTACTGATGAATTTGATGTACAATACACCCTTCGATTTGGATAGTGGATTATGTATTTAATGATGCTTGTAATTAGCTAGTGCTTTGACGAGTAATTGATGCTGTAATTTTAGTGATCTATTAATTAGATCTCTATTGCTGATACATGATAAATATTTACAATGGTGCGAAGAATTACGAACTCATGGTTGCAAAGCATGAATTATAAAGGGAGTGCCATGCATGATTTTTTTTATGTAGATTGAGACAAGTGAAGTGGAGTAATAATATGCCACTGTGAGGACTATGAAAGGTAATTTTTAGTATGCAGATCACGGAATAAAACAAAGCGGAGTTGTTGCATACTGGAACCAATAGAGTAGAGTACATGATGGATATTTTTAACTAGGATTGAGAAACAAAGTTGATCATAAACAATAAATTACCAGTAAGGAAGATTGAGAAATTGCAAGAGAAATTGGATGATAAGTAATGAGTTTTTTTTTCAAGTAATTGTTGAAGCAAGTAGCAGTAGAAATAAATGATACAATGGTAACAGTAACAACTAAGAATTTGTGGTAGAGGAGAAAAGATAAAGTAAAAGCTTTTAAGGGAAAGGAGTGTGGCAAAGGAAGATGTAGCAAGAAATGTTGTAAAGTGCAGAAGCCGGAGGAGAGCAAAGGAGTGCTCAAAGGGTTCTAGAAGGAAGAACTAGTAGTACCAAAATTCTAATATTAGGAGGAAGCTTGGTAAGGTATTAGTAGTAGGAACAGAGGCTTGATATGAGAGAAGGATTGGTTGCAGCTCATAGTGAGCATGGAGAATCTCATAGAAGAGAAGATGGCGATGACTACAAATAGCCAAAGGAAGAGTTCAGAAGGTAGCCACAATAAGAAGAAAAAGGATGCCAAAATAGTTAGAAAGAAGAGAATTAATGATGAGGAGTTTGATAAAGATATAGATGAGATAAAGGTAGAACTCAACAACCTGAAGAAGTTGCTACAAAAGGGAATCATAGAAGAATTAAAACAAGGATTGTATGTAGAGAAAAAGGTTAAGTGGCTTGTCAAGAAGTTATTTTTTGATAAGTTAATGTAGAGAGTAGAGAGAGGAGGCACTCATGGCAGTTGAGTATGAGATGAGAGAATCCATTTGTAAACCAGAGAAAGGACCAATCCTTGGAGAAGAAGACAATGATGATGGGATGAAAGGAATGATGCTAGTGGTATCTTCAGACACTGAAGGGTCTTGTGATTTTAATTTTAATTATTTGTGAGAGTATGTATTTGCGTATACCAAAGACAATGGAGTTAAACAAATGTCAAAGTTGGTGGAAAAAACAGAAATTTCATAAAGGCAGAGCTTTTCTTATGGAGAGTCGCAAGGACTAGTAAGTTTCTAAGATGAGCAACCTATGAGAACAATTTATGGAGACAAAATTGAAGAAATTCTTGAAGAAGTTTAGGATGGAACTCTTCAAGTCTATGAGAGGAAACACATAGGTATATATGACTAGTTTTATTTTCTTTCGCTAAGTGTTTATTTGATCATTTTTTAGGGATTTTTGTCAAATTTTGGAAACAATTGGAAATTGGGAAGAGAGGAGAAAGCATGTGTTTTTCATAATTGTGTATCAAGTCAATGTGAAGATAATAAAGGAGAAGTTGATTGGAAGCATTTAGCTCAAAGTATTTCAACTAAGGCAATGAAGAATCAAGAACAAGCACTTGTTATGGAAGAAGAGGCGTTAATGTCTCATACAAATTAGAAAGGCAAAAGGGTAATTTGTGAGGACAATTATGAGGAAGGCATAACAGACTAAAGTAGTGATAAGAGTGATGTTAAACATGAAGTTATTATGCAGAATAATGATGATGATGATTAGTATAGTCAAGAAATTGCAAAAGATGGAGAAGGAGCTCATGTGTATGGAGAGACAAAGAGCTATACATTTGTTGAGAATGATAAAAAAAGACAACGAGACATATTTGAAGCTGAGGAAAGGATGAGTGAGGACGAGAAGAAGTACTCAAAGGCAATGTTCGAAGATTTTAGTGAAGGACCAAAATTGTTGGTAGATGCATTACAACAACCTGGAAGTAAAGGAGATATTGAGGTAATGAATTCACCTAAATCAAATTCCATTTTGTTGAATAAATGTGAATATGTGTTAATAGAAGGTAGACAAAGTATTTGTTTTGAAGACAACAATAGGGTTCTAAGAAAGATTCCTCCGCGCGATAAAAACATGGAAAATAAACTTTTAGGACTAGTTGAGTTTGGAGAAACATCAAATCAACATAAGGATTTTGTAAACAAAGGATGGAGAATTCCTTTAAAACAAGACAAACAACAGGTGGATCCTTGTAATGGAGTTTTCCAGTAGCTAGATACCTTGAAGATTTGTGAAGGGAAATGGGAGAGAAATCTTGTAATTCTCACATATCACATGTTGACAACTGAATCAAAGAAATTTCTTCAAGGTGATAAGAGGTATGATAATCAATATGGTTTCTGGTTTGATGAAGAACATAATTTTTTATCAAGTGACAAGTGTCAAAGAGACAGGTTAAAAAAAATAGAGGCACAAGGTGAAAAGCCTTTGAAGATAACCATAAGATATATGATAGAATTGAAGGCATGGAGGAAGTCATTTGGCTCGGAAATGACTTAAATTGCAGGAATGTGAGATGGTTTATAGTGGAGTGCACCAATGCAACTATGGAGGAAAAAATAACAGTGGAAGCACATGACAATTTGACTCAAATGCAAATTACAACTTGACTCTGAATTTTAAAATTTTAAATGTTGATTTTATTTTACAAAATGAAAATATGTTTATTGGTGCAATTTGAAATGAACATATAAGTTTTGGAAAAGGAAACAATTAGTAACCCCTATTGATCCAAACATATCACTGGCTTCGAATGGAAGAATAAGAGTTTTTACAAGTCTTACACAAGGCATTGTTGAAGTAGAGGAGAATTACTAGGAATGCAGACTTGTAACATGTAATCATATTAGTCATCATATCAACAAGGAAGTGAAGAAAAAAGTGAAAGGACAAATAGTATAGTTGAATTCAACATGAGCATAGTGAACCATTGAACTATTGGTAAGACTTTGAATTTGTTGTAGTAAAAGGGTGGCTTATGGAAGATTATTTTTATAGTTTTAATTGTGAGGATGAAATGATTCCACTTGAGATAGTGGATATGTGGACAACGGAAGCAACATAGGAACTATGTTATATAACTTCCACAAGTTACCAAGACAAGGCAATATGGATTGTTGCACTTGAAGAGCTAGAGGAAGCAATTTGGGGACAATAATTATTATGATGGAATAACCAAAAGATAAAGCAGCTAACAGAGGATGCATGGAGTAGGAATTTGAATATTTTGGAACCTTAAGAAACCATTGGTGTAAGTTCCTAATATTTTATCGAGTAATGGGTCCAGTTCAAAGAGACAATGATCAACAACAAGAAAAAGTAAAAGAAGCAAGATCAAGGGTAAAGACTCTCAAGTGGATGAGAAGCAACAATCACTATAGCTATGGGAATATGGTTGATAATGGAAGTTGGAGCAGAGATACTGCACAAAATCAAAATCAGGTTTGGGATCCTAGATGGTTGTAGGCAGTAATAAAACAAAAACAAAATAATAAACCAAATGATAGGCTACAATATAAAATTTGGGATCCTAGAGGACTTTAGTAGCAAAAGAATCATTATCAGGAGATCATGAAAAAATTGTTCCTTGGGAGTATGATGCGGGAGTATCAGAAAAAATTCATTTGACTGAAAATGTCAAAAACTTTTACTAGAGGAGTTGGTTCCTCAAAGTGTGGATTTGGAGACTTCTTTGTTTGCCATGTAATCTATTTATTATTAGGAATTTGTTAATAGATGATTGAATAAGTTTGAGAGGTTTTGTTTGAAGCCACATTTGTCCATTCAATCCACTATTCATGGATATAGAAGAATTCCCATTGCTGTATTTATTCATTATTTCTCTCAATCTTTAGGAGGTCCAATTTTACTTGGTTTTCATAAGACTTATTCCTTAAATCCTCGTTTTCATTCATTATCCTTCTATTTATTTTAAATAGAGAAATTATGTTTGGTGTTTTGTTTGGACTACTCTAAGTTAAACTAGAATATATTATGGGAATTTAGAGACCTGAAGATGAATCAAAGCAAGGAATTGTAGGCAACAATGCTATTTTAGAATTGGATTAGACCTTGGACTATCATAGTTCTTAGATGGATAATAGAGAGTTGTAGGAGATTAGATGTGATTTTCCAAGTCACGAGGAAGCTGTTTAAGGCAACATAAGCTCAATCTTCACATCCATAAAAAAAGAGCAGATGAACGTGAATATCAAGTGACTACCCAAATTGTTGTTATTATGGGCACTTTGGCTTAACATAAGAACGAGATCATTGCTCTTGAGGTGGAATGAAATATGCTTAAGAACATGGTCATAAATATGAGTAAGGGTGAGCATTCTAAAGCCTCTAACCAAGTGTAATCAATCAATTCAAACTATAAGGGACCGAGGGAAGAGCAAACAATGCACCAACTTCCTCATGATATGGAAATTATCATGCATGACTTATATCTAACAATATCATCAATGGAAGAAGCAACCAATCATCACATCTTTTGTTACATTTATTGTTTTACAAAGTAATTAGGATTTTAGGCTTATTTTGTGAAATCTACACCACTAAGTAATTATGGGATGTTTTGCTTACTAAACTAGATGGGTACAACTATATGTTGGAAGATAACCCTCATTTTTTACTTTTACTTAAAAGATTTTGAATCAATAATGAGTTTTTTTGTAATTTTTAATATAAAATTTCATATATATATATACAGAGAGAGAGAGAGAGAGAGAGAGAGAGAGAGAAGAATTAATTATATGATGTGTGTTATTTGTTATACTAAAGTAGTGAATTTGTTAATATTATTTTTATTATTAAGTACAATGTTATGTATATTCATTAATATTAATAATTGTATTCATCTATAAATTAATGAAGTTTAGGCATTTTTAAGGACTTTTTCTTAATAATTTAATTTATGAGTAACATATGATATATAATATATGAGTAAAAATTGCAATAGCAATATCTATCAAAGTTGTAGACATCAATATCAATGACAGGTGGTTGTGTGAGGGGTATATTATTGCAATTACGTATATATATTTACAATATATGCATTGATACCTTAATGTCACTAACTATTGATGTCCCTTTTACAAGTTTTATAAGTAGAACCAACATGATCCTATGTATAACATGCACTAAGTTCTAACGATGTGTAGTATTAGAAGATAGAACCTATGACAATGAATTATCTTTGAGCTTATTATTTCTACAACAATTTCACTCTCTATTTCTACAACAATTTCAATATCTATTCTCTCTTTACCTTCAACCCTGCATAACACAAGGAATGTGATTTCCTTCATTACTAAACAATCGCTCAAGATGTCTTACTTCCCTATAGTGCTCCCCCATTAGCTAGCCAAAAACTCTCTAATGCTTAACGTTAGGGAAAACTTTGGCTATAAATAAATTTCTCTTAATCCCAAAAATAACACAATGGTGGATTCTACATAATTTTATGGCAGTAATTTATTGCAAAAATATTATGCCTCCCACTTCTACTAGCATACAAATTAGAGAATAATTCAAACCATAGTTGATCATAAACAACAAATTACCAGTAAGGAAGATTGAGAAATTGCAAGAGAAATTGGATGACAAGTAATGAGTTTTTTTTTCAAGTAATTGTTGAAGCAAGTAGCAGTAGAAAGAAATGATACAATGGTAACAGTAACAACCAAGAATTTGTGGTAGAGGAGAAAAGATAAAGTAAAATCTTTTAAGGGAAAGGAGAGTGGCAAAGGAAGATGTAGCAAGAAATGTTGTAAAGTGCAGAAGCCAGAGGAGAGCAAAGGAGTGCTCAAAAGGTTCTAGAAGGAAGAACCAGTAGTACCAAAATTCTAATATTAGGAGGAAGCTTGGTAAGGTATTGGTAGTAGGAATAGAGGCTTGATATGAGAGAAGGCTTGGTTGCAACTCATAGTGAGCATGAAGAATCTCATAGAAGAGAAGATGGCGATGACTACAAATAACCAAAGGAAGAGTTCAGAAGGTAGCCACAGTAAGAAGAAAAGGGATGCCAAAATAGTTAGAAAGAAGAGAATTAATGATGAGGAGTTAGATAAATATATGGATGAGAGAAAGGTAGAACTCAACAACCTGAAGAAATTGCTACAAAAGGGAATCAAAGAAGAATTAAAACAAGGATTGTATGTAGAGAAAAAGGTTAAGTGGCCTATCAAGAAGTTATTTTTTGATAAGTTAATGCAGAGAGTAGAGAGAGGAGGCACTTAGGGCAGTCGAGTATGAGATGAGAGAATCCATTTGTAAACCAGAGAAAGGACCAATCCTTGGAGAAGAAGACAATGATGATGGGATGAAAGGAATGATGCTAGTGGTATCTTCAGACACTGAAGGGTCTTGCGATTTTAATTTTAATTATTTGTGTGAGTATGTATTTGCATATACCAAAGATGATGGAGTTAAACAAATGTCAAAGTTGGTGGAAAAAACCAAAATTTCATAAAGGCAGAGCTTTTCTTATGGAGAGTCGCAAGGACTAGTAAGTTTCTAAGATGAGCAACCTAAGAGAACAATTTATGGAGACAAAATTGAAGAAATTCATGAAGAAGTTCAGGATGGAACTCTTCAAGTCTATGAGAGGAAACACAGAGGTATATTTGACTGGTTTTATTTTCTTTCGTTAAGTGTTTAGTTTATCATTTTTTAGGGATTTTTGTCAAATTTTCGAAACAATTGGAAATTGGGAAGAGAGGAGAAAGCATGTGTTTTTCATAATTGTGTATCAATTCAATGTGAAGATAGTAAAGGAGAAGTTGATTAGAAGAATTTAGCTCAAAGTATTTCAACTAAGGCAATGAAGAATCAAGAGCAAGAACTTGTTATGGAAGAAGAGGCATTAATGTCTCATACAAATTAGAAAGGAAAAAGGGTAATTTGTGAGGACAATTATGAGGAAGGCATAATAGACTAAAGCAGTGATAAATGTGATGTTGAACATGAAGTTATTATGCAAAATAATGATGACGATGGTTAGTATAGTCAAGAAATTGCGAAAAATGGAGAAGGAGCTCATGTGTATGAAGAGACAAAGAGCTATACATTTGTTGAGAATGATAAAAAAAGACAATGAGACATATTTGAAGCTGGGGAAAGGATGAGTGAAGACAAGAAGAAGTACTCAAAGGCAATGTCTGAAGATTTTAGTGAAGGACCAAAATTGTTGGTAGATGCATTACAACAACCTGGAAGTAAAGGAGATATTGAGGTAATGAATTCACCTAAAGCAAATTCCATTTTGTTGAATAAATGTGAATATGTGTTAATAGAAGGTAGACAAAGTATTGTTTTTGAAGACAACAATAGGGTTCTAAGTAAGAGTCCTCCCCACGATAACAACATAGAAAATAAAATTTCAGGACTAGTTGAGTTTGGAGAAACATCAAATCAACATAAGGATTTTGTAAACAAAGGATGGAGTATTCCTTTAAAACAATACAAACAATAGGTGGATGCTTGTGATGGAGTTTTCCTATAGCTAGATACCTTGAACATTTGTGAAGGGAAATGGGAGAGAAATCTTGTAATTCTCACACATCACATGTTGACAACTGAATCGAAGAAATTTCTTCAAGGTGATAAGAGGTATGATAATCAATATGGTTTCTGGTTTGATGAAGAACATAATTTTTTATCAAGTGACAAGTGTCAAAGAGACAGGTTAAAAACAATAGAGGCACAAGGTGAAAAGCCTTTGAAGATAGCCATAAGATATATGATAGAATTTAAGGCATGGAGGGATTCATTTGGCTCGGAAATGACTTAAATTGCAAGAATGTGAGATGGTTGATAGTGGAGTGCACCAATGCAACTATGGAGGAAAAAATAACAGTGGAAGGACATGACAATTTGACTCAAATGCAAAGTACAATTTGACTCTGAATTTTAAAATTTTAAATGTTGCTTTTATTTTACAAAATGAAAATATGCTTATCGGAGCAATTTGAAATGAACATATAAGTTTTGGAAAAGGAAACAGTCAGTAACCCCTATTGAGCCAAACATATGACTGGTTTGGAATGGAAGAATAAGAGTTTTTACAGGTCTTACACAAGGCATTGTTGAAGCAGAGGAGAATTACTAGGAATGCGGAGTTGTAACATGTAATCATATTAGTCATCATATCAACAAGGAAGTGAAGAAAAAAGTGAAAGGAAAAATAGTATATTTGAATTCAACATGAGCATGGTGAACCAGTGAACTATTGATAAGACTTTGAATTTTTTGTAGTAAAAGGGTGGCTTATGGAAGATTATTTTTATAGTTTTAACTGTGAGGATGAAATGATTCCACTTGAGATAGTGATACGTGGACAACAGAAGCAACAAAGGAACTATGTTATATAACTTCCACAAATTAGCAAGACAAGGCAATATGGATTGTTGCAATTGAAGAGCTAGAGGAAGCATTTTGGGGACAATAATTATAATGATGGAATAATCGAAAGATAAAGCAGCTAACAGAGGATGCCTGGAGCAGGATTTTGAATATTTTGGAACCTTAAGAAACCATTGGTGTAAATTCCAAATATTTTATCGAGTAATAGGTCCAGTTCAAACAGACAACGATCAACAACAAGAAAAAGTAAAATAAGCAAGATCAAGGGTAAAAACTCTCAAGTGGATGAGAAGAAACAATCACTATGCCTATGGGAATATGGTTGATAATGGAAGTTGAAGCAGAGAGACTGCATAAAATCAAAATCAGGTTTGGGATCCTAGATGGTTGTAGGCAGTAATAAAACAAAAACAAAATAATAAATCAAATGATAGGCTACAATATAAAATTTGGGATCCTAGAGGACTTTAGTAGCAAAAGAATCATGATCAGGAGATCATGAAAAAATTGTTCCTTGGGAGTATGATGCGGGAGTATCGAAATAAAATTCATTTGAATGAAAATATCAAAAACTTTTACTAGAGGAGTTGTTTCCTCAAAGTGTGGATTTGGAGACTTCTTTGTTTGCCATGTAATCTATTTATTATTAGGAATTTGTTAAGAGATGATTGGATAAGTTTGAGAGGTTTTGTTTGAAGCCACATTTGTCCATTCAATACACTATTCGTGGATCTAGAAGAATGCCCATTGTTGTATTTATTCATTATTTCTCTCAATCTTTAGGAGGTTCAATTTTACTTGGTTTTCATAAGATTTATTCCTTAAATCCTCATTTTCATTCATTATCCTTCTATTTATTTTAAATAGAGAAATTATGTTGGGTGTTTTGTCCGGACTACTCTGAGTTAAACTAGAATATATTATGGGCACTTAGAAACTTGAAGATGAATCAAAGCAAGGAATTGTAGGCAACAATGCTATTTCAGAATTGGATTAGACCTTGGACTATCATAGTTCTTAGATGGATAATAGGGAGTTGTACGAGATTATATGTGATTTTCCAAGTCATGAGGAAGCTATTTAAGGCAACATAAGCTCAATCTTCACATCCATAAAAAAAGAAGAAGCAGATGAACGTGAATATCATGTGACTACCCAAATTGTTGTTATTATGGGCACTTTGGCTTAACATAAGAATGAGATCATTGCTCTTGAGGTGGAATGAAATATGCTTAAGAACATGGTCATAAATATGAGTAAGGATGAGCATTCTAAAGCATCTAACCAAGTGTAATCAATCAATTCAAACTATAAGGGACCGAGGGAAGAATAAAAAATGAACGAACTTCCTCGTTATATGGAAATTATCATGCATGACTTATATCTAACAATATCATCAATGGAAGAAGTAACCAATCATCACATCTTTTGTTAAGTTTATTGTTTTACAAAGTAATTAGGATTTTAGGCTTATTTCGTGAAATCTACACCACTAAGTAATTATGGGATGTTTTGCTTACTAAACTAGATGGGTACAACTATATGCTGGAAGAGAACCCTCATTTTTTCCTTTTACTTAAAAGGTTTTGAATCAGTAATGAGTTTTGTTGTAATTTTTAATATAAAATTTCATATATATATATATATATAGAGAGAGAGAGAGAGAGAGAGAGAGAGAGAGAGAGGAATTAATTATATGATGCGTGTTATTTGTTATACTAAAGTAGTGAATTTGTTAATATTATTTTTATTATTAAGTACAATATTATGTATATTTATTAATATTAATAATTGTATTCATCCATAAATTAATGAAGTTTAGGCATTTTTAAGGACTTTTTCTTAATAATTTAATTTATGAGTAACATATGATATATAATATATGAGTAAAATTGCAATAGCAATATTTATCAAATTTGTAGGCATCAATATCAATGACAGGTGGTTGTGTGAGGGGTATATTATTGCAATTACGTATATATATTTACAATATATGCATTGATACCTTAATGTCACTATTGATGTCCCTTTTACAAGTTTTATAAGTAGAACCAACATGATCCTATGTATAACATGCACTAAGTTCTAAGGATGTGTAGTATTAGAAGATAGAACCTATGACAATGAATTATCTTTGAGCTTATTATTTCTACAACAATTTCACTCTCTATTTCTACAACAATTTCACTATCTAGCCTCTGTTTACCTTCAGCCTTGCATAACACAAGGAATGCGATTTCCTTCATTACTAAACAATCCATCAAGATGTCTTACTTCCCTATAGTGCTCCCCATTAGCTAGCCAAAAACTCTCTAATGCTTAACACTAGGGAAAACTTTGGCTATAAATAAATTTCTCTTAATCCCAAACATAACATATTGACACAATGGTGGATTCTACATAATTTTATGGTGGTAATTTATCGCAAAAAAATTATGCCTCCCTCTTCTACTAGCATACAAATTAGAGAATAATTCAAACCATATCATTACCCCCCCGTCAAACTCCCCCTCAAAAGAAAAAGAATTGGAATGAATCATTTCCCAATATTTCATGCACTTTAAACTAGCATGTGAACCAAATTCCCTTCCCATAAGCTTTAGATTAATAATACTTAAGGCATATAAGACAAGGAACAGAGACTTGAGATAAGGACATCTGAAAACTGATAATAAAGTAATTCAATACTTCCTACTTCCCATCTTATTAGTTCAATGTCACATGGTTCTCCTAAGGAGGTATTACCTCACAAATGCACTTGTTTGTTCATTTGTTTATTAGTGTATTAATTTAAATATATTGAAACATAAAGTTTACTATATACTAATATACAATTACACAATAAACAAAGTTATCAACTTAATGACAACATTATCGAGTTCTTGGTTAATAAAAGGCCACATTTAGTGGTTATTTTTACCCCTAAAGTGTAAGTGAAGTGTGTGTGTGTGTGTATAAAGACTTGTTTCTTTATTATGTAGTTGGGGATGTTTAGCTAGCATGACAAGACTCAAGGGGCATTGTGAGTGCTTGTAGCAATCAACCACTGATCTTTTGCATAATTTGGTAGTTATACCTTGAGTCAAATAATATTCGTTCTCTATTATATATCTATCTTTGGATCAAATTTTTTAATTCTATTTTTTGAGTAAGGCTTTACGGACCAACTATTGTGAAAGAAGCATGCAGTCCTTTGAGAGAAAAGGGAGAAATAGAAATATTCCATGCTAGAAAAATTACAGCTTATGCAACATGTAAACATATATTATTAGAAGCATGATATGTAATGTGATATAAGATGTAACATAAGAGCATACTCGTCAAGTGAGATATGGATCCTCATCCACAAACATAAAAACTTCTTGGACCAATGATATATGGAAGAAGCTTTTTACTAGAAATATGTTTCGTTGAGTGGTATCCATACCTTTATCATGAGCTAAATAAATTTAGAAAATTAGCGATACATAGCCCTTATCATAGACATAAAAATTATGTGCCCTCGTGAAATGGGAAGCTTGGTCATGGAAATTGAATTTTCCATTGATGCAAATTGAACCCTTATTATAAATAGTTAGGGTTCTTGAAGGACCTTTATTCAAAGATAATCTAGACTATGATTATGGGTCAAGGCAACATGATGGGGTGATTATCCAAAATTGGAAGATCCTCCTTTGGTTCCACCCCTTCACCTTTCCCTCTTGTGGAGTCTTATCCCCCCATCTCTAATGTCTAATTCAGTTTGCATTAGTTGTTTATTTTATTAACATGGGTATGATTTACATATTACATTGTTAGGCGCATATGTATGTATGTCACACACACACACAATGATTATGTATATGTGTTAATATTTATTCTAACCTTGTACTTCTGAGTAAGAAGATGGTGGGAGGGGGTGATACTTTGGTCACTATATGGTTGCTACCTATTACTATTGGTCATGTAGAAAAAACAAGGATGAGGAAGGGAACTTTAATTTCCTAGGAATCAAATTTGTGTGAGCAAGATTGACAACATTATAGGCTTGGGGAAAGACCTTTTGCATATGTAAGGTATTATTACAATTTATTGTCTAGGTTTCACTCCCTTGTACTAGGCTATAATTTTTCTTTCAGGGTTACTTGTCACAAGATATCAAAGCCTTTCAAGTGTTAGATTAACCAAGACAAGAAGTAAAAGGAAAGGGCCCCATTCAAAACATTGAAATTAGCACTATGATTGTGCAAAAGGCCTTGTATGGTTACCCCCCACCTCCCCGAGGAATTTGAACTACAAAGAAATACATGCATGCACACACACAAAGAATCATTTCCTAATTATATGGTTGGGGATGTTTAGTTGGCATGACAAGAGCCAAGGGCCATTATGAGTGCCTACAGTAGTAAACTATCGAGCCTTTGCATAATTTGGTAATGATATCTTGAGTCAGATAGTATTGTTTTTATATTATATATCTATTCTTGGATTGAATTTTCTAAGTCTATTACTTGAGTAAGGCTTTAAGGACCGTCTATTATGAAAGAGGCATGTATTCCTTTGAGAGAAAAGGGAGAAATGGAAATATTCAATGCCAGAAAACTTATTGCCTATGCAACATGTATTGTTTGAAGCATGATATTTAGTGTGATATAGGGCATAACACTGGAGATCATACTCTTCAAGTGAGATATGGATCCTCATCGCAAACATAAAAACTTCTTGGACCAATGATATGTGGAAGAATATTTTTAACTAGGAAATGTGTTTTGTTGAGTAGTATGTGTACTTTTATCATGAGGTTAATAAATTTAGCAAATCAACAATACATGGCCCATATCATAGACATAAAAATTGGGTTCCCTCATGCAATAGAAATCTTGGTCATCAAAAATGAATTTTTCATGGACACAAATTGTATCCTCATTATAAATGGTTAGGACCCTTAGCCGAAGATAATCTAGAATATGATTATGGGTCAATCCAACATGACGGGGAAACTATCCATAGTTGGAATATCTTCCTTTGGTTCCACCCCTTCACCTTTCCCTCATGTGGATTCATAACCTCCCATCTCTCATGCCTAACTCAGTCTATAGTAGTTGTGTATTTTATTAACATGGGTATGATTTACACATTACATTGTTAGGCTCATTGGCCTTAATCGCATAAGAATTATAGCCCCAAAGCATATAAACATAGACACATAAGCCCCAAAACAAGTATATACACATGGACATTCAAACCCAACTCAACCTAGCTCACTAACCAGATAGGGTTTTCTTTGGAAGAGGCCCTCCCTTTTGTGCTGGAGTGCAATCTTTAGCTAGATAGAAAATAGAATGTTTGTTATGATAAATACACTCATTAACGTGCTTCTAAAACTTAGTCATAGTGGGAACTTCAAATTTTATAGAAAATCATTAAAAATTAGACTCATCAAACATCCCCAACTTGGCAAGTCAATGCATTGCAGCCTTTTTAATGGAAAAGTCAAAATAGTGAATCTAGTTGTGGTGTTGAAGGTTGTTTCTTCATATCTAATGATTGTTTATTTGATTTCAAGGAAGGTATGGGCATGGTCTTTAACAATTATGTTGAGCTAAATGCTTGAAGTTCCATTTAAAATCAATAATGGATAAAAGGATCTCAAATATTCAAGCATATTGTAATCCAAAGGAGATAAAAAATTGGGTGAGACAAAAATACAATATGGGAATGTTGAATTCATAACATATACTAGATCAAGTAAAACTTCTATAGAAAAAGGTTCATTAGTCTATCATTCCTTCGTATTTATAAAGAATTTAACACTCAAGAAAATCAGCTCTAAAAGGTAGGTTTGCAATTGGCAACCACTATTGGATTTATAATTAAGCATAGAGGAGGCATAATGTAGGATAATCTTTAAATGATATTTAAAATATTGGTATTATCTTAAAATAGGATGCATAGTTTTGGAAGTAACTCTAACAAATCATATCATTATTTTCTTTCAGTGTTGAAAATAGAATTAATTGTTGCAAAGTGATGGGGAACATGAGATATATTAGATTGTAAACATAACATAGTTCTTAATATATCTTTGGAAAATTACATTTTTGGTTTTTCCTTTGATTTTAAAAGAAGAATTTATTCTATTTTTTCAATTTAGTGCAAATGAGATGATGATTGAACTCTACTCAAATTAGTGATAGAATCCACAACTCTAGAAGTATCTCCATCCAATCATATGTTGATATTTTATTTCGGTATGAAATTTTGGTAGGGTCTTCATATATGAAATTTCCATTTTTTCTCTAAATTCAGAAGGGAAACTAATTTTCCTCTAACTATTCAATGTGTAAAGAAATTTGTTACCACACTTTAATATGTGTTTCCTTATATTATTCTAATAAAACATATATGACTTTTTCCGAAGGTGGGGAAACACAAAGACTTTTTTTCTAAATAAAAGATCTTGTAACAAAGCCCCAATATGGTACCAAGGTAAGAATGAGACATTAAGCTCAACCTAGGTTTCACCACCACTGAGGGACAATTAAATAATTATTACATAATTAAACCTTAGAAAATGCTAGATCGCCATGAAATCCCATGTAGTACCCCCCTCTAATTCAAACTTAGGAAATAATACTTATCAACAAGGGGACTTACATCATCAAATACACATCCTCTTTAGGAGATGTTTAGCAATATCATAATGTTATTAAGTTATATCAATTAGGAAAATTTCCCACTGAGTAAAAGTGTATTGCCACATGATATAAAAAACAATTGGAAAAGGAACATAGAAAATTAGAAGAATTTTCCCACCACACTTTCAATAGAAGGGACAATACAAAACCATAGGGTCTTCACCTTCTTGACCAATATCTTACCATATTCATTCATAAAGGGGGTTTTAAAATTGTGAAAATAAGAGCCAATATGTTGATGGTATTTTGGTGGGTCAGGGGGTGTTTGTAAGTATTAAGGGGTATAAAAAGGGGTATTTAGTAAAAATAGGGGATATATATTAAAAATGGGGGTTATTTTTATTATAATTATGTGTTGGGAGGGGGATTTAATAAAAGGGTTTTTCGAAGATTTTTATCGATATCTCATGAGGTTAGAGCTATTTTTTTTAAATTCCATGAATGTAAGAATTATGACACAAGATAACTGAGTAGAGACCTCGTTTATAGAACACCTTCCCCTATTAAAATCCATTATTATAACACTATTATACATAGTCACTAGGGAACTCCACAAAAATATGACACATGAAGTAGCAATCATCCATATGTCAAGAGACTAATCCATCAAGCAAAGATATGAAAGTAACAACAAACAATTAGATAATTGTCCACCATTACCATACACAATAGAGAAGTGAATCTCCTCAACCAAATATTAGACTCCATCAAATAATCTATTGTTAAGAAGAGAAGAGGATCAATGAAGGTAGGTATCCCAATATCCACCTAAAAGCTCCTTGGGTACCAGCCACAAACCTCATCAATGTGACGAAAATCATAACTTGAAACCTTATACAACATGTAATGTAACCAGAAGGAAGATTGGAAATTAGTTATCAACAATATAGAGAAAAACGAATAATCATAGTGTACTTTGTGGCTTTCATTGCGAGGAAGATTGAAATGGTCAAGTTAGTGCCAGACACAAACTACTTTATTGGCATTATGTGGTCGTCATTCCTAAAGGGGTACTAGAACCACTTGGGAAGGGATGCTTTAGGTTTATATGAACTAGAGTGAGAGAAAGAAGGTATGCCACATATAAAATGATAATATTAATCTAATCCCAACATGAGGGAAGTTAGGGACCTAAAAGTGTTCATCCTTCTACGAAGGATTTTGTAGCAAAACACCTTTCAAGGATCATATATAAAAAAATAATGGAGGTACTGATATTGAAAAAGTATATTGATTCACTTTATTTAAAACAATGGTTAAGGAAGGATTCCAAATCCTTCCAAAATTGGTCAATAGTAATGAAGGACCTAATACATACTTTTGCTTTGATTAGAAATTGGGTTTTTTGGAAAGTAGGAAAAAAGATAGACTCAAAATTAGGGAAAACCCTTGGGTTGGTAAAGACTTATTTAGACTACCGTAACAACTATATGATATTTGCAAAGGCAAGGTATATGCACCATGGAATAGGAAGTTGATTTCATAACTACCTCTATATGGCAGCAAGGATGGAAAAAGGGGGAGGAGTTAGAATTAATAGAGAAACAAAAACCATTGCTGAAGGCCTACATTGGTTAGCTATAGAAATAACATATTATACTCTGTTAAGCACACACTTATAATGAGGTGAGAGGCAGAGGGGTGAATCTATATAAGAAAATGTTTACTTATTCAAACATTCACGAACCATAAGAAAGCATTCACATATGACATCTATCGGCTATAAAACATGGAAAACAAGATTTACGTGAAAATCCTTTTGGGATAAAACCATAAAGCTTATAATTATTTGTAGGCATCAAGCTATTGTTATAAAAATTTGTATGCACCAACCTACTAAAGACACTAATCCCCATTACTACAAATATTCGTAGGAAACAACTTACTTGAGATACCAATCCCCAATGAGTCTTCTTGTTACTTCTTCTTTCACTAGGTTTTCTTGTTGCCTCTGCCTTCACTAGGTTCACTTGCTTCTTTTTCCTTCACCATGTTTTCTTCTACCAAAACTTGTTGTTTTTAGCCTCTTCCCAAGAATGAACTTGTATAGATTCCATGTATCCAATTTTGCAAATGTGACTCTAGGATTTTCACCTAAGGCATTTCTATATGTCTCCTCAGATCTATGAAAAAATTAGTTTGGAAAGTCCCACAAAAGAAGTTAAATCAAAAAATCCAAGTTGGCTTGTTTGAAACTCATTTTAGGATCACTCAAAAAACCTAAATTCCACAAGGCATATCTATGAAAATATAGCAAACCAAATTCCAAAAGTTTTACCATAGGTACCTAGAGATCTTGCCTTTATCTTCTTAAAGTTTCACATCTAAAACATCTTAGAAAACAAGTTCTAGTGAAAATTTCAAATTGACATGTTTGAAGCTAATTTCAAGATTATTCAAAAACATTAGCTTCCATAGGGAATATATCCTAAATCATAGCGAATTGAATTCTGAAATTTTTATCACCGGTACCTTAAGATGTCATCTCCCTCCCCTCAATATTTCATAGTCTTAAACATCTTAGAAAATAGGTTATAGTGAAAATGGCAAAATGGCACATGTGTTAAGGTAAACATCCATCATGTGGTTGACCATATATTATATTTATTTGAAGTATTCAAGGGCTGATAAAAAATGAACCCATGTGTAGATCAACCGAAATATTGCTTATGAAGTTTTTATTGGGATATATCACGTGTACAAAGGGGTATTGCATGGCCATCGATAGCAAGATTTCTAGATAGATTCCTATGGAAGATATATCATATATAAAAACCCCAAAGTTGGAATTAGACTTAAGATTAACTAAGGCACACATGCTAATCATCCCCAGTATCCTATAAAATTTGACAATTGCAATCAATATTACAATGATTGTAGAAAATCATAG
Source organism: Pinus tabuliformis (assembly GCA_031772625.1). Taxonomy (NCBI): domain Eukaryota; kingdom Viridiplantae; phylum Streptophyta; class Pinopsida; order Pinales; family Pinaceae; genus Pinus; species Pinus tabuliformis. The sequence goes on along the minus strand of CM062814.1, from coordinate 627,010,441 downwards.
TAGATGCACAACATGTAGAGTTCCAAAGCTTGTGTTTTTGTGTAATTATTAGGCTTCATATTGCATTTGTTTATCCCTCTTCTTTGCAATTAAAGCCCAATTTGGAGCCTTGAAAATTATGGTATAGAGTATATTTATTTTTGATATAATAACTTACCCTAACGTGCTTACAATTTCCATTACCTAGTGGAAACTGTTTATGGAAATTTAATGATTCACATTGCTCTACTCAAGTATGTTTAATAATTTTATGAACTTTATACATTGCCTTGTCAAGGTTGAGGCCTTCATTGTAGTTGAGTCTATTGGAAAAGGTGAAGTTCGTTAATAACAACGAAGGGAGCGCACTTTCTTCTCTTCATATTCCCAACAAAGGCTAAGTATTTTATCTCTCATCGGTCATGTGCTCGATGTGAATACATTCCTAAACCAATTTATTTTCTCTATCTTTATGTTTTGGTATTTGTTTGAGAATATCATGAGTTTAAGTATTTGTTTTACCCTATTAAGTGTTGCTATGATTATGATCTACACTTCATTTCAAGTTGCCAGTTTGTATTTCTATGAATCTTATATGTTTTATTTAATATATTACCTCACCCTCATTTACGAGGATTTTACTTTCACGTGTCTCTATAAGTAAGGAGTTCTGACCTTGCCTTATGGTTGCTAAGAGCTTTCAAGACTAATTCTTGAGCTACAAAGTTGTATGCAATGAGTCATTTTTCCCTATCTTAGACACCAAATAACATATTGATATATTGATCATTTTCTAACCCAAGAAATTGTAAATCCTTTTTGGTAGTGTCGAGGTATCTTTTTTATAGATTCATGTTAAACTTGGGATGGAATGGATGTATTGAAGTATCGAGAAGTACCAAATTATATTTTTATGGATCTGATGGGATGAATGTATTGATGCATTAAGTATCAATTATATTTCTATGGATCTCTTATTTTCTTTTGGATTCATATTAATTTTAGTTATTGATCTTAAGTTGTAGATCTCAATAGATTTTGATATTTTTGATTTCAATAGTGGTAATTTATTATTATTATTATTTATTTATTTAATATTTGGTAAATTTACTAATTATAAATTAAAAAAAAATTAATCATAGATTTTAATAGTTTTTCATTTTACTTTAGTATTTAATAGAAAATTACAAATTATAAATCCAATAATTTTTATCTCATATTTTCTTAATAAATTCAAAGTTAAACTAAATAAATTTATTAAATTAAATATATAAATTCAATGTTAAAATGAATATGAGATTAATCTTTTTTGTAAGCATCACCTAAGGATAAGGAGGCTGAAGGGTTCCATCAGTGACAAAAGATATTAGGTTAATAGTGGTAGTATATGAAGATGGGTTGGGTAGAATAAGGAGGATTGTACCCATTAATGAAGAATATTTGAATATCTCTAGTCTAACACTTTCAAAATTTGGAGGGAAATCTCATATAAAAGGAACTAACTAGCTATCATGAGAAGACAAGTCCAACTTGAAAAATGTCAATTAGTCAATATTGACAATCTTACCTTGATGTGAGAACATCATGACTTGGAACACCGATGAAATAATAGTTGTTATGGCATAGAACCAATGTTGCCCAAGCAAGCATTGTAATCTAATAGGGCATAGATGACTTTAACACTTATGGATATCATTTTACCCTCGAATTCCATAAAAAAATAGAAAAAAAAACATTTTCAAGGGTCTTTCCGGAAAAAATATCGAAACCAATTCTTTGTTTCTTTTATGCTTTGCCTAGACTACCAAGACTCAAACTTTTATATACATATGTGAAATGCAAGATCTACCTAAGACATCCATTTTCCAAGTTATTCATTGCAATAATATCAATATACTACTCTATGCAATTGTAATTTTGAAATATATGTGTGTGTTAAGTTTCGCTTATAAAACGTAATGAATATATATAAACATGTTTAAAGTGTCATGGATATTAGCCATAATATATATAACAACGTAGATTGACTTAACATAGAAAATATTTACGCCGTAAGGCGTTTCCCTCTGAAATAAACTCTCCAAACTGTTGTCGTGTCAAAATATGTGCCATTCGATTTGGTTGTTAAACGATCGAGTAATCCTTAATCGTTGATTTGAATTGCGCAATGCCAGGCGCGACGCTCCATACGAACCGACCGTCTTTCAACAAGATACGTTGCGGTGAGCACAGACGAGAAGGTGAGGCGAGACATTGTGGTGGTGTGGAGGGAGAGACATTAGTATTCGCAGAACCACAAAATCGATGGCCACGCTCAGCCAAATAATCAAGCAAGACCGTCATCCCGTCTGGCTTGCCGATGCGCTGATTCTTTCAGCCGTTGCATACAGCGACAATCCTCGGCAGGAACTTGAAACACTGAATACCACATTCGGCTTGTCGGAAACGGCGATCTATGAATTTCTGGAAGAAGACAAGCTGCGAAAAGAAGGCTTTGAGATCGGCCGAAAGCAGGTTCTTCTGGTCGTTAAAAGCCTGGCCAAATATCACATGATCATCACCTGCAGAGGCACCACGGGGTTTATGGATGCGCTAACGGATCTCAACATAATGCAGAGGTCCTTGAGCCTGGGAGCGCGAGCTGCTCATGCGGGGTTTCTTGACAGAGCCAAGAGCATCCCATTGAAGTATCTTAGGCGCCAGTTAATACAAGGGAACAAAATTGTATTGACGGGCCATTCTTTAGGAGGAGCCGTTGCCTCGTTGCTCACCCTCAGATTGTTGGAATCGAGCCCTAAGTTTTGCCACGAAGTAGTGAGGGGCTAAACCGTGCTTTCCTTTGGTCTATGTCTCAGTCAAAAATACTTTGTAAGTGATTTTGAAACTTTTGTAACGACATCTTACAATATTCCCGTAGCTAAAATTCATTTGATTGAGCTGAAAATTGCGCATGACTTAGCATCATCCCAATGCATAAAATTTAGTTGAGATCGAGAAAATAACCGGTGGCTTCGTAACGCAAATTGGCAGAGGAGGATTTGAGCGTCTACGCCATGCATGTCTCTATGCCATCTAAGTACTGTCAAAAACATCGAAACAAGGAGAGCAGGAACCCTCAACAGAGGCATATATTATTGCTTGAGAGGTATATATAATTGCTTGATTGATTAAGGTCTCATGTTTTCATATATAAAAAACAAAAAATTGTCATTAAAAATAAAATGTCAAAAAAAATTTTGTCATAAAAATTAAATGGTCTGATCTCTCTTTGGGCAGTTTTGGAGAAATGTGTGAAAACAAAACAGTGACACGTGGGAAAAACAAGGTATAATATAAGTTTCTTTGCGTTCGAAATTCCACCATAAATTCGTGTGTCGTTTGTGGCATATTGCGGTGAAGGAGAATTATAAATATTGATTTACCATTATATGTCCATGGTAAACTTCCCTGTGATGCTCTATTATGTCCAACCTTGTGTTTGATAGGAAAAAACAATTTCTAAATCACTATATGTCCACTCGTTTTAACTAACAATCTTGTTATTGAACAGGACCAAATGTTTTATAGAAGTGACCGACTCAAAAACAAGACTCGACATTCCATTGAATGCAAGCCATGAATTAGAGTATCTATAATATCTAGGAGAGAACTGGTGGATACAAATGTCTCTGAGCTGAGGAAAAATAGTCATATCCTCTCGTATGTAAGCTTTGTTCATGTAAATATATTCATATTTGTGGGTATGAAGATATTGGAGAACTAGAAATGTAATGGTGTTTTGGATTTTGAATTTTATCTCTCGGGGAGATAAATGATTTTGTTAGTAAATATTGAAATCTTTTGGGATGAATAAGTGGTAAAATAGGTCAATATGAGCACAGTGTGGAAACTGGCGGAGTTGGCCATGCTGGGAATAAAAATCCAACACAATGAAAAACAGGCAACGAATGAAGTTATAAGTGAATTGAAAAACAACACCCGAATGAAATACAAACAACGAATGAAGTTGTAAGTGATTGAAGAAAAGACATTTGATTTATTAGGGAAACTAATTCACTGGATCACAAATCTGTCCATTATCAAATCTTTTATGTGGCTCTAGCATCATACTAGACTAACAACTCATCTCCAAAGTATCTATATTCTCAAACTTATATCACCTACTTACATAGGTTGGGTTTCTATGGTCATAAAATATTCACTCTTTATCCTGAGAATATAAGATTTGTGAGAATCTCGCAACAACCTTTAACTAACACAGTTTCATCCCGTATGACATCACTGGAGGCCGAAAGCAATTGAGCCTTTTTATCCCATCAATGCAACTTTTTAAATCCCCAAATACCTGAATATCTTTGATGTTGAGCCACTGAAACAAGTATAAAAAACCCGAGATGCAATAATTTTTGCCCAATTATTAGTACCCTACCACCTTGAAAACATGTTTATGTTGTATATATGGCCGTAGTACCAGCTGAGATATGTCAAAATAATAATATGGTATAAGAACTCTTATAAAGGTTCATAGTTGTGTGTATGAAAGATATATAATTTATCAGTTCTGTTGAACATATAAAAACCAATCACAAAGTTTATAATATAGAGAAAATAAGATTGTCCTCCTGATAATCTGCAATCAAAGAAAAAGCATGTAAATTGCTTTGAAGAAAAACTAACTTTATTACATTCTTTGAAGAAAAACTGATTTTATTACATTGTTCCAAGAATTGTTGATCCTTTTGTTTAAATAGCCTTGCTTTGCCTTTGTCCATTTGAATTGGATACAGAGGAATTGTTTGGATGGCCAAAAGTGGTAGGAATCTGGGCAAAATAATTTCAAAAAATCTTGTAGATGCAGTGTTTGAATTTTATTTTTGATAGTAGAAATAGATTCAGCACCATCAAAAACGTCTAGGACACTTAAAATTTTGAAATTTAACAACTATAACTTGGATTTACAAAAATCTTTACCACATATTTTCTAAATATAACCTAAATTTCCATAACAATCCAGACAATTCCTCAGCTAGTTAAACTATGGCATTTAGATTTGTTCTTACACAATTCATGGATCCTTTGATTCTATGCATGTGATGAAAACCGATAGGAGAGGCATGAGATTTGAAATCATATTTTGATATATTGATGACAAGGTGTAGTTTCTTATTTCAAATGTTCCACTAATCAATCTATAATAAGTTTGGAATTTCTAGGTGATATTTTTTTCCTTTGCCATTAGGATATTTAGAGAAAATAATTGTGGATAATTGTTTCACATTGTGTCTATATTTACACAGAATAGAAATTGGAGTATGAATTGTTTATAAAAATTGGAGTATGTATTGTTTATAAAAATTCAGCCTCCCATCCATCCTTTTGATGTGTCTCGTCACGCGGCTCTATTTTCAGTTTTACTTTACATATTTATTGCCTAGCATATTTATTTCTTTACATATTTACGCCGTAAGGCGTTTCCCTCTGAAATGAACTCTCCAAACTGTTGTCGTGTCAAAATATGTGCCATTCGATTTGGTTGTTAGATGATCAGGTAATCATTAACCGTTGATTTGAATTGAGCAATGCCAGGCGCGACGGTCCATACGAACCGTCAACCGTCTTTCACATGCTGCAGGCAACGATAGCAAAACTCGCCGTATTCTGTGCCTGCCAGGAGCAAAAGAGAGGCTCAGACTCTTCAAAGCCGACCTCCGCCAAGAGGGAAGCTTCCATGCTGCCGTTGAGGGTTGTGAGTACATTTGTCATTTGGCAACTATAATGGATTTCGCCATTGAAGCACAGGTATTTTTTAACAACCACCCGAATGCACAACTTCCGGAAACAACGAATTTATTACTGGATTTTGACCCCTTTTTTGGATATAAATTTTCCCTTTTAATGTACTTTTTCTTCAGACACAGATGAATGTTATCGAAGCTGAGGTGAATGGTACTCTTGATATTTTGAGGACTTGCAGTCAGGCAAAGTCTGTGAGGCGCGTAATTTGCACATCATCCATAACTGCAGCCTCGCCACTTAATGATGATGGCGAATTCAGGGACTGCCTCGATGAATCTTTTTGGACCCCAATCGATATCATGAGACGTGAAAAGCCTATTTTCTGGGTAAGTTCGCTGTTACTACTCACTTCAAAGATTTGTATTAAAAGATCCGTAAGTTTATCTTAACTTCAAATATAATCAATCTAGATTTATTAGGGTTAGGGTCCAGAAGATCAAATTTATGAGTTGTAAAGTTGCATGCTCATAATAGATTTAGAATTAGATAAATCTAATCAATCTGGATTTATTAGGGTTAGGTTGCAGAGGATCAAATTTATGAGTTGTAAAATTGTATGCTCATAATAGATTTAGAATTAGATAAATGTAGACCGGTTTTAAAAAGTGATGAAATCCCAAATAATTTTCATATTCCACTATAAAATGAGCTTCTTAACACAATCTCTTACCCAACACAATCATTATTTTGACTCGACTGTAAAATGAGCTTCTCAACCATTATTTTGAAATTACTTTGAAATGCAAATCTCTTGATATTTAGAAAAATGTAATTTACATTTTTATCTTGTCACACGTATGGTATGCTTTCATTAGATATTTGATCTTATTTTTGTAAATTTTCACGGCTTGGTGTTTCTCTTATGGATTGTTTTATTTCATTGAGTTTAGGTTGATTATGGATTCTCTGTATCTCATGGGTATAAGCATAGTTTTGTTACATATCAATGAGATACATGAAATCTGAAATCAATATAAAAATGTTCATTTCATCTAATCTTATATTAAAGTCGCATCTCTGTATCAATGTTGAACATTTTGATTCTCAGTATCCAATGGGTAAGAGCATAATTTTCAGATCTGCCATTAACATAAAAATGCCCATTTTTCCTGTTCTTATATTAATGTTCACATCTCTCAGGCAACGCTGAACATTTTGAATGGTTAAGGGAGCTTCATGATATCATGGGTTCCATTTTATTAGTCCTCACTGAGGATGCTTGTAATGCTCACATATTCTTGATGGAGCGTCCCTCTGCGAGAGGTCGATATATATATATGTTCAACAGTCCGTGCTACCAGCATTTTTCCAAGGAAAATAACCTTGCAAATTGAAACCCAACAACACCCTCTATGAAGAAACCAAAAACACCAGAAACCCTTGTCTTCTCGTCAAATCTACCAAAATATTCGTATAACCGTAAGTAATTTCAATACTCTTCCACAAGAATCCTCAGCAAACATATCAGTCTTCAACATTCCAAAGGTGAGAAATCTCTTCAAAGATGACTTATTGCTTTGGCTCACTGTTTCCAACAATCCATCTTTCACAATCTTAGAAATGAACTGTGTATGCAAATAGCCACGCTTACAAAGATAGAATTAGGTAGAAATGAGGGTGATGAATATGCGATATACAACCAATCAATAGGATGCTCATTGCTATCATTGTTACAGTCACACATAAGTCAATGTCATGCAACCAATGTTACTCTTACAGCATCAACAAATCGTCAAGGATTTGTCACACAAGGTTTCTGTCCTGTGTCAAGGTCTTTAGCTATTAGTGCTATTGGTGAAGCTTCAGACCTAGGATCACAACTTCAAGAGAAGAAACAGGTAGAGCCTCCTAATATGAACATAAATATCACAGATACCCAAAGAAAAGCTCGGTCTTCTCAAGTAATGGTGCTTCTGAGTTTGCTACTGAGGCATGACAACACAAAGTTGTACATTGCTTCCTTTCTATTTTTTGAGGGGAAATGTACACTATGAGTAGCCACTTGTGATATTAAAACAATGAGCTCTGAGGTCAATATAATGCTCAGACTTATTGAGAAACAAGCGTTGGAGATATTCAATAGAAAAAGATGGAGATGGGTGTTTCAATGGACAATCTGCTTCAAACAATTTCAGATCACGGAATCAGGAATCGATTTCAATTATTATGCCTCTATATAATTCATTCTCTGATGAAGGATTCATGGTGGAAGGACCTTGAAAAAAACTCGTTCCTCAGATTTTGGCAAAGATGATTAGATTTCAGAAATGACAAATCAAACATCCATAACCATCAGTGTTGTTAGATTTATCACCAGCAAAATCTAACACTGAAAATTCAAATTCACCAAAGAGTATTTCAGAGGAAAATCATCGTGATGATTGAGTAATATGGAGAACAACTACAGATCCATGCTATGAGCATTTTTCCAGGGAAAATAATCTTGCAAATTGAAACCCAATGACACCCTTTATGAAGAAACCAAAAATACTAGAAACCCTTGTCTTCTCGTCAAATCTACCAAAAGATTCATATAATCGTAAGTAATTTCAATACTCTTCCACAAGAACCCTCAGCAAACATATCAGTCTTCCACAATCCAAAGGTGAGAAATCTCTTCAGAGATGACTTATTGCTTTGGCTCATTGTTTCCAATAATCCATCTTCTACAATCTTAGAAATGAACTGTGTATGCAAATAGCCACGCTTACAAAGATAGAATTAGATAGAAATGATGGTGATGAATATGCAAAGATGTGGTTGAGTCAGAGATTGCAAACTCAGAGGTTTGCTTTATTTCTGGATGAAGTTTGGAGAGATGGTTCCCAGTTGATGGAAGAAATTTGGTTTGTTGCTGCTAACCCACCACTCCAACTCGAGACTCGTTGTAAGTTCAAGGAATCGCAAAGTCCTGTCAGAAATTGGAGTTGCAGAGACATCTATAATAAGAATGGGGGATTTGGTAGAAGAGGAAAACTGGCAGCTATTTTTTATTCATCCTTTTCGAATTCCATGATTCAGTTGGGGCTTACTCACGAGGTTCTTCTTCGGTTGTCCACACTCAGAGAAAGTGTTCAACCTTCATCCAGTTCTTTGTTCTTGATTGGCATATCTGATTACAAGTTATTTTCTCAGTGATATACAACCAATCAATAGGATGCTCATGTCTTTCACAACCATTAATTAATTTTTATGAATAAAAGGTGACTTTAGAAATAAATAAATTCAAATTGAAACTAAATTACTATGATTTTAAAGTAAATTCAAATTAACTCACATGTACAATTTATAGTGTTCTTCCTACCTCTCCTCTCCTTTGGCTATAGCTTTCCCATTGAGCAACTTGGTAGCTTCATAGTCATGAACAACAATTTATATGCAATATTAATTCAATAATTAATAAAAAATAGTGTAAGGCACCCTAAATCAATTTCATTTCTACTACATCTCTACATTTCATTTAGATTTGCCCATTCCATGCCCTGATTGTTCCTCAATTTATGCCTTACGGTGTTTCCTTTGCAACATTTGGTGCAAATGCTAGTTATCAGTCCTGTCATACTTGCAATAAAAAACACAAATGAATGCAATACGCCAGGCTACTTTCGACATCTCTCTCAGAAAAACACAATTAAAAAAAAGAGTTTTCTATTAAAACATACACCATTAAAAATGAAAGGCCGCGGAGAAGAGAAAAATACTATTATCGATCGCAGAAAACTAGCTCGTGTGAATGGCGCTGTTGCTGGATCATAAACATACCAGACTTTGCTGACTGGATCCTTTTTGTTTATGGTTATAGGCGTGGATCTTAGGCTAGCGCTGTTACTATTGTCTCTATCTCTGATGGTACCGAAAGGAGTTTACAAGCAAACTACATTGCTTCTCATCGCTCATGAATGAGCTCATCGGTCGTGCTCGCATCAATAAGATTTATCCCACACGGACGACATAAATTTACATAGCACTATTGGTTACGTACCCACACAATGGATGCCGCCACTTGGCAGGTTCTAGACGGCCCAGATCAAGCACTGGATGGCCGCCACTTGGCAGGTTTTAGACGGCCCAGATCAAGCACTGGATGGCCGCCACTTGGCAGGTTCTAGACGGCCCAGATCAAGCACTGGATGGCTGCCACTTGGCAGGTTCCAGACGGCCCAGATCAAGCACTGATGGCGGCCACTTGGCACGCACCAGACGGCCCAGATCAAGGACTGGATGTCGGCCACTTGGCACGCACCAGACGGCCCAGATCAAGCACTGATTGGCCGCCACTTGGCACGCACCAGACGGCCCAGACCAAGCACTGCATGGCCGCCACTTGGCACGCATAGGCCCAGATCAACCACTGGATGGCTGCCACTTGGCAGGTTCCAGACGGCCCAGATCAAGCACTGGATGGCCGCCACTTGGCAGGTTCCAGACGGCCCAGATCAAGCACTGGATGGCCGCCACTTGGCAGGTTCCAGACGGCCCAGACCAAGCACTGGATGGCCGCCACTTGGCAGGTTCCGGACGGCCCAGATCAAGCACTGGATGGCCGCCACTTGGCACACATTGGACGGCCCAGATCAAGCACTGGATGGCCGCCACTTGGCACACATTGGACGGCCCAGATCAAGCACTGGATGGCCGCCACTTGGCAGGTTCCGGACGGCCCAGACCAAGCACTGGATAGCTGCCACTTGGCAGATTCCGGACGGCCCAGATCAAACACTGGATAGCCGCCACTTGGTAGATTCCGGACGGCCCAGATCAAACAGTGGATAGCCGCCACTTGGCAGATTCTGGACGGCCCAGATCAAACAGTGGATAGCCGCCACTTGGCAGATTCTGGACGGCCCAGATCTGGTGGTCAGATTACCGCCACTTGGCAGCTTTTGGACAGCCAAAAACTGGCCCTGAGATGACTGCCACTTGGCAGCTTCTGGACGGCCAAGATCTGGCTGTCAGATGGCCACCACAACTTGGTGGCTTCTGGACGGCCCAGATCCAATCATCTGGTGAGCGCCACTTGGCAGCTTTTTGGGTTGTCCAGATGTGGCCACCAACGGTCGCCACTTGGCATGCTCTGGGTGGGTTATATCGCTCTAGTAGATGGCTGCCACTTCGCAGTCCACCTCTGAACGCCCTTGAATTGGACGGCAAGTTCGTAGGTAATCATTATAAAAGCGCTTGCAAAAAGTTGGTGTAATGCATGTGGGATGGAAATCAGGGTAGTTTTCAGACTCGATCGTTTTTCCCTTGCATCCCGTCTGGTAAACCATGTGTTCAAATCATGCTGAGCTACGCCTCGGCTTCCAATGTTCACATCCACGCAACTGAAAGCCACTGAAAACAACACAATCCTTTCTGTTCATCAAACAAATAAAGTATTTCGACACTATAACCAAATCCACGCAAACTCAACTGGCAATGGAACCGCAGGGCGACTCTTTAATGGCAAAGGAGCGAATTGACAGGGAGATTAAATAATGGAAAAATGAACCAATGCCCACGACCGCCTTGAATTGTAAATGTCATGAGTTATTTCAATTTAGAATTTATAAAAAACATATTTAAAAATTTTGATAAATAAAATTATTTATTTTAATAATTAAAAAACATATATTTTTTTAATTTCTAAAAAAATATAAATACCATTACAAAACTTCAAAGGTAAATTCAAATACCATGTAGTCTCTTAAGTGATATTTAATCTCTCAAGATTATTAATAATGATTATGGTTGATCTTTAAATTATATCTTATAATGGTTGAGTTTTAAATTAATAAAACAAACTATGAATTTTTTGTTGAAACAAATTCATATAGTAATTATATATAATATTGTATTTTATGAGAAAAAATTAAAATTAAAAAATTGAATTAATTAAAATAATATAAACATAAAAATAACATATTTGAATTTGTTTGAACAAAATAAATAACTATTTTTTTATTTAACTTAAATTTATATATATTTAATTTTTAATCCTATTAATTAATGCACTCAAATCATAATTTATGAAGAATTTTTAATAATATTAATTTTTATAGGAAATTTTGAATTTAATAAAATGTTTCAGATCTCTTTTATATTAAAAAAATAATTCAAATAAATAAGATGAAATAAATTTTTAGCGATTGTTTTATAAAGATGATTATTAATATGAATATACTTATGTTTCAATTGAGAAAGTAAAGTTAACAAAATTTAAAATCAGTAATAATTTCTAACTACAAACAGGTGTATCAAGTCCAAACTAAAGTGTTAATAGATACAACATATAAAGGGTTATAAGTAACACTCAACAATACTTGTTGAGTGGATTTGGAAAGAACCACAAACTTTCCTTCATGTCTAAAAAATATTCACAACCTGCTACAAGGTTTCAATCTAGAGAGAACATTGAAGCCAAAGTAAGAATGTGCAAATTCACACAAACAAGCCTTATACTATTTTTTAACCCACTCTCGCATTGTCTAGTTAGGTCCTCTCCCACCAAAATAGATGATTGTATCCTTATCCCAACTTTACAAGCAAGATAACAAGGCTGCCTCCTTCATGTCTATTGGTTAACCAATATCTATGTAATTAGTGTTAAAGACCTATGTTATATTTTTTATGTGATTAATAGTAAATACCTATGTTATATGGTTTGGATATTGATTCAAAATATAAAATTGAAACATTGAATAGTGTTTGGATAATGAGTTAAAATACAAAACTAAAACATTGAAAATTGACAATAAAAATGCAAGAGGTAGGTCGTAAGTGACTTGGTTGACAAATATCATTAAAAAAAAATTGCATCATGCTGATGGTAATCCATGTTAAAGCCCTACTATGCATTTATTTTGTTGATGGTCATCCATGTTAAAGCCTTACCACATATTTATTATTGTTTTATTTGTTATATCACAAACACAACTAGAACCTTTCATTGTACATTTTCATTGTAATTGTAACCCATCTTTTACGCATGCACACACTCACACACACCAAGGAGAGCTAGCATTAATATCATAGTATTTTATCATGTAAATTTAATTCATTGTGAAAGGAAGTTTCCCCGTTAAAGTGGATTATACTCATTGACTTATCAATTTTAAGGCATATGGTTCATAACATGTGATATACTCACCTTTGATGATCATTTGGTTATGTTGTCTATAATCTGGACATATATGCCACGAACCATGCTTTTTTGTAGCCATCACCATCGGTGAAGAGAAAGAAATTTGACTAGGTTGAATGATGTCAAATTCTAGAAAAAGCTAGATATGAAAATCAATAGCTTATGAAAAAACAAACAAAATGCTTAGAGGGAAAAGCTTTTTTGAAAAGAGGGGAGCCATGTTAAGGCCCATGGACCCCTAGATTTTATTTTATCGAAATGAGAATTTTTGGAGAATCTAGAACTTTGAAAGATCGATTGTCACTATTACGCCATATATAACTATTTCATAAATACCACAAATGGGAGAATTACAAAATGTATCTGGAGACTTGAACTCACGTAGTCAAGGAAACAAATTGTTCACCAAAACACTTGAGCTATAATCCTTTGACTCTTTAAAAAGGAGGACAAGGGGGTGGGCTTTGATCCACTTATATATGCACTAGTGATGAAACCATTTAATATGGTCTCTCTAGGTGCAACCACATATTCGCCCACTACCTCAAGGTACCCCATGTCTCTAGGGAAGCCCTCATGGGAATTGAACCTTACCCATTGGTGAAAAACAACTTTAAAAAGAAAACATGGGGTGGGTTTTGATCCGCCTATGTATGCACAGGTCACAAAACCATTTAAAATGGTCTTTATGGGTGCAACCACACATTCAGCCTCAAAGTGCCCCATGGGTCTAGGGAAGCCCTAATGGGAATTGAACCTTGCTTAGTGGTGAAAAACTCCTCACTTTCTACCACATGGTCCAACCCTTTTGGACTTTGGACCCCTATGTTAAGGTCCTAATAAAAATTCATTGTTATTTTATTTGTCATATTAAGAAGTTGGATAGAATATTTCATTGTACCACACACACACACACACACATATCTATATACACACACACACACACACACACACCAAAGAGAGCTAGTTTATTATGTTTTGACTTGTGAATATTGAATGCATTGTAAATGGAAGTGTCACCCTTGAAGTGGAGTATATTAATTGACTTCTTATCAATTTTAAGGCACATGGCTAATAATAATCCAAACGATCAATTTGTCATAAAAACAATTTTCTTCATTGTTTTACTAATTTTTTAAATCACAATTCAATTTTTGTAACATTAAAAGGGAATTCGATGGAGGAATGATTCGATAGAGGCCTACTTACTCTTATGGTATAATATGATTACTTTTTGAAGCATGCATTGAAAGGATTTGAATGGTCTTAGTCCAAGGTCCAACAACACATTCACATATAAACTTGGTCTCATTCAAGTGAATATATGTCTAAATCATATGCCTCTAGCACATGTGTCATTAGAATAATATAAAAATGTTGTTTCTAATGTCTATCATTCCTTGATTCATTCATGTCCCCTGCATATGTAGTAGAAATTCAATTTCCTTAGTTTCCCATCCAGGAATGTTTAAGTTGCCCACCTAGGAAGTCATTTTTTCTTGGTGAAGTAGTTATTATACCAAGCCTTCCACCTTCCATTATTGATCTAAAGACGAGTTCCAAAATTTGTATTTTAATATGTTGAGGAAGGTAACTGGAAATTGGGTTTTGGTGTAGCCCTCTAGATCACCACCAAGTACCCTCCTAGAGCACTGCCATTTGGAAGCTAAAATCAATGCTAGAAGCCATCCACATATATGCCAAGTGGATTCCTAGACTACAGGAGGTGGAGGCTTTGATCTCTGCCAAGTTCCCCTCCACATCATCAAAAAGTGGCCTCTTAGAGCGTCATGGTGTGGTGGTTCAAATCTCCACCAAATGGCCCTCTAAATTGTTAACTAATGGCCCCCCATACAATCGACAAGTGCCCCCCTAGAGTGCCACCATGTAACGGTTCAAATTTCCACTAATGGCCTCTAAATAATCACCAAACAACCTCCTAAAGAAGCACCATGTGATGGCTCATATCTCCTCCAAGTGGTCATCCAAATCATTGCCAAGTGGCCTCCTAAAGCACCGCCATGTGGTGGCTTAGATCCCCACCAAGTGTTTCTCAAATCATTTCCAATGGCCTCCTAAAGCATCATTATATGGTGGCTCCAATCCTTGCCAAGTGACCACCTTGAGGCTCTCCCATTTGTAGTGGGGTGGGGTATTTAACTAGCTAAAAAAAGTGTATTTTATGATAGATACACTCATACCTAATTAATGTGTTTTTCTAATTAGAGTGTATGGAAACTTTTAAATACTATACCAAATCATTAAAAAGTAAAAATATCAACCATCCCAAATATCTCCAAATCGACAAATCAATGCCTTGTGGAGTAAGTCAAGATATTGAATATGTTTTTGTTATTGGAGGTTGTTTGTTCATATACGATGACCATTTCTTTAATTTCAATGGAGGTATGGGAAGGGGATTTAACAATTATGTTGAAGTTCCTCTTAAAATTAGAAGTGAATAAAAGGATCTCAAAGGTTCAAGTATGTCATGGTCTAAAGGTGATAATAAATTAGGTTAGAGGTAGATCTAAGATGGTAATGTTGAATATGTGATCTATACTAGATTAGGTAAAACTTCTAGAAAAGATTCTCCAGTATATCATTTCTTCATATTTAAAGAAAACTTAACACCCGATGAGATGAAATCTCAAAGGAAAGTTTGTAGTTGAGAACCAATATTGTATTTATAATTGAATACAAATGAGGCTTGCTATAAATAAATTCTTAGATGATGTTTGAAGTATAAATATTCTCTCAAAATAGTTCTAGGATCTGTAACTTGGGCCAAATATAATGAATCATATCATTATTTTATTTTGTTATTGAAAACAGAACCAATTGTTGCAAATAAATAATGAACATAGAATATATTGGAATGTACCAAAAACATAGTGTTGAATATATCTTTTTGGAAAATTATATTTTTGGTTGCTGCATTGATGCTATACCAATGTAAGAAGTAATTTTCTTTATTTTTTTTCAATGTGTTTAGTGTAAATGAGATGATTTATTTATTTTTATTGCTAATTGTAAATTAGTGTAAATGAGATGATGATTGAACTCCATTCAAGTTAGCGATAGAGTCCATATCTTCGCAAGTATCTCAAGCCAAATATATATTGATATTTTCATATTTTCTTTTAGTGTTGAAATTTGAATTTCTAAAAGGGAAACATGATATATTTTGAATTGTAGATTGATAGATAACACTAAAAATAACTATAAAAAAACTATGTCTTTGTTTTTTTGCTTTGATGCTAGAAAATTATTATTATTTTGCAAGTGAAAAGGATGGGGATATCTTAGATAGGTTCTTATGTATGGGTTTTTGAGATAGGTGTAAAACTATAAATATGCTTTAGATGATAGGGCCAAGATAGATGGAATTTTTATGTTTTTTCTATAAATTTAGAAGGAACCTAGATTTTCTTTAACAGTACCATTATAAACATTTTTTAATAACTAATATTATCACATATTAAATATTCCAATTTCTAAACATTGTTTAATATTAATAAATAAGATTACAACAACCTGAATTTGTAAGCATTCCTTCTTCATTTTTTTCAATGAAGAAAGAGTCACACTAATTAAAATAATTAATTTTCTCATAGAAAGATTTCACAATAGTATTTTCATTCTAAATTTATTAGAATGTGAAAGATTCACTAATAAATAAAAAGCACTATATATTTTTTTCGTGAATCTTATTGAATTAATTAATTTTCAATTCCACAATGGTTTTATTTTCAGTTTATTGAAATGTAAAACATTCACTATCAAATAAAAGAATTCACTAAACATCCACACTCATTCAAACCCTTAGACTAGTTGTTTGGGTATAAAATATGATCGAATACAATGTGCACCGAATAATCTTCAACATAACTAATATCTGTGATTTCCAAAATAACATATATGTGGTGGACAATAATTATGATACAACTTACAACTTTCAAACTAATGATGAACAAGAATATGCTCATCCATAATGCAGTGTTGTCAACTTAAAAACTAACATCCATGATTTGCACAACATTGATTGTATGTGGCAGGCAATGATTATGATACAACTTTTAGGACATTAATGAACAAGAATATGCTCATCCATAACTCAAAGTTCAACACGGAATAGTTGTTCACTTCTATGTAAGTCATGACAAAGTAAAAGATGATTCACCATTGATGAAGAAGAATATGCACATTCATAATGATTGTTGTACACTTTTATGTAACTTATGGTATAGTAAGAAAATGGTACAATATGATAATGATTGACCATTAATAAATATTTCCATTACATAGAGTAGTTGTTCACTTCTATGCAAGTAGGAAAATGATTGACCATTAATGAAAAATTTCATATTATGCAATAGTTGTTCACTTTTAGACGAGTTATGTTGCAGTACTAAATAGGTGTTTACTTTTATGTAAGTTTTGACAAAGTAGGAAAATGGTTATCAAACAGTGCTTCTATATAACATTTGTTTACGTCTCTAAACAATCAAATGGTGCTTCTATATTACATTTGTTTATATCTCTAAACAAAACAAAAACAATGTGGGAGATGAGACATTTCCCTACAAATAATGGGGCAAAACATTACATATGGTACCTTTACATGTAAAAGAAGAATAATG
The DNA here is from genome assembly GCA_031772625.1 of Pinus tabuliformis. Taxonomy (NCBI): domain Eukaryota; kingdom Viridiplantae; phylum Streptophyta; class Pinopsida; order Pinales; family Pinaceae; genus Pinus; species Pinus tabuliformis. Next base: position 626,992,900 of record CM062814.1, on the reverse strand, counting down.
AGATAAATACAATCATGATAAAATTATCAAACCCAAGTGTGAATTTAATCACGAAAGCAAGAAAAGAAAAACACAGACATCTCAAATCATGATTAAATCCTATACTAGAGATACTCATGATTAGATCCTATATTAGAGATGTATGGTCAACTAATGCCAAAGGAATTTGCATATAGTGTCAATGTCATTTGCATATTGTGTGAAATCTACATAGGTCCTTATAATAAGTTTTGTAAATATTTGCATATTTTGTGATATCTACATAGTTCCTTGAATTTGCATTGTATGAAATCTACTAAGGTCCTTGTAGCAAAATTTCATGAACATTTTACAAGCTAGTAAGTTTTGTGAATATCAAGAAAAAATGTAAAAATCAATTCTCTTTCTTTTTTGCAGAAATAAACTCTCTCAATTATTTTTGTGGATATCAAGAACTAATGTAAAATTGAACTCTCTTTCCTTTTTCTCTAAAAAGCCTCCAAACATGAAATTAAAATCTCTTGTCGAGTTCTACTTACACATCAGCTTCAATGAAGTTCCACTTTCATATCAGCGCCAGTCACAGGAATTTGAGGCATACATCCATCAATTAAAACTTCAATCATAGAAATTTGAGGTAAGCATCCATGGGAATCTCCACCATGGCTCTTGTACCTCCACAATGGGAATCTCTGGATGTTAGATGTTATAACACCAAATAGAGTAACCAAAGTATTTCTACTACCAGTTAATATCCCTTCCATCTAAAATGAAAGGTCCACCATGGAAATCTCCAAATGTTACAAGACGGAAAAATAGAGTACCAAATGTAATTCCAATACCAACTCATATCCCTCCTTTAAAGAGAAAAAAAGAATCTCCAAATGTTAATGTTATAACATTAATAGAGTACCCAATCAAATGTGTTCCAGTACCATCTCATATCTCTTCCATTTAAAGAGAAAAGTAGCACTCTTAAAGGCGGCCTTATCATGGTCTCTAATAATGAACACACATGGAGTAGTCCAAAACAACATAATGATGAAATACCATGGTCATTGTTGAGATTAAATAGCCAATTGTGCAAATCCTAAAACACTTGTATTGAGTTTCCATCAACCTCAATTGTTTGATTTCCTTGATGTGGAAAATTCCCCCTAAGCTTCCACATCTAAGTGCTAATCCCATCCTTATCATGCCTCTAATATTGAACACACATGGAGTAGTCCACTATGTTTCGTCATGGTCATTGTTGAGATTGAATAGCCAATTGTGCACATCCCAAAGCACTTGTATTGAGTTTCCATCAACCTCAATTGTTTGATTTCCCTTGATGTGGACAATTTCCCCTAAGTTTCCACATCTAAGTGCCAGTCCCAGCCTTATCATGCCTCTAATATTGAACACACATGGAGTAGTCCACTGTAACATAATGACGAAAGACAATATGGTCATTGTTGGGATTGAATAGTGAATTTTCCAAATCCCAAAACACTTGTATTGAGTTTCCATCAACCTCAATTATTTGATTTCCCTTAATGTGGAAAATTTCCCTTGAACTTCCCCATCCAGTGCTAGTCCCCTCATACTATAGAGAAATTTTCATTGAAAGGATTCCTTTGTCTTTCATTTGTTTTCATATATTTTCATCTATCATAAAATTAGATATAATAGAGACATGATTACAAATATAATCATTCAAAGTTAAAACAACCCGACAGTGACATATTGATGAGCATGGTCACACCACTATATTATTTGGCGAGTCATAAACATGGCCAACAATTGTGGCTTAGTCACAATTAGTCCCATAATGATTCTAGTCAAAGAGGTTGCAATATGTAGAATCCTAAAAAAAATTGCTAAAAAGTGTCATAAACACTTGACAGAACCAAAAAAAATCCCTGAAAAGTGTCATAAGCACTTGATAGAGCCGATTTATAGGTGTTGGGTTGAGGTCCCAAGCAAGAGCAAGTTTTTTTTCCTGTTTTGTCCTCTCCATAGTTGCAAGTTACATATTAATAACCAATGTTGGTGTAAAACTTACTTCTTAAATATACTATACAAAGAGTGATCATAAAAGAATCTTACATTGGCAAAGATCAAACAAAAAAAAACAATGCAATATGACATCCATAATGTTGAAGTTGGTAAATTCCATTGCACACCTATTCATTCATGCTTACTTTGGCTTCATGCTTCCTATATGGAACATCAAGAACCATTACTTAAGCATAGTCAAAATCTTGAACATATGCTTCTCGACTAAATAAAAGAAAGCCCAGGATGAAAGCAACGTTGCCACATGGGCCCAAAAATATGGGTGCAATATTTTCTCTGTCGGTTCCCAAAGATGCTTGATGACTACAACAAATGTTTTCAATTGATCAAATCTCACAAAACCACTAAGTTCATCAAACTTAATATGTACAATCATTTCAAGACTACAACCCAGCTTGATGAATAAAACATATATTTCACCTTGATGACTACAACAAATCTTTCCAATCAATCAATTCTCACACAATCACACAACTTAGAGGCTCATCAAACTTAACATGTATACTCATGTCAATAGGTTCATCAAAATATTGGCCCAATTTAGTTCAGCATATTGTGGCTATTGATAAACGCTTGCTGGTGGCCTGTGTGCAGGTGTAATGGATAATCGTTCAAATCCAGAAACGATTTCTGCAAGTTCAGGTGGAACTTCTTCTTGGACTTCCATTGGAGTATCAGTCATCTACCTCCCAACTTGGCTATACTGCTAAAATTAGTAGAACTGCTTAATTTAGCCGTAATATGAAAACCTTTCAATTGTCACGGAATCAAAAGGTATTCAAACTTTGGGTTATTTCCTTATCGCATCTACCTTTTCCTTAAACATTATCACACTAACTCTCCGCCGTTGATCTTACCTTTCAATCCGACGGTTGTTGGTTCACCCGATCAACAAAACTAATCAGCGATCCTCCACTATTAATCAAAGCACACTTGATCCAACGGTTAGCAATGATATCAGGCGAAGATCTTGCACAATGGTTATCCACTCAATAAAGTGGTTTTCTCTCTCCACCCGGTTGCTACATGTCGGTCGATAAATGGAATCACTTAGAATTTCAAAAGACAGCTTACCACTTTTTCTCCACCCGGTAACCAACGACACTAATAAAACTGCTTTTCTTCCTTGACTAACGCACGAGCTTATTGATGCGCAATGGCCATCAGATCTATTGGATCTGTAGATCAGAGGGTTCTAGACTCCTTTGCGTTAACACTATTTTGTCAGGTTTCCTTTTCTCTGTTCTGTCAAACTTATCTCCTCTGCTACATTTAACTTGTCTCAAACCATATTCTGTAATGTGTTTAGAACATAACCAAATTATTTCAAAACACGGAAACACAAGATTGGTGATGCAATACAGATTTTACATAGTCTAAATCAGAAGTCAAACAGGAAAAATCAACAGAACTCAGAGATATTTCGAAAGAATACAACGCCTCTGGGATTGACCAATCATACACAAATACACAGAGATACAATTTCTGTCACTTAATCTTATATGACCTAATGAAGCCAAATCAGTCAAAATCCCTTTACAATCATTTAGAACTTACATAAATACCATTTCATTCTAACAATCAGATCCTTAATCAATGGATCAAATCTGTCTAATATTAGACAATACCTAATTTGGTTGATATTCTCCTCGAGAATCTCAACTAAATCTAAACAGCTTGAATTAATTATAAAATCACTCAATCCCTAGATCCTAGCTCAAATCCTATCTAGAAAACTTGTAAATTGACAGCTAAAGGATCCCACTCCTTTGCTTGTAAACTTTTTTTGTATTTTTGGAATAAATTCGAAGCCTTTTGTCATCAAGCCTCATGCTCCTGCATCACTTGCCTAAGCACCAATAAGTCCCCCCATTGTTTTCGTTTGTTGAAGCAATGAATGGGCATTTGGATGTGGCCCAAACTGCATAGGTTGATACAATCCATCATATGTTGCATGCCCACCCCTTGCATATGTGAATGTGATGTGGTGCCCGTAAGGAAGTGGCAAGTTATGGTATAAATTTTCTTGCATTTAACAAATATCTCTATGAGGTCCCTGAAACCATACTATAGATCTTTGACCCTGCAATGTATAATATAGTTAAAATTCACAATCTGCACAAAGACAAGTAATGCATACCTGTTGACTACCAATGCATGCATTATTTTCTATGTAATGAAATCCTCCAAAATCATCCCAACCCAATGCACTACCTACAGTCACATCAGAGTCACACATGCAAGATACTGCTAAGAACCAACTATTGATTGTCCTTGCACCGTTACAGGACTTGAACAGTTGCGCATGGGGGTAAAGGAGTCGGTGGTTGTTGCACACTACTTGACTCTTAGACATCACCCATCAATTTTGTCTAGCAGTAGGACTTCAACGTCCTGCCTGGTTTTGTGGAGCATGTAGATCTGGTGATAACCCCTTGGATATGACAAAGCTACCATTATTGGATGTTGTGAAAGAGCTGCAAAACAAACAAAATTAGCAAATAGTTCATTTAAAGTACAAAAATAAAACCACCTATATTTAAAACGAGAGAGACTTGAGCAAAGCAACCCACCCAACATTATAGCGATGAAAAATAGAGCTAACTAAAGAATAAGACTTACCCACAGATTAATTCATCACAGAAAAATAAATAGTACATCTCTAAATATCTACCACATAAGCAACTGCTTCAACTGCTTCAAAGATGGGAAAACAATTGGAAATAAATAGCACATCTCCAAATATCTACCACAGAAGCAATTGGTTTAAATATGGGAAAACAATCAAAGAAGGGAGAGACATTGCAACTTGCTGTAGACTTCTTGACACTGCCAAAACTTCCAAATTTATTTAAACATATTTGAAAGTAAAACAGAGAAGGGAAGGTAGAGTTTCAACGACCCTTGTTTTACACTTTGGTAGTGTCCATTCTCCCTTGTCATATTGGAGTTGTTGAATGGTGTTGTAATTGATGCCAACATCGGTATTTGAACACTCTTAATATTCATTTATAGATTGCATTGATTGGAAGCTCCATTAGTCAAGAATCTCTGGAAGGATGAGAAGATTTTATGAAGACGTGGGAGAAGTGAAGGCAAAGTTTCAACGATCCTTCTTTTACACTTTAGTAGCGTCCATTCTTCCTTGTCATATTGGAGTTGTTGAATGGTGTTGTCATTGATGCAAACATAAGTATTTGAACACTCTTAATATTTGTTTATGGATTGCATTGATTGAAAGCCCTCCTAGTCAAGAATCTCAAGAAGGATGAGAAGTTCCTGTGGGATGGTCATGATACCCCGCTTTTGATGAAGGATTTTGGATAAGAAGCTCAGCCTTTCTGCAAGAACTACCATCTTCATGTGATATCCCTAATGATAGGTTGCACACCCTATGGGTCTTCTCGGTTGAGGAGATATGGCTTCTTGAAATTGAAACGCCAAAATTATGGTAAGTATTGAAAGTGATTAAATTTTAAAAAGGGCAGCTTGATGTTTGGTGAATTAATGGCATTTAATTCTCAAGAAAAGTTGATTGAATTGTATAAGGGATATCCTAGTCAAACTCCGCTTGCAATGAAGGATTTTGTCATAAATTTTTTTGAATTTAAGTTGGCCTTCGAGGGTGCTAAAATTTACTCCAAAATATTTCAAATTGGAAAATTCAAATTTTAAAACTTGTGAGGTTGGCTCCCTCCTTTTGATAAGGTTGGCCTCCCCTCCTCTATAAGCCTCTTGACTAGTATAAATTCATGCCTCGTTTGCCCTCCAAGTATACCATCTTGCTCATGCAAATAATGTGAAACATCAACTGCGAGTTCGGAGGCCTGGTATAGTCACACACATCCCAAGAATTAGGTAAAAAATTCTAAGTTATATTGGTCTTGTCTTTTGTAGACTGTCCTAACGCTATTGCGAATTTTCTGAGACATTCTGAGCTTGAATGGTGTCTTCTTCACTGGGTAGAGGAAAAAATTCGGATTCATTAGTGGGGCAGGAGTTCGAGTTCTATCATTGTTTGTTTATTTTAGAAAAAGACCCGACAGATTAGACAAGTTTATTCTGAAGGAAAATTTATCTTTTGTAGCGGATTCCTTGATCCAGCTACTGTGGCGGAGATAGAGCTTGTTTTGTGATGAGAACGAGTGCCTATTGACTGATATACCACAAATGGATCCGATCTGTTGAGGAGTTACATTATGTAAGTCGCTTCATATGATGTATGGTGATCAAATCGCAAATTTTGTGATCAAATGTTTATGGTATGCAAAGTTAGTCTATTTGATCTGTGATCGGATGTATTGACCCATGTCAAATATCTAGAAAGTAACTATTACTCTGCTGTGATTAACTACATGACTGCAATTCTGTGCGACGAGGGTGTATCAAGCTTTCTCATCTGGAACGGAGCTTGTGTAATTTTGGCTTTGGTGGGTTGCGAATGATGCTTGAACTGGTGTGGTATGAGAATAAATTAAGATGTAGGATGAGTACAAGAACACAGATCCGTTGCGCTTGGGTTGAGTTTCGAGGAGCCCATAAAATGTTACAAATTAAGGCTATCGAGATGAGCTATAGACCGGCGCAACTCAACCAAGCCAAGAATGGATGGATCTGTGACTGAATTTGTTGAGAGTTGAGGCCGTAGCAAATCTTAGCTTCGTGGCATCTATGGACGAGGTTGTGGGGGACGCTGCGGTATAAGTGTGATTGTAATAAAAAATCTTAAAACAAGATCGTCTATACCATGAACAAGTCGGAGGTCGAGTGACATGTATTGTTGTGGTCCGTGAGACACCGAATTCTATATATGCTAGCACAGTCCAGAGTGGTATCCGCCATGAGATTGATGTGGATACTTACCGACGGAAGATGAAAAGTCAGCTAGTTCGTTAAATGCACCACAATCGCTCACCAGGCCGAGGCACCATAATCACTCATTTGTCTCATTTTGTTGCATTGTTAGCACTTTCAGCGACTTGGTCGAAATCTGGTAGTTTTTTTTTTTTTTTGAACCGACAACATTTCTCTGTCAAATTGTAGAATGCCCCCCTGAAACTGCAATTTTCTCGAACCGTTAATTTAATATATGGTTTTGTGGTTTGTGGAAGTCATTATTGATCTAATTTGATCTAAACTGAAAACCAAAAGCTGTTGGGCGATCAGGGTTGAGCATCGAATGCAGCTAGACTTGTTTGAAGTTGTTTTGACTCATATTTTATGGCCAGAATATGTATTGGAAGTAAATGAACATGTTGCAAGTGTTTTGGTTGTATGAAGTGAACAGGGCAGCATTGAGGAGAGATCTCGTTGGTGAGAGCAGTGATCACAGTAGCATTGACAATAATAATGTGACAATGTTATTGGTCAGAAGCAGAGGCAATCTAACCATATTATTGACAACAGGGTACATGACAGTGATGAGTGAAGTGACTATATGGCATAGACAGTGGTGATTGCAAGTTGAAATGACAAAAACAACATCTGTACATTGAAGGGTTAGTACGACGATCATTGATAGAGTTTTGGACATGTGAAGGATAGTGCATCTTCAGATACAACAGTATTACACTTTGCATCAATGGAATATAGTTTACATGAACTTTTGTATCATTGTTGATCATAGTGTTGATAAGAAGTTGCTAGGATTTTATTCATATGCTGCTGACCATCGCTAATGAAGATATTGTTGAGCAAAGTTGCTTCCGGTTGAATTTTTGTAGTTATGGTTGACCTTCCTACTTTTATTTTAGACATTTTAATGTATAAATAATTTGTAATACATATTCTTCATGTCATTTTGATTATTTGTCTCTTGAAAAATTTATTGTAAAGCATGTTTTTCATGTTGGATTTAAAAGAAAATTTCAAAATATGAACTTTGAATTTTTGACTCCAAAATAATCAAGTCAGCTCTCCCTCAAGTCAAGTCGTCCCTAGTGAAGAGGCACACCCATTTGCGAAGGCATAACACTATATAAAGGCATTCAACCTCCTCCTCAAAGGCACAATTCGACCTCACACAAGAAAGGCAAGTTCTTGGCATCTAAGCGAAGATCAAGAAGGATGAAGATCTCTCTTTTTGGCTCACATTTTCTCTCTCTAGACCTTGCTCTTGTGAATTATGGGCAACAATTTCTGGACTGGTCGAAGTTGCAGGGTTGAGTTGCAAGGCTGAAATTTTGGGCAGCTTCTGGGAACCATATTGTGGGCAAGTGGAAATTCTGGACAAATATAAGAGGGTTGAATCTGGACAAATATAAGAGGGTTGAAGCTTGACTTGACTTGAATTGACTTAGCGTTGGAGACCAGGTTTGACCAAAGCTTGTTGATCAGTTTGATGTCATAGTTGACTAGACGCATTAAATGTATCTCTTGTTGAATTGAAGAATTTCTCTAAGGAAAAGGTTGTTGGGTTTTTCCTCCGAGGGGGTTTTCCTTGGGTAAATATTGTGTTCTCTATTGTGCATTGTGATCTCCATTGTCTTTATGGTTTATGGTTGAATTTTTGAAGTGTAATTACTTAATATAAATTGGAATTGTTAAAAGAAGATTCATACCATTTGAAGTAATTACTAGTAATTCAAAAATATTGTCATTGTATCTATTGTAAATCAACATGGTCTCAAAGCTTTGGTGACGAAAAGGACACGGATATCACTCTTAAATAAGTTTTGGTAACTCTTGAAGAATACCTACATCTACAATCTACTTTCTTATTTATCATGGGTTCCTCTATGAAGTTTGAGAAAAAATTAGGAGCTTCAAACATTAGGGCTTGGAAAACAAGGATTGATCTTCTTCTTGCAAAAGAAGGTCTCTTGGGCATTGTGAAAGGCAAGGTCTCTTAACTAGAAAAAGATGAAGAGATAGAAAAGTTTGAGAAGGATGATATCACAGTTATGACCATCATTGTGGACTCTATCAAAGATACTTGATTCCTTATGTTTCAAGTCTTCAATAATCAAAGAAGATGTATGATGCCCTAACCGTTTTTTCACTATCAACAATATTAGTCAAGCTATGAGTTTGAAGAATGAACTTTGTGATGTATGGATGACAAAGAATGATACAATAGCCTCATATTTTATGAGGATATCTCAACTAAGAGATCAACTTAAAGCAATTGATGAAGTCATTTTTGAGAAGGAATTAGAGGCTATATCACTTAATGGTCTACTAGAGTCATGGGACTCATTTGTAGTAGGTGTATGTGCTAGAAAGGAAGTTCCAAAGTTTGAATAGCTATGGACAAATTGTACTCAAGGAAATGCACATATCAAAAGGAAATATTCAAAGGCCACATATAGGCATTTCTCAAGCATATGCAGCTAGTTTCAAGAAGAGTGGAGGAAGAAAGAAGTTTGGTTTCCAAAGAAGAAATGATGGAAGAAGACCTGCTCCTCAAGGGAAGAGAGACATGTCAAAAGTTCAATGCTATTAATGTCACAAATATGGTCATTTTAGAAATGACTTTCCTGAAAGATAGAATGATGGAAAAATAAAGGGGAAACATTATGCTACGATGGTAGACTTGGGTGAACTTTCAAAGAAATCTAAGAACAAAGATCCAGGCAATAAAAAAAATTATATTTTTCTACTCTTATTGGTTTTGTTGTAAGATAGTGAAGACTTGTGGCTTGTAGACAGTGGTGCCTCAAGGAACATGATGGGAGATTGAGACAACCTCACAAAAATCTAATGGAAAGAAGGTTATCACAAAAGGTGGAACTTGGAAGTTGGAGATAATAACAGTTATGTAGTCAAAGGCATTGAGAAGACATCCATTGAGCTAGAATCAGGTGGCAATGTTCATCTTAGCAACATATTATATGTACGAGGTTTGAATAAGAATTTGGTTTCTATTTCTTGCTTGGAAGTCAAAGGAGATAGAGTAACATTTATTGATGCAAAAGTTATTGTTTGGCCCAAAGGCTCTAACACAGATTATGCTAGAGTAATTGGATTTAGTAAAGGAAGGTTGTATAGACTGGTGAAACAACCTACGCAAGCGCTCGTACATAATGATATTAATCCATGTGAACTTTAGCATAAAAGATATGATCATCTCCACTATAAAGCTTTACCCACCTTAAAACAAATGGTTTCAAGTGTTCCTGATTTGCAGGGAGAACATGAAGGAGTCTGTAAAGGATGTGCACTTGGGAAGAACATAAAGAAGCCTTTTCTAAGCAGTGAAAGTAGATCCAAGGAAGTTTTGGACCTAGTCCATTTCGATGTATGTGGTCCAATGCTGGTAAAGCCTCTTGGAGGCTCTTTGTATTATATAAAATTAATAGATGATTTCTCTCGTAAGACATGGATCTACTTTATGAAAATGAAAGATGAAGTCATTGACAAGTTCCAGGAATTCAAAATTGAAATTTAAAACTTGAAGGGAAAGATGTGAGTTTGTGTAGCTCAGATAGGTGTTCTAGTATCAGATTGTGTCTATGAGGCTAGGGAACACATTTTCTCCAATACCCAAAAAAAAATTGCAAAAAAATGCCTTGATTAGAATTAGATAGTGAGTAAATTAATTTTCGTAAGTCGAACTTAGGGAATTTGCTTAATTACTCACTATTAATTGGGGTAAATGTATTTTCCTCTAGAGACTTCCATAAAAGTCATGAGAAAGGGTCAATATGATCTTAGCCATCATTTGTGATAAGATCATGGCCATTGACTGCTTAACTAGAGACTATAAGAGGAAATCGATGGGAATTTGGAGAACACAAGCATGATATTGCAGTGATAGCAAGGGCGCAGAGGTAGCGCAGGGGCATCAACAAAGAGAGATTAACAATGCTTGGAGACAAGATTACCAGAGTGATTCTTCATGGCGATTTCTAGTGAAAGTTGGAGATCGATTTTTCTGCAGAGAGAGGGTGATTTTCTAGTGTGAGAATAGCTCCAGGAATGGGTGCAAATTTACCTTAGTTGCAGTGCAAATTGCTCATAGAGGTCTAAGTGTAGGAGAAAATAGAATTTGCAGGAGAGATTGATTTGCACATGAGGATCGATTTTCTAATGGAGGTTGAATTCCAGAGGGAGGATAAGTTGTTCCTCAGCAGTGCGAGTTTTCTAGTGTGATGGTTGCACGTGTGAGCCAAACAGAAGCCAGAGGGAAGCCGAATTGCTCATAGGAAGCCAATTTGATTCTTGAAGGTGATATTGACTTGCATAAGTGATTAGAATATTTTTTCAGAAGCTTTCTATTTTACGGAAAATGATTTTGTAATTTTCTCCATCACAGATTTGCTAAAGAATAATAAAATAACTCATCTACAGAACTAGTTTTCCCCACATTGGGGCTTTGTCACAGATATTTGTCCAAAAATTTTGGTGTCCATTATTTATGTGTGTGTGCATAATTTTATTAGTTCTTGTGGCTATTTATTATTCAGGGAAGTTGCAGTTGTGTTTTATTCAGTATTTGCCACAAATAATTTGCAGAAGACAAATAATTAAATAATCATTGTCGATCTAGAATCCTACTGATATGTGCAAAAAGTTCAAGTGTGATAGTCTCACTATTGAAGCAAGATATGAACATGTGGTCATATCTTAGAGGCTTCACTCACCAACTAGAAAAGATTCAGGTCAAGCAAAGAATGAAGGATAGAATAAAAACATCTTAAATTCTACAAAAATAAAACAAGAACTAAATTATGAAATGTAACTATTGAAATAAGACACAAAGTAGAAATATTAACTAGCATGGAGGTAAACAAGAATGAGATATGAAATTAAACACTAAAACAATATGTAAAAAGGAAACATTAAGAGATAAATACTTGCATGTATCCAAGCACAAGATGATACAATGCAAAACCATGTTTAGGGTGTGCCATATGAAAGATTAGACCTTACTTGAATAACATTATCAACCAGATCTAAATACCGTAAGGAAATAACCATAAATTAAAGAAGAAAATAAAATCAAAAGAGGTGTAGAGTCTGAAGATTGTCCTACCATGACATTCTTTTTGCCTAATGATCCTCTCTTTTTCATATATATTTACCACTTAAATAAAGTCATATCTACCAGGTTTTGATGAAGGTATGCAATAGTATGTTTTCTTGTTCATATTCAACTGTATACCCTATTGTTTTATTAAAGTTGCAATTGGCTACCGAATTAGTTTGTTTCCACAACCAATCCAGGTTTCCGTAGTTGTCTTCATTGTTCGCAAGGTTCCAAATTTCCGGATAGAGGATGGCTCCCTCGTGGATACCTTCCTATCCGCTTGAAAATATTTGCTAAAAGAAGCACAGGAGATCACAGTGAAACTCCAAGTCAACCGCCGGATTAACGTAGAACAGAACTCGAGATCAGTTGAAACCTTATCGTTTTGCTTTCGGAATAGCAAAACAACGGTTTAGCAATATAAGTTTAGATATGTTAGAGATATTAGGCTTGAAATATTCATACAGTTATGCCAAGAGACTTGCTATAAAGCTAATGGCCGCACTGTTATTTGGGTGCGCGCCGAATGATATGATTGTGAACAGTTTGTGAATTTCATGAATAGAATTGGTTTTTGTGTGCAAGTGTTGTGTTGATTGGAAGCTCTGAACTGCTATGTGGAGGGCCCCTACAAACAGTGGCAGGTTTTAATCAATTACAATCTGATTTCCTTTAATTCTTCAATTGCTCTGTTTTGTGTGATAATGCTGCATAATGATCTCGCCAACGAATTGTTATCTGCATAAGAACTTTAATTTGATTTATACCTAGCTTAGACTGTTATCTAATTTGCTTTATACCTGGTACTGCACGATTCTTTCCTTTGCTTATTATCCAACATAATTGAAGTGTGTTCAATTCACAATATAGATGTTGCTTGGGTTACTTTGTTTGAGCAGAAATTGAATAAGTGAGAAGTCCTCTCCTAAACAATTGAGTTCAACAATATTCCTTCATAGCTGATAGAATAGGTTTCTTTTTGCACTTAGAGAATTAAGAGTTGCAACATAGAGATTCAAGATCAAAATTTCCGAACAATCTAACATAAGCAAAACCACTCTCATCTACGAACTAATTGGATAGAGATTAATTCCTAGGAAACTTAATCAACATCCCTAAGAATTACAACACTAATACAATTGACAAACACCAACCCGATCTTAAATTTAGATCTTAACAAATACATAACAACCTATTGAATAACTTCTAGGCATATATTGTGCACCTATACTTCATCAGTCTACGCACCCTGGTTGACAATTCAAGGACATTGAATTGACCAAACAAGAGGAAAGAAAGAAAAGTTAATAGTACAATACCCACACTTACCTAACAACTTTTAAGTCCAAATTTCACACTAGATGAACTCATCATAAGGACAATAAACCATAACACTTATATTTTGTGAAAACAAGGTCTCAAATGGCTACACACATTAAACATTCCACCACACCATAGGCATTGTTGCACTCAATATTTTCACAATAGGCCACCCCCAAGCTAGGGCTATGAGTCGATTAGAACAAACACCTATGGTTGGCTCTAATAAGATAAAATAGGATAAACGTATCAATGTGCAACACATGATCATCAATGTAGATCACTAGGAAAAACAAGTCTAACTACAATTCAATACAATAACTAAGATATGATATGAAACTACCTAAATAAGGCAAGAAGCAGTTAACCTAACTCTCTTAGAAGTAGAATCTTAGTTATACTCCAAAATTAAATGCTAAAACACAATCTTGGGGGGAGAATGATACCTGCACTTACCCAAACACAACCAATGTAATGTAAGATCCAATTCAAGCAATGACACATGAAAAATGAATCCATGTTTACCCATTCTAGGGGAAAAGACATGAGTATAATACAATAAGATCCATAAACAAGGTGCATAAAGGAAAATTAAAGGTTTTTTCCCTAATTTGACTTGGTTTCCCTTATATATGGGAGGTAAGTCGAAGTTAGGAGGAACTTTGTTAAATACACATTTCTCTTTTGTAGGAGTGCACAATAGTTCTCTCTCTCTCTCTCTCTCTCATGGATGCAATGGGTTTGCAAATAGTGAATTGTCATGGTGAAGATAAAATTGCATGGATGAACTTTCTTGGATTGATGAAGTGATGCTTTTGATGAATGGTGCAAGTTTATTGTGAATAATTTCTCTCTCTCTCTCTCTCTCTCACACACACACACACACACACACACACATAGATATATATTTTCCTATTAAAATAATGGTTTTATCAATTCTTCATGATATTTTATATCTTTTCTAGACTCTAACATCTCCATGTGCAATATATGTTACCAATTATCCATCAAGGAAACCATAGTTGCATTCCTTAACCTTAAGTATCCTCCTAGTGAAAGTCTCTAGGGTTTGGTTGAGAAGTTCTCTTCTCCCTCTCCCTCTTCATCCAAGTTATTCCACATTTGACCTCACCATTTCTATACCCAATTGATGAAAGGCACTAGTCTATGTATGTTGATTTTATAAAACTTATTTTCTTTTTCTTCTTTTATGGTAAAATATGATTAGGGTTTGGAAAAAATCATATTTAATAGCTTAGTTCACCATTTTTATTGTCATAGAGCTAGGATTTGCATCTTTTAAATTGAAAGTGAAATATTATCATCTTATGCATTTTTCAGCAATAATTTTAGGGCTAACATCTAAAATTTTGTAATTGTTTTGTACATTTTCAACCATTGAAAATATGTTTTATCCTTTTTCTTTTTTTTTTTTGGTTGAATTAAGCGTCGGACCTTCTATTCAAATTAAAAATACAACCATATTACAAAATGTACAAAAAGAGAAGTGGGCCACCTATAGCCTAGGAAACCGAGCCTAAGGCCCACTCACCGGGCCCAGGGCCCACAAAAAACATGACAACGCGACCACAAAAGATAATCGTAAGCCCTGACCGTTCGATCTATCCTCAGAGATCTAATGGTCATTAACAATATCGGGCTGTTAACAAGCACTCCCTTTAATTCTTGAATCGGACCCAATGAGCCTATAGAGACCGCTCTATAAAAATTTCGGGTCCGATTTGGCTGATAACCCTCGCGCATGTAATCCGCCCGAAATCCACCAGATGCATGTGATTCCCACCCAACTGCGCAACTTGCTCACTGTTTAACACTGCTTTCAGACCCGAAGCCTGATAAAGCTACTGTTAAAGTCGATTTCGGGTCTGATTGGCTTGATAACCATCTTGCTATTTGCAACGCGGATTTGATGCGATTGCTGCTATTTCTCCTATCTGCTCATTCTTTAACCAATCTCCCTGCATAGCCAATGACAGGGCTTTCTGTAACATGATTCAAATTCATGTAAATACTTGTGTTGTTAATTGACACCCGCCCGAGAACCTTGGGATTGTAGGATTTTGGGCACCTATTCCGGCCTAAGGAACTGTCATTCTTTTCGTTTATATCCCTGGACTGCTGTTTCATGTGGACTAACATTCAACTGTTTCCAGAAGACTACAACCTGCTAGTGTCCCCTGTTCTGATAAAGCTCCCGATCCACATTCGCCTGTCTGAGACACTCTTCCCTCAATCTACCCTGGGGGATCTCTCTCCATTTATAATTCTTGTTGCTTTTAGCACATAGTATGCCTTCATTAGCTAAAATGTTTGCTAATTTGTTGGTTGTTCAGCGCACATGAGTGAAACTCAAGGTTCTCATGTTCTGCAAGTGGGATTGAATCCTTTGATAGACTTGCAGAAGCCTCCAATGTCTCGAAACTTTTTCCGGAGTTGAGCCATAGCAAATTCTCTTGACCGAATTGATAATCAATTCGGAATCAGCTTCAATTATAATGTTATGAAGATTTGAGTCCCTCAAGATTTCTAAGCATTGCTCCAGGGCCATGAGCTCTGCCATATTGTTTGTGGCTTTCCCCAAATTACTATGAAAGATGATTTTTATACAACCCCTTTCATCCCTTATCACTCCTCCATAACCAGCCATGCCCGGGTTTCCTTTTGAGGCCCCATCAATATTACATTTCAGAAAACCTTGAGGGGGGGTTGCCAGAAATCCTTATCAGCAGTTATATGATTTGCATTTTTGTTTTTTCCTTTTGGGGTGAGCCCTTGCATACCCAACTGCATTAGTATCTGCACATCAGTATCTTTCGGTTGGTTCTCAGGGGAGTTTTTAATGAGAGTTCCTACCGTCTCATTGAGTTGTCTTAAAATATGTTCCATGATGCACTGGGAAGAACCTTTCCTGTTTTTGAATATTCTGTTGTTGCGTTCTTTCCAGACATCCCAGATTAGAAAGCTTGGAGCTAAAGCCCAAGCTTTGTTGACTATTTCATTATCAGAGAAATTTTTCCTCCACTTCTTTAAGGTGCTGGTAATACTCCCCATGTCTTTGTCTGTTTGTTTGAATATTGAGGCAATCCAATTCCACAATGTGGATGTGAAAGGATAGAGGTTTAGAAGGTGATCCATAGTTTCTTCTTGAGCTTCACATAGCTGGCATTTAGATGGACCAACTACCCCTCTTTTCCTCAGGTTTTCCTAGGTTAGAATTTTTTTATGCTGTACTAACCACATGAACAATTTGATCTTCATCCAACTTTGCTTCTGCCATAGGTCCTTCCATACCGTATCATGGTTTGGAAAGTCAAGCCCAATGGCTATGCGCTTTGCCTCTTTGAGGTTAAATTTGCCTTCATTGTTATTGCCCCATCTTAGCTGGTCTGGATATGCTGATGTCAATATCTTTCTTTGTTCCAGGATAGCCGTTAGAGCTTCTCCCTATGCCTTCAAGGGGGATTCATCACTGTATTCCAAGTTCTTCCATATCCTCCATTTTCCCTCACTTTTTTCCTGGTCCCAGAATTCATTAACTCTGAGTAACCTTTTGTTATCAGTGTCGTTCTTGAGATTTGTCAATTCTTCTCTTAACAATTTGGGTTCCTGTTGCCACTTATCCTCCCAAAACCATGCAAGATTTCCATCTCTAATTTCCCAAAAACTGTGTTTCTGAACAATGTCTCTATTCTCCCAGGCTTTGTTCCAAATGTGGGAGCCTTTGATGATCCCCGACATTCTAATGTGATCCCTATCTTGCCAATTGTTTGCATATTTCTGTTTCCAAATTTGGGCCCAAGGGGAAGCTGAATCTTTTAGCCATCTCCACCAAAGTTTTGCCCCCAAAACTTTGTTTAGCACTTCAGGATCATCCAGTCCCAAACCACCATGTGACTTAGGTTTACAGATCTTTTCCCAGGCTACCAAGGCCCATTTTTTTTTCTTCCCCTTTGCCCCAAAGAAAATCTCTTTGGATATTTCTGCATAGTTGCATGACTCCTTTAGGAGCTGGAAGGACTGAAAACATAAAGATGGGGACCGTTTGTAAGACAGCTTTTGTGAGTACAAGTCGTCCTGCTAGGTTCAAAGACCTACTTGTCCATTTCCGAATTTTGTCCTGTAGCTTATTAATCACAGGTTCCCAAACCATCTTGCTCAGAGGTTTGTCAGTTAGCGGTACTCCCAGGTATTTGGAGGGTAGCATATCTCTTTGAAAGCCTAGAATTCTGGATATATTTCTCTGAATAGCAATGTCAGTATTGAAAAAGAAAATCTTAGTTTTGGTAAGGCTTACCTCTGTGCCTGCCGCCATTGCAAAGTCTTTCAGGATTTGTTTGTAGGCTAGAGCTTCCCTGACTGTAGGTGTTCCCTGTAGCATAGTATCATCCACAAATTGTTGATGGGTCAAAGCCTCTCCGTTCATGGTGAGTTTGAGACCCTGGATTTTACCTTCTGCTTTGGCAGACTTGATAGCTTTGCCTAGCCCTTCCATCATGAGAATAAAGAGAAAGGGTGAGAGAGGATCTCCTTGTCTGAGACCTCTCATCAGATTAAAGGGCTTGGATGGTGAACCATTTACCAGGATTGAAAAACTAGAGGTAGTTACAAGGGCCATCACCCATCTTACCCAGTTATGGTCAAATCCATAAGCTATAAGAACTCTCCTTATGTAAGCCCAACTTATCTTATCATAAGCCTTTTCTAGGTCAAGTTGCATAATCATTCCCGCCTACCTATTACTTATAAGTGAGTGAACCACCTCATGTGCTTGAATGATATTGTTTAGAATTTGTCTGCCTTCCACAAACCCAGTTTGTTCCTCAGATACAAGGGTTGGGAGAAGGGGTTTAAGCCTGTTGGCAATAATTTTGGAAATTATTTTATACACCACATTGCATAATGCTATTGGTCTGAATCTGTCTGGTGTCATAGCATTATCTTGTTTTGGAATTAAGGATATGAAAGAGGTATTGAGCGCCTTCAAAACAGTTCTATTTTTCCTCGAGTCCTCCACCACATCGAGGATATCCTGCTTGATTATTTTCCAACATGCTTTAAAGAAGTCAACATTAAAACCATCCGGACCTGGTGCCTTCCCATTTTTCATTTCTTTGATGACTTCGCTGACCTCCTCTTCATTCACAGACCTGTTTAGATTGTAATTGTCTTCTCGTGTCACCAGCTTAGGAATGTGCCTTGTAAAGTCACTGATGAATTGCAATCTGTCCAAGAGAGGTTCCTCTGCTATTCCTTGGAAATGTTTTACCAGCTCAGCTTCTATTGCTTTGTGGGTATCGAGTTGACTCCCTTGAGAATCTTTAATTTTTGAGATCCTGTTATGAGACCTGTGATCCATGGTAGATTTGTGAAAAAACCTTGTGTTCCTTTCTCCTTCTTTTAACCATTGTACCCTTGATTTTTGTTTCCAAAATATCTCCTCTTGTTTGCATAATTCTTCCCATTCCTGTTGATGGTATTCAGCTTGTTCTTTTCTTTCACCGTTGAAGCCATCTGTAATGAGGATCTGGTTAATTTCATGTAGCTTTCGTTCTGCCACTTTTTTTGCTTCAAAAATGTTGCCAAACTCATTCTTATTCCAATCTTTAAGTCTGATTTTGATATGTTTTAATCTTTTATGCAGGAGGAACATTTTAGTGCCCTGAACTTGCATATCCTCTATCCACCATTTTTCAATATTGCTGATAAAGTCTGGATGGGTGAGCCAAATGTTTTCAAACCTGAAAGGTCTGTTCCTTGGAGTTCCTATAAAGGACGCTTCAAGTTGAACAGGCCAATGATCCGAGCCACCAAAAGGGAGTATCATTGCTGACAGGTCAAGGCCTGTTAGGATAAGGTCCTCCGAGATAATAAATCTGTCTAGTTTTGAGGCCACCTAAGACTCTCCTCCCCTTTTGTTATTCCAGGTAAAGATGCCATTACTTGTCTCTGTGTCTACCAGCCTCATATTGTTTATAAAATTCTGAAATGTTTTTGAGTCTCTGCCTAGTGCTCTGGTTCCACCATTTTTTTTTTTTTTTTTTTTTTTTTTTTTTTTTTCTGTCAGTGACCTAATCATATTAAAGTCCCCTCCCAAAATCCAGGGGATGCCCGAATGTCTGTCTCTTAGATCCTCCAGTGAAGTAAGAAGTCTTAGTTTGTCTTCCGGCTTCTGTGGACCATAAACATTTGTGATTAAATAAACTTCCTTGTCCCCCAAAGGTTGAATAACCACTGATAAGTAGTTCCTAGATGCTTCCGCATCTAGGATTCCTATTTTCTGAGGGTTCCATAGTGTGAGAATTCCTCCTGCTGTTTTGTCTGCTTTGACTTCTAGATATTCATATTTATTCAGCCATTTGCTATGAATTTCTCTTATTTTTTCTACTGAACATTTTGTTTCCTGGATAAAAATCATATCTGGTTTTTCTTCTTTCATTCTATTTCTAAGATTCCTTTGCTTCCTTTTACTCCCTAGACCCCTAATATTCCATGATGTAAGCTTCATTAAGAAAGATTTGTAAATGAGTAACTGGTTAGGTCTTTCATCTTACCTGAATCGATCATGAGTTTTCCACACTCTATCAACAACTCGTTCTATTTTTTCCTACCTCTTTTCCTGCCTGGGTTCCTAGGAGCTAGTCCTGTTGCTGCCTTCATTGTTTTCACCCCTTCGTTGTCCTGACTATCATGGTTTCTTTTGACTCCCGAACCTTTTGCCTGAGTTCTCCATAGGAACAACTGTTGCACTCTGTTGAACTCCTCTTGTGGTAGCGAATCCATTCCTTTGGTGGTTCCCTACTCCAGGAACTTTTCTAGATCTAGATGCTCCCTATCAAGAATTTCCTGCAGTTCATGATCTTCTATTCCCACCTCGCTCAGGGTCATCTCTTGGTCCCTATCAAGTTCCATTGTGTTCAACAGATCCTCCTTTTGTTGATTGTTGTCTTGTGTGTCCTCCATACTCTCTTCCTTTTCCTTCTCCGCAGGGCTTACCTCCTGAGTCTGAATTGCGTTATCATGCTCCTCTTCTTCTTCTAGCACCTTGTACCTATTTTGACTTGGCTGCTTTTCCTCATTTATTTTCTTTTGGTACTTTCTCCCTCCTTTACCTCTATTTCCCACTTTGCTAAAGCTTTCAGTTTCTTTCCCTGAGGTAGCTTTAGTTCTGCTTTCCATTTTGTTTAAGGGGCAATCCCTGAATAGATGCCCATGTTCATGGCACTTGCGGCATCTGAAAGGAACATGCTCATAGTCCACCGCTTGTACCCATTCTTCATCAAAAACTTCCAAAATAACTTCATCCGGTAGAGCTCCAGAGAGGTCCATCTCTACGCAAATCCGGGCAAAGGAGGTATACTTTCCCCGCCTAGTGGCCTCCGATATTTTAACAAAGTGCCCTAGTTTATTTCCTATTGCTTTTAATGATTTTGGCTGCCAATAATCCAGTGGTAAGGAGTAGAGCCTTACCCAAACCGGGACCGAAGTGAAAGTCTCACGCTCCAGGACAAAATTCATTACCCAAGGCTGCATATAGAGACCTACAACAACTTAGAAGTAGGGCCCTCCTTCAAACACCCTATCTTTATCCTCAATGTTCGTAAAAACAACTGTGAAGAAACCCTTTTATCCAAGGTGAAAATCTATATCCCCCTTAGGTTTCCAATGATTCTTTATCCATGCCTGTAAAGCCTTCTCCGTTGGCCATAACCCCATGAATTTACAAATGATTGCGTAAGTCGCCATGTGTTCCCTATGCGCCTATAGTGTTGGATCACTTAACACCACTCTGGGTGTGATAGTAGCCCTAGGCTTACATGGTCCAGTTCGATTTCTGGTATCCACATTTTGATTTTCTCCTTCTATTCTTCTTTCTTTTCTGACTTCTTCCTGCATCTTTTCCTGCCCCTGTGTACCTCCGTTGTCCGGTTTCCCTCCTCCTAAAATTCCGATTTCAGCTTCCATAGGTTTCTTGAATCGATTGGAGATTGCCTGACTGTAGGAGGGAGTGGAACTCCCACCCTCTCGCCTCTCCATGGTGCCCAACGCTTAACTTCTGCTACCAACCCTAGCTCTCTCTCGAATATCAATCAAACACCTAGATCAGTTGAAGAGCCTTTTATCCTTTCTCTTATTTACCTATTCAATAACCTTTATTACTTTGTTGATAATTATCATTTGTGAGGTATTTATCATTGTTGTCATACATTTTGAATGATTTAAAGTATCTCGATTTCAAACCATATTTTGTAACAACAATCCCTCAATTAATGGTGTCATGTTTGGAAACTATTTTGAACATCCCCAAGAATTATCTCAGCCCTCTAGACTTAGGCAATAGGTTCCTTACACTCACCTTCTCATTTTGACCTAGTTCCTTACATTATTGAATATATTTCTTGGTTTTTTAAATTAACAAATTCTTTAGAGGGTATTTAGCCTAGGAATCCTTGGGTCACTTAATCTATGTGAGGTGTTTGGGAGTCCCCATTGCGGGGATAACATCCATTAACAAAAGAGTTGAAGAAAAACCATGAAAGCGAGAGTGGTGGGTGAGCTCATTGTTTCCCTAACCTAGAGTGTCTACCAAGGCTTTGCATTAGGTTGTTATATTTTACAATAACAAAGGCGATGGACCATAACACTTATCTTTTATGAAAATGAGGTATCAAATGGCTATAATCATTGGATGTTCCACCCAAAAATTTTCAATATTGCAATCAATATTTTTACAATAGGCCACCCTTGAAATGTGGCTATGAGGCCATAACAATGAACCCATATTGTTGTCTAACTTTGACAAACATCTCGATTTCCAAACTATTGTGGTTTGTTCACTCTAACAACCTCAACTCAACAACTCTCTTTCCTCTTTAATGTAAACTACCATAAGAAGGGGATTCCATTCCCTACAAGGCAACCACTCTAGATATCCTAGCTAATCACGGGGATCCAAATCCAACATAAATTGACCTCAAAAACTTCTTTATAGGAATTATAGGGATACTTATCTATCACAAATTCTTATCAATCCCAATAAGTTCTCATAGCACATGGGAATAATTTCACATGACATACCCTAACATAATTTATTTCAATCACAACATGTCGACTTAGCATTCAGATAGGTTCTCTCCTACAATAAATGGAAAAGGATTGAGAGTTCCCACACAACAACCAAAATCAATGTAATACGTATGCATGTCCACAACTAACCACATGACTCCCAAAGAAGCCTACATAACTGATTTTCCCAACTAAAACCAATGTGGGTATGACATAGAATGACATAAGTTGGGACTTTAATAGGAATCAAACTATTATAATTTATGTTTGGTCACCTTCTGACCCCTATGCCCCATTGCTTCCTTCTCTTGTGGAATCATAGCCCCTATGTTCTTGTCCTTCTTGTTTGCAACGGTGATGTATTTTATTATGATTACTTTTATTTCAAGTGTTTACATTTTACATTACTTTGCCCTCATCCATTCATCATATATACAAAGATACATGACTAATCAAGGGATCAAAACCAGAGATTATAGAAGCATGTGAAATATGTGAGCATTGTAATCTCTTTAACAAAATATGGTATGTTTCAATGATAACAATGCCAGTGTGTTTTGTGGAGGATCAAAGGTCATACCAACTCATTAGGAAGGACAAGAGGCAAACAAAAGAGAAAAGAAAACATTGGAGGTAGTAATATTGGTGAAGCACAATCGAAGACAAAAGGCAGAAATGTGCATGCAAGTCAAGAAAGTGCATCAAAGGTGGAGAAGTTCATGAAATATGTATGAAGCTAGTAGCTGGAAATGCAAGCAAGGTTGCAAGAAATGTGAAAATTGGTGGAGCATCAATGAAGGCAAGATCTTGAAATAATAGCACAAATGTTGTTATTTCACAAGAGAAATGACTTTAAAGGTATCAACAAATGTGACATTAGAATATATTGGCATGGAACAAGATTGGGGGTGAGTGACAACAATGCTTCTAAGGTACAAATGAAGATGCAAATCTTGGACATCAATACATAGCTAGTGAGATAACGAGGAGAGAAGAATGAAAAGGAAGAAACATTGACAGAGAAGAAGGAAATAAAGGTAGCGACGACACCAAGGAAGTACTAGCGAAGTCAGGAGGCAAGATTCTAGAGAAGAATACATTGGATATATAATTTAGGAAGCATACTTAATCATTGATGCAAAATAAAGTTAAAAGGATTGATTTTAAGCAATATGGCGACAAGAAAGTATATGGAAAGCTATAATAAATGGGGAGAAGCCAATACATTATGTGAAGTTGAAAATGTGGAGAGAGTAGAAAAATATGTTAAATATATCAATGTCCAAAAAACGACCATTGAAATAGGTCACTACGAAAAATAGGTCTAACTACTTCAATTCCGATAAAATAACCAAACTATGATATACCAATAAGGCAAGAACCAACAAACATAACTATCATAGAGGTAAAATATTAGTTATACTAAGAAATTAAATGTTAAAACACAATATTAGAGGGTCAGTGTAAGAAAATGACACCTACACTTTCACCCAAATCGGAGCAATGCATTGCAAGAGCCAATTAAACACATGCTGTTTAAAAAATGAGACCTTATTTTAAAATTATAGCGATAACGATGTGAGTGAAGTAAAATAAGATAAATAAACAAGACGCGAAAAGGAAAAGATTTAGAAAAATGAATCACACGCTTACCTATGCACAAAAACTAGTGATCCAAAAGGTGTTGAGGCATGCAAAAATTGTGAACATTGTAATCCCATTGTTTAATCAATATACCAACGATGTTAAAATTATTTCTTTGTCTTGAGTAGAGGCATGAACAACACCATCTCCTTAGAAATTACAAGAAATGATCAGAGGTGAGAGTAGAAACAAAAGGATGTAGCCACATCAGTGAAGAACCTATTAAGGCAAGAAGAAACCCTACCAACCTACAACTAGAAATGTAAAAGAGGGGTCTCAATGCTAGTGAAGCAACCACAAAGTTATCGGATGGTGACACCACCACACCATCCCCACCCCAATAATCAATATAAGGGAAAGCTACATTAAGATGGAAAATAGAGGCAAAAAAAAGAAATGGAAGAAACAAATACATATCTCAAGCTTAGAATGATGGGAGAGTAGAGAAACAAGTTTAACGACAACAATATTAAAACAACAAATGAACTATCATATGTAAGTATTGAACTAAAACGAGAAATAACAAGCCTAACTACCATGGGGATACAATATTAGCTAGTCCATGAAAGTAAATGTTGAAATTCAATGCAAGATGGCTATTTTAAGAGAACAAAACCTACACTTACCCAAGTGATTGAGATACAATGCAAGGCGCCTTCAAAACACGCCATATTAAAAATGAGAGTCCACTTGGTGATGATAAAAAGCTAGACATGGTTAAGGTAAATCAAGATCCAAAAATGAAGTAAACAATATGCATAACTGAAATGGAGAATATCTAAAAATATTATACATGTACTTACTTATTCTCATTATTGAAGCAAGTTATGTACATGTGGTGATAATCTTAGAGGCATCAATGCACCAACTAGAAAATATGCAAGTCAAGCCACGAATGAAGGACAAAATAAAAGTAACTTAACTTCGAAAAAAATAAAACAAGAACTAAATTATGAAATGTAACTATTGAAATAAGATACAAAGTAGAATTATTGACTAACATGGAAGTAAACAAGAATGAGATCTAAAATTAAACACTAAAACAAGATGTAAAAAGGAATCAATAAGAGATAAATACATGCATGTATCCAAGCAAAAGGTGATGCAATGAAAACCTTGTTTAGGGTGTGCCATAAGGCGATGCAATGCAAAACCTTGTTTAGGGAGTGCCATATGAAAGATGAGACCATACTTGAATAGGATAATAAACTAGATTTGGATACCGTAAAGAAATAACCATAAATTAGACAAGAAAAGAAAATCAAAAGAGGAAAGAAAGAAAAGTTAATAATACATTAGCAATACTTACTTGATATTCTGCCACAAGTACTATATTATTCTCTTCCCTGCTTTACGACAAATTAATACATGAAATACCACAAGCGGGCTCATGTAGTTATAACTAAAGCATTCAAAGCTATAAATGCAGACTCTTTATTAAACATAACAACATTTAAGTCCCCATTTCACACTGGATGTGCTCATCATAAGGACAACAGACCATAACACTTATATTTTATGAAAAAGAGGTATCAAATGGATACAAACATTAAAAATTCCACCCCACCATAGGCATTGTTGCATTCAATATTTTCACAATAGGCCACGCCCAAGCTAGGGCTATGAGTCCATCAGAACAAACACCTATGGTTGACTCTAATAAGAAAAAATAGGATAAATGTATCAATGTGCAACAAATGATCATTGATGTAGATCACTAGGATAAGCAAGTCTAACTACTTCAATTCTAATACAATAGCTAAGCTATGATATGCAACAACTTAAAAAAGGCAAGAATCAACTAACCTGACTCTCATAGAAGTAGAATCTTAGTTATACTCCAAAATTAAATGCTAAACATAATCTTGGAGGGAGAATGTAAGAGAATGATACCTACACTTACCAAAACATGACCAATGTAATGTAAGATCCAGTTCAAGCAATGAAATCTAAAAAGTGAATCCATGTTTATATATTCTAGCAGCAAAGATGTGGGTATAATACAATAAGATCCATAAACAAGGTGCATAAAGGAAAGCTAAATGATTATTTCCCTAATTTGACTTGGTTTCCCTTATATAGTGGAGGTAAGTCCAAATTAGGAGGATCTTTGTCACACACTCATTTCCCTTTTGTAGGATTGAACACTATTTATCTCTCTCTCTCACTCACTTAGATGCAATGGGTTCGCAGATAGCGAATTGTCATGGAGAAGATGAAATTGCATGGGTTAACTTTCTTGGATTGATGAAGTGATGCTTTTGATGAATGGTTAAAGTTTATTGTGAGTATTTTCTTCCATTTATCTACAGTATTAAAATTAAGGTTTTCTTAATTATTCATGATATGCTATATCTTTTCTGGACTCTAACTTCTCCATGCGCAATATCTATAACCAAGTATCCATCAAGGAAACCAGATTTGCATTCCTTGACCTTAAGTATCCTCCTAGATAAAGTATCTAGGGTTTGGATGAGAATTTCTATTCTCCCTCTGCATCTTCATCCAAGTTATTCCACCTTTGATCTCACCATTTCTAACTCCATATACCCAATTGGTGAAAGGCACCAGTCTATGTATGTTGATTTTATAAAAAATATTTTCTTTTTCTTGTTTTATCCTAAACTAGGGTTAGGGTTTGGAAAAATGCATATTTAATAGCTTAGCTCACCTTAAGTTATTGTCCTAGATCTAGGATTTGATCTTCTAAATTGAAAAGGGAAAACTATCATCTTATGCATTTTTTAGCCATAATTTTAAGGCTAACGTCTAAGATTTCTTAATTGTTTTGTGAATTTCAGCCATTGAAAATATGTTTTATCCTTTCTCTTGTTTACATGTTCAATAACCTTTATTACTTTGTTGATAATTATCATTTTCGAGATATTTATCATTGTTGTCATAAATTTTGAATGCTTTAAAGTGTTTCAATTTCAAACCATATTTTGTAACAACAATCCCTCAATTAATGGTGACATGTTTGGAAACTATTTTGAACATTGCTAGGAATTATCTTAGCCCTCTAGACTTAGATAATTGGTTCCTTACAGTCACCTTCTCATTTTGACCTAGTTCCTTACATTATTGAATATATTTCTTGGCTGTGTAAATTAACAAATTCTTTAGAGGGTATTTAGCCTAGGAATCCTTGGGTCACTTAATCTTTGTGACTTGTTGGGGGGTCCCCATTATGAGGATAACATCCATTGACAAAAGAGTTGAATAACAACCACAGAAGAAACAATGGTGGGTGATCTTACTGTTTCCCCAGCTCTAGATTGTCTACCAAGGCTTCACATTAAGCTGTTAGATTTTAAAATAACAAAGCAAATGGACTATAACACTTATCTTTTATGAAAATGAGGAAATGATTGGCTATAAATTGATTGTTCCACCCAACCATTGACACTGTTACACTCAATATTTTTAGAATAGGCCACCCCTAAGATGGGGTTATGGGGTCATAACGATGAACACATGTTGTTGTCTAACTTTGACACACATCCCAATTTCAAAATTATTGTGGTTTGTTCACTTTAACAACAATCTCAGCTTAATAGCTCTCTTTCCTCTTCAATGTCAACTACCATAAGAAGGGTATTTACTTCACTACAATGCAATCACTCTAGTTATCCTAGCTACTTAATGGAATCCAACTCCAACATAAGCTGACGTAGAAAAGTATTTCCTAGGAATTATAGGGATTATACTTATCTATCACAAATTCTTATCAATCCAAATACTTTCTCATATCACATGGGCATAATTTCATATGGCTTACCCTAACATAATTTATTTAAATCATGACATGTAGTCTTAGCATTCATAGAGGTTCTCTCCTACAATCTATGGAAAATGATCGAGAGTTCCCAAACAACAACCAAAATCCATGTAATACATATGCATGTCCATAACTAACCACATGGCTCCCAAAGAAGCCCACATAATTGATTTTCCAAACTAAAACCAAGGTGGGTATGACATAGAATGACATAAATTGGGACTTTACTAGGAATAAAATCTTATAATTTATGTTTGGTCACTTTCAAACCCCTACACCCCAGTGCTTCCTTCCCTTGTGGAATCATAACCCCTATGTTCTTGTCCTTCTTGTTTGCAACGATGATGTATTTTATTATGATTACTTTCATTTTACATGTTTGCATATTACAACACTTTTCCTTCATCCATTCATCATATATACAAAGATGCATTACTAATCAAGGGATCAAAATAAAAGATTATAGAAGCATGTGAAAAATGTGAGCATTGTAGTCTCTTTACCAAAATATGGTATGTTTCAACAATAACAATGTTAGAGTGTTTTGTGGCGGATGGAATGCCACACCAAATCACGAGGAAGGACAAGAGGAAAACAAAAGAGAGAAAATAAAACTTTGGAGGCAATAATATTGGTGAAGCACAATCGAAGACAAAAGGAAGAAATGTGTATACAAGTAAAGAAAGTGCATCAAAGGTGGAAATTTTGATGAAATACTTATGAAGCTTGTGGTTGGCAATGCAAACAAGGTTACAAGAAATGTGAAGATTGGTGGAGCATCAATGAAGGCAAGATCTAGAAATACTAGCACAAATGTAGTTATTGCACAAGAGGCAATGACCTTAAGAGGTATTAGAAAATGTTACAATAGACAATACTATCATGGAACAAGATTGGGGGTGATTGACGATGATGCTTCTGAGGTACAAATGAAGATGCAAATCTTGGACCTCAATACGTAGCTAGTGAGAGAATGTAGAGAGAATAATGAAAAAAGGAAGAAACATAGACAGAGAATAAGGAAAGAAAGGTAGCGATGACACCAAGTACTAGCGAAGCGAGGATGCAAGATTCAAGAGAATAATACATTGGATAGATGATTTAGGAAGCAATCCCATAGTTGCAATCTAGAGGATGCAACAATCAATACCAATGTTTTTCAGAACACATGAGTAACAAATAGCATGGTGATTAGTACGATCTAGGAAGAAGTTATATTGAGTCGGGCCCTACACAATGCAATGACCTAGACAAAACTAATCACTGGCAAGGTGACCCAAAAAAAATGAAACAAAAGGAAAATAGACAGAGGAAAAATGGAAGAAATGGAAAATAATAATTCAATAATTACAAAGACAAATTTATAGGTTAGCTCTAAATCACCAAATCTCATAGAAAACTTTATACTTAATCATTGATGCGAAACAAAGTTACAAGGATTGATTTTAAGCAATATCATGACAAGCAAGCATAAAAAAACAAATAATAAGTGGGAAGAATCCAATACATTATGTGAAGTTGAAAATGTGGAGAGAGTAGAAAAAATAAGTTAAAGGTATCAATGTCCAAAAAATTACCATTGAAATAGGTCACTAGGACAAATAAGTCTAACTACTTCAATTCCAATACCATAGCCAAACTATGATATGCAACTATTTAAATAAGGAAATAATCAACAAACATAAGTTATAACTATCATAGAGATAGAATCTTAGCTATACTACAAAATTAAATGTTAAAATACAATATTAGAGAGCCAATGTAAGAAAATGACACCTACATTTTACCCAAATGGGAGCAATGCAATGCAAGAGCCAATTAAAGACATGCCATTCAAAAAATGAGACCCTATTTTCGCATGTTAGCAACAGAGATCTGAGTAATATATAGTAAGATCCATAAACAAGATGTGAAAGGGAAAGGGAAAATATTTAGAAAAATGATTCATGTGCTTACCTTTGCACAAAAACTAGTGATCTAGGTGTGGAGGCATGGAAAAATGTGAACATTGTAATCCCATTGTCTAATCAATATATCCACAATGATAAAATTATTTCTTTGGCTTGAGTATAGGTAGAGGAAGCCTTACAAATTAAGGAAATGAGCAGAGGTGAGAGTAGAAACGAAAGGATATAGCCACATCAGTGAAGAACCAATTAAGGCAAGAAGCAACCTTTCCAACCTACACCTAGAAAGGGAAACGAGGGGTCTCAATTCTAGTGAAACACCCACAAATTTATTGGGTGGTAACACCACCACACCTTCCTCACCCCAATAATCAATATAAGGGAAAGCTACAAGATTGCTTGTAACGTAAGCAATAAGATGGAAAATAGAGGCAAAGAAAAAGAAATGGAAGAAACAAAGACATATCTCAAGCTTAGAATGATGGGAGCATATAGA
Source organism: Pinus tabuliformis (assembly GCA_031772625.1). Lineage (NCBI taxonomy): Eukaryota > Viridiplantae > Streptophyta > Pinopsida > Pinales > Pinaceae > Pinus > Pinus tabuliformis. The sequence goes on along the minus strand of CM062814.1, from coordinate 626,962,658 downwards.
AACAAGTTTAACGACAACAATATTAAAACAACACTTGACCTATCATATGTAAGTGTTGAACTAAAACGAGCAATATCAAGCCTAACTCTCATGGGGATACAATATTAGTTAGTCCACCAAAATAAATATTGAAATGTAATGCAAAATGGAGATTTTAAGAGAACAAAACCTACACTTACCAACGTGATTGAGATATAATGCAAGGCATCTTCAAGAGCGCTATATTAAAAACGAGAGTCCAATTGGTGATGATAGAAAGCTAGACATGGTTATTGTAAAGAAAAATCCAAAAATGAATTAAACAATATGCACAACCAAAATGGAGAATATCTAAAAATATTATACATGTACTTAAATAACAAGCATTGTTGATCCATAATCCTACTGAGATTTTCAAAAAATGTGAGAGTGATAGTCTCATTATTGAAGCAAGTTATGTACATGTGGTGATAATCTTAGAGGCTTTAGTGCACCAACTAGAAAAGATGCAATTCAAGTCACTAATGAAGGACAAAAGAAAAGCAACTTAATTTCGACAAAAATAAAGCAAGAACTAAATTATGGAATGTAACTATTGAAATAAGACAAAAAGTAGAAATCCTAACTAGCATGGAAGTAAACAAGAATGAGATATGAAATTAAACACTAAAACAGTATGTAAAAAGGAAACATTAAGAGATAAATACCTGCATGTATCCAAGCACAAGGCGATGCAATGCAAAACCTTGTTTAGGGTGTGCCATATGAAAGACGAGACCTTACTTGAATATCATAATAAACTAGATTTGAATACCATAACGAAATAACCATAATTAGATAAGAAAGGAAAATCAAAAGAGGAAAGAAAGAAAAGTTACTCATACATTAGCAATACTTACTTGATATTTTGCCACAAGTACTATATTATTCTCTTCCCTGCTTTACGACAAATTAATACATGCAATACCACAAGCAGGCTCATGTATCTATAACTGAAGCATTCAGAACTATCAACACAAACTCTTTATCAATCATAACAACGTTTAAGTCCACATTTCACACGAGATGCACTCATCATAAGGACAATGAGCCATAACACTTATCTTTTATGAAAATGAGGTATCAAATGGCTACAAACATTAAACATTCCACCCCACCATAGGCATTGTTGCAATCAATATTTTCACAATAGGCCACCTCCAAGCTAGGGCTATGATTCCATTAGAACAAACACCTATGGTTGGATATAATAAGATAAAATAGAATAAATCAATCAATGTACAACAAATGATCATTGGTGTAAATCATTGGAACAAACAAATCTAACTACTACAATTCTAATACAATAGCTAAGCTATGATATGAAACTACTTAAATAAGGCAAGAAGAAGCTAACCTAACTCTCATAGAAGTAGAAACTTAGCTATACTCCAAAATTAAATGCTAAAACACCATCTTGGAGGGAGAATGTAAGAGAATGATACTTGCACTTACCCAAACACGACAAATGTAATATAATATCCAATTCAAGCAATGACATTTGAAAAATGAATCCATGTTTACACATTCTAGGGGCAAAGTTGTAAGTATAATACATTAAGATCCATAAACAAGGTGAAAAAAGGAAAGATAAAGGATTATTACTCTAATTTGACTTGGTTTAAGTTGAAATTACGAAGATCTTTGTCACACACTCGTTTCTCTTTCGTAGGAGTGCACACTAGTTCTCTCTCTCTCTCTTGGATGTAATGGGTTTGCAGAGAGCGAACTGTCATGGAGAAGATAAAATTGCATGGATGAAATTTCTTGGATTGATGAAGTGATTCTTTTGATTAATGGTGCAAGTTTATTGTGATTATTCTCTTCCATTTTTCTACTATATTAAAATTAGGGATTTATTAATCCTTAAAGATATGTTATATCTTTTCTCGACTCTAACATCTCCATGTGCAATATCTGCCACCTTGTATCCACCAAGGAAACCAAAGTTGCATTCCTTGAACTTAAGTATCCTCCTAGAGAAAGTCTCTAGGGTTTGGCTGAGAAGTTCTCTTCTCCCTCTCCCTCTTCATCCAAGTTATTTCATCTTTGACCTCACCATTTCTAACTTCATATACCCATTTGATGAAAGGCACTAGTCTATGTATGTTGATTTTATAAAACTTATTTTATTTTTCTTCTTTTATGCTAAACTAGGGTTAGGGTTTGGAAAAATCCATATTTAATAGCTTAGCTAACCTTAAGTCATTGTCCTAGAGCTAGGATTTGCATCTTCTAAATTGAAAAGGAAATGCAAGCAAGGTTGTAAGAAAATGCGAAGATTGGTGGAGCATCAATGAAGGCAAGATCTATAAACACTAGCACAATTGTAGTTATTCCACAAGAGGCAATCAAATCACTCACAAACCGATGTTCCAATGGATATGCCAACACGCTACTATAACTCATAGGGATTCAATGTATAAGGAGATTAATTCAAGGAGGAGACAAAGCATTCAACATTTAGCGAAAAAAACATTCAACAGAAAAAGAATATGGCAGGGAATTCAGGAGTTACATAGCAAGAAAAAGGTAAAAGGTACCTGTAGCTATGATACCATGTTAGGCCAGGTTTTTGTAACTCCGAACGAATTGTGTTATTTGCATCAAGAGATTATTGATACATTGTGAGGGAGACCCTTACCATTCAAATTCCAATGTTTCTTCACCTTCTTTATTTTCATATTTACAATAATTACAAGAATTTCCTAATTCCAAAGATAAAGATACGAAATTATAATAATCTATAGAACATCAGTAGGGTTGGCTATTGTCTCCCAGTTGACACATATCATAAGAAAATGTTAATGTATTATGGTATCAAAATTTCGAAATGAACCTGTGCCATGTATGACTTAAAAAAATTGCTTGAGATTTGTGACGTGGCTACTCAAGTTGTTTTGAGTACAGGATGACATCATGATAGGCATATACCGAAGGTGGTATGGCTTAGCACAGAGATTGTAGATAATTACGTCAAGTAGAGCTTGGCCCCTAGGCCAAAAACATCAAGCTTGTCCACAACCTCTCCATGGTCATAACATCTACAGAGCCCAAATTCTTCTTTACCAAACAAAAAAATATATATTATAATACCTCTTAGCTCATAGAGAACTCATTTTTGAAATCTCGAATCACACTTTTAAAAAACAAAATGAATTTGTAGCATCATAACCTAGAATCATATGTCATTAGTATTTGTGTGCATTTTGAAAACAAACTATGTTAAGTAGATATCCGCTTTACTAATCTGAACATATACAATGTTCTTTTGGTGCTTCCTATTGTGTAGAAATGTTAATTGTCTAATATCTAATACTTACCTTTTGTGTAAAGTTCATAGCTTTATAAATAATGATCTATGTCACATGTGTATTTTTTTACCAAATGGCATGGACAAGCTACTATGTAGTACTTGTTATATTTTAAGATAAACACATGCATTTCCTTTTTCTTTATTCTGAATAATAACAAATAAAGCAATATTAAAAACATAAAATTTTAAAAGAATATTGTTGATTTATAATGTACCTTGGACAAGTGGTTTCCCATGGGTTAGTCTCTACCTAGGGAAAAGTGTCCAAAATAATTATTTTCCTAAGTGTGACTTTATAAAGTGAAAGTGACTTTATAAGTGGTAAAGTCAATGTTAAATTATAAAGTGAAAAGTGACTTTAGACATAAAGTACAATGTGGGTACTTTATTTAATGGGTGAGTTAAAAAATAGAAATTGAGAATTAAATGCATATTTACTCTCATCTCTTGATCTAAATGAATTTGAGTCATTAGATCTTAGGGTTGCCCAAAAGTCATTTAGGGAAACAAAAAGGGGAAAAGAAAAGAGAGACTGCATTCATTCTCCATGCACAGATTAGAGAAAGAAGGCTGAGAGGTGGAGAAAAGTTTTGAAAAAGAAATTTGTTGGAGCAAGCTGAAGGAGTGATTTCTGGGCAAAGCTAAGCATGGAAATCAAGGCATAGAGGACAACACAAGGTACAATACGAGCAACATTGAATGCTGTGAGTTGCACGTTGTTCGATAAAAGTTTTTGAAAAAAAAAGTTGTATAGTCTGTACAGCGGTACGAAAATCCGTACATTCGTATCTGCACAGTACATATTTTCAGCTTCAAGTGGGAACGAAAATCGAGGCAAAGTGGGCACGATTTTCAAGGAGTTTTTGGGCTGAAGAGATAAGTTGTATTTTGTTGTTTTGTTTTGTCTACAAATGTATTTTCCCTGAACTTGAAAGATAAATAAATTTGAAGAGCTCTCTAAAAGTTTTTCCCTGGAAAAGATTGAAGGGGTTTTGCCTGGGTCTAAGTTGACCAAAAATTTATCTGTATTTTTATGTGTGTTGCTGGTCTGGTTATGTCCATATTTATTTTCAGCATGTGTTGACAGTCTTATGTGTTTTAAACTGAAAATTTCATTTCCAAAATTCTATATGTTGAATGTCTCTTTATGGGAAAGGGCATTTAACTGAATGGAAGTGATAAGGTGAATTAAAACCGGGTTGGGATTGTAAGAAACGTTTTTTAGTCATCAAATTTCAACATGGTATCAGAGCTACAAGCTGAAAATTGCAGTTTGAACAACATACAATAATTTGGGACAACAAATTGAATTTTTGGATAGCAAACTCAGTTTGGAAAACAAACTGAGATTTTGGGATAGCAAGGTGAAAATTCACACAGACTGAACTTTTGGGACAACAAGGTGTGCTGGAAAGTTCATTTCTCCATTTTCTTGGCTTTGTAAATTTTGGACAACAGTCATGGCCATGTTCTTAAGGATAGAGGACAGATTGGATGGGATATCCAATTATGCCATTGGGAAGGACAAAATTCAGACAATGTTTGAGAAGGCAACAGATTGGGACATATTGTGGCAAGTGGTTGGACCTCCTATTGCTGCAGATGAACTTGATGAATTCACAAAAAATAATGCAAAGGAAAAAAGGATTTTGATGGACAGTCTGAAGGATCATGTGGTTCCTTAGGTGAGAGGAAACACATATGCATATCATACGTGGACAACTCTAGCCACTCTCTATTAGAGTACCAATGAGAGCAGGAAGATGGTACTCAAAGAACAATTGAAGAACATCAAGATGACAAAGGCTGAAAGTGTAGTTCATTATCTTGGCATGGTCAAACATGTACGTGATGATTTGACTGCTATTGGTGAGGCAGTTGCATCCATAGAGTTAGCCATGATACCTGTAGCGGGACTTCCTAAGTATTGGGAGTTCTTTGGAGATGTTGTTACCTCTAGGGAGAATCTTCCCAATTGGGATGGATTCTGGGATGATTGTGTGCAGCATGAGATACGGAAGACTGGCAGTGGTGAGGTGAAGATAGCAGACGAGGACGATGTAGCCTTGATAGCCAGGGGGAAGAACAAAGGGAAGGCCAAGAAAGGGGCCTCATCAGATGGGGCTAAGGGAAAGGATAAGAAGAAGAAAGATACAGATATGTCCAAAGTCAACTGTTGGGCATGTCAGAAGATTAGACACTATGCTGCTACGTGTCCTAAGAGGAAGAACAAGGGGAAGAAGGGTACTGCATCTTCAGTAGAGGTGGAGCAGTTTTCTTCACAATTTGACTAGGAATTTTCATTTATTACTTCTACATCTAGTAGGAGTACATCATCTGATGTGTGGTACATAGACAGATGGGCTTCATGCCATATGACAGGTGCACGGAAGTTCTTTTTAGAGCTTGCAGAGAGGGCACTTGATATAGAGATTGTACTAGGAGATGACCGCACTGTGAGAGATGTTGGTGTGGGGACTGTGACCTTTGAGAGGGAGTCTTTTCCTCCTTTGAAGGTCATGGATGTTTTTTATGTTCCGGGGATGAAGAAGAACTTGATTTCAGTGTCTGCTATGGAGGAGAAGGTGTTTGACGTCACTTTCTCAGGAGGGCAGGTATTGATGCATCCCAAGGGAGCTTCCATCACTTCAGCCAAAGTGATTGGAGTCCGCTCTGGGAAACTATACAGGTTCAGTTTTTAGTCGGCAGGAGAATTGGTGGGTAGCACATCTGGTATCACTCACATTAGTACCACCAGTAGTAGAGACTTGTGCGAGTTATGGCACCAGAGGATGGCGCATATGCATCATGGAGCTTTGAGAGTACTGAGGGAGATCACTACTGGAGTTCCTGATTTCAGTTTCGACCATTATGAGGTTTGTAGAGGGTGTTCTTTAGGCAAGTACACCAAGTTTCCACTCCCAGCGAGTAACAACATATCTATATGTATACTAGACTTGATTCATACTGATGTTAGTGGTCGTATGTCTCATGTGTCTTTGGGTGGTTATGAGTATTATGTTATATTCATTGATGAGTACTCTAGGAGGACTGAGATATATTTCATGAAGACCAAGGGTGAGGTCTTCAGTCTCTTTAAAGATTTCAAAGCTCTTGTGGAAAAGCAGATAGGTAGGAAGATTTGGGTCTTGAGGTTAGACAGTGGTGGTGAGTACATCGATGGTGAGTTTTTTGACTTCTATGCATAGGAGAGCATTATGAGAGAGTTCACGGTTCCTTACAACCCCCAGCTGAATGGGGTGTCTAAAGGAAGAACAAAGCTATTGTTGGGGCTGCTAGAGTGATGATTCATGATCAAGGATTACCTTTGTTTTTGTGGGCTGAGGCTTGCAATACTGTTGTTTATCTTCAGAACATGAGTCCTCACAGAGTATTGGGGAATATGACTCCAGAGGAGGCTTTCAATGGAGAGAAGCCTCATGTTGCGCATCTTAGTATCTTTGGATGTCTCACATATTCTTATATCCCCAAGGAGCAGAGGACGAAGTTGGAACCCATGGCAGAGAAGGGTATGTTTATGGGTTACAACGAGACTTTGAATGCCTATTAGATCTTCATTCCTTCTAAATGGAGATTGGTGATTAGGAGGGATGTGAAGTTCAAGGAGGAGAGGACCTATCGGAGATCACGGGAGTATGATGAGAGAGTGTCACATACTTCTCCTAAACAAGGAGGTCAGGTACAGGGAGCAGGACCTTAGGGTTCTGGATCAATTAGTACAAGAGGTACTTCAGTGTTAGTGACATCTGGAGCACCAATGGTGAGTTCATCGAGCACTTCTTTAGGGAGTCCACTGGTACAAAGTTCACATGGCACTTCAGCTAACACAGGCACAAGTGCTAGTAAAGGTTCTTCGAGGACAGGTGTTGATATAGGCACACCAGGGTCAGTTGGCAGACCTTCAGGTTCACTAGACTGGGGGGCAGAGGATGAGGTTCCCTATGGGGAAGCTTCTTTAGGGAAGAGGAGGCCCAAGTGGCTTCAAGACACCTTGAAGGAAGTGGAGACCGTTGGTCCTCCGAAGAGGGTGAACAGGGAGAGTGTGCCACCTGAGCAGTTTTGCAGTTATGTAGCCAAGGCTACCAACATATTTGACTTTGAGCCTACTAGCTATGAGGAGGCTTCCAGCCAATAGATATGGAGAGAGACTATGGTGGAGGAGTATGCCTCTATAATTAAGAACAATGTCTGGGAAGTGGTGCCTAGGCCTGAGGGAAAGTCAGTTGTGACTTCTAGGTGGCTCTACAAGATCAAGCATGTTGTGGATGGCAGCATTGAGAAGTTCAAGGCGAGGTTTGTGGCTAGAGGGTTCTCACAGATAGAGGGAGTTGACTATGATGAGACCTTCGCTCCCGTAGCTCGATACACTTCTATCCGGTCCCTTATTTCTATTGCTATAGAAATGGGTTGGTAGATCCATCAGATGGATGTGAAGACCAAATTTCTGAACGGAGTTATAGAGGAGGAGGTGTATGTTGAGTAGCCACAGGGCTTTGAGGTACTTGGGTGGGATACCCATGTATTTTGGTTGAGGCGATCAATCTACTGACTTAAGCAAGCTCTGAGAGCTTGGTATTCGAGGATTGATACTTACTTGCAGCAGATGGGTTTCACGAAGAGTGATGCAGATCCGAACCTATACTACATTGTTGTAGGGGATGATCCACTCATTCTTGTGTTGTATGTTGATGACTTGTTCATTAGTGGGGCAGAGACACTGATTAGTGGTTGCAAGGAGGATCTTGCTATGGAGTTAGAGATGAAGGACATTGGTCTGATGCATTACTTTTTGGGGCTTGAGGTGTGGCAGGAGGAGGGGAATATCTTTCTGGGGTAAGGGCAGTATGTTGTGGATGTGTTGAGCAGATTACATATGATAGACTGTAGACCCATGTCTACACCTATGATCACCAACTGGAAGAAGCTTCATGCTTCAGATTCTAGTTTGGTGGATCCCACATTGTATAGGCCGCTTATTGGGTCCTTGATGTATCTGGTCAACACTAGGCCAGATATATGCTTTCCAGTGAAAACACTTAGCCAGTTCATGGTTAAGCCCAGGTTGGTGCACTCGGTAGCTGCAAAGCACATTCTTCACTATGTGTAGGGGACTGTTAATTATGGTCTGTACTATATGTTTATTTTTGGTAGCATCAGATGTGCTCTAGCCTTGAAATTTGGAGGAGAGGCTAAGGCACATGAGATCTCCAAGACCCATAAATCGTTTTGAGAAATTCCACCCAGATGAGGAGTTATTAAAATAATTAATATTTTTAATGGATTCCTAAGTCTAAACTTAGGAAAATAAAAATATTAATGGGTAGTAATAAAGATAAGGGTGAGAAGCTTCTAAGAGACGAGGATCAAGTCTGTTTTAATCTTAGCCATTGATTAGAGACTTAATCTCGGCCGTTGATTCATCAACATGAAAAATATAAGAGAAGACTTGAAGATCATTTGGAGACACACTGACAGATACTCAATATATCTAGGAAAATCAATTCTCAAGTAAAGGAGATCGATTTCAGAGGGAGAGTTGTAGGGTGGAGGAAAAGGAGGGCATTAGCAGCAGGAAGTGACTGAGGAGGAGGTGACGCAAGGACAGTGGGAGACAACATAGAGAGAGACATAGTCTAGAGGATAGATGTGGCCCTCACGCAGGTTGATGCAGAGGGACACAGAGCCACTCAGAGCCATGCAGAGTGACACAGAGGTGACAGGGGAGTGGGATCAGGGTCTCCAAAGTGTCAAAAAGTCTCAAAGGGAAAGTCTCAGGTGTTTTCTTTCAATTTCTCTATAAAATCATTCCTTGTAAAATCAATTGTTGATGAAGATTAATAAAGCCCTCATCTACTGCACCGATTTTCCCGCATTGGGTTTTTCTGGGGACAATTGTTCAAAAACAACTGTGTTGATGTGATTGGTTCTTGTGCATGTATTTTTCTCTGGGTAACTTTGTGATAACTGCAGTGGAATTTATTTTAATATTTTCAGAAGGGATTTCGTAAATAACTTATTGTGAATAATAAGTAGGTGAAATAAATAAGTTATTGCAGTAGAATTTCAGTTTAGAAATTTTCACATGGTATTAGAGTAGAGATCCGACAATAGGAGAGGAAAATCAACTATGAGTCAAGAGCATGATGCAGAGGCATCCACTCAAGGGGACTCGCACAGATTTCCAGAAGAATGGATAAGGGACATGAATTTTGATTATTTTCTGTTAGCTTCCAGATTGGAAGAAGAAGTCGTCTGCTTAGCAAGACCTGCCTCCTCTGAGGTTTGGTATATAGAAAGTGGAGCTTCTTGGCACATGACAGGAATCTGAGAATGTTTTTTAGATTATTAGGAAGAAAGAATGAATTTTCAGATCACCATGGGAAATAAGGCAAAGTGTACTCCAGTAGGAAGAGGTATTGTAGTCTTTCAAACCGAAGCAGGAGAGCAGCTTCGAGCAACCAATGTGCTTCATGTGCCAGGATTGGGGATGAACTTACTCTCTGTATCTCAACTTCAAAACAAGGTCTATGACATTTTCTTCATTAAGGAGAAAGTATATGTCAAACACCTGTGTTGGAAAAAGAAGGCCCAAATTGGAAAGAAACGTAACAGGTTGTACAGGTTGCAACTAGAATCACCAATGGCACTGATAGGCAATAATGGAGACAAAGATTTGAACGAACTATGGCACAGGAGGATAGGATACTTACACCATGGGGCTTTGATAATTCTTAGGAAAACAGTATTAGGAGTTCTGGAACTAAGTACTGAACGAGATGATGTATGCAGAGGGTGCGCTATGGGCAAGTATGCCAAATCAACATTTTCAAGAAGTAACTATAGGGCTAAGAGTGTGCTAGGATTGATACACTCAGATATCTACGGACCAATGTCCAAAAAATATCTTAGTGGTGCCGAATAATTTGTCACCTTCATCGATGACCATTCCAGAAAGACTTGGATCTACTTTATGAAAACCAAGGATGAGGTTTTTGGTCGATTCTAAGAGTTCAAGGCTCTATTGGAGAATCTGATAGGAAAGAAGATAAAAGTGTTGCACTCAAACAACTGTGGAGAGCATGTTGACAAGGACTTCACTGATTTTTGCGCTAAGGAAGTTATCAGAAGAGAGTGGAAAACTCCCTACAATCTGGAGTAGAATGGAGTATTAGAAAGGAAAAACAAGACTATTGTGGAAGCAGCTAGGGCAATGATGTATGATCGGGATATGCCTACATTCTTGTGGGCAGAAGCATGCAACATGACAGTTTATGCCCAAAACAGGACTCCACACAATGCATTGGGAAAAATCACTCAGGAGAAGGTCTTCACAAGGAAGACACCTGAAGTTAGTCATTTCAGGATATTTAGGAGTTTAGCGTATTGCCATATACCCGAAGAAAAGAGAAAGAAATTAGATCAAATTGCTGAGAAAGGATATATTGTGGGATATAACGAGAATTCTAAGGCATATAGAGTCTATCTTCTAGGGAGTAGGAAGGTAGTAGTTCGGCGGAATGTAAATTTAATGGAGGACAGAGCTTTCAGGAAATCTTGAGAAATTCCTTCTGAGGAGCAGTTGAAAGACAAGTCGTTGGTCAAACCACTTCGACCAACAGAAACTAGTACTAGAAATTCTCCTGAAGATGAAGCTTCAGAACATGAGAAATCTCAGGAAGAGGAAGAGATGATAGATGTGCCTACTACCAGTGGAAGAATGAGACGGGAACTCCAATAGATTCTATGGGATGTAGAGGACTTCATTGATGCACTTAGAAATAATAGAAGGGAGCGAAGACAACCAAATAGATACCAGGCCTTAGTAGCTCAGGTTGGGGAACCTTCAAGTGTTTAGGAGGTCGTCCAACATCAAGTATGGATAGATGCTATGTTGGAGGAATACAACTATAAAATGGTCAATGATGCCTCGGAAGTGGTACCTAGGCCTCAGGACAGGTCAGTGGTAAGTTCGAGATGGATCTACAAGGCCAAATATGTTGCAGACGACAATGTGGAGAAATACAAAGCTAGGTTTGTGGCTAAGGGATATGCTCATAAGGAATGGATAGACTACAAAGAAACCTTCACCCCATTAGCCAAGTATACTTCTATTAGAACCGTGATATCCCTTGCAGCACAAATGGGGTGGGAGATTCATCAGATGGATGTCCAGACAACATTCTTGAACGCGGTAATAGAAGAGGAAGTATACATTGAACAACCAGAAGGTTTTGAGACACATGAGAAGAAATCTCATGTATGCAGATTAAAGAAAGCCTTGTATGGGCTTAAACAGGCACCTAGAGCATGGTACGGTCGAATTGATGGCTACTTACAAAAGATGGGGTTCATCAAGAGTGATGTAGACCCTAATCTCTACTATCTTTTCATGGAGAATGGGCCTCTAATCCTAGTGTTATATGTGGATGATCTCTTCCTAACAGGGTCATCCAAGCTCATCAAAGACTGCAAGAAGAACCTAGCCACAAAATTCGACATGAAGGATTTGTGACAGATGCATTGATTACTAGGGTTGGAAGTTTGGTAGCAGAAGGGTGAGATCTTCCTTGGACAAGGGAGATATGCTACAGATATCTTGAAGAGATTCAGGATCCAGGACTGTAGACCTATGGCTACTCCAATGATCACCATCTGGAAGAAGATTGATGCATCAAAAGACAAAGACGTTGATCCCACCTTGTACAGGGAACTTATAGGGTCCCTGATGTATCTGGTCAATACCAGGCCATACATTTGTTACGTTGTCAACACCCTCAGTCAGTTCATGGTGGAACCTAAGAGGGTGCACTGGGCAACAACCAAACATGTTCTCAGGTATATACAAGGAACAATCGAGCATGGACTACACACCAGAGGCAATGACATCAAGCTGAGTGGGTTCACTAACATAGATTGGGCTGGAAGTTCAATAGATCGGAAAAGTACAACTAGGTACTATTTCAACATTGGATCAAGAATGACCTCCTGGTGTAGTAGGAAACAAAAATCTGTGGCTTTGAGCTCACCTGAAGCAGAGTATATGGCATCTAGCACAACTTCGTGCGAAGCCATATGACTTAGGAAATTGCTTGTGAATCTATTCAGGAGAAGGATGAAAGTGACCAGGATCATGTGTGATAATAAAAGTTGCATCAAGCTCTCCGAGAATCCAGTATTTCATGATCGGTCGAAGCACGTTGATATCAGGTGTCACTTTGTCAGAGACTGTGTCCAATGAGGAACAATATAGTTGAGGTACACTCCTATAGGAGAACATGTGGTAGACATCCTCACTAAGGCTCTAGGAAGAACACATTTTGTTTATTTCAGGGAGAAGATGGGGATGGTAAAGAATCCATTTCAGTAGCAGAAATTGATAAGTGTCGGGAGTTATAGTGCAGCAGTTAGCAGTGGCAGTGCTATGGGCAACATGATGCAGCATGTTGAGAGGGAGTTGCAGTACATATGTAGCAGTGGCAGTGGGAGTGTCATGGGAAGCAGTACAGGAAGTAACAGTGCAGGGGATGTGAGGCAACAGACCAAGCATCAACACAGGTACCGATGTGGAAGATCAATGTGATGTTTATATGTGAAGCATTGTTAGAGCACATTCCTCGCTAATAGAGAGTGTTTATTTTTGGTAGCATTGGATGTGTTCTAGCCTTGAAATTTGGAGGAGAGGCTAAGGCACATGAGATCTCCAAGACCTAGAAACTGTTTTGCGAAATTCCACCTGGATGAGGAGTTATTAGAATAATTAATATTTTTAATGGGTTCCTAAGTCTAAACTTAGGAAAATAAAAATATTAATGGGTATTAATAAAGATAAGGGTGAGAAGCTTCTAAGATACGAGGATCAAGTCTGTTTTAATCTCAGCCGTTGATTATAGACTTAATCTTGACCATTGATTCATCAACATGAAAAAAATAAAAGAAGACTTGAGGATCATTTGAAGACACACCGATAGATACTTAGTATCTCTAGGAAAATCAATTCTCAAGTAAAGGAGATCGATTTGAGAGGGAGAGTTGCAGGGTGGAGGAAGAGGAGGGCATCAGCATCAGGCAATGATTGAGGAGGAGGTGATGCAAGGACAGTGGGACACAGCGCAGAGAGAGACGCAGTCCAGAGGAGAGATGTGGCCCTCATGTAGGTTGATGCAGAGGGACGTAGAGCCACACAGAGGTGACGCAGGAGTGGGAAAGTATCAGGTGTTTTCTTTCAAAGTCTCAAAGGGAAAGCATCAGGTGTTTTCTTTCAGTTTCTTTATAAAATCATTCCTTGGAAAAACAATTATTGTTGAAGATTAATAAAGCCCTATCTACTGCACCGGTTTTCTTGCATTGGGGTTTTCTGGGGACAATTATCCAAAAACAACTGTGTTGATGTGATTGGTTCTTGTGCGTGTATTTTTCTTTGGGTAACTGTGTGATAACTGCATGTTATGAAAACAGCTCACAAAAAGATAGAAAAGATAGATGAACGCCTTAGAAATAAGCCTCTTCGAGGGGGAAACATCCTTTACATTACACAAATGAACAATTCTTGGATGGTACAAATGACAAGACCTCCTTTCTATATATAGGAGTCTAAGGGGTCATAATATAATTAGAGCCGAAATAACAATAATAATGTAAGGGCACAATAATAACAATAGTGGGCTTCTATGGGGCACAATATTAACAATATGGGGACTACATGAGCACACAACAATATAATAAGGGGGTTGTACTAATAACAGTAAGGGGTTACACTAGTAGTATAGGGACCTAACATGCCCCTCTCCTTCAAAAAGTGTTGTCCTCAATGCTTGAGTAGTTCTTGATGCTTCTGTATAAAATTCTTGCTCTCCCATGTTGAATCTTAAGTGGGTAAGTTCTTCCACTTGATGAGATACTCTGAAATTGATCGATTTCGTAGCTTTTAAGTTCTTTGTACTGTGGCTGCTCCATGTTCCAATATGATTTTTCCTTCCTCGTCAAGTTTTGGCAATATTGTTTGAACTTGGATCTTCTACAACTTTTGAATGAGTGGCCACACTTCTTCGTCCTTCTTCCATTTATCCCTTGCTTCGTTTATCCAATATGGTTGGATAATAGAAATAGCACAAAACAATGCTTCCACATCTTCATCCTTTCTTGAGAGTGCATTTGCAACAACATTTTGCTTCCCTTTTTTGTAGATGATTTCAAAGTCATAACCCAACATATTTGTAACCCATTTTTGTTGCTCTTTAGAGGATAATTTTTGTTCTAAAAAACATTTAAGACTATCATGATTCGTTTTTACCTTGAAGTGTCTTACCATTAGGTAGGGTCGCCATTTCTTAAGTGCATGTAGTATTGCCAACATTTCCTTCTCATAAATAGATTTGTGTAAATACTTTCCTTTGATTGGACGACTTTTGAAGCAATGTGTCTTTCATCTTGCATTAAAACAACACCAATTCCATTTCCTGAAGCATCACATTCCACAATAAAGGTTTTTGTGAAGTCCGATGTAGCTAAGACCGGTGCTTGGCACATTGCCTCTTTAAGATGTTCAAAGGCCTTTGTTGCTTTTGGAGTCCATGAAAATGCATTTTTCTTCAATAATGTTGTTAGAGGTGCTGCTATTCTCCCATAATTCTTAACAAACTTGCGATAATACCCTGTTAACCCAAGAAATCCTCGCAGATGCTTTATGGATGTGGGGATTTTCCATTCCTTAATGGCTTTAATTTTTCTAAGGTCTACCTTAACACCTGCATGAGATACAATATGACCCAAATATTCCACCTCTTGTACTCCAAAGAAACATTTGGAGCTTTTTTCATATAATTGTTTCTCCTCCAATAGTTTGAGCACCCTGTCAACATGTTGAACATGATCTTTCCAAGACTTGTTGTAGATTAGTATATCATCAAAAAATACTAACACAAATTTTCTAAGGAAGGGTTTGAAAATGGAATTCATCGAACCTTGAAATGTAGAAGGTGCATTGGTAAGGCCAAAAGACATGACCAGAAATTCATAATGACCCTCATGAGTTCTAAATGCTGTTTTCGGACTGTCTTTAGTCTTCATTCTGATTTGATGATATCTTGAACGAAGATCCAACTTGGTGAAGTAAATAGACCCATGCAATTGATCCAATAATTCATCAATGACAGGAATGAGAAATTTATCTTTAATAGTGAGTTTGTTGAGCTTCCTATAATCCGGACACATGCGCCATAATCCATCCTTCTTGTGCACCAATACTACTGGAGCAGAGAAAGAACTTTGACTAGGTTGAATTATACCAGCCTCTAACATTTCTGTAACCATACGTTCAATTTCACTCTTTTGGGCATAGGGATATTTGTACAGCGTGATGTTTAGAGGAACACTTCCTAGAACAAATGACTAGCATGATCATGATCACGAATAGGTGGGAGGCCTTTGGGAGTCTCAAATACCTTGGAATGATTTTCCAATACTTTTTGGAGATCTGGAGAAATAGATGATTTTGATGTGGGAACCTCTAGTGGGCATAATTGTGCAATTATGCCTCATTGTTCCTTCTTTAAAAGCTTTGTCATACCGTTAGAGCTGATTATCTTTCCCGGTTTCCTTGCAATACCCCTTAATTCAACTTCCTTTCTTTCTGCACAAAATTTCATGAAAAGTTCTTGAAAATTAAAAGCTATTGTACCCAAGGATGGTAGCCATTGGACTCCTAGTACAACATCAACACCACCCATTGGAATGGAAAGAATTGAGCTATTCAATACATATTCTCCCATGGATAGATTGATATTATGACACTTTCCAGAGCAATTTATGGTTCCTCCACTTGTAACCATCACTTGACATTCTGGTGCTGGATATAGCAAGAAATTCAATTCCTGGCTATCTTACAATGAATAAAATTATGGGTACTTCCTGAATCAATCAACACTATTACCTTTTTCTTCTTGATATGTCCTTCTATCTTGATAGTTTGAGGAGTGGTAATTCCAGCCAATGCATTACAAGATATGGTCGGATTCATTTTTTCTTTCCAGAATCATTTCTTCTTTATCTAGGATTTGTTCCTGGAGTATATCTTCTTTTGAAATTTCTAATTCCTTTTCTTCCTCCTCTTCACAATCTCTGTAGAATAATTTCTTCTCAGCTCACTTATGACCTTTAGCGTATTTTCTATCACAACTATAATAAAGCCCATTTGCTCTTTTTTCTTCCAATTGTTGTGGTGTCAACCTTGTAGGTTGTGGAAAGCTAGGGGCAACAACACTTTCATCTTTATAGTTGTGAGTGGTAGGCTTCCTAATTGCCATAATATTGCTTTCCATTTTTCTTGCTAACCTGAATGCCTTCTCCAATGAATCAGGTTTCCAAAGATGAACCTCATGTTGGATATTATCCTTTAAAGTCCCTATGAACACATCAATCCTATGCTCCTCTGGAATATATTTTACCCTTATGTTCAATTTTTGGAAGTCCTCAATGTGCTCCATCATTGAACCCTTTTGTTTGAGATTTATCAATTGGCTAAAAAGGTGTTTCTTTTTGTATCCTCATAATGTGCTATCATTTCTTCCATAAAAATTGCCCAAGTGACAATTTGTTTACGAGAGTAAAGCCATCGATACCATACAAACTGATTTGGTTCCAAATATAAGGTTGCAATACGTACCTTTTGTGTGTTTTGCACACTATGAAGATCGAAAAATTGCTCCATCTGTAGTATCCATGTTCCGGGATCCTTGCCATCAAACTTCCTCATATCGATTTTTGGAACATGGTGGGTCTTCAATCCAACAATAGAGTCTATGAAATCATGATTAACATTTCTTTTGTTCTCATCATGAGTTTCCTTTACTACTCTTTCACCATTAATAACCATTTCTTGTAGCAACTTATTCAAATTTATCTTCAGTTCTTCCATCTTAACATCCATGCCATTCATCTTAGCTTCCATGCTGTCCATCTTAGCTTCCACACCATCCATCCTAACTTGCACGCCATTCATATTAGCTTCCATGCCATTCATCTTGGCTTTAGTTACCTTTTGTGAGAGTGAAATTTGTTGTACTTGGTCTTGTAATTTTGATATATCATGTTGCATTTCTTCCTCTTCTTCACGAGTCATGCTCGAGCTTTCAAGTTGCTTACTAGGTGTTTCCATTTTCTTTCTTCGGGGCATCAATTAATGATAATATTTATTCACTATTCTCTTTGAATTTCTTCAAACTAATTTTTCAAACCAATCTTATGCAAAATTAAAAAAAAAAAACACCTTTTTTTTTTTTTCACTTTGTAAGAGCTCGATATTGAATTTGTTGTATCTTTGTAATTGCGGATCTCGAATATCTGAAATTGCGTCCTGCAGTAGCCCTTTGAGTCCTCTTTCTAACCCCACAAGTCTGATCAAGATTGGATTCTCCAAGGAAGAGTTATGCCAAATCTCCCACGGTGACCTAATTATAGACTAGTTTAGTAGAGAAAACTTGTACAAAGTTCCACGTGTCACTATTTCGACCTTAGTACCTAAAACTGATATACAGAAAACTACAGGCCGTCCTCTTTCTGAAACTTCTTACGAAATTTCAATCTGATGCTCAGAACAAAAGTTATGACGATTTTCCCAAGGTCACTTGTTTGGAATGTAATTCGGGAGTCTGCAAAACCCTAACTTCCTCAGATCATATCTACGAAAATATAGCGAGACAAGCTCTGAAATTCGGACCCGAAGTTCAGAACGATTTCAGCTCAAATGGTTTTTTTTTTAGCTTCTGAAACATCGTAGAAAAAAAGTTATAGCGAAAATTCCACGATGGCCTGTTTGGAGCAGCGAAACCCTAAAATCCAAAGCTCTGATACCAAATGTTATGAAACCAGCTCACAAAAAGATAGAAAAGATAGATGAATGCCTTAAAAATAAGTCTCTTAAAGGGGGAAACCTCCTTTACATTACACAAATGAACAATTCTTGGATGATACAAATGACAAGACCTCCTTTCTATATATAGGAGTCTAAGGGGTCATAATATAATCAGAGCCGACATAACAATAATAATGTAAGGGCATAGTAATAACAATAATGGCCTTCTATGGGGCACAATAATAACAATATGGGGACTACATGGGCACAACAATATAATAAGGGGGTTGTACTAATAACAATAAGGGGTTACACTAGTAGTATAGGGACCTAACACTGCAATAGAATTTATTTTAATATTTGCTGAAGGGATTTCGTAAATAACTTATTGTGAATAATAAGTAGGTGAAATAAATCAGTTGCTGTAGTAGAATTTCAGTTTAGAAATTTTCACACTATAGGCGGGGAGATGGAGCGAGGTTGGCAGGTTATACAAATTCAGATTGGGCAGGTTGTGCTTCTGACAGGAAAAACACTTCAGGGTGTTGCTTCGGATTGGGTTCAGTAGTTGTGTCATGGTTCAGTCGAAAGCAAAAATCAGTTGCTTTGAGCTCTTCTGAGGCTGAGTATATGGCTTCTAGTCAGACTAGTTGTGAGGTCATTTGGCTTTGCAAGTTGTTGTATGGCCTATTTGATAAGGAGTTGAGACCGATGATTATTCACTATGATAATCAGAATTGCATTAACCTCACAGAGAATCCAGTGTTTCATGACAAGTCAAAACACATTGACATCAGATATCATTTCATCAGGGACTATGTTTAGAAGGGGGAAGTGAAGTTGGAGTATGTATCAACAGATGAGCAGGTGGCCGATGTTCTCACGAAATCCTTGCGAAGAGGCAAGCATGTCCATTTCAGGGACAAGTTGGGTGTGGTGAAAAATACTTTCCTCGGTAAGAAGGAGTGTTGATTTTTAATGTACCTTGGACAAGTGGTTTCCCATGGGTTAGTCTCTACCTAGGGAAAAGTGCCAAAAATAATTCTTTTCCTAAGTGTGACTTTATAAAGTGAAAGTGACTTTACAAGTGGTAAAGTCAATGTTAAATAATAAAGTGAAAAGTGACTTTAGACATAAAGTACAATGTGAGTACTTTATTTAATGGGTGAGTTAAAAAATAGAAAGTGAGAATTAAATGCACATTTATTCTCGTCCCTTGATCTAAATGAATCTGAGCCATTAGATCTTAGGGTTGCCCAAAAGTCATTTAGGGAAACAAAAGGGGAAAAATAAAAGAGAGATGACATTCATTCTTCATGAGCAGATTGGAGAAAGGAGGCTTAGAGTTTGAGAAAAAGTTCTAAAGGAGAAATTTGTTGCAGTGAGCTGAAGGAGTGATTTATGGGCAAAGATGGGCATGGAAATCAAGGCATAGAAGACAGAAGAAGGTACAATACAAACAAAATTGAATGTTGTGAGTTGCACACCACTCGAGAGAAGTTTTTGAAAAAAAATGGAAAAAGTCCGTAGAGTTCGTACAGTGGTGCAAAAATCCATAGAGTCCGTACAAAGTGTGTACAATACAGTCTGTATAGTCGTATCTGTACAATACATAATTTCAACTTCAAGTGGGCACGAAAATCGAGGCAAAGTGGGCACGATTTTCAAGGAGTTTTGGGCTGAAGAGATAAGCTGTATTTTGCTATTTTGTTTTGTCTGCAAATGTATTTTTCCTGAACTTGAAAGATAAATAAATTTGAAGAGCTCTCTAATAGGTTTTCCCCGGAGAAGATTGAAGGGGTTTTTCCTGGGTCTAAGTTGACCAAAAATCTGTTTGTATTTTTATGTATGTTGTTGGTCTGGTTATGTCCATATTTATTTCTAGCATGTGTTGACAGTGCATGTATTTCAATCTGAAAATTTCATTTCCAGAATTCTATATGTTGAATGTATGTTTATGGGAAAGGGAATTTAACTGAATGAGACCGATAAGGTGAAATTAAAACCGGGTTGGGATTGTAGGAAACATTTTTTAGTCATCAAATTTCGACAAATATAAAATATTCTCCAATGTTTAATAAATAGCTATATTTTATAAGTATAGTTACACATAACCACTTTCAGCGTTTGTTAATCTTGTTCCTTCGTCTGCGTGTTGTTGAAGTTTAGGAATGGGAATGAAGCATTCTAATTAATTAAGAATGGTTTTAGGAATTTGTGATTTTTTTGGGAAGTTTAATTTCAAGACAATTGAAATTTGAAAATAAGTTTTTGGTATTAAAATTTCATTTTTAATATTAATAAATACTTTTTTGAATTCAATTGTGTTATAGTTTTAGTTGTTTGAAGGAATGATTGGGAGTCGCTTCTGACCTTTGCGAAGGGAAACAATCTGGTCTAGAATATGACATTGATTATGTTGTATATCATTCAGGAAACTAATGACCTCATTGTGGTCATTTTGTCTATCTCGAGCCAATTGTTCAACCACTAATATCACTTGACGAATTTGAGCCTAAGGGAATCAAAGGTGGAGGCAGGTCCAGGCACCTAGGGGAGGCATCTTGCGGGTGCTCCAACTCCAATTTTATTGCAGTGCAACATGATGTAAAACTCCTTATCCCCTTGGGCCGCCCCTCTCTAAGGCTATCCTCTTTGAGAAAGCATAACCTTGCCATTGGGGATATCCTTGGGCCCCCACCTCCTCTTCCAACCAAAACCCAGACTAACTGCACAGATGCGCCCTCTGGTCTAGAAATCTACAACCCATGCAACACCCATGCCCCACTTCAACACTCCACCACATACTCCCCGACCATAGGCTCCTCAACCAAGTTCAACATTGTTGTCTGTAACCCCTAGGGCACAAGTATCTCCTCCCTCCAAGCCGTCAAAACAACACCCCTCCATAGATAGAAAACCACCACCTAATAACACAATCTCCCCTTGACGATGTTGAATGATACAATTGACCACCCTGACCTTGTCACATGGCTCCTTTCTCTACCCACCCTTTTCTCCAATGCCCTACAAAGATAGACACCACAATATCAAAACAAAACACCAGGAAATTGAAACCGACAAAATGAAGTGAAAGAAACTACTACTGGAACAATGCCGCTAGGGCCACCAGCGGGTCGCAAAGACCCTCTTATCCACCCCAGAACTTACAACAAGGCCCAATCCTAACATAACATACCAACAATTGAAACCAACACAGAAAAAACAAGATGGATATACCTGCGAGAGGGAGGGGGTTGCTAGTCCAATGCCTAGGCAGAATAAAAACCCAACTTTATGCATCACCATCCACTTAACTAGTACGAAATTGGCCTTGTGCTCTGTAAGTTGTCATGAACTATGGTCCCATATAGCACTCTACATTATTTGAGGAGTCTACACTGCACCGATCTTCCCCCATCCATTGCTCGCTTTACATAATGACTAGACAAAGAACGGAAGTGGCTTGACTATAAATCCTCCCTGCTCACCTAAACAAACTACACCCCCTTCAATCATATCCCTCATCTCCCAACACTTGAAAATGTGCTCTACTGTTAAGACCGGCTCAGTTATACACAAGATCTTCTCCAAAATTTTTGCCCGCTCCACACCTAGCGAGGCTTTCCTAGCACACTTTATAGTCATTAATGATGCGTAGAATTAGCATTAACGCCCATGTCCAGGGCTTCCACTTGTTCATATGCCAACCCCATCGATGATATCATTTAGCATATATATATATATATATATATATATTCTTTATTTCTTTCAAAAAATTTAATGAAAACCTTTCAATACTTCCTCTCAGTTTAATAATTGTATGCAAGGCAAACCCTAAAATATTTAAGGTAAGTGTATGTATGTGTGTGTACACACACTTTATGTATTAAACATACATATAACCTAGAATATAAATTGTAAATATGTTATGATATAAGATGTTATTTAAGGTATATATCAACATAGAATCATCTATACTCCGAATCTACCAAACACCGAGATGGGTCAAATCTATGAGGATTCAAACTTCTTTTTGAGTGCAAAATTTGAGGAAATGTTTGCACAATGATAAATTTGATTTCTCTCATCACTTAGTAGATCCTTAGTTAAAATGGATCTATGATAATTCTTAATAATATTATTTATATTATATAAATTTCACATGTCTCTATATATAAAAGTATTCTCATTTTTAATTTTATTAAAACCTTGATTTAATCTATGTGGAATATCTACTGGATATCTTTAGTAGTGAGAATAGAGACTTTAAATATATTTCAAAAGTAATTATAACCATTTTTATTTTAGATTTAATTTAAAAAACTAAAAAATTAAATTAAAATAAAGTATTTATAAAATATTTTGATCATGAGAGTTAACTCAATTGGTTGAGTCCTTGTCATTAAAGCACCTTTGCTATTGAGAGGTCACAAGTTGAATTCTCTTGACTCTCTTAGGGCTAGGCTTCGTGGTTGAGCTAGCAAGAAGTGATCCCTTTAGGTGGATCTGCCTGGTACAAATATTCCATGGATGTAGTGGTCATCGATCTTTAGGGCCGATGAACCACATAGAAAAGAAAAGAAATGAAAAATTTGATCGTGAAATGAGTTATGGTTTTTGGGCATGTGGTATTGATAAGCCACGATATTGGCTTGTGGTATTGTAACAAAGTCTATTTACAAGTTCATGATAATATACAAGTTATTTAAAACCTATTTAGATATATTCTAACTATAACATACCTATAATAACTCTATCCTTTCATTGTGTCCACAGGGACTCATGCCAATATGGGGGGAATGTTATATGGGGGGAATGTTATAGTAATGTAAATGTTCAATTAAAAAATAATAAAAAGTTAAAATTAATATAAAGCTCAGTATGCAAAAAATGTTGTAGTGTCCGTAAATGAGCATAAGCATTTAAATGTTGGCTCACTTAATAAAAAATGTTAAAAGTAACACATTTTTTTTGTTATATTGTATTTTTGGATTTTATTAATAAAATTGCGAACAATTTTTTGAATAAAAGAAAATCGTTATACATATCACTTTAAAATATATAACATATATAGTAGCTATAAATTAAGATCTATTTTCCACTATAAATTAAAATAATGATTCGGTAACTATATTTAATGTATCATTATCTTAATTTTTAGTGATCTTATTAAACAATATCAAAGTTTGGTATTATTATATATTATTTATCTTTTGGTTTAGGAGGTAGATTGAATTATTAGTGGTTAAAATTCATATAATCATTTAGTGTAGGCATGTTGTAACGCTATTACTAAGCACATTTTTTAGATTAGTCCACTTTCTCAAATGGTTTGTTGGCTTCTCTCAATCCCCTTAAGGGGCGAGAGCTAGGAATCAAACTATACACACATACGATGCTCTCCTTGTAAACTTGTCTATGTAGGCTAGTGTCTCTCACGTAAAGGGATTTGAATTGGGTACTTATAGGCATATAACACACACACACAAATCAACTGGCAATTGCCAATGTTGTTGGGCATTTGGCTAGTCTATCCATACAAGTGTTGAATTTAAATTCCCTTGGGTGAGAGACACTAGAAAACACACTTGAGTTTGCTAAGGATACCATCCACAAATGTGGGGAGGCATCTCTCGGAGGTTTTCTTTCATTATATAAATAGATAGATAGATATATGATGCAACCTTGCATATTATAAATATAACCATACATATACCAATCATAATACTATCATATACTCCTTATTATCTAACCTAAGGTTATATAAAAGAAAATAAAGGTTATCATGCGTGACATGACCTGACCCCTAAGCTACATAGAACCTACCATTCCCTATACATTGTACACTAATAGGCGGCACTACCACATGGAGTCCAATTGTGCATGTTTCCTTCTTACCATACATTGCTTGTCAACATTACCCACACATGGTTATATCCCATGCAACTATTTTTTCCTATTTAATAATATCCATCCTCCTCTTAGAGATAGGTGAAATGGGCACTAGGAGGAGTGAGAGAGGCATGGGGAGCTTTCAATGACTCTCACAATGAATACTAGTTATATACTTAACACATGGAATTCAAACATGATTTTCTTCCCCATCCATCCACTTTCACAAAGATATTTTAATACCTGCAATATATAACCAATATCCATACCCACAAAGTATTAAGGTATAACTATAATACATACTATTATTAATACAATAATATAATTAAAGGCAACCATACTAACTATTAGTTATATGTTATATCTGTAGAATATATGTGATAGCTACTTTAAAAATATAACTAGACACAATGATAACATCTATTAAGCACCTAAAACCTCATTCATTAAATATCATTATGTAGGACTACAACATCTCTTAAACACTAGAGAAGGGGATTGAAACAATATTAATTAGGCGCCAAAAAATTAGATTAAAATGAACATCCACTAGACAATAGAAGATGAGATTAAAGCATTCACAAGGAATTAGAATGTAAGATTAAAACATCCCAGTTAGATTTATCCCTTTCCGAGTCCAATATAGCCGTTGGATGACATGCTCTCCCTATTTAACGTGCAGCCTTGATCTAGTTCTTCAACTCGTCCTGAAGATGAACCACACTCGTTGGTTCGAAGCACGTCAGCAATATGAATTATGATGTGATTTTCGCAGAAGACTCTTCTCATAAAACATCCATAAAACACTAGAAGGTGAGAAAAAACACATTCATTAAACACTAGTAAGTGTAATTCTACTATCTATTAATCAATGCACTTATAACTACCCATTAAATAATGTATTTATAACACCTATTAAACACTTACAAGTGTTGTTGTTATAAATGTTGATTTTTGAGTAGCTTGGGAGGTACTCCAAGCCTTAGGGTTTGAGGTTTGGAGGGTGAAGCGCCACAAAAGTCATTTGTGGGCTTGGAACCCAAGGTTGGGGTTTTGCACCCATTGATGTTTGGGCCAAAACCATGGAGCATTTTGGATATGTGATGGATGGAGATGATAGAGGATGGTGAGAAGAATCCAACACTTTGAGAATCATCAAAATTCGAGGTGTCCTTGATGAGATATGAAGTTTTGAAGTTGACAATGAATTTTTGGGCATTCAAGTCATGTAGGCTTGAAGTGAAATGAGCCAAAAGACATGTCTCTTCATGAATTAGTTGAGCCCTTCTTTTGTGTATAAATAGAAGGTGATGGAGATCATTTTAACTCATCCAAATGTGCATCTATCTCTTTGTAAACACATCTGAGGCAGTGGATTTTTGGAGGAACAAAGGCATGGAGAAAGAAGGCTTTGGGGATGGTATTCTTCCTACCACAGGTCCAAGTTTACCTCAGGTAGAGGCTGCAGGCATAAGATGGTTTCTGGGTTGCGCTTTGGGTGATTTTAGACTTGTTCTCCTCTACAAAACAGGCCGCAATTCTTCCTTGTTTGATGCAGGTAGGCCACAGGCATAACTCCTTGAGTTGAGGGTCATAAGGCTGGAAGAATAGTTCAGGTTAGCCGTAGACCTGATCTTCCTTGAATAGGGGGGTCGTAAGGGATTATTTGGGGTTGGTATTAGCCTAGAACAACAAATAATTGTGGGCAGAATTGGTTGGAGGTAAGTCATAGCTATGGGAGAAGGTTTGGATGTGGAGGAAGGGTGTTGGTGCAGTGTGTCAACAACCCTAACCAATGGTACAAACCTACAACAGACTACAACATCCTATGGAGAAGCAAGGTATGTGTTTATGATAGTTTTGTGATGAGATAGATTGCTAGTTGGAAGGTTGTCCTAGTGTGGACATATTTGTTGCAACTTGTGAGAGCCAATTGGAGGGCTTGACTTGGTGGTTAGAAGCCCCTCTTAGGAGCAAATTTCACAGTGGAGTATTGGGCATCATTGGACTGGTGGAGGGAAGCTTGTTGGTAGCCCAAAGTAGCCCTTGACAAGCAGTTATAAAGAGAGCTTGGCAACTGAAGGTTGGGTGGAGATTGAAGCCTAATGTGCAATACATTGATGGACTAGTGGATTGCTAGATTGGAAGACTGGAGCTTAGGTATTGGCCAGCCTAGAAGAGCAGATTGATGAGCTCATGTTCATTGGAGCAAAAGTGACTTGCAACAGTGATAGGTGGCAACCCTCCTGGAGACTCTATGTGTTGTCCTTTGATGGACTAAGGGGTAGTTAGAGAGAAGAACCAAGAACGAAGCGAAGGACCGATAAGACGTGATACGACATAGATGCTGTGATCGTACACTAGAGTAGTGAGGTTGTCATTATATCTTGTATTCTTGTACTTGTGGATAATTGAGGGCTATTATCCCTTGTACGGGAGCCATAGACAGTTGTATTATATATTGATTAATATAACAAAGTTGGGTTGAAAAATTTGTAAAAAGTTGTCGATAATTATGCATGTGTGATTTATTGTTGTTTATATTCCACTGTGCAAAGTAGCTTTGTTGAGATTCTTGATTTGGTAGTGTCAAAGATTTTAAGATTCTATCTTAGACCCAAAGTCGTGGAAATTCAACAATAACACCATTCATTACATATACAATTTAACAACAACAATTAGGTCCTCTGTGAATGCCTATTAGGTGCTCTATGAATGTAATTATTATAATAAGACTAAACCATTATTAGTTACTTTGTGAATGTCTATTAAACTATTAAGTATTATGTGCTAGGTGCTCTATGAATGTAATTATTATAATAAGACTAAACCATTATTAGTTACTTTGTGAATTTCTAGGTATTATGTGAACGTAATTATTATAATAAAATTAAACCATTATTACAAAAATGCCCCCTTCTTATGAGGTATAAAAAGGTAAATAAAATTACACTGAAAATTCTACTATATTGAAAATTCTTCTACTATATTATAATAAAAATCTCTGAAATTTGACAAATTTCTTTCATTTATAAATTTAAACACCTTGTTCCCTTAAATAAAAATAAAGGGAATAAGCATATAAAAGACCAGTAAGATGCCAATGTGTGTTCGTGAATCAAATATAAAGTTGTGAAAAATATACACGAGGGATAGAGTTGTGAAAAATATACGTGTGCACATCCCTGGCCCCAGACGACTCCAACCAGGCACCAATGTTCCCTACTTCCTCTTACACGATCAAGGGTCATTCACCTTGCAGGATTAAAAAGGCAACACCCCTGGCGACCTCTCATCGATGCTAAATGGAGGGATCGAGGGCTTGCACGACACCTCTACGGCACTTTGAGACTGGATGCACTTAACTGCGCCTACAAGCCAAGTTCCAGAACCTTTACGCACACTTCAACATGTTGTACACACTTAACATCTCACATGCTCATTACAACAAATGCACGCTAAAAACAGTGGGCGGTGTGCCAAGACGATGTACAGTTACCCCATCAACAATCATAGAAGTGAAGCACCTTTAACAACTGAATCTTGTTCTTGTAATTTAAATGTAACCCTATGTATGATAGGGAGCGTAGAGCAAGTTAGCAGATAGGCAGCCATTCTCTTCTCTCCCTTGTACTCTCTTTCACAGAACGTAGTACATGCCATCGTATGCGCTGTTACATTAGAATTTGCTTGGTGAATGTCTAATTCATTATTTGCATCATTTTCGTGTTTACAAAGGCATAAATTAAATAAGTCCAATCTGTTTATGTTGTCCCCTAGTGCAAATGCTAGTATTGAATTATAATGTGAGTTAAATCGACAGAGGAACAAGACCAAATTAAATGTGATACAATTCCAAAACAGTACTATTAAAATTTTAGCTAAATCGCGGGGCCAAAATTACCTTTAAGCATCACTTCGAGTATAGTTAACAAAAATTTGGCATCTATTGCATAATAGTTTATTTAATCACTTGCCAATACAAAACTTTCCAAATATGTTTGATAAGACTTCTTCTGAGATATCTTCACCACCAATCTGACCAAGAGCAAGAGCCGCATCTCTTAGATCAATCGTCCAAAAATCTATTGGTAAGTCCTGGTGCATAGAAGATTTAAGTCGATCCAGAGATTCCCTCGTACGTAATAATTGTTCAGCTTGTCTCTGCAAACATAGATATATTCTTCAGTCATCCACCGAATAAAAGAAAGCTTCTGTAGCATAAAATCAACTACATTATTTAAGGGAAAGCAAACTGCCATTTCCAAAAATTCAGTTGGGAGGGGATAAAAAATGAGCAAAAAATTCTTGATGTACAGGGTAAAGTATATGGCAACTCCTTGACCAATGGAGTCCAAAGGGTTGTAAATGAGTAAAATTACCTGATTAACAGCCCACTGACGGCCTCCAGAAGATATGTTCTCAAGGCCTGCCAATTCTAAGAAAGCTGATTCTAGATCTTGGATCCCCATCCCCTTGACTGCACATGTTAATACCTTCCTTTTGAATGAATCCTCAATGATATGTGGCAATTGTATGGATCCTGATGGAGTACAGTCGATCTTGTTAAGGACAAGAATAATTGGAGCCAGTGGAGTCCCTATTACTTTCTGTATCATGGCAAGACAATTGTTAGTGTTCTGCAAAACTCACTTAAATATTGAAGAATTTAACAATTGTTTCCATATTCAAATGCAACGCCACTTGATAATGAAAGCAGCATAATCATTTGACTAGCCAGTATCTGAAAATCAACTACTTCTACTCATGCAATAGAAAATATGCTACTCAAATATTAGATTTTATAGTGTCAATAGTCATATAGCACATACAAGTTCTCTTCATATGATAAAATGCTGGGCTGGGATCCATCTTTTTTTTCAAGGTTGTAAAACCCCAATATACCTAGTATGAAAAGTAGTTTTTCTTGCCGCCATGTTTAGTAGCCCAATCATCATTTCTTTTACTTTAAAGCAACCTAGAGTCAAAAGAAACTAGTTTTCTCTTTTGAGCCTACGAATTACTTTCCATGATTTTGGCTAGAGGATGCATACAATACACTTAGAAGCTATTGTCTCATTGTGCATCTAATAAGCTGTTCCCGTGCCATCGTGCATCTCATTTGGAAAATATTATCTGTGCACAATCTAGCAAAACTTTTCCCACGCTGCAGGATAAGAATTGGTATGTTGTGTTTCTTATTGGAAAACAGGACTAGCTTGGAAGTTTACAAGTTGAGAATTGATAACATTCACCCGCTTCCTTTTCCCATCCGAGTTGAGGTGCTCAATTTCTCTATAACTTAATGAAATAATAAGTAAACTAGGATCTATTCTCTAAATTCAATCAAGCCTACAAAATGTCCACTAACATACTTAACCCATAGATAAAATAATCTCCCAATTAATCAAATCAATCCTGATGCAATTAACAAAACAATTATTTCAAAATAATCCCAAATATTTTGTTTAACACTATGGCATGCTAAGATTGCCGGACTTTCCCCCATTATTTCCAATTATTGCCGTTTCAGACTTTTTGGGACTCTCACTGATTAATTAACAATTATGATTATTTCATATCTGAGCAAACCGACTTGGTGCCTATGTTTCAAAAGCCTATAAGAATCACATTTACATTTCATTAATTCATTTCACTACCCAGTTTTTCGCTTAAATCCATTCTAAACTTAGTCCTCTTCATGGAATATGCTGGGGATTTCTAATGGATTTTTTTTTTTTTATATGTTACCCATATTTTATGTAATGATTAATCTCTCAGATATCTATAGATCTTCTGTAATGAAGACAAAAATATTAAGAGAAAATATTTACCAAGTTCAATTCTTAAAAGGTAGGCCAAACTAACCTGATTTTGCTTCAACCACTCATAAATTCTATAGTCTTCAGGTGTCCATCCCTCTGCAGCATTGATTACCATGATGATCATATCAGCGCCCAGAGCAGCTGCTTCAGACCTTTGTACTCCTGGAAAAAGAATTCAGTAAGAATCATTAAATCTTTAATATCAAAGTGATAGAAAACAGAACCCTCTTCACCACTGGTGACTTTGCCAAATAAACCCCACAATTAAGACAACTAATAAATAATTCCTTGGTGGAAAAATAAATTTTTGATTTTGTGTGGCTGGTAAGACATAGGATAGCTTCCTTTTGTTGCCTACGATGCATATGCTAAATTGCTTATCTGAACACCTTACCGATACTTTCCACAAAATCATTTGTTTCCCGTATGCCAGCGGTATCAAGAAGTGTAACAGGAATGCCTTGAACAACAATGCCCGCTTCAACTATATCTCTTGTAGTCCCAGCAATCTGCGTAACAATTGCCCTCTCACTCTATAGATCAACAAAACAGTGGTGAAAATCAGAGAACAAGTTATTCATTGCAACCCAAAATTTCATGCAGCAAATTCTTGAGAAACAAAATTCATAGATCTATCTAATTAAGGATTAAAAAAGAAAATCAGATAATCCAACAGTTGCATTGCATTAGAATCATTTTACAGAACTATAATGGTTAAGAATGGATGGACCTGTTCAGTTTTATGGTTTTACATTCATCATGACCTAGATGTCAGCAGTTAAAATCCAAATGGAAAGTGCCTTGCACCAATTTCCACAAGAATGAGTTGCAAGTTGCAACAAAGTGAATTGAAAGACATGAAAGAATACAAACCCACAAGATATTCATTACATGTATTAAGACTTCCAGTTCCAACAATAACAAGTGCTAAAGTAGAGTGAAATAATCATTTCATAAAAATAAAAATTTGTTTTTTTTAGCACTTCCACTCATTATGAAAGTACTTGCACAATTCTTCATGATGGTTAAAAACATAACATTACAAGAGAGATGGTATTTTGTAATATTCCTAATAGGAAATTAACAGTGAATAACAGAAAAACATGCTCATGAACAACACCCAAAAATTGCAAACATACATAAATATCAGATACACATATATTGGCACCAAAACTGGGTCTTTATATTAAATTTTGAGCTGGATAAGTACAATATAGTGAGGGAAAGAGGAACCTGGGCTTGCTACAACAAGCAAGCAAAAGCCTAGGTTGAGAAATCACTGCCCAAGTGCTCGAATATCAACCCAACTAAGCTCTGTGTAGACTCTGTAAATTCTTGCTCCTGCTACTGGAAGAAAATGGTGATATATGCCACTCTTGTGCTCAGAACCTCCTGAAATTGCAGTTGGTGCCTCTCCACAATTTGCTCAGCAAAACCCAGAAAGGAATCTGCCCCAGACCAACCACTCGGAAAACCCACAAAATGGTGCAAATTACCCACTGAGTAGTCAACAATGGACCAATGAATTCTTTGGCAAAGAATTACCCATTGACTAGTCATGTTAGTCAAATTGTTTGGCAAATGATTCTGGAATAAATCTGCAATGAAGAAATCGAACTCCCCTAAAGTGGCACTCGAAGTCCACTGAAGGAGGAGTTGAGATTCCCGCCTGGAAATCTCTTGTGCTGAACAACACAATGTTGACTTGGCTCAACAGCTCAAGCAAACAAAGGTTCAATTCAGATATTGTCAAAAGGTCCCAAAATGGAGGCCACTTCTCCTATTTATAGTTGTTGCTTCTCTTCTCTCCTTGTGGGCTCCACAATTTGACCTCCTTGCCTCTTCCCTCTTCCCTCCAATTCGACTTCCTCAAGGAGTGCGAATTTCCTCATGGGGTGGCCCCCACATCCCACTATGTGATTAATCTTCCCTTTGTCTAATGTTTGGGCCTCCTCTACCACACAAAATTAAATTAATTAACTTTCACCCACTTTTCCTAAGTTTGTACCCAAAATTGTTCTCCATCCAAAATTTGCAAAATTGAGAAATGCACTTAGCATATTTTAATTGGAAGGGATATCACATATTTTGGGATAGTGAAGAGTTGTTTTGCACTTAATCAAATTTTGTAAGCCATATCTCGCGATATATATAAAATATTAATCGAATTTTGTAAGCCATATCTCATGATATATATAAAATATTGATACACACGTAAGACATGCAGATAACAACTACATACACCAAGTTGCAGCAATGCACAAAGGCAAATAATCTTAAATAAGAATGCTTGAAGAACATCAAATGAACAAAGCAAATATGCCCTGTAATGAACAATAGTTCATATATGCAAAAATATCCAACATCAGAATGAAAGATAGATGAAATCTGTATAAGATTCACTAATTATCAATGTTCCACCAAGTTTCCAATATGGGTGAGCTTGGGAGTGGGGAGATCCACACGGGGGACATTTAGGAGCACCCCCAAATTTTAGGGAAATTCAGGGGGGCAAGGAGATGTCAAGGTCCCTAGCATAGGGGTCCCTATCTATAAACTTATAAAAATAAAAATAATAGTGATAAAATCTCAACAATGACAATTCATCACATGCAAATTCAACATTGTGCAATCCAATGGAAACACTATAATTCTGCCAATCCTAAGACCCCTAAAACTGCTAAGTCAGCTGAAATTTGGATGGGATATGAAATTCTACTTTCTCCATATGAAGTACGATGAGGTTGGAATCAATGTTACGATAATTGCGATCGTGATTAAATCGGCGAGGGTTCGAAATCGAAAAAATCGGGAAAAAATTGGTAAAAAACAGAAAATACAATGCATTGACACATAAATATGAAAAGAGAACTAATATATAAGATGTGTAATATGTCTAGTTCTACATCACAGATAATAGTGAATCATTTCTTGAATATAACCCGAGTCCTGACTCAGCCTCAAAATATCAACAAAAAATATAATAATGTATCTCATATCATGAATCATACTATCATATACAATGAAATGAACCAAGTAACTAGTACTACTAATTTCCCCTGTCCCTCTTGCGAGAAAATATAACAACTTTCCCTCTAGATGAAGAAGGCCTTGGGGTTGGCAGTGGACTCTACTGTGCTTTAGCTGAAGAACTAGGAGCTATAGGAGGTAGACCACATCCTTTATTAGTGACCAAGGTAGGTGGTGTCACCTCCTCCTCCTATTGCTCCTCTTGCTCTTCCTCCTCCTCCTCCTTTGCAGCTGCTACCCCCTCCACTACCTCCCATCCTCTAATCAATCAGGGGCCGACCCCATGATAGGCCTCTCAACCTCAACCCTCCATGCAACAATGGTGTCAATCCCATCCAGTGAGATGGCCTCCACATCAGGTGTCCTCCCAAGTTGCCTCACCCACAATAGGAGATTGTAGTAGACATAGACCATGTCATTAAGACGCTAGGGCTCCAACTTGTACAAGGGTCATAAATTAATAAATTATAAATAATAAATTAATAATTATAAAAAATTTAAAATAATAAATTATATTGTTTATTATTTAATGAATTTAAAAAATTAATTGGAATTTTTTTATTATTTTCCTGTTGCGCTTCTTGGTGTGTATTTTTTCAAATCCACTCCAATTATGCTCGCATCCGGACCCAAACAACCTCCTTTTGGGCTAACATGTCCCCCAACCTGGGGAAATGTTTTTCTCATGTGTTTTCCCAAGTTTCCCCAAAAGGAAGACATGGGAAATGTTTCCCACCCTATCAAGGTCACAAACTCCTCAAAGCTTTTTCCCATATCTTTGCTCTATTTTAAAGGTTTGTTAGACAAAACATTGGGGCGAGGGGGAAGCTGGGGGGCATACCAAAACACCTTGCTTTTGGGCAAACACATCCCCCACGTTGGGGAAAAGTTTCCCCATACGTTTCCCCAAAAGGGGGACATGGGGAAATGTTTCCCCAAGCACCTTTTGCCCACAGGGCATGGGAAATGTAGAGGACATGCCCCACACCCTAGGGTACATATCCTTGTGGAACATAGACGATTACATAGTCGATAATGAATGAATGAGATATGACATAATGCCTTGTCACGATATATTTACATGCATTGAATAGTCACAAAGGTGAATATTTATGTCTCTTAGTAGTAGTTGTTGTTATTTATTATTTTTACATGCTATTAGAAATGTGCCCTTATTTATCTAGAAGGAAAGAAAGACAAACCTTCTAAATATAGAAAGAAAGACAAACCTTCTAAATATAGAAAGAAAGAAAGAAAATATATAAATGTCCATAAATGTCTAAATTAGGTCAATGGACTCAAAAGTATATCAAGTGACAAAATTAGGTCTGTACTTAATTGTCTAGACTAGTAGAAGGACAAATAAGAAAATAAAAAATTAGAGGGCTAACCCACAAGAGGTTGGTTCTTGGTATCTCATTGTCTAAAGTAGTAAAGGGGAATAAGATAATAAAAAAATTGAGAGCTAAACCAGAATAGGCAAACCCTAGAAAATGAAGTACAGATCAATTCTGTGTAAGAGGAGAGGAAGAACAAGCACTCCTCTGGCAGAGAAGGAAGGTCCAATTACAAGCCATGAAAATAATTAGATGTTAATCAACATCAGAACCAGACAAGACACTACCCATCATCTTCTTCAAAAATAGGTGTATTAGCAGAGCTTGGATAAAGAAAATAATTTTTTCTAAGGCACATTTAATTAACCTTATTAATAGATTTTTCAAATACTGCAAATGATATTTAATTCCCTCTGGGCATATAAAACGATAAGTGCTTCCATGTCATATTTAAAATAGAATAGCACCCAAAACACTATAGTTACAACAGATTTTTGGCAACCCGTCCTAAATCATCTAGGAAGACTCAAATTCCTAGGGTTGATCACTTTGTGGAAGATGTTTCATTCCTGTACTCAGTTCATCTTTAGTTGTACACATCAATGTTACCAAAATCCCAATAAAATCCCGACAAAATGTGAAAATTCTATCACTGTAGCAATTGATTTACTTTTCTTATTTCACCATAAGTTATTCATGAAATTACTTCAATAAACATTAAAGTAAATACTGCTGCAGATATCACATTGTAATACAAAACCAAACATATGCACAAGAATCAATACATTGACACAATTATTTTGGACTAATGTCCCCGGAAAAACCCAATGTGGGAAAACCGGTGCAGCAAGGGAGGATTTTATTATTCAGCAATTTTCTAGTACAACAGGGTGCCAAACTGGCTTACCCACAAATAAACAAATTTTCCAACACTTTTTTTGAGCCTAGCGTCAGCCCTACTAACCTCTGCATGACCCGAAACCCTTTGCGCCAGCTTGTTGAGACTCTGCTCAGCCTCTCTGGTCTTCTACGTCACTCCTGCAGCCTCTGCGTGGATGACGCAGGCCCTACTGGCTCTGCGCAGTCTCTATTGCCTCTGCGTGGCTTCCTCTGGCCCTGCGTCTGCCTTTTCTGCCTCTGTACTGATCTCCCGTCTCTCTGTTCCATACTTGCTGCCTCTTGATTGCTCTCCAGACCACTGGTTCAATTTCTCAGCTAACGCCGCTCTAGAAATTGAACTGACTGGTCTCCCTCAGTGTGTTCTCCAAGTGACCCTCAAGCCTTCTCTTATAATTTTCTCGTTGACAAATCAACGGCCGAGATTAAGTCCCTAATCAACGGCTAAGATTAGATCTGGCTTGATCTATGACTTTTGGACCATTCTAACGCAATTTTATATTAATACACATTAATATTTTATTTTAGACTTAGGAACTCCATTAAAAATATTAATTATTTTAATATCTCCCAAATTGTTTAGAATCTGCCCAAACCCTTTCTGGGTATTGGAGATCTCATGTGCTTTAGCCTCTCCACCAATTTTCGTGGCTAGAACACATCCAATGCTACTCCAAATCAACACTCCCTCTTAGCGAGGGTTGTGCTCTAGTAATACTCCTCACTGAGTATCACCCTGATCATCCGACATCGGTCCCTGTGCTAATGCTAAGCCTCCCTGCCCAACATCCTCTGCACTGCTGCATCCTTTACTGTTGTCCATGAATCTGCTACTGCCACTGCTGCATCTGTATGACAACTCCCTCTGCATCTGTGCTATTGCTGGTCCTTTCTCCCAACACTGCATCTGCATTGCAACTCCCTCTTCATTCGTGCCGCTAACACACTTATTTCTACTTCTGAAAGGGGTTATTTACCACCCCCATATTTTCCCTGAAGTAGTCAAATTTTGACTTTCCAAAGGCTTTGGTGAGGATATCTACCACCTGTTCTCCTATAGGAGTGTAGCTCAATTGTACAACTCCTCGTTGGACACAATCTTTGACAAAGTGACACCAGATATCAATATGCTTCGACCTATCATGAAACACTAGATTCTTAGAGAGTTTGATGCAACTCTGATTATCACACATGATCCTGGTCGCCTCCATATTTCTTCTGAATAGGTTCACCAACAGTTTTCTAAGCCATATGGCCTCACACGAAGCTGTGCTTGCTGCCATATATTCTGCCTCAGATGAGCTCAGAGCCACGAACTTTTGTTTCCTACTGCACCAGGAGGTCATTCCTGATCCAATGTTGAAACAGTACCCAGAGGTACTTTTCCGATCCACTGAACTTCCTGCCCAATCTGCATCAGTAAATCCACTCAACCTGATATCCTTCCCCTTGGTGTATAAGAGCCCATAATCAACTGTTCCTTGTAAATACTTGAGAACGTGTTTGGCTGCTGCCCAGTGTGCCCTCTTTGGTTCCACCATGAACTGACTGAGGGTGTTGACAGCGTAGCAAATATCTGGCCTGGTATTGACCAGATACATCAGGGACCCTATGAGCTGCCGATATAGGGTGGGATCGACATCCTTGTCTTCTGATGCATCAATCTTCTTCCAGTTGGTGATCATTGGCGTAGCCATAGGTCTACAGTCTCCCATCCCGAACCTTTTCAGGATTTCTGTAGCATACCTCCCTTGCCCAAGGAAGATTTCTCCTTTCTGCTGCCAAACTTCCAACCCTAGGAAGTAGTGCATTCGTCCCAGATCCTTCATATCGAACTCTATGGCTAGATTCTTCTTGTAGTCCTCAATGAGTCTGGATGATCCTGTCAGAAAGAGATCATCCACATATAATACTAAGATAAGCGACTCGTTCTCTATGACCAGATAGTAGAGATTTGGATCCGCGTCACTCTTGACAAACCCCATCTTTTGCAAGTAGCCATCTATTCGACCATACCACGCTCTCGGTGCCTACTTTAGCCCATACAAGGCTTTCTTTAGTCTGCATACATAAGAATTTTCTCATGAGTTTCAAAGCCCTCTGGTTGTTCAATGTATACCTCTTCTTCTATTACCCTGTTTAGAAATGCCGTCTTGACATCCATCTGATGGATCTCCCATCCCGTCTGGGCTGTAAGAGATATCACGGTCCTAATAGATGTATACCTGGCTACTGGGGCGAAGGTTTCCTCATAGTCAATCCCTTCCTTTTGAGCATACCCCTTAGCCACAAACCTGGCCTTGTATTTCTCAACACTGCTGTCTGCAACATATTTGATCTTGTAGATCCACCTTGAACCTACCACAAATCTGTCTTGAGGTCTTGACACCACCTCCCAGACATCATTCACCATTATGGAATTATACTCCTCTACCATCGCATCTAGCCAGACCTGATGCTGAGCTGCTTCCTTGAAACTGGCAGGCTCTCCATCTTGAGCTACTAACGCCTGATATCTGTCTGGCTGTTTTCGCTCCCTCTTACTATTCCTTGGCTCGTCGATGAAGTTCTTTGCATCACACAAAATCTGACGAAGTTCCCTACTAGTTCTTCCTCTGCCAGCAGGTGCTTATGTTTGCTCCTCCTCCTCATCTTGAGAATCTTCCTGACCTGAGGAAGAATTCTTCACTTCCGTTGGTTGAAGAGGTATGACCATAGAATCCTCTTTCAACTACTCCTCGGAAGGCATTTCGCGAGATCTTCTGAAAGCTCTGTCCTCCATGAACTTTACATCTCGTCGTACTACTACCTTCCTGCTCCCTGGAAGATAGATTCTGTATGCCTTAGCGTTCTCGCTATATCCCACCAGATATCCCTTTTCTATAGTCTGATCTAGCTTCTTCCTCTTTTCTTCGGGTATGCGACAATATGCTAAACTCCCAAATATCCTGAAATGACTGACTTCAGGCGTCTTCCCAGTGAAGACTTTCTCTGGAGTAATCTTGCCCAATGCCCGATGAGGAGTCCTGTTCTGAACGTAGACAACTGTGTTGCATGCTTCCGCCCACAGGAATTTTGGCATATCCTGATCATACAGCATGGCCCTAGTTGCTTCTACAATAGTCCTGTTCTTTCTTTCTGCCACCCCATTCTGCTCCGGATTGTAGGGAGCTGTCCACTCTCTTCTGATGCCCTCCTTAGTGCAATAATCAGTGAAGTCCTTATTGACATACTCTCCACCATTATCTGAGCACAAGACTTTTATTTTCTTCCCAATCAGATTCTCCATCAAAGCCTTGAACTCCTTGAATCGTCAGAAAACCTCATCCTTAGTTTTCAGAAAATAAATCCAAGTTTTCCTCGAGTGGTCATCAATGAAGGTAAGGCAATACTCGGCACCGCTGAGAGCATTCACTGATATAGGTCCACAGATATCTGAGTGTATCAATCCTAGTACACTCTTGGGCCCTGTGTTTGTTCGTAGGAAATGTCGCCTTGGCATACTTTCCTAGAGCACATCCCCTGCATACATCATCTCGTTCCATACTCAGATCCAGAACTCCTGTTATAGTGCTCCTGAGAATTCTCAGAGCTCCATGGTGCAAGTGACCCATCCTTCTGTGCCATAGTTTGTTCAAGTCCTTGTCCCCATGATTGCCTATTAGTGCCATTGGTGATTCTAGTTGTAATCTATACAACCGATTACTTTTGAACCTGATCTGCACTTTCTTTTTCTAGCTCAGGTGTTTGACGTATACCTTTTCCTTGATGAAGTAGACGTCATAGCCCTTGCCTTGTAGTTGTGACACGAAAAGTAAGTTCATCCCTAATCCTGGTACATGTAGCACATTTGTGGCACGAAACCACTCTCCCGATTCTGTCTGAAAAACTATGGTACCCTTTCTTACTGGAGTACACTTTGCCTTGTTCCCCATGGTGATCTGAAAGTTCATCTTCTCTTCTCGATATTCTAAGAAACACTCCCTGATTCCTGTCATATGCCACGAGGCTCCACTGTCTATATACCATACTTCTGATGATGCAACACTAGTCATGCATGCCACTTCTTCTTCCAGCCTAGAAGCCAACATAGAGAGATCGAAATCTCTTTCTCTTGTGCAATCTTCTGAAAATATGCGTGAGTCCCTTGAGGTGGATGCCTCTGCATCGTGCTCTCGGCCCATAACTGATTTTCCCTTTCTGTCTCTGATTACTTGCTCTGATACCATGTGAAAATTCTATCACTGCAGCAACTGATTTACTTTTCCTACTTATTTCACCATAAGTTATTCATGAAATTACTTCAATAAACATTAAAATAAATACTGCTGCAGATATCACACCGTAATACAAAAACAAACATATGCACAAGAATCAACACATTGACACAGTTATTTTGGACTAATGTCCCCGGAAAAACCCAATGTGGGAAAACCGGTGCAGCAAGGGAGGATTTTATTATTCAACAATTTTCTAGTACAATAGGGTGCCAAACTGGCTTACCCACAGATAGACAAATTTTCCAGCACTTCTTCTGAACCCAACGTCAGCCCTACTGACCTCTGCGTGACCTGAAACCCTCTGCGTCAGCCTGTTGAGACTCTGCGCAGCCTCTCTGGCCTTCTGCGTCACTCCTGCAGCCTCTGCGTGGATGACGCAGGCCCTGCTGGCTCTGCGCAGTCTTTGTTGCCTCTGCGTGGCTTCCTCTGGCCCTGCATCTGCCTTTTCTGCCTCTGTGTTGATCTCTCGTCTCTCTGTTCCGTACTTGCTACCTCTTGACTGCTCTCCAGACCACTGATTCAATTTCTCAGCTAACCCCGCTCTAGAAATTGAACTGAATGATCTCCCTCAGTGTGTTCTCCAAGTGACCCTCAAGCCTCCTCTTATACTTTTCTCGTTGACAAATCAACGACCGAGATTAAGTCCCTAATAAATGGCTAAGATTAGATTTGGCTTGATCCATGACTTTTGAACCATTCTAACTTAGTTTTATATTAATACATATTAATATTTTATTTTCTCTAAGTTTAGATCTACTTAGGGACTCCATTAAAAATATTAATTATTTTAATATCTCCCAACTTGTTTAGAATCTGCCCAAACCATTTCTAGGTATTGGAGATCTCATGTGCTTTAGCCTCTCCACCAATTTTCATGGCTAAAGCACATCCGATGCTACCCCAAATCAACACAAAATCCCCAAATTGCAAGATCATCTTTTAGTAGTTAAACGTTGTGCCAAATAGTTTTCACATCTTAAGTTTAGTGCACCTTTTCTAGTTAGAGACTAGTAGATATTCCATAGCATATACTATGTGTAGTAAACATGATGAAATCTGTATCTACACAAATTGTCAACATTAACTTCGCCATCGATGGATGCTGAATCTTGACCCATTTTTTATCTATGGGCATTAGTATAACTTCTTCCTTTATTCATTTCTTTCTCCCACAGGCTTCATTATTCTGAAATTAATATTCCATGGAAATAAATTGTCATTAAAAGAGGATAGCTAGTATGCAGAAATTGCTTGGAATGCCTGACTTCACAATTTTTTTTTTCGAAGCTTCTTCAAGAAACACATGCTGAGGTCGAGGGACGTACCACGTAACACAAACTTCCTTTGGCTTAGGTGCTAGGTGTGAGGCATAAATTGATTCTTCCAAAATCAATAAGTAATCGAACTCATGCTTGTCCTTTTTTAGCATTCCTTTTAGGTTTGGGATACCATAGCAAGAATGGAACCCTGGTAGACAACTTAATATTCCATCAACCTCCCCAATGAACCAAAGCCTTGGTAACCTCACAATTTAAATAGTTGTTTAGGTCTAGTGAAAATTGCATAACAATCATTGGTTGTTTGCTGATATTATCAAGTAATGCCATGTTGTTGCTAGGTAACAAGGCACGTCTCATCTTTTAAGCTGCCTCACAGATTCAAGAGCTCTCAAGGTCTATTAGGGAAGTAATGTGACTTGAGAGTGTCCGCATCCATCATGACCTAGAAAGTGTTTTTTCCTATGTTGCATGAGTTTTTGGAACGTGGGAATGTTGGGAACGACTAGAGGTTTCCCCAAAATTTACAGGAAACGACTAATCGAGAACAATAATATTATATAATAAAAAAATTAAAAATATACAAATATAAAATATTTATTATATAATAATCAAAATTAATATTAAATCAAAATACTCAAATATTAAAATCAATTTAAATATATAATCTCTTTTATATATAAATATATTCTCTGGGTGTTTCTCTCCCTGGGTCTCTCCCTTTTATATATATAAAATATTAAAATGTCAAGTTCATTATCAGTTCTCTGACACATGACCAGTATTTGAAACAATTTGCCTTAAAAATACAAAGGAACAATTTTACCTATGTTTCTCTAGTTATTCTTATGAGAAAAAGTAAAGCAACTCTAATGGTTAAGCATTGACTGCCACATACAATATGCACACAATCTTTTGCGATACATATACATAAACAACAAAATAAATACTCATCAGCATGACATCCCAGATATCGCCCTTACATTGAGGTGTCACACGCTTCCTTAACCCATCAAGAGATTGCTCCATTTTCTCAATTAAGGATATCGGTGTTAAGGATGTCTTTGGCCTTTCTTCTTGCAAAGGTTTCAACAAAGGCTCATGTTTTGTGGGCAATTCAACACATTTGTCTACATGCTTTGTATTCCCCAACCCC
This sequence comes from Pinus tabuliformis, assembly GCA_031772625.1. NCBI lineage: Eukaryota > Viridiplantae > Streptophyta > Pinopsida > Pinales > Pinaceae > Pinus > Pinus tabuliformis. Next base: position 626,920,758 of record CM062814.1, on the reverse strand, counting down.
AGGGAACGTAGGATCTCGAGAAAAAACAGTCTTCAAAGCTCTTGAAACTTTCCCAAGCTCCCATTGCAGCTCCCACAGAAAAAGGAGCGTTCCCACACAGTTCCAAAGCTTTCGGGAGTGCGAGAACCGTTGGAACGGGTTTCCCACCTCTAGGGAGCGGTTCCCGTGTAACAGAGGTTTTTTCACAAATAAAACTGGGTACCAACAGGTGACAAAGGAAGAAGCCTTTAAGCTTTATTGTGGTTAGGTCCTTTTGCTAAGAAAGGGATTGGCATGTCTACTTGGTTACCCTTTCATATTTGCACCATTTTATGTTGTCCACATTCCTAAGTGTTGTTTACATGGAATTTTTTTTTCTTTCTAAATGGACTGGTAGAATTGGTGGAAATAGACAATGGAGTCCTAGCATCTATGTTGGAATTGTGCAACCATGTAGGCTAGGAAAGACTACAAGTTTCCAATAGCAAGAGATGAAAGAATTATGATTAGAATTGCATAATTTGAAATGCCTAGTGCCCTTAGACTTCTGTAGCCTTTCATCCGAGGTTACAATCCTTTGTTGCTTGTTCACGTAATGTGACAATTCATTAAATTGATATCAGAGAGATTCAAATTTCAAAACATGTCATTCATAGTCACAATAAGAAAGAATCTTAATTAAAGTCAGATTAACTGTTGAGCAACTTTAGTCATTTGGACTTGATATCGCTAAGGGCATACATCCAATAGTTCATGAGGAAGGATAGCTCATCCATGATGACAACAGGATATTTATAAATGAAAATAGTTTATGCAGACAGACTTATCCTAGTCTCTCCCTCTTTTATGGACTTCTAGATGTATCATCATGCTTGGACGAGTCATTCAAAATACTACTATCTTCCTTGAGCTACCTACTTTGACTTGATCTAGTTTTTTTGTTTTGTTCTTTTTCAGAAATATGTCTTATAGTCTCTTTGGCTAAGTTAATGCACTATTAGGGGCATATCTATGCCATCAAAGTCATCCAAAACTTGCATTTGGCCTCTAATATCCCCAATTTTGATTTTTAGCGTTGGAGATGGGTTTGGGGAGAGGACACAATTCTGGCACCAGGACTTAGGAGGAAAAGATAAATTCGACCAAAGGAGGGAACTCGTACTCTTGGAAGAGAGAGGAAAGAGAAGGCAGTGCGAATTAGGAGAGAGAGAGAAAGTGGGGACCACAAAGAGAGAAGGAGCCACAAATTATAAATAGCGCAGGAGGCACTCATTTTGGGCATTCATTCATCTATTCAGAAACTTCTCTTCGACATAGCACGCTTGAGTGGAAGCCAAGCCTGCAAGTGTTGTTTAGCACACGAGTATCTTCGACTAACAACGAATCGATTTCAGAAGAAATTTCTTCGGATAGTAAATTAATGATGGCAGTATACTCAGCCATATTATTTGAAGCAGGACCAATCCTTACTCTCCTTGACACCTACAACTGACCAATTGGATGGTAGATTACCCCAACTCTGGAAGCGAGGTTTCGGTGGACTTCGAGTTCCAGCCCAAGGAGGGAGTTCCATCCTTCTCCGATTGTTCCAGCAGTGGGAGTGCGAGTTTGTGTGGAGGAGATATTAGCAGCAACGCAGGGACTGCGTAGTGCTTGGAGGAAACACACTTGAGAGTTGAGGAGTGAAGGGAGTTTGGGCCTAAAACTTGAGGTGGATTTCGGGGAAGTGTTTTGGGGCATTTTCCAATATTTTGGCAGAGCAACAAATGCAACATTTGCTACAGGTTACAACTTCTACTTGAGGAGGAGGGCCAAGCATTTCGGGTCAATTTTGGAGCGTCAAAACTAGGACAAACCCTTTTTGGGTTTTTGACAAGGACCTCAGAAATAATTTGGCAAATTTTTTTGGGCAAATTTGAGGGGTCAAACAGGGGTGCCAATTCAACCAGCAGCTAGAGGAGCTAGGGGAAATTTGGGCCGAAATTTCGAGGTCAACATTTGGCCAATTCCTTCGTAGGTTTTTGTGGGTTATTAGTGGATAGGCCAAGTTAGTTTCCCGAAATTTTCTGAGCACTGAAGGAGGCCCTAGCGACTATTATTTGTAGCCAACAGTGCAGTTTTCACTAGGACAATGCAGAGTTGTTGGGGACAACCATATTGCATGTTAGAGCAGTTGATTTCATCACTGGGATATTGTTAGCTTTCCTTGAGCAAGCCCAGGTGCATGCTTTCTGATTTTACCTTTGTACCCAACAATTATATTAATAAAATGGCTCAGCACAACGCAGTTTATGGAGATTTCTAGTTGTTTGATGTGCTGTAAATTTTTGTATATGTTTTTACTATGTTTGCTTTGTTTATCATTGTAAATTTCCATTAGGAATATTACAGTGGTATCAGAGCCATAATCTTGGCTCAGCCTGTGGGAAACCCTTCGTTCTATGACAAGACCAAAATAAATTAAAAAAAGCTAAGAAATCACGGGATCCAAAGAAAGGTTAGAATCAAACAACATGGTGATAACCTTGAATGAGGTGATTAGGATGCAACAAATGATGATTGATGTGGGGGAGAAGTTGATTCATTCTGCAATTGGGAATCTAGACATGATTGCAACTAATGTGGAGTTATTGGGAGCAAAATGGAGGGCATACCAATCATTGGGTCATGGCATTCAGGCGTCCCTCTCTTTTTGGGAGTTCTGTGAACTAAGAGGCATGCACAAACCAATGGAGATTCAGTGGAATTTTGCTAGGATGATGAGGAGGATTAAGGAAGAAGACGAGAGAGTAGTTCAAAGAGCCATGGTTAGAAAGGAGATAGTTGAGCATACACACGTTGATGAGATGCCATATGTTATGGAGGTATCCATTGATGAGGTATCTCGGGTTGTGATTGAGTTCTTAGGTGATAGTAGCGCACCACAAGTTGATGAGGTGTCGGGAGACATCTCCACTGTTGATGAGGAGCCAATAGGTACAGGGGCATCCAGATCTATGACAGAGTTGTCGGACGACAGTCACCTACAGTTGACTGGTGAGCATGTCTTGCATGTTGGGTTGTCTAGGGAGGAGTAGTTGGAGGCTCATGTCGAGCCCATGATGGAGGAGGATGTGCAACCATCCTTTGGGCTAGCCATTGATGAGGGGCAGCATAGAGACCACACATTGGGATTTCAGCACAGTTCGCTTTAGAGGCGCACTGACAGGATCTACAACGTTATCAACCCATCCCTACGCATTGGATTGAGAGAGGCAGAGTTGTCTAGACATACCAGAGGGGATGACCAGGTTAGCAACATTGTTGGGTCACCTATGCCCATTGGAGAGAGAGAGAAAAAGCTACCTAGTCAAATCTCATGTGTTGACCTGGGTAGCGGGATGAGATGATTGGAGTTGCATAGGGTGCAACATCCACATGTTGGGGTTGTTCTATGTGCAGGAGTTTGTGCATTTGATCCCTCTCTTGGGGTTGGATGGTGAAAGATTCTGAGTTGGTACCCTGTGGAGTGGGCTATGGAGATGGTGGTGGACCTGGGTGTAGCTCAGTAGGAGCTTCCAGGCACCAGGGATACCAACAGCGTAGATTGGCATTCGGGTCTGGGTGGGACTACTTATCATTTCCTAGGTATGCTGGTTAGCTACAACTTGGATGGTATAGTTGACCTAGCAGTTGAGCGTGCACATTCGCTAGGGGAGTCTTAGTAAGCACCAGTGGACAACCAGTTTATGGACAGACTCCTTTGGTTGTCTTGGTATGACGTCTGTACACGGGATCACAAGGTGATCGACATACTCTGGCAAGAATTTGTCAGAGGAGGTGGCATTGGCAGGCCACCAGACGGTGCCTTGTATGGAGTTGGGGACTCTTCACTTTTGTGTGGGGCACAAAGGATGCAGAGGAGCAACGCAGTGGTAGCATCACTACTGACACATAGGGAGATTCACTTCTCGGATCCCTCAGGGGGGATTTGGAGTGAATGTAAGAACCGAAAAACTAAAATATAGAAACAGTAAAGAATTTAAAGTAGGTACCTACCTGAACTGCTACCTGCTCTGGTGTAGTTGATGCTGCTGCGGCTACTCTGCTCCAATTACTGGGAGACCAATTCCACCCAGCCAGACTGAGCAGAGCCTGGCTGCTCAATCCAGTAAGCTTCTCAACAGAAGCTCACTGTCCCCCGTGCCCAGAACCTCAGAATGATTAAGCTCTTCCAATGGCCGACTTTCTTTCCTTCTGAAATTCCTCCTCCTGGTTTTTCCTCCGTTCTTCAACCCCCCCTTCTCAGCTCATTTCTGCAGTTTATAACTGCGGGTTTGGCGGTGGCCGCCCTCCCTCCTATAGCCACCGCTTCCCTTCCTTCTGACACGCCTCGCCCATGTCTCAGACCATAAGGTAATTATATAACCTTTTAAGGTGACCCTGGTTACATTCACGAATCATTTAATTTTAGTTACCTTGTTTGTCTTTCAATTTTATTAAATTGTTTATACATATACTTTTACTATATTACAAGGTTGGGTTTATATTTATTTTGGTGTAAGGTTTTAATTTATATTTATTTTAATATAAAGTATGATTTATATTTAATTTAAGGTTTGATTTTAATATGAAGTTTATTCATATTTGATTTAATATAAAGTTTAGAACTTAATATTAGTTAATTATTTACTTAACCTTTATTCTATTTTATTAATATGATTTTTATCATTATACTGGAGCATATAATATATATATATATATTGTCCTCTTGATCCAACCATACATTATGTGATATTGACGAATGAGTAGAACTTCTTTTCCCAGAAGGGTCATGGTATTTAGTACTTATAATCAATTTAGTATACAATACTAGTGCGGTGTATACGACACATGCATATGTAGCTATCATATGCATGTACCGTATACCTACTATTATGCTTGCGTTCTTTGTATTTATAGATGGGTTGTTACATACACTCCCCCTTCAGAAAACTTTGTCCCGAAGTTAGAGTTTTTTTTTATTTTTTATTTTTATCTTATCTGATTATTTATGATAGTAATTAGTACCCCCTTCTTCCGTTTTAAAATTTTATTTTAATATCAAGAGACTATAAAATTAGAGTTTTAGGTTTATGATTTTAATGGACATGACTTGCCCTATCCAGGTTCCCAAGCTATTCTAAAATCATCCTATCCTTCCTAATCTCTTCTGCTCCCATCCTATCCGTCCTTTACTGGAGTATGCCATGGCGCCAATTTTACTGACCTAACCATCCATAAACTCTAAGGTGACAACGTCAGTTATACCGACTTGATTCCCAGTAGGCATCTGGCAGTCATCATTACACGTCTAGGGGAGCGTGATTCACATAGTCCTCCCATGACTCCAGGGTTCGGAGGATAAACGGTGGGCAACACCTCCACCCCTCCCAGTAGAATTAGGGCTAATACCCTATCATAGAATCACTTTGAGATTTAATTGTTCTGAGGTTCTGTCATCACGTGGTCATCCCAGTAACTGTTTATTACCTGCAATCATACACTTATCCATGCATTCGTAAAATGTGCATTAGCATATTCAAAATAACTCATGTATTATTCACATATGACACTACAGTATAACATATTTTGCCATATTCCATGCATGTCTTTTGATTTCCATTTAAAATGTATTCACTTCCTGATTTCTATTCCATTGATTACATTGACATGTAAAAAAAAATAGGTTTATAATATCTTAATTTCTATTAGAAGTAAAATCATTTAACTGCTTTAAACTTTACTTTGACAACTATAATTAGTAAATTCAACAACATATATTGTTTTGGTATCCATGTACCAGCAGAAGTTAAACATATATTATGTCACAAAATTTCACGTTTATCTATAATCATTCAAAATGTTTCTGAGTCTCTGATACCATGTGTAAGAACCGAAAAACTAAAATACAGAAACAGTAAAGAATTTAAAGCAGGTACCTACCTGAACTGCTACCTGCTCTGGTGTAGTTGATGCTGCTGCGGCTACTCTACTCCAATTATCAGGAGACCAATTCCACCCAGCCAGACTGAGCAGAGCCTGGCTGCTCAATCCAGTGAGCTTTTCAACAGAAGCTCACTATCCCCCGTGCCCAGAACCTCAGAATGATTAAGCTCTTCCAATGGCCGACTTTCTTTCCTTCTGAAATTCCTCCTCCTGGTTTTTCCTCCGTTCTTCAACCCCCCTTCTCAGCTCATTTCTGCAGTTTATAACTGCAGGTTTGGTGGTGGCTGCCCTCCCTCCTATAGCCACCACTTCCCTTCCTTCTGACACGCCTCGCCCACGTCTCAGACCATAAGGAAATTATATAACCTTTTAAGGTGACCCTGGTTACATTCACAAATCATTTAATTTTAGTTACCTTGTTTGTCTTTCAATTTTATTACATTGTTTATACATATACTTTTACTATATTACAAGGTTGGGTTTATATTTATTTTGGTATAAGGTTTTAATTTATATTTATTTTAATATAAAGTATGATTTATATTTAATTTAAGGTTTGATTTTAATATGAAGTTTATTCATATTTGATTTAATATAAAGTTTAGAACTTAATATTAGTTAATTATTTACTTAACCTTTATTCTATTCTATTAATATGATTTTTATCATTATACTAGAGCATAATATATATATATATATATATATATATATATATATATTGTCCTCTTGATCCAACCATACATTACGTGATATTGACGAACGAGTAGAACTTCTTTTTCCAGAAGGGTCATGGTATTTAGTACTTATAATCAATTTAGTATACAATACTAGTGCGGTGTATACGACATATGCATATGTAGCTATTATATGCATGTATTGTATACCTGCTATTATGCTTGCGTTCTTTGTATTTATAGATGGGTTGTTACAGTGAAGATCCATTCATTGGCAGGTATAGTGATGCGATGGTGGAGGTGATGATACTGATTAGGTGTGGGCTGACATGTAGAGACAACTCTAGGCCATCACATCCAGGGATGATCCGAATTTAAACAGGAACACAACAAATTACAGATATAACCATAGACAAAGAGATGCAGCGGAAATAAAACTTTATTTCATTAATATCACAGAACTAAAATATGCTTACATACTGAATGTAAATAAACTAGCTCTGTCGATGGTAGCTTATCTCTGAGAAGAGATGTGGCAGCTATATGCCTCTGAACTGTGTTACAATGAGGCTTGAAGGCCTATTTATTATTAAGAAATAATGGAAAACCCTAAACATCCAAAAACGTAACCCTAGGAGATGAAATGCCAAACTATGGGCCTCGTTGGGGTATGTTGGTACATCAACTTCTCGGGGTTGTAACTTTGGCATATGATCTTCGTTTGACACACACGATACCTCATTAAAAAGATCTATCTGAGGACTACAACTGCTACCAAGGAATATCGAGTTAAAAACTCCTATTCGCCACCTAGTGGTTTTCCCAAAAAACGTCGCTTAGGGCCTCAAAACGGCTTCGGAAGTTCAGGACCCAAAAACTACCAAAAATAGTAAATTGTGCTACAATTAAAGAAATTGAAAAATTGAAAGAAACAATGGCGGGGGTTCAAGTGGAATAGGCAGGTGGCCACCAATATCCACCTGGATCAAGGGATGTGTGGGAGCATCTAGTATTGAGCAGTGGACTACAGGTGGACATGGAGATGCATGTTGGTGTATCGAAGTGTGTTGGATCGCGTGGTGGAGTAGGAGTGCCTTACATCACATTGAGTACACGTGGGGAGCGACTGGTGCCTTGACACATACAGGACGCAGGGTGGTACAAGATGGTATAACCTTAGCTGGGGGCATCCAGTGGTGTATAGGGACAGGTTGCGGCTTACAGTGGCATGACAAAGAGTACAACGATACATGGTGGTATGCGGTGACACATGATGTAGCGCAGCGGACTCTTGGAGTGTTGCCTCCAAGGAGACTTATGGACCAGAGCATTGGACGTACCAATAGATGTAGCTCACCTAGGATCGAGGAGGACATTGTTGAGCATCTACGAACACCATGTTTAGTGGAGACAGGGCTTTGAGCGAGTTATCAGCAGATCCAAGGCGGAGAGAGTGTCATCCGTAGGATCACTCTTGAGCATTCCGACAGACTTTTGATCATACTCCTGTGTTGATTATAGTCACAGAGTGTTTGGTTGTTCCCCTTGACACTCTCCATTCAGGCAGCAGGGCATTGGAGGTCACCCTAGACAATTGGATGAGACATTGCATGTCATGAGTGGGGAGGAGACTCTCCGGTTGAGACCCTTGGTATGGGCACGAATTGTCAGATACAGGGTTAGGGATGGCGTGGTTGATAGTTGTGAAAATTTCTAAACTGAAATTCTACTACAACAACTGATTTATTTCACCTACTTATTATTCACAATAAGTTATTTACGAAATCCTTTTAGCAAATATTAAAATAAATTATACTGCAGTTATCACACAATTACCCAGAGAAAAATACATCCACAAGAACCAATCACATCAACACAATTGTTTTTGGACAATTGTCCCTAGAAAAACTCAATGCGGGAAAACTGGTGCAGCGGATGAGGGCTTTATTAATCTTCAACAACAATTGCTTTTATAAGGAATGATTTTACAGAGAAATTGAAAGAAAACACCTGAGACTTTCCCTTTGAGACTTTCTGACACTTTGGAGACCTTGCTCCCACTCATGCGTCACCTCTGCGTGGCTCAGGGTGGTTTTGAGTGGCTTTGCGTCCCTCTGCGTCAGCCTGCATGGGGGCCATGTCTCTCCTTTGGACTGTGTCTCCCTCTTCGCTATCTCCCACTATCCCTGCATCATCTCCTCCTCAGTCACTGCCTGCTGCTGATGCCCTCCTCTTCCTCCACCCTGCAACTCCCCCTTTGAAATTGATCTCCTTTACTTGAGAATCGAATTTCCTAGAGATACTGAGTATTTGCCGGTGTGTCTCCAAATGATCCTCAAGTCTTCTCTTATACTTTTCCTGTTGATGAATCAACGACAGAGATTAAGTCTCTAATCAACGGCTAAGATTAAAACAGACATGATCCTCGTCTCTTAGAAGCTTCTCACCCTTATATTTATTAATACCCATTAATATTTTTATTTTCCTTAGTTTAGACTTAAGAACCCAAAAAATATTAATTATTTTAATAACTCCTCATCTAGGTGGAATCTCTCAAAACGATTTATGAGTCTTGGAGATCTCATGTGCCTTAGCCTCCTCCAAATTTCAAGGCTAGAGCACATTCAATGCTACCAAAAATCAGCACTCCCTCTTAGCGAGGAATGTGCTCTCGCAATGCTTCACTATAGAAACATCACACTGATCTTCCACATCGGTACCTATGCTGATGCTTGGCCTGCTGCCTCACATCCCCTGCACTGTTGCTTCCTGTACTGCTGCCCATGACACTGCCACTGCCACTGTTGCATCTGTACTGTAGCTCCCTCTCAACACGCTACATCATGCTGCCCATATCACTGCCACTGCTAACTACTGCATTGCAACTCCTGACACTTGTCCATTTCTGCTACTAAAATGGATTCTTTACCATCCCCATCTTTTCCTTGAAATAAACAAACTTTGTTCTTCATAGAGCCTTGGTAAGTGTGTCTGCCACTTGTTCTCTTGTAGGACTGTACCTCAACTGTACTGCTCCTTCTTGGAAACAGTCTCTTACAAAGTGACACCTGATATCAATGTGCTTCAACCGATCATGAAATACTGGATTCTCAAAGAGCTTGATCCTGGTCACTTCCATCCTTCTCCTGAACAGATTCACAAGCAATTTCCTAAACCATATGGCTTTGCACGAAGCTGTGCTAGCTGTGATATATTCTGTTTCAGCTGAGCTCAGAGCCACGGATTTTTGTTTCCTACTACACCAGGAGGTCATTCTTGATCCAATGTTGAAACAATACCCAATTGTACTTTTTCGATCTACTGAACTTCCAGCCCAATCTGCGTCAGTGAACCCACTCAGCCTGATGTCATTGCCTCTGGTGTACAATAGTCCATGCTCAACTGTTCCTTGTATATACCTGAGAACATGTTTGGTTGTTGCCCAGTGCGCCCTCTTAGGTTCCACCATGAACTAACTGAGGGGTAATACACATTTGCCATAGACTCTTGAGACTCAACCAAATTCTGCGACAAGACACATAATCTAGTATGAAAAATACATAGACTCGATAAACACTAGGGCTCACCTAAGATCTTGTCAATGAATTTCACCCAAGCTTTGGGGTATATCTGGGAGAAAAACTCTGCAAATTATTCGTGTTTAGAAACAAAAATAATTTGGGGAGGTCAAAAAACTCCCTAGGATGAAACCCTTTGAGAAGAATCATAGGCTTACCTAGGTGTTGTTACATGGCGTAATAGTCATACTAGAATCATTTACAATAATTTTTCGCAAAATTTGGGATTACAATGACAAAACTGGAGGTTGATTGACAACACTGATTTGGAAAATTTTGATCCACTGCTTTGTACTTTGCTTCTTGAACTATTGACACATATGTGGTCAACAGGGCCTCTTCGACTACTCTTATCTTGGATGCCCTACCTCATCCTCAAAGAGTATCAGTCTATAGGCTCACTTCTATCTTGGATTTTATGATCCTCAAGAAGTTCCAATCTTAGATGCTTATCCAATCCTCCAAACCCCATTCTTTCTTTATGGCCTTCACTAAGACTTATGGCTATTAGTCTTGGTCTAGTGCATGACACATAAAGCGAAGAATATACTGTCCATTATCCTTCCCTCTTCACCAGAGAAGAGATATCCACCAAACCAAGTTTACCTCTAAGGTACTCAAGCTTCTTGTTTGGTAATGATTTTGTCAAAATATTAGCTACCTATTCATCTATAGGAATATAATGTAGCTTCACAACCCCATCTCGTACTAGACATCTGATATAGTGGTACTTATTATTTATAGCTTTGTCCTAGCATGGAACATTGGGTCCTCTGTCAATTTTATGCAGCTTTAGTTGTCATAATGTATACATGTAGGGCTAAGTGGTTCTTTTAAATAAATCTGATAACAACTTTTTGAGCCAAACAACTTCTCTGCAAACTTCACTTGCAACAATGTACTCGGCTTCAACACTACTCAAAGCAATAGTATCCTACTTCTTTCTCATCCATGATATCATGGAAGATCCCAAACTAAAGCATCCACCTATAGTGCTTCTTCCATCTGTCTCACTGCCACCCTAATCAAAATTAGTATATTCTATGAGTTGGATTCCATCTACATATAGAAGAATGATAATTGGTTCATCCTTGACCACCTTAATGTAGAGGTTAGAATCTGTAAAACTCTTGACAAATCCAAGTCTCAAAAGGTATGCATCCATCCTAACATACAATGCTCTAGGTGCTTGCTTTAAGACATGCACAACCTTCTTCAATCTGCAGACATGTGTCTCGCTCTAATTGACTTCAAATCCTTGAGGTTGTTTGATATAAACCTCTTCATCAATGGCCCCATTGAGAAAGTTTGAACGTCCATTTGGTGGATGTTCCATCCCACAATAGCAGCCAAAGAGACAAGCGATCTAATTGTTGTCTATCTAGTTGTAGGAGCAAATGTTTCTTCATAATTAATACCTTCTTTGTGTGAGAAGCCTCTAGCTACAAATCTGACTTTGTACTTATCAATTCTTTGGTTGACCACACTTTTTCAACAGTCCAAGAAGCAGAGTACAAAGCAACGAACAAATTTTTTCGAAGATCGAAGTCATCACTCAACATTAATTTTGTCATTGTAAACACAAATTCTGTTTTTATTATTGATTCTAGTATGACTATAAAGCCATGTAACAACACCTAGGTAAGCCTAAGATTTTTGTCAAAGGATTTTCATTCTAGGGAGTTTTTCAACCTCCCTAAATTATGTGTGATTGTAACACGCATAATCAACAGAGTTTTTCTCCCAGATATAACCCAAAGCTAGGGTCAAATTTGTGGACAGGATCTTAGGTGAGTCCTAGTGTTTATCGAGTCTATGTATTTTTCATACTAGATCATATTGTGTCGCAGAATTGGATAGTGTCTTGAGGGTCTATGTCTAAATGTGTATTTCCCCTTCTAAGGGTTGAATTAATTTGTAATATCTTGATGTAAAAAATATTTAGTGAATGGTTACTCATAGTTAGACACCATGGCTAAAATATTTGAGGGTGGAAAAAATAACTAATCCCCTCGAGTCAATTAATTAATTTTTCTGGAAAAATTAAATAAAAATCCTAAGCCAAAAAATTAATTAATTTTGAGTCAAAATAATAATTTGAGAGATTAAATTCTCTCCAAGTGGAAAATAAAAATAAAAATGTGGGTCAAAAAAAAATTTGTAGGTCCTCCACCAAGGAAAAAATGGATTTTTTAAGAAAATTTGGCCCCTTGGACCTTGGTGGTTAAGTCAAAGTGAATTTTTTGAGGATATTAGTCCAAATTATTATTTTTTGGATTAATAAAAAAGGGGTTTTAAGAGAAATTCGAATTTTTCCTCAAAAATAAAAAATCAATGATGGAGATCAAGTTATTTTCAAAGGAAGATCAACAGATGAGATTATTTTGATGAGGATCAAGCCAACTAGCCGTTATTTTCAATTGGAGGGGTTTTCTTCTCTCATTTTCTATATAAGGAAGCTATTAAGCTCCTCATCTCATCTTTGGATGATGTAATTTGTAATGCATGTACTGAGTCTTGCTCTGCTAGAATTGTATTTTTCATAATAGAAAGACTTTGGGATTTCAATTCATGATGTTCTTCTATCTACTGATATGTGGTATGTGCTAGTGATTTTTCATTCTCTATATTATACGTGCTTCATAAATTGTTATTTCATTTGTTGCAAGACAAAATATCTATTGGTACAGGTATCTTTCCTTAGCTGTTGGGTTTAGATCTACACCTGTAGATCTAGACCTCTCATGATCTAACAATTCATCTTTTGAGTTTGAAGAGAGATTTATAAGTATGCTAGCCCTTGGTCTCCAAGTTCATAAACTGTGGAGAAGAATCGACCGTGTTTGGATTCTGAGCTTTCATTTTGCAGGGTACTTTGCAGGAGGGTTTGGGCTGGTGATCCATTTACATACATCATTCATTTTAAAATCTCTCAAAAATCTAATCTCTTTCTCTTGTGCTATAATGAAATTTACATGCTATTAAGGGCAAATTTTATTTTGTAAATATTTGTAAATAATTTTTCTAACCCTTGTATTTTAATTCTAACACATTTTAAATTTTGTATAGCATTTGGGTTTTTAAAACTTTTGTATATAATGGGTATTTGGGCTCTCCATTTTTTTCATTTGTGCAGTGATAGCTCAAGGGTTTGAAGCAACAATTGATTTTTGGGCTATTCATTCAAGAGCAGAAGGCTAATCAAGTCCCTAGAGGGTAAGATCTAGCCTTCCAGCTTCCAACAACTCAACGCTTAGCTAGAAGAAGGAATTCGCTAGCGTTTTGAGGCCTTTTGGAATGGTTTTGCAGTGAAAGTTTGGTGTTTCCAGGGGTCCAAGTGCATTTGAAGGGTAGTCGCAGGCTCTCGCAGCCCTTAGGGCTCTCTTAATGTTAGTGGCAACCTCCTAAGGCTTGGCCACAGGCCTTTGTGGCCTCTCTAGAGCAGCCGCAGGCCTCTAGAGCTAGGCTGCAGCCCCTTTTGGGGTCATCCACCTAAGCCAAAACCCCTGAGGGGCTTTTCCCTTAGTCGCTAGCCCCATTGGGCCTTTTTTCCTCATTATTTTGCATTTTTTGGCAAGTTGTGGGATTTGACATCAAAATTTGGACTAATTTTTGTGGTTGCGGGCCTAGGGCATACTTGGAAATTATTTGGAACTGATATCTATTTTTTTGGATCACAATATTTGAGTTTATTGGGCTAACAATTTGTTTTGCGGACTTACTAGCCTCTTTTGCAAGGGTTTCAAGGCCTAGAAGTGCTCAACAAGCCATTAACCAGCCCTAGAAGCCCTAGCTTCTGTCATAAGAGGGTTGATCCACTTAATTCCAAGCTAACAAATTGTGTTGCAGGTGTTTTAAGGAGTTCTAGTTCATTGGAAGGTCAACTAGTAATCAAATTAGGCCTCTAGGCCTAACGGTTTGCTCTCTCTAACCTTGTCTCTTCCTCACTGTTTCATAAATCAGATCTGAAGTATGTTGTTGACCATGGCATAATCTCTGAAGTAACACTCTAAACAACCCTAAAAACACATTCACATAAGCTTATAATCATTGCACATTTAATCTAATTTGATAAATCAATATTTGTGCTCTTGTGTTATTAATTGCTATAGTGTTTGGGAAGTCTGATATATGATTTTCTAAGTCTGATATATAATTTTCTGAGTCTGATATACATGCTACAGCAGTAAGGAAGTACCTTAATAAGTGCTAAAAAGTCATAAGAATACATTTTCATAGCTTAAGGTGTCCTATCTTGCATTTTGTCCTCGTTTGCAAATGATAAGTGAACTGCTCTTATAGTTCTTTGGTGTCTTGTGTTGGGCTGATTGATAAACATAAAATATCATTTTACCCTCTTGCATTTTTACCATTTTCATGGTGCATTTCACTTCTAGAAGTCACTATTAGTAATCTCATCTCAAAGAAGATTGTGCTCTAATTAACTTAAACATTGGCATTGTATTGGCTTATTGTGAAATTGCTAATATTCTAAAGTGGTTCATTGTGAAAGCTAATGCTATTGATATCACTTGTTTGCTAAAGCTCTTGTGAAGTAATTGGAATACTTTTGTAACCTTTTGCTTCTAATTAAAATAAGGAATTGGTTACTAATTGAATAAGAACATTATTTTGTTTAACAAACGTTGTGATATCATCTTCTTTGAGTAGCAATGTGATCAAAATTGAGTAATCCTATCTTATTGGCAATTGGCAATTGTGTTTTGAGATCATCTTGTTCCATTAGTGTTGCTAATCCTTTGGTTTCCAATTTACATATCAAATTGTTAAAGGATTCATTAATTTGCTGCTCTCATTGGTTATTTGTTTAGAGCACTTGTTATTTTGAGATTGCTAATCATTGTATAGATCTTGAAGTGATTTTTATTTGGCACTCTAGCGATCTTGTTTCACTAGCACATTGTTTTAATTGAGATTGTTCCTAATAATGCTCTCTAAGTATTTTGTTTATGCTCTTGTAGTGTCATGTTGGAAAATCAATGTAAATAGATTAGGGTTTGATTCACCTTTCTTGATAATTACTTGTGAGTGTTGTTGGTTTCTTTTACTTCTTTATTATTTTATCTTTCATCAAGCAATTACCATATTATGTTTGTATGAAGATCACAAAACAAGAGACACAAGATGTAGGCACTATGCCAAGGCAAAACCCCCCTTGAGGGGAAAACCCAATCAAAATTCTCTTCCTTTCAATAGTATTCTTTGACACTCTTCACCGTAGACAAAGACCAACCCTTCCCTCCACACCAAGTCAGTCTCCTAAATCTTTGACCTCTCTTCCAACAACTTTGACTATGTAGCAACTTCCAGCATCAGGTAGCTTCCGGCACCAGCGAAACTAGGAAGACTTCGATCTCCCAAACTAGGGCACGAAACAGAGAGAGAGAGAGGTACCAAAAGTTTGATTTTCTTCTTCTCCTTAGACTCCACCCAACTCGCACTTCCTTTAGCTTCCTTAGACCCACTTCGTCCTACTTCACACTTCTCCAGCTTCTTTGGAGATATCGAATTAGCTTGAGATGAGATGCTCCAAATGAATTCGACTTGCTTCTACTTATAGGCTTCAAGGGAGGTCAAATTGGTGTCCTTAGGCCGACTTCGTGTGGAGGATACATAAATCATATTTGACTCAATACTAAACCTTTTTACATGATTCAAAAGCCCAAGAAGGGTCTCTTTGAATATAGAATGACTCTATAAACTCAATATTAATCCTGGGAGTCCACAATGGGAACTTTGACTAATATAATGATGACCCAAGCATGAAACCCATGCTTTAATAAGTCATTGTTACAATAATACATATTCTTTTCTTTATTTTTTTGACAAGTACATTCCATGATGACATATAGACTGCATAACCAGAATACATCTTCGGTCTTTTACTTTCTCTAAAGGTCCCTTTTGTTGTGAAATAGGTCAAGGGTTTTGGTCTTGGTATTCGTCAATTGGATTCTCTATAAGAAGAAGAATTCATTTGGGGTTTCCTCTCAAGTGGGAGAGGTTTTGGCCTTGGCTGATCGCCTACATTCTGTGTTTCTTGTCTCTTTATTGTTTATGAATTGGTAGTTGTTTGATGAAGAACATTATAATAATCTAAGTAAAGAGAATATCCTAATCTAAAGAAGTAAAAAGCATTCACAAGAAGTTATCATAAGAAGAGAAATCACCTAATCTTGATGCCCTAGATTTCTCAACATGGTTTTAGAGCTAAGGTGACAAAAGTCAAGGAAGGGCATCTCATCAAGGGACACTCAAGCATTCAAGGACAAAATATTGAGTAAGGCATCAAAGCGAATCTAGAAGATCATCCTGAAGTCAAGATCTACAAAAAAGTGTCAAAACCCTAGATCAAAGAAGAAATCTTCGCCAAAAGAAGTTCTGGCATTCTCGCCCAAAACATCATCAAAGAAGAAGACCCTATTTCCACTCAAGAAAGGAAGAACTTGGCTCATCCAAGGGTAGATAGATCAAAGGCGTTGTCATCATCAAAAATATCAAAGCAATCTCCCTCTCTCTGAAGCAAAGGATTTCATCTCAAAAGGAAATCCTTATCCTTGAAGAAGATCATCCAAGAAGCATCAAGTCATCATCAAGAAGTCATCAATCATCATCAACAAAGGGATCAAGTTGAAGAGTTCATCTTCACTTGACAAGTAATTATCCTTATTTCTATAAATCAAATTTAGTAAAATGACTTCACTTTGCAAGGAGCTCAACAAGTTGGTTGGGTCATCGAACTTCCTTGCATGGAAAAGGAGGATAGATTTAGTCCTCAAGGAAAATGAAGTTATTGATCATGTCAATGGAAAAGTCTCCAAACCATCTGAAGGGAAACCACTATCAAAATATATGAAAAAGGATCTAAGGGCTCAAAGGATCTTTATAGAATCCATCAAGGATTCCCTCATCCCATATGTAGCAGAGGTGGAGACATCAAAAGGGATATTTGGCAAGTTTGGTCCTCAGAAAAAGAAGAAGATCAATATGTCTCAGATCCAATGCTATGGATGTCAAGGATATGGGCACTTCAAGAGAGATTGTCCTAAGCTCAAGAAGGACAACAACAAACGAAGAAGGGAAGAAGCCCATATCACTAAAGAAGAGGAAGAAGTTGAAAAGAAGAAATTCAAGAAGGAGGAAGTAAAAGATCTCCACTATTATTGAGATAAGTTTTCCTCACCTAGTTCTTCTCAAGTTTTTGTTTTTTTGTTATGGAATATAACTATCATGATAGGAATCATTAGAAGCATGATAGGATGCATCATGGCATCATAGAAGCATTGAAAGCAAGAGCTCGTGACATCATCATATAAAAGCATGAAAGATAGCTGAAGTCTATGGTAGTCACCCATGGAAAGATATAGCTCTTGGAAACCTCATTAGAAACATAAGTGGTACTTATGGGAAAAGGAAGAAAAAGTCATCTAGTACAAAGCTCATCATACATCAGTCAAAAGGAAACATTTGTTGGATGAGGATACTCAAAATCCTCTATTGGAATCTTCGTCGGAAGGTTCACCAATCAAAAGGAAGCAAGGGTTTCATCAAGAATTCCAACTTGTGGAATTCATGGGATGATGGTATGATGACAAAAGAGGTGAAGCAGATCAAGGGATTGAAGTTCTTTCAATCAAGGAAGTTGCTGAAGGAAGTATGGATGACCTAAAGGAAAATGAGGTATGTATGTGTGTATTCGATATTGTAGAGTCATGCCATATGGTTGCAGGGAACATAGATAAATGCTCTATCTCGAGAACATGATCAAAAGAACGGATCTCCTCCTTTGAAAGGATTCAGGAAGGCATGGGTCACACATTGTCTAGATGAAATCAACATAAAATGTCTCCATATGGAATATGAGGTGGTTGACAAAATTGGAGGAACTATGACTGGAAGTTTCGAAAAAGGAAATGTGTGAAGAAAAGAAAGGAAGAGATCATGAAATATACAACTATGAAAAAGACAATCAACATATGAGGATTGAGGGATTTGACTAGGATATCTCCATGGAAGATATGAAGACTTTGATGAAGTCTGAAAAAGAAAGAGACCCTTGACAATATATATCTTTTGGACATGTGTCAATGTGTATGCAGAATGTTGATGCGAACTAGAAGATTTCATGATGAAAGACCATCACAAAGGTAATCTTGATTTAATGTTCATTCCTTAATTTTTGAATGATATCTGTGTAATATTCCTAACCCAGAATATTCCTCAAACCCCAGCAAAAACTCCAACCAAATATGTGTAAATGATATAATAACCTAGAAGTGATAAAATAATAGTGGAACAACGTATAATAATGTAAACCGGAAATATAAGCATATACACAAGAAATGCAGCGAGAAATGCTAAGCCATTTTATTATACTGAGCAGTAAAATGAGTACAAGAGGTGATTAGACAAATGGCACCTCGACTTGCACCGGGCAAGTGAAGAAATACTCTCAGAATGACAAGAATGGCCTCTCTGCGTGGATGCTGCTGCTGTGCTATTGCTACTGCTAGAAAACAAATGATGATTTGGGGCTGCTCCCCTCCTCGGAAAAAGCTGAAACTCTAGATTCGGGCTCTACTCAAGAAACCCAGAAAAACCCAGAAAGCTCTCCTGGAATGGCCGACCCCCGAAAAACACCCTCTTGGGGTTCTGCGTAGTTCCTCAATGCCCTGCGCTGCCACTGAAGAAAACCCCTCTAAACTCTGCCTGAAACCTTGCCAAAATCCTCCAATGAGACAAGAGCTGGACCCCTACTCAATCTCCCAGTAAAAATCCACCTGCAAGACCCCAATCTAGCACAACAACCAAACAGAACTGCGTCCCTCTCCCAGTGTTGCGCAGTCCTCCAAAACGCTGCTAAAACTGCTGTTGGAATGTTGATGAAATTACCGCTGAAGCACCAAAGGAAATACCTTGCCTGAGCAGGCACTTGAAGTCCCCCAGGGCTAAGGGTGAGATCTCCGAAACAGAGACACTCAATGCACTAAACAGTGTTGCAGACTAGCTAAACAGCTAGCATGCTCAGAAGTCGAAACAACTAGCTCAAAATGCACATAACTGAATGATCCAAAATGAGGGGGCTCCTCTCTATTTTATAGCCTCTGCCTCTCACAATCCCTAGGCTCACCTCCTCCTGCGTGTTTCTCCTCTTGCCACGTGTTCTTCCCTCTTGCGCAGTCTCTCCATGTGTCTGCGTGGGCTCCATTTTTGCGTCCCCATTTGGCCCCCTTGGCTCCCCTTTAAGTCACAACGTTGTGCTACCTAGGAAGTGACTTTTTATTCTAAAGTGAGTTATGTCCCCCTTCGTCACTTTTTATTTACAAATAACTATAGAAGGCAAAAATTGAACAAAATCGAATATTCCAATTAGCCATAGCTAATTAGGAATATCACAGTCTCCCCCGACAAAATGTTGCTTGTCCTCAAGCAACTGAAGTGATGGATGCTGCAAGATCCTCTCACTCTCCCAAGTGGCATCTTCATCTGGCAAATTCTTCCACCTCACCAAGAATTCCCGGACTTCCACCTAACCAAGAATTCCCAGACCGTCCTGCTCCACAACTGCCTCTCCCTGGTATCAATGATAGCCTCTGGCTGCAATACCAAATTCCCCTCGTCATCGATGGGTGGTAGCTCATCTGTTACTGTCACCTGTTGCCCCAATGCCTTTTTCAGGCATGATACATGAAAAACGCTATGAATCTTGCTGCCTTGGGGCAGCTCTAGCTCATATGCGACCTGTCCAACCCTGCGTATCACCCTGTACAGCCCATAAAAGCGGGGCTTGAGCTTCTCAACCCCCTTCTGCTTTAGTGACGACTGTCGGTATGGCTGTAATTGTAGGTAGACCATGTCCCCTACCTCAAACTGTCTCTCCACCCGACCCCTGTCGGCATACAACTTTTGCTGATTCTATGATGTAGCCATGTTATCCTTGAGAGCTCGGAGAATATCCTGACTCTCTTGGATCTAAATCTTGGCTCTGGGAGCCTTGCTATCACCAAACATCACGTCAGCAAAAGATAAAGGATGATACCCATATAAGGCATAGAATGGTGACATACCAATGGACATGTGATGTGAAGTATTGTAGCAGTACTCCCCTAGATGTAGCCACCTCAACCATGCTCGCTGCTGCCCACTGACATAGTTACGCAAGTAGCCCTCTAGCCACTTGTTAACTATCTCTGTCTGCCCATCCGTCTGTGGGTGATAACTGGTACTCGGTGTCAACTCCGTCCCCACCAACCAGAAAAGCTCCTGCCAAAACCCGCCCATGAAACGGCTGTCCCTATCACTGACGATGGTCTTAGGAAGACCATGTAGCCTGAAGATCTCTCTAAAGAACAGCTCGGCCACCTGTGTTGCTGTATAATGTGTGGATATGGCAAAGAAATGTGCGTACTTCGTCAGCCGATCAACGACGACAAAGATACAATCCTTGCCCTGTACCATGGGCAACCCTGTGATGAAGTCCATCGAAATACTCTCCCATTTCCCCTCCAGAATGGGAAGAGGCTGCAATAATCCTGCGGGATGGCTCATCTCCCCCTTGTTCCTCTGGCAAACATTGCACTCCCTGACATGTTGGAGTACGTCCTCCTTGAGGCCCTTCCATGAGAACCTCTCTCTGATGGCCCTGTAGGTTTTGGTAAACCCTTGATGGCCTGCCAATGGTGAGTCATGTGATGCCTAGAGTATCTTCTTCTTGAGCTGAGACCCCTCAGTCAAGAAGATCCGATCCCTGTAATAGATGATCTCATCGATCACCCTGTACCTGTCATCTGCCACCTGTCCGTCCAGAATCTCACATGCAAACCTGTCCTTGGAGTACTCTACTAAGAGTCGAGCCCTCCAGTCTGTATCCAAGCTCATAAGAGACAACGTGGCTGGTCTACGTGAAAGGGCATCTGCTACCACGTTGTTCTTACCCTTGACATACTCAATGTCAAAGTCATATGCTTGGATCTTGCTGATCCACTTCTGCTCCAAAACGAACTTGAGGCTATTGTGATCAGTCCTCACCCTGAACCTGTTACCCACCAGATACTGCCGATACTTAGCCAATGCATGCATGATGGCCAACATCTCCTTGTCGTATATAGAATACAACCTCTCGTGCAGAAGGAGTTTCTGACTCTCGAAGGCTATAGGGTGACCTCCCTGCATCAACACTGCGCCGATCCCCTCTCCCGACGCATCACACTCCAAAACAAAAGACTGCATAAAATCTGGCAACGCAGGCACTGGACAGCTACTCATAACCTCCTTGAGCCTGTCAAAGGCTCGCTGCGCTGTATCTGACCAACTAAATGTCCCCTTCCTCGTCAAATCTGTCAGGGGTGCAGCAAGCTGTGAGAAACCTTTGACGAACTTCCAGTAGTAAGTACAAATGCCAATCAATCCTCGAAGTTCCGTCACATTTCTCGGCTTCGGCCATTCTCTGATGGCCCTGATCTTCTCCTCGTGGACCCTTACTCCGTCCACCCCTATGATGTGTCACAGATACAACATCTCTGTCAACCCAAACTCACACTTGGAGAGTTTGGCATAGAATTGCTGCTCCTATAAGATATGCAATACTGTCTCAATGTGCTGGAGATGCTCCTCCCAAGTCCTGCTGTAAATGAGAATGTCATCAAAGAATACCAACACAAACTTCCTCAAGTGACTACGGAAGATGTGATTCATGCAGGACTGAAATGTAGCTGGGGCGTTGGTTAGCCCAAAAGGCATCACCAAGAACTCAAAGTGCCCATAGTGACACCTGAAGGCGGTCTTGGGAATGTTCTGCTCCCTCATGCGAATCTGATGATACCCAGATCTCAAATCAATCTTTGAGAAGAAACGTGCCCCTCTCAACTCGTCCATCAACTCATCGATCCTGGGTATGGGGTACCTGTTCTTCAGCGTCTTCTTGTTTAGGGCCCTGTAGTCAATGCACATCCTCAATGTACTATCCTTCTTCTTCACCAACACCATAGAAGAAGCAAAAGGACTCGTGCTCGGTCAGATATGCCCAAGAGCCAGCAACTCCTGGATAGCCCACTCAATCTCATCCCGATAGGCCTTGGGGTGCCTATAGGGGGTGGTGATCACTGCCTGTATGCCCTGCTCAAGCTCGATGGTGTGATTAAACCCCCGATCCGGCGGCTGTCCTGGTGGAATCTCCCCAAACACTATGGCATACTAATCAAGGATAGACTGTATCTCTGGATGTACCGTCTGCCCTGAAGTCCCTGCTTTTGATGCACGCAACTCCACTGCCCACTCTATGTCCCCCTTCCGGAAGACTGCCTCCATCCGATGAGCCGAAACAGTTTGAGGCGGATATGTTTGCTGTCTCCGTATCTTCTCATGCCTCCCTGTCTTCTCATCATCCCACTCCATCTCTAGGGTCTTCTAATCTGTCGTGACCTTCCCTAGAGTGATAAGCCACTGAACACCCAGTATCATGTTGGTGTCCGGAATATCGACCACGAAAAAGTGGTCAGTCAACGTGTAGGTTCCCATCGTCACTGAAAGCTCTGGAACATATCAAGCACACGTCATGGTTTGGTCTCTTGGGACCAAGACTAAAAACCCATCGAAGCTCTTTGTTGGTATACCTCTCCACTCAACCATCTCAACATCGATGAAGTTGTGGGTCGCCCCACTGTCCACCAAAACTGATACTCGTTGGCCACGTACTGTCCCCCGTACGCGTAGCGTCAAATATTTGGGTACTCCTCACAATGCTGCAAGGGCCCCTCCGGTAGGTGCAAATGATGCACCTCTCACTGTTGGTGGTGGAGGTGGTAAAGGTATGGCATGACTATCTCCTGCCTCCCCATCATCCTCGTCATCCTCTTCTCCACTGTTCTCGGAGAAGAACTCAATAAAATGTGCTTTACTAGCAGCGCATCTATGTCCCGGTGCCCACGGCTCCTGACATGTGAAGCACAACCGCTTCTTCTTCAACTCCCTCCTAGAATCATCATCAAGCTGTACTCATCCTGGATTCCCCTTTGGAGGTGGAATCCTCACATCCTTCCCCTTAAATTGGAAAGTCTGTCTCTGGGGGTAAGGTGTCCGGGTCCTGGGTAAGACATCATGTAAGTCCCGGGTCCTGTTGATAGCGTCCTGGAGTGTGGTTGGTCTAGTGGATCGGACTAGACCTCGAAGTGGCTCTGCTAACCCCCCAACATATATATAGACCCTCCGTGCCGTGGATAGATCTGGCACCATCACGGAGACCCTCAAGAAATCTGCAATGTAGGTCTCTGGGCTCCCTGTCTGTTTGAGCCTCGTCAGCTCAACGAAATGCTGCTCTCGATCCGTCCGATCAAATCGCTCCATCAGTCTCCTGGTAAACTCAGCATATGTCGTCACTGTGGAGTGCCCCAGTGTAACCATCCCATGAAACCACCAATCTTGGGCCTCGCCATCCAAATGCAATGTTGCCACCTTGATGGCCTCTGCCTCCGACATCTGGTTAAGCTGGAAATAAATGTCCAGCTTCTCCACCCAAGACTTTGCCGAACTATTTGATAAGCCATCAAACGTAGGCAAGTGGAATCTACTCGCTGCACAGTGAGTGTTGCCATCATGGTAATGTCGGTACCCTTTGTGATGGTCGCGGGGTCTGCTATCCCGCTGGAGTTGAACAAAATCTCTGAATGAGAGGGCTTCCCTGAACTCCTGCCCATAGGCCTGGTACTCTGCAAAATAATCGCCCATATGTCCGGGCTCTGCCTCCTGCTGGGCTACGGCCCCTGTGTTTGCTCCTAAGAAAGTGGGCATGGTAGAGCATGTAGGGGCATGTGAGGCCACCTGTTGCGCAGTATCACGTTGCTCTGGCAAGTGATGGGATGCACCTGATCCCTCACCAATCTGAAAAACTCGTGGGCTCTCACACTGTCTGGCCTCAACTGCCGTGAATCTCTGCCCCATCACCTCAATCTGCCTCGATAGATCCTGCACTGATTTGAGGAGCATATCCGCAAATCTCTTCCCGTCCTCGTCGGCCATCTGTTCTGCGTCCACTACTGGCTCTCTCTGTTCTGCGTCTACCACAGGCTCCACCTGTTCTGCGTCCACCACAGGAACACAGTCTCCCTCCCCGTAGGTATTCTCCAACCTACGTCCAGTGTCTCTGTACCTCCTACCTCTGTAACAAATGTAGGGTTTTTCCCCTGGTGTCATAGATTGCTAGCTCCACAGGCTGAGCCAGATCTATGCTCTGATACCACTGTAATATTCCTAACCCAGAATATTCCTCAAACCCCAGCAAAAACTCCAACCAAATATGTGCAAATGATATAATAACCCAGAAGTGATAAAATAACAGTGGAACAACATATAATAATGTAAACCGGAAATATAAGCAGATACACAAGAAATGCAGCGAGAAATGCTAAGCCATTTTATTATACTGAGTAGTAAAATGAGTACAAGAGGTGATTAGACAAATGGCACCTCGACTTGCACCGGGCAAGTGAAGAAATACTCTCAGAATGACAAGAATGGCCTCTCTGCGTGGATGCTGCTGCTGTGCTACTACTGCTGCTAGAAAACAAATGATGATTTGGGGCTGCTCCCCTCCTCAGAAAAAGCTAAAACTCTGAATTCGGGCTCTACTCAAGAAACCCAGAAAAACCCAGAAGATCTCCTGGAATGGCCGACCCCCGAAAAACACCCTCTTGGGGTTCTGCGCAGTTCCTCAATGCCTTGCGCTACCACTGAAGAAAACCCCTCTAAACTCTGCCTGAAACACTGCCTGAAACCCTGCCAAAATCCTCCAATGAGACAAGAGCTGGACCCCTGCTCAATCTCCTAGTAAAAATCCACCTGCAAGACCCCAATCCAGCACAACAACCAAACAGAACTGCGTCCCTCTCCCAGTGCTGCGCAGTCCTCCAAAACGCTGCTGGAATGCTGATGAAACTACTGCTGAAGCACCAAAGGAAATACCTTGCCCGAGCAGGCACTCGAAGTCCCCCGGGGCTAAGGGTGAGATCTCCGAATGGAGACACTCAATGCACTAAACAGTGCTGCAGACTAACTAAACAGCCAGTGTGCTCAGAAGTCGAAACGACTAGCTCAAAATGCACATAACTGAATGATCCAAAATGAGGGGGCTCCTCTCTATTTTCTAGCCTCTGCCTCTCACAATCCCTAGGCTCACCTCCTCCTGCGTGTTTCTTCTCTTGCCACATGTTCTTCCCTCTTGCGCAGTCTCTCCATGTATCTGCGTGGGCTCCATTTCTGCGTCCCCCTTTGGCCCCCTTGGCTCCCCTTTAAGTCACAACGTTGTGCTACCTAGGAAGTGACTTTTTATTCTAAAGTGAGTTATGTTCCCCTTCCTCACTTTTTATTTACAAATAACTATAGAAGGCAAAAATTGAACAAAATCGAATATTCCAATTAGCCATAGCTAATTAGGAATATCACAATCTGGATGGGCTTATGTAGGGCTACCAAGGGAAGATCTACGGATATCTTCCACCCATGATGTCCATGTAGTAGGATGAAAGATCCTTAAGGAAACATGGCATGAAGAAAGGCCAAATATGAATTGATGGATCACTTTCCGATGAAAAAAATAATGACATGACTAACTAATGGATGAAAGTGATGGATGGTCTATGCTCTATGAAGAAGTCCCAAAACATGAAGAATCATGAATAGAGAAAAGAAGTTCATGACATCGTGAGGAGTTCTTCAAGCAGTTGATTGTCCCATCATCTCCACCTAAGGAGCTACTGTAGGTTCCTAGCTAAGAGGGAGCCTAAAAAACAAGTTTCTAACTTGGTAGAAATTTGGAAACAAATTCCTAACCCAAGAGGGAGCTTAGGTACATTCCTTCTGTAGGAATGAGTACATTCATTCATTGGAATAGATATATCCTCCCTAATTAAGACGGAGAGATAGACACACCATTCTTGTCTTCACTTGGGAAGACAGAATGGAGGATTGGGTAAACGTCTGGCATCTGATACTCTTTGAGGATGAGTTAGGGCATCTAAGATAAGAGTAGTCGTAGAGGGCTGATATTCTTTGAGGACTGGGAATCCAAGATAAGAATAGTCCTAGTGGAACACACCCTGAGAACCCGGGTGGGGTATGTTTTGAGAGAGACAATGATGAGGGTGTTTATACTAGTGTTGCAGGAACCGTCCCCCCCCAGGATCTGGAGGCAGATCCGCGTTCCATATGGATCTGCCACCGATCCTTCAGTGGAACCGCAGATCGGAAAATTGGATCTGCCACCGATCCTTCAGTGGAACCACAGATCGGAAAATCGGATCTGCCTTTTTTTGGCGATTCTTGGAAAATTGGATCCGTTGGGGCCCAATCCGCGGTTCCTACTGCCCAATCTGCGGATCCGGAAGGATCAGGTGTGGACCTGTGGAGGTTCGGGCGTGTATCCACTGCGTATCGCGAGCGGATCCAAGAGAAGGTGGACGGTTCCGCGGGGCTTTTTTTGTTTTTAGAAATTTCGAACTGTTATGTGAAGAACTACACTTTCTGAATACTCCCAAGGTGCCCCTTGATGCTCCCTAGATGCTGCCTAATGGTAATGTTAAATTCTTAAAGTAAAAGTGACATTCTCCTTTATCTTTCATTTCCATCCTTTTACTTAAATTTTTAACATTACCATGAAATGACTCAGGATGTTTGAGAGTGGTTACAAGTTCCAACCTCATCAGAGTTCATATGGAGAAAATAGAATTTCATATCCCATTCAAAATTCAGTAGACTTAATAGTTTTCAGGATCAATGGGATTGTGGCATTTCATTGGATTATATCATGTATGAGGGCATGTGATTGGCATTTAATCAAGAGCACCAAGCCCTATATGTACCCCAATGTTGGTGTTTTTTGGAATTAAGTCTAACCCGTTAGAAACCCTTCATGTACTCTCTGATTTATTTCTACCTAATTGTTCTGTTAAATTAACAAGTTATTTACCATGTAAATACTGGAAATAAATACAAGTGCATGCTCAACACATTACAGATCATCAATTGAAGGAAATAGAAACAAGCACACAAGTGACACCGTTGTTTTTGGACTAATGTCCCCAGAAAAACCCAATGCGGGAAAACCGGTGCAACTATCTAAGGGTTTGGTTTATTAAGCTATTTCAGAATACAATCTGGGTGCCAAATCTGGCTCACCCACCAGAGAAAAATCTCGGCAGTAGTACCTCTCTACTCGGAAGCAGATATTCTGACTGAAACCCCGATAAACACTTCGGCAGCTTCACAACTCCAATCTAACCCCACGAAACCCCAACGTCAGCCTCTAGGGACTGCGTCAGCTTCTCTCTGGCCTAGCGTTATCCCAATATCACTTTGGCTTGGCCTGCGTTAGCCTCTGGAGGAACTACGTCAGTCCTCTAGCCCTCTGCGTCACCCACGCTGGCCCTCTGAGGCACTACGCAGCTCCTGGCTGGCTCTGCGTAAACCCTTGGTTGATTCTACATCCCTCTCTCCGGCGACTGTGCTGATTCTCCCAGTGCTATCTCTACCTCTCTGCTTATGTATTCACTGCTCCTCAGCTGCAACTCTGATCACTCTCTCAGCTTTCTTAGCAAACGCAGCGCCAGAAAGTCGAAATCTTGATCTCTTGGTGTGTCCTCCAAGTGACCTCAAGCCTCCTCTTATACTTTTCTCGTTGACAAATCAACGGCCGAGATTAAGTCCCTGATCAATGACTAAGATTAGATCTGGCATGATCCATGTCTTTTGGATCGTTCTAACACAGTTTTATATTAATTCACATTAATATTTTATTTTCCCTAAGTTTAGACTTACGGACTCCATTAAAAATAATAATTATTTTAATATCTCCCAAACTGTTTAGAATCTACCCAAACCCTTTCTGGATATTGAAGATCTCATGTTCCTTAGCCTCTACACCAATTTTCATGGTTAGAACACATTCGATGCTACCCCAAATCAACAGTGTTATTGATTGTTGAACTCCTTTGTCATGGCCTTAGCAATTATGTACCCTTCACTCAAGTCAAAATCAATGATCATGCATGTTAAGCATTCTCTACCATATTATAAGGCTTGGATTAAGCTGTTTGATCAAAATTAGGCAATGTTGACTAAAATCCCTATAGAATTGAAGTAGAGGCAAAGGCTAGACAAGAGAAGATGGTTGATGCTGGAAAAATTAATCATTCTTGATTTATGCCATATCTATCTTGATTTATGTAAAAATATGCATGTTTTCTTGTCTTCTACAACTGGTTTGGTATTTTGGATGTTTTTTTAATATAAATGCAAAAAAATATAATATATATATATATATATATATATATATATATATATATATAGTAGACGCTTCACTTCCTAGATTTTTGGGAAATGACGCTTCTGCGTCCCCGCTTCCAAAAAACATCCCCACTTCGTCCTCGCTTCGTGCAACGTTGGTTTATACATCATTGGTCTTGCTAACATTGAGCTCGGAGCTTGTGGAGAGCTAGAGTTGTTAGTCAAGGCCTTGCTATGTGAGAATGCTGGTCAATATGATGCTATACAGATGGGTTACCAATCCGACTCTTCTTATGAGAATTCTTCAAATTGAGAATGTCCAAGTACCTTGTATGGATTATGAATACCTCCCTAGTTAAGAGGGAGTGTTGAAAAGTGTAACTAGGTTCGGTCTTCATAATGACATGTGTAATTATGATTATGTAATTGATGTAAAGAAGAAAATAAAATTATTTTTGTAATGCTTGTCTCATGGGTTTCATGAGCAAAGAATTTTATTTTTTAGTTAAGGCTCCCATTTTGAGCCTTTAGGGTGGGTCATCAAGTCATAAAGTGCATTGAGTCAATGTCAAAGTTTGAAGACCCTTGTTGGGCATGTTACATATGTAAATAAGTCATTAAGAAACCCTCCAAGACCAAGCTCAAGACCTTCCTTGAAGTCAGCCTAAAGAGGACTCTAGAAAGGACATGTCGGCCCATAACTTAGTCAAGTTGGCCTAAAGAGGACTCTAGAAAGGACATGTCGGCCTATAACTCAATCAAGTCGGTTTGTTTCTCATGGGAAAACCACTATATATAGGTAGCTTAGCCTTCACTTGGAGAGCAAATTTTCGGTCAAGGTCTAAAGCAAGGAAGAAGTGCAAAAAGGTCAAGGAAGATAGCCTCATAGCCAGCGAGAAGAAGGAAGGGAAAGCGAAGTTGTTTGGGTCTGTTTTAGGGCTGAAATCCTCCACACATGCGAAGAATCTATGTTGTCCGAACTGCAGAAAGAGTCGAAGTATCACAGTCATACTTGAAGGTCAAATCTAGGAGGAAGTCAAGGTGAATCTCAAGCCGAGTTTGAAAGGAATAAGTCTCCACTTGAAGCACAAAAAATTCAAGGTTGAAAGTTAGTCAACCACACATGTTAGGGTTTCTAAAGCAGGCTGAAAGTTGCAGATCTGTTCCAAGGGACCGAAATTCTGAAGGAGAGCTGAGAAGGAAGAAGAAGCAAGGAGTTTGACTTTCATTGACTTAAGGAAGAAGGAAATCATCAAGGAAACCTTATGACTTGGTCTTGGAGAGCTGAAATAGGTCAAGGGTCTTGGTATTCGTCAATTGGAGTCTCTATAAGAAGAAGAATTCGTTTGGGTTTTCCTCTCAAGTGGGAGAGGTTTTGGCCCTGGCTAATCACCTACATTTTGTCTCTCTTGTCGCTTTATTGTTTATGCAGTGGTAGTTGTTTAATGAAGAACACAATAATAATCTAAGTAAAGAGAATATCATAATCTAAAGAAGTAAAAAGCATTCACAAGCAGTTATCATAAGAAGAGAAATCACCTAATTTGATGCCCTTGATTTCTCAACAACAACAAGGTTCCCAAGAAACTTGAAACCCTTCTTCATAATCCTTGCCACTGAGAGAGTGCCAACTAAGATGTGATGTTCAGTCTCCTTTTTGCACCTTCGCTCTAATACCACATTGGAAAACCAAGAATCTTGTATATTATGTTTGACTTTCTTTGATAACTACTTATGATGTTAGTTGGCCTCTTATTACTTTTATTTCTTGTTCATCAAGCAATTACCAAAACAATGAAGACCACAAAGGGGCAAAGTACACCAGATAAAGGCTCCAAGCTAGGGCAAAACCCCTCCAAGGGGAAAACCCAAAAAGAATACTTCTCTTCTAAAAGAACCTATTCAAAATGAGAGTTCCAAGACTCAAGAAAAAAGCCAAAATTCCTCTCAAGCACCAAGCCAACCCACCAACAAGATCTCTTCAAACAAACCAGGTCCTTCCAAAGATAAAGAAGATCAAAGCAGCGTCACTCCAAAATTTCAAGCTTGCAACAATGTTTGCAACTTCGACCTGCAATTTCGGCCCCTGCAACTCACACAAAAACCCTCGACAACTTCCCACATGTGGATAGAAAAAAGTTGTTTTTCCCAAGAGAACTTCCTTCTTAGACTTCTTCCTCTTCTTCATGCCTTTTTCATTCTTCGTTCTTCTTCACTACTGCATATCAAACTTGCTTGAGAGTGTATGCCAAATGAGTCAAAGTCCTTATTTATAGCTTTTTAGGCCTCTTTAGGCCGACTTGTCCTTGTTGGGGATGACTTGGTCTTAGAGGATAAGTTTGCTTCCTTGACTCAAAAACAATTATTTTCTTTTGTTACAATGAGTCCAAATGGGACTATAATACATGACAAAAATTATCCTTTGACCTAGAAAGCCCTAGAAATATGAAGAACATGCTTTGACCTAGACTTGAGCATGAAAGATGTTCTTTTACAAATATAATTTCTTTTTCTTTTTCCTTTTATATAAAATATACAATGTCATGTTTACAAAGGTCATTATGAAGACCGAAACTAGTTACATTCTTTAAAACATGTGTCAAGCACTATGGCCAAGACTAACAACCGTAAACCTAGTGAAGGGACTGGTAGGGAGAACAGAGGATTGGATAAGCATCTGGGACCAATACTCCTTGAGGAATGGTATTCAAGATAGGAGTAGTCTCGAGGTCTGATACTCTTTGAGGATAGAGTATCTAGGATAAGAGTAGTCTTAAGAATGATATTCTTTTGAGGATAGGGTATCTGAGGTACGAATAGCCCTGTGAAGATATACCTGGTGAACATCCGGATGGGGTATGTGCCTGGAGAGAGGTGGTGGTGGTGTCCAAATTTATGGCTCCCAGCATTGTGCTCTGATCTAGTGGAGAAATACAACTTGTCAGTCAAGGCCTTGCTATGTTTGACAATGTTGGTTATGATGATAATGATGCTTATCAATCCGAACTCTTCTTATGAGAATATTTCAAATTGAGAGTATCCTGGTATCCTGTTGTGTCATTATGAATACCTCCTTAGTTAAGAGGGAGTGTTGAAAATGCAACTAGGTTCATTCTTCATAATTATCATTGTGCTTGTATCAATATATATTTCATATAAAAGCAAAAGAAGAAAAATAAATTATTATTATTATTATTTTCCAGTCAAAGCATGTTCTCCATGCTTCTAGGGTTTATTGAGTTAAAAAAAAATTGTCATGACTCAAACAAATGTACTTGAGTCCAAGTCCCATTTGGACTGTTTGTAAGAAAAAGATAAATCATTTTATTTGAGTCAAAAAGTCAAGTTTTGTCACCACAAAACCAAGTCAGCCCTCATGGACAAGTTGACCCAAAAAGACACCTATTCAACCTCCTAGACAGTTATAAATACAATGCAATTTGAACTCATTTGGACATCAATTCATCCCTTCGATTTCTGTGCCAAGAAGAGACAGAAAAACCAACAAAAGTCAAGAAAGGAGCAAAAGTCAAAGAAGAGAGAGCAAAGGACGTAGGAGAGAGAAAAATCGATATTTTTGCCCTAATTTCTGCTACACATGTGAGTTTTCCTGAAATTTCTGAGGTCATTACAGGGCCAAAATTCAGCCATCATTGCAGGTTCGAAAATTGTATGAGTTTGACCAGATTCACAGAGGTTTGACCAGTGTTGACCGTGTTGACTTTGACTTGTTGAAAGAAGGTTTGAAGGAGAGTTAACTTGGGGCTTTTGTGGAAGCCTTCATCTTGGTTTTTTGGGTCTCGGATATCTCACTTTGATCTGATTCTATATGAAGAGTTGTTTAAGTTTTCCCCCTTGTGGGGTTTTGCCCTAGCTTGGAGCCTACATCTTTGTGTACTCTGTATCTTGTGATCTTCATGTTTTATATGTTTTCGTAATTGTTTAATGAAGAGAACATAATAAAAGAAATAAGAAGCCAACAAATATTCAAAAGAAATTATCAGGTAAGAGAAATCAACCCTAATTTGCTAGCCTATTGGTTTCTTAACACCTTAAAGCACACTTGACATTACATCTAACAACTCTTCTCTCTCTGCAATCTACAAGGATGGATGAAGGCAAAAGTATAAGAAGGATAAAATATATGCTCTCGCTCAAGCAAATCAGAAGAAGGCACATTAAATATGTGAATGTGAATTACAGAAGGAATATTATCTTTGTGGAATGCAAGTTACTCAAGACACTCTATCTCTGTGACATGACATTTAAGGACAAACATATGATCAGATTTTTTGACTTTCTTGTGGAAAGAACATGGTACAGTTTGGAGGGTTGATTTGGGACTTGGATCACTGGTTAGTTTGACTTGGATTCTCTTGTTGACAAAGAATCTATAAGGAAAGGATTGTTGGGTTTTCCCCTTGTGGGTTTTTCCTTCGCCTCTAGCCTAATCTTTCGTGTCTTTTGTCTTTTGTGCATTTCTTTATATGTTTGAATGTATAATTGCTTAATGACGTAAGTAAAAGAAGTAAATACTAAAACGAAGACATCAATAACAATCACAAGTAATTATCATGCTAAGAAATTCTCTATTTCTCTCGAATTTCAACAAAACCCCCCAAGTCAAGCCTTCCAATCTGATCCAACACTTCGCTCTATTGATCTTCCCTAGGCCGAATTTCAGCCTCCCAGAAACTGCCAGAGTCCCAGAATTTCGGCTTGTTGAAACATAAATTCCCCAGAAAATATGTGAATTGGAGAGAGAGAAAGTCATTCCACACATGTGAGCTAGAAGAGAGAAAAAGATGATTTCATCCTTCTTCTTTGTCCTCTTTATCCTTCTTGTCCTTCGCGTAGATGCCCGGAAGATGCTTGAGAGAAGTCGAATTGGTCACTTGAGGAGGAGGTCAAGTTGCCTTTATATAATGATTTGCTTGGGTCGAATGGGCGTGACTTTGCGTGGGCCGACTTCACTTGGAGGACACCGACTTGGTAGTTTTCAAAGCCAAAATTTCAAATTCAAAAATTAAGATTAAAATTTTCTTCTTTTTAAAAAGTCCGAAAGGACACGACTCAAAAATATAATTTTCTTTTGACTCTAGCATGAAAAACATGCTTTACAATAATCAATATAAATACATCAAGGACCAAGACATACATTATGAAGACCGACCATAGTTACAAAATTCAACACTCCCTCTTAACTAGGGAGGTATTCATAATGACTGCCATAGGTGTTTTCAAGTTGACAAATTTCTCTATGAAGAGGTTATAACATAGTCATCATCTTGTTAGCATTTTTGACATCACCAGCATATCATCAGCATCTCTGACATCATCAACATCATCATCAATATCAGCATCAACTAGTTGGAATCTATGACAGTCAACATCCACTAGTAGCCATAACTGGTCGGTACCACTGACCCAACTGGCTGATACTCCTGACAAGTGGCACAACATTTAGCATCAACTAGTCATCATAACTCTGGTCAGTGCCACTAACCCAACCAGTCAGTACTCCTGACCTAGACTAATCTTGGTTCACCATCCTAGTCAATCTCTCTAACTCTTGGTGGAACTTCAAGGGCCACACTTTATCTGAGCAACTGGGCCCGATGCTAAATGAGCTCCTCATCTACTAGAGAGCTTAAGCTTGATGTTAAAAGCAACTCACTCGACTGAGTGAACTTGGGCTTCTACGACTATTCTCCCCAATTGGTTAACATCTTTGACACAAGGAGAGTAACTATCCATGATGCTATCATATTAGCACTCCCTCTCAACTAGAGGGATAATTGTTGATTTATGGTAGCATCAGATGTGCTCTAACCACGAAATTTGGTGGAGAGGTTGGGGCACATGAGATCTCCAATACCAAGAAAAGGTTTGGGCAGATTCTAAACAGTTCAAGAGATGTTAAAATAATTAATATTTTTAATGGAGTCCCTAAGTCTAAACTTTGGGAAAATAAAATATTAATGTGGATTATATAAAAATGTATTAAAATGGTCCAAAAGACATGGATCAAGCCAGATCTAATCTTAGCCGTTGATTAGGGACTTAATCTCGGCCATTGATATGTCAATGAGAAAAGTATAAGAGGGGGCATGAGGGTCACTTGGAGTGTACACCAGATGATCAGTGATTCTATTCTCTAAAGCGAGGTTTGCTAAGAGAGATAGAATCAGTGATCGGAGTTGCAGCTGAGGGGCATTGAGTACAGAGAGATAAAGAGGCAGAGATAGTGCCGGGAAAGAAGCGCATGAGCCAGAGAGAGTGACACAGTAGAAGCCAGGGCTGACGTAGGGCCATGTAGAGGCAACCGGGAGCTGCGCAGTGCTTCAGAGAGGCCAACGTTGCTGACGCAAAGGGCCAGAAGGCTGACACAAGGCCTCTTGAGGCTGACACAGGCCCATTCAGGGTGACGCAGGGCCAGCGCTGGGCAGAGAAAGGCTGACGTAGTCCAGAAAGGCAGACGCTGGGGTTTCTGGGGCATATTGGAGCTAAGGAGCTGCTAGAAGGTTTATCCGAGGTTTCAGCCGGGACGTATGTCTCAGATTGAGAGATACTACAACCAAGGAAATTCTCTGTTGGGTAAGCCGGATTTGGCACCCAGATTGTACTCTGAAATTGCTTAATAAGAAAACCCTCAAATAGCTGCACCGGTTTTCCCGCATTGGGTTTTTCCGGGGACATTGGTCGAAAAATAAAGGTGTCATTTTGTGTGCTCGTTTTTGTTTCCTTCAGTTGATGATCTGTAGACTGTAATAAGTTGAGCATGCACTAGTGTTTATTTTCAGTATTTACATTGTAAATAACTTGTTAAGTAACGAAACAAGTAGGTAGGAATAAATCAGTAAAGTGCATGGAGGGTTTCTAACTAGTAGACTTAGAAACTTCAACATGGTATTGGAGCATGGTTGCAGATCACAGAAGAACTGAGGACACCAGCCGAGCAGAGCAATAGCAATAGAAAACAACTGTCCCAAGTGGCAGAAGTTGTTTCTAGCATAGCAGCAACAAGGGAAGGGTGATGCAGTGCCTGCATCATCAAGGGTGAGCCAGGAAGAGGCAGCGCAGAGGCTAAAGGAGGCAAAGGGAGACTCACATAGAGCCACGCAAAAGCTAGGAGGGTTGACGCAGTTGGCTGAGGAGGCCAGGTTGTTGGTGCCAGGATTGCGCAGAGCCTAGGAGTTCTCACCTTCAAGTTGTTGGGGTTTAGGAGGTTGTGGGAAAGTTGCAGAGTGGAGTTGGTGAGGTGCTATAGTCAGAACAGTACTTGACAAGGCAAGGCCAAGAGAAGGGAGTTGCTACTAAGGATTTCTAGCCGAGAAATTCGGATCAATGGCGCAGTTGCACAGACGATTAGAGTAGGGGGCATCTTGATATCAGCAGAAGGATTTCCAGTAGGGAAATCAAGACTCAGAGCGAGTCACATTGATAACTTCCAAGGGGGAAGTAGAAGAGCATCATGGCACTACACAGAGTAAGAGACTAGCACAGGCTGGACGGAGCGTCAAACTTCGCAGTCTGGAAGGCCAGAATCTTATTCGTACTTGACAGAAATCGTGTCAAGCACTTCGCCTTGAAGACGATAGCTATCCCAGTCGATCGAGTTGAGAACGACAAGTACGAGGAGGAAACGGAAAGGGCCAAGAGCATCATCCTTGATGGGGTCAAGGACCATGTAGTACCACACATTTTCGAGAAGGAAACGACAAATGAGATGTGGGAGGCCCTAAAGAAATTGTACCAGAATACTTCTGTGCAGAGAAGAATGTTACTAGAAAATCAGTTGAGGTCATATCAGAGGAACAAGGGAGAACCGATTGACACCTTCCTCGGAGGACTAAATGAGATCCGAGATCAGTTGATTGCTATAAAAACCACACCAGATCAAGAATTGATGGTGAGGACAACCCTGAATGATGTCTCAGAAGGCTGGGAGGTATTTGTCCAGACTATACTAGGTAGAGGGACACTTCCACCTTGGGATGAGATGTGGGTGGCTCTTCGCCAAGAAGAGATCAGATGGTAGTCAAAGGTGGGAAGCAGTGGCAAGGGGATCAGAGTCAAGCAGGAGGAGGAGGATGTTGCCCTAGCATCTGAGGTAAAGCAAGAAAAGGGGAAGAAGAAGGATCTCTCCAAGATCAAGTGCTTCTACTGTGGGGAGCTGGGTCATTATGCGACCTAGTGTCCAAAGAAGAAGAGTAAGGAAGAGTCTTCCGCGACTAAGGCAGCGCCAACAAGGGTAGACAAAGAAGTGGAGATAGACGATGACTGTGCCATGAGTGCACATGCACCACTTGGGCGGAAGTGGGGAGACATCGAGCTGTAGTCAGGCGGACTATAAGCGATGAGGGGCAGGATCCTCGAGGTACCCAGCTTCTTGGATTAGACCTTGCTACGGGAGCCTCAAAGAGGAGTAGCAAGACTGGCTGATGTGGGTAGAGACAGATGCAAATGAAGCGACAGAGAGAGCTACAGTGCAGGAGTCTCGGGACAGCGCCAAGCTAGCAGGCTGCAGTAGTGCGAGAGGCACAAGAGTGTTGCACCAGTGCAGGATGGCACAGAGAGGTGTGCAACGGTGCAAGAAGTAGGGAGTTGTTGCAGCAGCGCAGAGGTCAGAGAGGGAGCACTTGTCAGTGATAGAGGGAGCTTCAGCATCAGGAGGGTCTCTAGCCCAATAGAGAGGTCAAAGTTGGGAGATCAGTTACTTACTTCTCAGTAACTGAGTTGCAGTGCAGCAGTGGGCAGCACGATGCAACATGATGAGAGGAGTTGCAATGCGGATGCAGTGTTGGGAGAAAGGACCAGCAGTAGCACGGATGTAGAGAGAGTTGTCACACAGATGCAGCAGTGGCAGTGGCCGAACCATGGGCAGCAGTACATGATACAACAATGCAGAGGATGATGGGCAGCAGGCCTAGCATCAGCACAGGGACCGATGCCAGATGATCAAAGTAATACTCACTAAGGAGCATTACTAGAGCATAGTCCTCGCTAAGAGGGAGTGTTGATTTGTGGTAGCATTGGATGTGCTCTAGCCATGAAATTTGGTGGAGTGGTTGGGGCACATGAGATCTCCAATACCCAGAAAGGATTTGGGAAGATTCTAAACAGTTCATGAGATATTAAAATAATTAATATTTTTAATGGAGTCCCTAAGTCTAAACTTCGGGAAATTAATATATTAATGTGGATTATATAAAACTGTGTTAGAATGGTCCAAAAGACATGGATCAAGCCAGATCTAATCTTAGCCGTTGATTAGGGACTTAATCTCGGCCATTGATATGTCAATGAGAAAAGTATAAGAGGGGGCTTGAGGGTCACTTGGAGTGTACACCAGATGACCAGTCATTCTATTCTCTAGAGCGGGGTTTGCTAAGAGAGATAGAATCAATGATCGGAGTTGCAGTTGAGGGGCATTGAGTACAGAGAGACAGAGAGGCAGAGATAGTGTCGGGAGAGCAGCACAGGAGCCAGAGAGTGATGCAGAAGTAGCCAGGGCTCACGCAGGGCCACGCAGAGGCAGCTGGGAGCTGCGCAATGCTTCAGAGAGGCCAGCGTTGTTGACACAGAGGGCCAGAAGGCTGACGCAAGTCCATTCAAGATGACGCAGGGCCAGCGCTGGGCAAAGAAAGGCTAAGGCAGTCCAGAAAGGTAGATGTTGGGGTTTCTAGGGCAGATTGGAACTGAGGAGCTGCCAAAAGGTTTATCTGGGGTTTCAGCCAGGGCATTTGTCTCAGACTGAGAGGTACTACAGTCAAGGAAATTCTCTGTTGGGTAAGTTGGATTTGGCACCCAGATTGTACTCTGAAATTGCTTAATAAGAAAACCCTCAGATAGCTGCACCGGTTTTCCCGCATTGGGTTTTTCAAGGGACATTGATCCAAAAATAATGGTGTCATTTTGTGTGCTTGTTTCTGTTTCCTTCAGTTGATGATCTGTAATATGTTGAGCATGCACTAGTGTTTATTTTCAGTATTTACATTGTAAATAACTTGTTAAGTAACGGAACAAGTAGGTAGGAATAAATTAGTAAAGTGCATGGAGCGTTTCTAACTGGTAGACTTAGAAACTTCAACAGTAATCTCCACAAGCCCTTGTTTGTCCCTAAAGTGTATGAACTTCTCTCTGTACAACGGCTTCGTCAAAATATATGTTGTTTCTCATCAATGGGGATGTACTCGAGCCTTACTACTCTTCTCTACACCATGTCTCGGATGAAGCGATACTTGATTTCAATGTGCTTTGACCTGTTATGGAACATTGGATTCTAATGAAAGCTTCACACAACTTTGATTCTCACAGTATATCATGATCAATTCCAACTCTTGGTCAAACTATTCTACAAATTTTTTTTGAAGCCACACTACTTTGGTACAAGCTTCATTGGCTACGATATACTCTGCTTCTGCAGTGTTGAGTGTGACAGATATTTGCTTCTTGCTCATCCAAGATATCATAGCGGAGCTCTAACTGAAGCATACTCCTAAAGTGCTCTTCCAGTCTTATGTGCTTCCTACCCAATCAGAATCTGTATATCCCTACAGTTGTACATCATTGTTTGAGACATATCTCAAACCATAATTTATAGTACCACGATGATAACTCAACATGTGTTTTGCTACAATCCAATGCTCATGTTTTGGTCCTACCTAGAATTGGCTCAATGTTTTCATTGCAAAGCAAATGTTCGACCTGGTATTAACCAAATACATTAACGAGCCAATCAACCGTCGATACATGGATGGATCTACCAAGTTGGATTCAGAGTCTCTCAACTTCTTCAAATTAGTCACCATGGAAGTTGCCATGGCCTTACAATCCATCATGCCAAACTTCTGAAGGATCCCAATAACATACTTTCCTTAACC
Organism: Pinus tabuliformis; assembly: GCA_031772625.1. Classification (NCBI taxonomy): domain Eukaryota; kingdom Viridiplantae; phylum Streptophyta; class Pinopsida; order Pinales; family Pinaceae; genus Pinus; species Pinus tabuliformis. The sequence goes on along the minus strand of CM062814.1, from coordinate 626,881,380 downwards.
AAGGAAGATTTCACTAGGGTTTTCCATACTTTAGTTCCAAATAATAATGCATCAAGCCAAGATCCTTCATGTCAAACTCAGAGGCCAACTACCTCTTACACTAAATGATGAGAGGTTCAACACCTGTCAAAAACAAATCATCAACAAGTAGCAGTAAAATCATAGGTGCATTATTCACAACCTTGAAGTAAAGGTTTGGGTCAACATCACTCTTGGTAAATCCAAGTCTCGTCAAGTAGCTATAAATTCGAGCATACCAAGCTCTTGGAGCTTGCTTGAGTCCATACAAGGCCTTCTTTAACCTACAAATGTGAGACTCCTTTCCATGCACCTCAAAACCTTGAGGTTGCTCTATGTACAACTCTTCCTCAATTACACCATTGAAGAAACCAACCTTTACATCCATCTGATGTAAATTCCAACCCAACGAAGCAACAAGAGAAATAATAGATCTAATGGAGGTGTACCTAGAAACTAGAGCAAAAGTCTCATCATAGTCTTCTCCCTCTTTCTCGGAGATCCCTCTAGCCACAAAACATGCCTTGTATTTGTCAATACTTACATTTGTTGTTAGAAATGTAACTAGTTTCGGTCCTCATAATTGTTGTTGTACTCATTTCAATATGTATATCTTATGTAACAAACAAAAGAAGAAATAAAAATTGTTATTTAAAAGCATGGGTTTCATGCTTCTTATTGATGGTATTCTAGGTAAAAGCATGTTCTTCATGCTTCTAGGGTTTGTTAGGTCATAGGATTTATTGTCATGAGTCAAGAGAGTCAACATCATGTTTATAAGACCCTTCTGGGCAAAATGTAATTGGAAAAGCAATTAATTTTGAGTCTAGAAGGTCCTGGAAACCTCCAAAGAACAAGTCGGCCCTGAAAACTTCAAGTCGGCCTAAAGGAGGGAATTCGACCCCTTGGAAAGGCTATATATAGAAGCAAATTCGACCTCATTTGGCACTCACTCACACATAAGTTCGATCTATAAGGAAGAAGTTCGTTTTGAAGCTAGGAAAGGCAAGAAAGGAAGATAGAAGGTCTACAAGGAAAGGAGAACCCAAGAATAAGGAAGAAAGTCTGTTTTTGGGATTTACCTTTCCCACACATGTGAAATCTAGGGTTTCTGCAACTTCTAGGAAGTCTGAAATTGCAGGTCCAAATTGCAGGACATAAAGTTGCAGTATCAAGTTGCTCAAAGAACGAATACTCTGTTTTTGACCTCGTCGGCCTTGGGAAGATCTGTCTCGCTCAAAGGAGTATCCCTTGAAGAACTGTCTTGTGCTAGAATTAGGGTTTCTGCAACAGTTGCATGGCCGAAGTTGCAGGGTGGAAATAGGGGTTGAAGTTAAAGTTGAATGTTGGTTGAAGCAATATTGAGCTTTGTTGATCTTATCCTATTGGAAGGACTTCTTGTAGGGTTGGCTTGGTACTTGGAGGAGGACCTGATCTAGGGTTTGGGTCTTTATTGTCTCATTTGAAGCAGATTCTATAAGAAGAGAAGAGAAGAGATTTTTTGGGTTCCCCTTGGAGAGGTTTTGCCTTGGTTTGGAGCCTAATTTTTGTGTCCATTGTCTTTATTATTTTGCTCTTGATAATTGTTTGATGAAGAAGAACTAACAAAGAAAACACAAAAGGATAAATAAAGTTCACAAGCAAATATTAAGGTTAAGGAAAATCGGAATTAATAGTTGCCATATTGCATTTTCCAACATGGTATCAGAGCTAAGTTGAATAAGAAGGCAACTGGAAGGATCATTTTGTGGACACAAGAAGGGTTTACTAAGGGGAATCACTTGCAGAAGACTACATCAATCCCTCATCAAAGGAAAGCCTGAAGAGGAAGGATTACAAGAAGGTTGTTGATCTCTCTTGAAGGAAAATTATTTGGAAAGCATCTTTGAAGGAAGCATCAAAGGATCTTGGTATCATTTCATTATTCTTTGAAGTTGTTGAAGTCTCTTTGAAGATCTTGAAAGCCTCAAGACAGTTTGAGACATCATCAGAAAAGGAAGACTCTTGATTGACAAGTAAGTATCATATTTTTATTATATGTTTGAATCTAGAGTTCATATGGGTTCTTTCTGCAAGGAAAGCAATAAGCTGATTGGCTCAACAAATTTCCTAACATGGAAGAAAAGAATTGACCTGGCACTTATAGAACATGAAGTAATGGAATATGTTATGGTGAAGTTACTAAACCTAGCAAAGACAAGACTCAAGAACTAGCAAAATACAAGAAAGGAGAAGTAAGGGCACAAAGGATCATTGTTGAATCCATTAAGGATCCTCTTGTTCCATTTATTGCAAATTTGAAGACTTCTAAGGCTATGTATGACAAGCTAGTAAATTTGTACTCTGTAAGTACATCAGGACAAAAGATGTCTTTGAGAAATAAACTATATAAAATGAAGAAATCAAAGGATGAGGACATGGCATCCTTTCTAATGAAGATCTCTCAATTAAGAGATCAGTTGCAGGGGCTTGGGGAAACAATTTATGATTCTGAAATGACCATATGTGTACTAAATGCCTTGCCACCATAATGGAGCAATTTTGCAACAAGCATTTACTCTAAGAAAGACTCAACTCCTTTTGATGAGTTGTGGGCTCAATGCATCTTGGAAGAAACTAGAATCAAGGCAAAAGATGATATCGAATCAGATGAACATTCTCAAGCCTTTATTGCAAGAACCAAGAAGTTGAAGAAGGGAAAGTTTGGAAAGTCCAAGAAGAAACTAGATATGTCCAAGGTTCAATGCTTTAAATGCAATGAATATGGACACTTTAAGAGGGACTGTCCAAACAAGCAGAACAACAAAAGAAAGGAAAGAAGCGAGGCTCACATAGTTGAAGAAATGGGAGAACCTGAGAAGAAGTCGAAGAAAGAAGATGTCAAAGATCTTTACTATTGAAGAAGGCATCCTCTTTGTCAGGTTCTTTGTAAAGTTGGTAATTCCTTTTGGATAGCATGCATTGTTGTCTACTCTCAAAGAGTCTTGATTTTGTATGGCATCATAGATAGAAGCATGTGATAGTAGCATATTTAGACTCTAGAGTCTACTTGATTGAGTTGCTTTGTAGGAATCATCTAGTCTTTAAAATTGGACCATTTTGCATATCATTATTCATCCAGGCATTCTCTAATATTATGTTAGAGGTAGTCATTTTGCTAAGGTGGATCATCATGATCTTATAAGAACCATCATTTTGGAAGGTTCTTGGAAGAAGCATTATGACAAAGTTAGTATACATTCCATATAGTATGGAAACAATACTTTTAAGGAATGCAATTGGTCAAGTTGCAGGCTCATTATAAGACATATAGCTAGATGATTGAGTGAAAGCATAGAAATGCATATTTGAAGTAACTCTTAGGTAGGATTCATACAAAACCCTGTAAAATAAGTTGGTATGTTTATATGATGGTGAACATGTGTGATGGAGAAGGGAAAAAAATTGGCCTTTGGTTTATCTTGCAAGACCTTTTGCTGCAAATTCATTTCCATTAAATAAATTGATGGGTTCACCACTAGCTGTGACGTTATTGTCTGTAATTATTTCAGTTTTTGGTCCAAGTGTGCTACCTGTTGAAATTTCTAAGTCTGACACATTAGAAATCCCTACTGCATTATCTGGTTTATTATCTCCTACTTGTTCTTTCAATTAACAAGTTATTTATCAATATAAATACCGAAATAAACACAAATGCAGCCTTCACACATATACAAATCAGCAACTGAAATAAACTGAGACAACACAAGGGACACCGTTGTTTTTGGAAAATCATCCCCGGAAAAACCCAATGCGGGAAAACCAATGCAGCAGATATGAGGGTTTTATTATTATGCAGTTTTCTGAATACAACTAGGGTGCCAGAAATGGTTCACCCTTCAGAGATTTTCCTTGGCAGAAGTACCTTTCTTTGGAGACAGATATTCCGGCTAATCAGCAACCGGATGAATAGCCTCATAGTGACTTCAACTGCTTCCTTAGCTGGACAGCGAAATTTTCTCCAAGCTACCCTCAGGAACTGCGTCACCCTCCAGAGACTGCGTCACCCTCTATGGCTCTGCGTCAGCTAACCAACTCTCAGTCTTCCCCACGAAAATTCCTTAGCGCTGCCTCTTCAGCGCAATGTCAGCTCTATAGCCTTCTACGCTGCCTCTTCAACGCAATGTCAGCTCTGTAGCCTTCTACGCTGCCTCTTCAGCGCAATGTCAGCTCTGTAGCCTTCTACGCTGCCTGCGTCAACCTCTGCTGCCTCTACGTCAGCCTCTTGGCCCTCTGCGTCTTCTGTGCTGGCCTCCTCAGCCTCTGCGTCAGCCTTCCAAGGCTCTGTGCTGTCTCTACGGCACTCTCTCTGCCTCTCTGCTATGTATTCTTGGCCTTTTGCCGAACTGCCCCTCACTGCAACAGATCACTAACTCGATTTCTCAGCAAACCCTACCCCAAAAAATTGAATTCTTGATCAACTTGGTGTATTTCCAACTGACCCTCAAGCCTCCTCTTATACTTTTCTTGTTGACGATTCAATGGTCGAGATTAAGTCCCTAATCAACGGCTAAGATTAGATTTGGCTTGATCCTCGTTATTTAGAACTTTGTCACCCATATTAAATTAATACACATTAATATTTTATTTTTCCTAAGGTTAGACTTAGGGTCTCATTAAAAATATTAATTATTTTAATATCTTTCCATCCGAGTGGAATTTACCCAAACGATTTCTGGGTCTTGGAGATCTTATGTGCCTTAGCCTCTCCACCAATTTTTATGGCTAGAGCACATCCGATGCTACCAAAAATCAACACTACCCCTTGAATCTTTTGTTAATAAAGGAGGAGAATCTCATGTGCAATTCCATACGCCATACAATCAAGAATGCCAACCAGATGTTCTATTTCAGTTTTTCAAGAATAATCTCGTCAAATGGTGTTTGTGTATCTATGATTATTCTACCAATTCAAGGCTAGATCTTTTGCTTGCCTTCCTGGAGGATGCTTATTTCCAAAGCCAGTGGGATTGGATTTTTGGTTGTGCAGCAGAAGTGGAGAATGAGTCTGTTGAAGAGGATGTTAAGAATTTAAGAAGTTATCAGATTACTTTGTTGGCTACTCTGATGGAGAAAGTGAGGTACAAGTTCACTGACAAGAAAGTGTTGAAAAAGCCATATGGAATGTTATGCTTTGAAGCTAAGAACTGGTATTCTATGAGATTAGATGTGGTAGCTATTGCCATTGCTCATCGTACCAATTTGAAGAACCCTTCATGTGTTCAGTTTTTATGATATGTCCTTGGGGGAGCAAAAGAGGATCTAGTATTACTTATTTCCAAGGAATCTCACCCTGTTCAAAATAAATATAGATGATTAGAAGCCGTGGAAGAACTTGCTCCAGTGCATCTGAGATATATCACAGAGATTAGCGTGAACAAACCGCACTCCATAGAAATTCAAGAAATGGCGAACATAAGCTATTTAACACAACGAAGTGCATGGACCACAAACAAAAGCAGTGCACTGGTTTTAACCATACCTCATGTCTAGGACTCCAACATAAACGTTGTGAGTGGTTTTTTCATTCTCTGGTACATGATAAGCCCTAATTACCACCCTTACTCAGAGACAAACCCTGTCGCTATCCACTCACCCGACAAACCCTTTCGCCGCCATACTCACTACTGACAACCTGTCTCCCGAACATATGCTTTCCCTGTCGCGTACATCATAGTCACCGTCTCCTGCGACTTATTCAACGCCAGGTCCACTCGTTACACCAAATCACCATGAGATTCGTTCGTTCCCCAACTAGGTCCACTCATTACACCGAATCACCACGGCTTGTGTATGTTTCCCACCCACGAGTTCCATATCATTAGTACTAGGTATGTGGTTAAAAGTTATAGTTAGAGTTGCATTAAAAGTTATAGTTTAATATTAAGTTATAATTATATAGTTTATAACTATATAATTATTTACTTCAATTATACCAATCTATAAAAAAAATAATGATAATAATAAAAAATTAATTGAAATAGAAAGTAAAAAAAAAATTGTAGAGTATATAATATAATATATATATATAAAGATTATAGAAAAGAAAAAAAGGGAAGAGTCAATATAAAAATAATATTAAAAAAAACCTAGTTCCAAAATAATATTACCAGCGAATTATACATGTTGAGGTACCAGTGACCAGTTACACTCAAAAATGACATGAGTAAAGTGAAGGAAATTGTTAGCAATTAAAGTGAAGAAAATTGTCAACGATAAAGCTTTGAGGACAAAGCTTATGAAGAAAGGGGCAATGTTACAAATATAATTTATATAAAAATAGAATAAATATAAATGAAAGAATAGTAAATCATAATTGTAGCTAATTAATGATTAAGAGGCATGTCCCTAAGGACATGACCATTCATGAATGGGCACCTGCCTAGGTATATAAGCGGGCCCTCATTGTAACATTCATCATATAAATAAAAATATTATTTTAAATACATTTCTGTATTTTAACATTTAAAGCACAACAACTTAGAGTTTTGCTGCTACAGAGGGAGTGTGAAATGTAACTAGTTTTGGTCTTCATAATTGTTGTTGTAATCATTTCAATATGTATATCTTATATAACAACCAAAAGAAGAAAGAAGAGTTATTATTTAAAAGTATGGGTTCCATGCTTCTTATTGATGGCCTTCTAGATAAAAGCATGTTCTTCAAGCTTCTAGGGTTTGTTAGGTCATAGGATTTATTGTCATGAGTCGAGAGAGTCAACATCATGTTTATAAGACCCTTCAGGGCAAAATGTAATTGGAAAAATAATTAATTTTTGAGTCTAGAAGGTCTTGGAAACCTCCAAAGTACAAGTTGGCCATGGAAACTTCAAGTCAGCCTAAAGGAGGGAATTTGACCCCTTGGAAAGGTTATATATAGAAGTAGATTTGACCTCATTTGGCACTCAATCACACACAAGTTCAATCTCTAAGGAAGAAGTTCGATCTGAAGTTCGGAAAGGCAAGAAAGGAAGAGTGAAGGTCTTGAAAGCAAGGAGAATCCAAGAAGAAGGAAGAAACTATGTTTTTGGGCTCTATCTCTCTCACAAGTGCGAAATCTAGGGTTTCTGCAGCTTCCAAGAAGGCCAAATTGCACGTCTGAATTGCAATATATCAAGTTGTTGGAAGAACGAATCCTTTTTTTCGACTTCGTTGACCTTGGGAAGATTTGTCTTGTGCCACAATTAGGGTTTCTGCAACAACTATGTGGCTGAAGTTGCAAGAGGAATTTGTGGGGTCAAAGTTGGGGTTGAAGTTGTAGTTGAACGTTGGTTGAAGCAAGATTGAGCTTTGTTGATGTGATCCTATTGGAAGGACTTCTTAGAGGGTTGGCTTGGTACTTAGAGGAGGACCTGGTCTAGGGTTTGGGTCTTGATTGTCTCATTTGAAGCAAATTCTATAAGAAGAGAAGAGAAGAGATTTTTTGGGTTTTCCCCTTGGAGGGGTTTTGCCCTGGCTTGGAACCTAATTTCTATGTCCACTGTCTATATTATTTTTCTCTTGATAATTGTTTGATGAAGAAGAACTAACAAACAAAACACAAAAAGATAAATAAAGTTCACAAGCAATTATTAAGTTTAAGGAATATTGGAATTAATAGTTGCCATACTGCATTTTCCAACATCTGCAACATGCTTGATCTTGTATATCCACTTGGAAGTCACCACTAACTTCCCTTCAGGTCTTGACATAGTCTCCCATACATCATTCTTCATGATGGATTGATATTCCTCCATCATAGCATCCTTCCATACTTGTTGGCTAGTTGCTTCTTCACAATTGGAAGGTTTTGCATCAATAAGGTTATTCATAAATGATAAGAGTTGCATAAATAGATAATCTTTTGGGTTTCTTACTTTCTTTGGATGTGCCATGTGGAACTGCATGTTCTTCTACTTCTTCCAATGTAGATCTAAGCCATGCTAGCCTCTTCTTGATCTCAGGAACAATAACTGGTTCTATAGGTTCACAAGGCCCTTTGGGTTATCTAGGATGTCCTGAAGAACTTGAACTTTCTTCCTTAGAAGCCTCATGTGGAAACTTCCTTATACTTCCAATATGCAACCTTCTCATCAAATGTAATGTCTCGACTGACCTCAATCTTTCGCCGCTTTGGAATGTAGATTTTATAAGCCTTTGATGATTCACTATAACCAACAAATATTCCTTTCTTTCCTAAAGGTTCTAGCTTCTTCCTCTTATCCTTAGGAATATGGATGTAAACTAGGCAGCCAAAGATTCTCAAATGCCCAACCTTTGGCTTTTGTCTAGTGAACGCTTCTTCAGGAGTCATATCTTCCAGAATTTGATGAGGACTTCTATTTTGAATATATACAATTGTCAATGATGCTTCTCCCCATAAGAACATAGGCAAATCTTGATCATGCATCATAGCCTTGACAAATTCTTTCTTTCTGCCACTCCATTCTATTACGGGTTATAAGGGACAATCAACTCCCTCTTAATCCCAACTTCTTTACAAAAGGCAACAAGTTCTTTTGAAGTGTATTCTCCTCCATTATCATATCTTAATATCTTGATCTTCTTTCCTGTCAAGTTCTCTACTTCAGCCTTGAATTCTTGAAATTTGGTGAAGACTTCGTCTTTGGTCTTCATGAGATAGATCCACATCTTACGAGAGAAATCATCAATGAAGGTTGTTGTCGCGCAAACTGGCACGACAACGCTCAGACCGGGGGCTGTCACTCTGATCCCCGGTCTCTCCGTTTAAGCCTATCTCCCGCGGCTAAGGGGGGTAGTCCCTGGAAAAGATGGAGGCCAACTGCCAAGCAGTTGGGCTGGGAGACGAGGTGCACGATTGAAATAAGCACTGAAAATGATTTGATGAATTGAGCAGACCAGTGCCCTAGAAGATCTAAATGATTACTAGCTGGATGATATAAGAACGAGAGCCACAGACAGCAATCATCAGATAAAGAGAGCGACGCTTTAGATATCTAGTAAAACCACAACGCTCTTCAAGCAACGATATCCAGCAAACTAAGAGAGATAAATTGCTTTAACAACAGTGAAACCAGATATTTGCTTTGTGTTCAGATCTCGATGTGAAAGATAGGCAATGATAAGCAACTGAAGATGACAAAATAATTTTCCAAACTTTTTTTTTATAGGGCGAAAATTTAAAATAAAAAATACATCAAACCCTAAAAAATAAAAATTTTTTTTTTTTTTTTTTTTTTTTTAGTTGCATTTAAATAAAAAAATAAAAAATAAAAATAAAAAAAACAAATATATACAAAAAAAAAAATAAAAAAAATAAAAAATAAAAAAGATTTTTATTTTTTAGGGTTTGATGTATTTTTGATTTTAAATTTTCGCCCTATAAAAAAAAGTTTGGAAAATTATTTTGTCATCTTCAGTTGCTTATCATTGCCTATCTTTCACATCGAGATCTGAACACAAAGCAAATATCTGGTTTCACTGTTGTTAAAGCAATTTATCTCTCTTAGTTTGCTGGATATCGTTGCTTGAAGAGCGTTGTGGTTTTACTAGATATCTAAAGCGTCGCTCTCTTTATCTGATGATTGCTGTCTGTGGCTCTCGTTCTTATATCATCCAGCTAGTAATCATTTAGATCTTCTAGGGCACTGGTCTGCTCAATTCATCAAATCATTTTCAGTGCTTATTTCAATCGTGCACCTCGTCTCCCAGCCCAACTGCTTGGCAGTTGGCCTCCATCTTTTCCAGGGACTACCCCCCTTAGCCGCGGGAGATAGGCTTAAACGGAGAGACCGGGGATCAGAGTGACAGCCCCCGGTCTGAGCGTTGTCGTGCCAGTTTGCGCGACAACAAAGGTCACATAGTATAAAGATACTCCAAGAATTTTCACTGACATAGGACCACATAGATCATGATGAATTAGATTTGATATTTCTTTGGATCTACCATCACTACTTGGAAATGTCTTCTTGATATTATTTCCAAGTGCACAACCATTACATGCACCTTCATGGTCTATCTGCAATTCGGGAATGCCTGAAACCAATTGATTTAAAGAAATCAATGCTCAATAATGAAGGTGACCATATCTCCTATGCCAGAGTTCACTTGGATTGATTTCATCATGTACTAAAGCTTGAGCTGGTTGACCCAAGAGTCTATACAATCTTCCTTCACGAATTCTAAAAACTCTAGCATCGTCTATACTAGAAACTTTAGGCCATACAAGTACTTTGCCATCAACAAAAGCTACTCTATCTCCTTTATCTTCTAAACATGAAATAGATACTAAACTCTTTCTCAAACCTGGTACATATAGCACATTGTTGAGATGAACATTGTTATCAAATTCTAGCTCAATAGATGTCTTTCCAATTCCTTTGACTGCATATTTGTAGTTGTCTCCAAGATCTCCTCTTTAAGATAGTCTTCTTTCCATCATGCTACTGAGATTGCTACAATCTCGTCATATGTCTTGAAGCACCACTATCTACCAGCCACATATCATCATCATTTGCAATAGAACCTGTTAGAGTAGAAAAGTAAAAGAAATCCTTGTCACCTTTAGACTTCTTTGGATGTTCATCATCAATGTCAGTTGCAGAAGCATGTTGTTTTCCTTTTCTCTTTCTATCATTCTCTCCTTCAGGACATTGATTCATGTAGTGACCAAATCTGTGACAGTGATAGCATTGAATCTTTGACATGTCTTTCTTTCCTTGCGGAGCAGGTCTTCCTTTTGGTTTCTTATTTTGGAAACCAAACTTCTTTCCTCCATTCTTCCTTTTGAAGAATGCTGCAAATGATTGAGAGCTTTCTTCCTTTCTCTCTTGAGATAAGCCTTGATTTTTATTGAGCACAAGAGGTCCATTGTTCTTCAAAAGAGGGAATATCCTTTCTGCTACTTTATACCAACGATAAATGCATCCCATGATCTAGGTAGTCCATTAGCTATTGTAGCTACAAGTTCCTTCTCAGAGATAAATTCATCAATTGCTTGAAGTTGGTCCCTTATTTCAGAGATTCTTACAAAATATGAAGCCACAATGTCGTCATTTGTAATCCTCCCCTCACGAAGGTCATTCTTTAGACTCATGACTTAACCAATGTTGTTGACTATGAATAGTTTGGTTAGGGCATCCTACATTTCCTTTGAAGATTCAAGCTTTGTAATATAGGGAATTAATTGATCCCTAATGGAATCCACAATAAGACTCATAACATTGATATCATCTTCCTTGAACTTCTCCTTTCTTGCATTATCTGTTGGTTCAACAACTTTACCCTTCACAATATCCACTTTGTTCTTTGCAAGAATAAGATCAATTCTAGTCTTCCAAGCTCTGGAATTTGAAGCACCTTCTAACTTTTTCTTTGATTTCATAGAAGAAGCCATGGATGTAGATCAACAAAGACTTCAACAATAGTGATCTCAATGTAGAGTTTCTTCAAGAGTGATCTCAGTGTTCCTTCCTTCACCAAAGCTCTAATACCATGTTGATTTTTCAAGTGCAATAGATACAAACACAATATTTCTGAAAACTAATAATTACTTCTAATGATGTCGATCTTCTTTTAATTTTTCCAATATATCACTAACCAAATATAATTTAGAAATTCAACCATATAAAAGCAATAGAATAATAGAGATCACAATGCACAAAGAGAGAACATGATTTACCCTGGGAAAACCCACTAAGGAGAAAAACCCAACAACCCTTTCAATAAAGAAATTCCTCTATTTAACAAGAGACGCACCTAGACCTCTAATCAATAACTAGGTCAAATTGACCTTTAACAATCCTATGGTCAAACCATCCAAGCCAAGCTTTCCAATGTAATCCAACATGTCACTCTACTGATCTGCCCTAGGCTGAATTTCGGCTTCCTAGAAACTGCTAAAACCCAGGAATTTCGCCCCCTTGCAATTGCCCAAAATTTTGGCCCCTACAACAGAACTTTCCAGAAAATATGTGAATTGGAGAGAGAGAAAGTCCTTCCAAACATACGAGCTAGGAGAGAGAGAAAGAGATGATTTCGTCCTTCTTCGTCCTCTTTATTCTTCTTGTCCTTTGCTTAGATGCCTAGAAGATGCTTGAGAGAAGTCAAATTGGTGACTTGAGGAAGAGGTCGAGCCATATTTTTATAGTGATCTGCTTGGGTCAAATGTATGTGACTTTGCCTAGGCCAACTTGACTTGGAGAGAGGCCGACTTGACAATTTTTGGAGCCAAAATTTCAAAATCAAAAATTTAAAAATTCAAATTTTCTTCCTTATAAAAAGTTCGAAAGGACATGACTCAAAAATATAATTTTCTTTTTACTCTAGCTTGAAGAACATGCTTTACAATAATCAATATAAATACATCAAGGGCCAAAATATGCATTATGAAGACCAACCTTAGTTACAAAATTCAACACATTCTACACTAGATCCACCATTATGCTGACTCGCTAATCAATACAGATCGCTATCCTTACCTCACTTATTTTTTGTCATAGGCCATATACACTTCCAACACTTTTAATCAAGCTCATTGTTGGTTTGCAAAGGTCACTTGTCTATTTTAGTTGGTTGGAATCTCAATGGACCATCCCTGCTGGAACAAACAAAGTTCGTTCTTCATGTTAAATACTCCAGAAGACTTGGAATATAAAGATCTCCATTGAGATACACAAATATATATTAAAATGTATGAATAAGAATGATGATACAATTGAGAGTGAGGGCCCTGCTTATATGCCAAGCAGGTGTCCCTCTATGAACGGTCATCTCTCCTTAGACATGCCTCTTTGTTTATCTAATTATTACTTATTTACATATCATTATGTTTATTATTTATTATCTATATTTATTACTTTTACATAAATTATATTCATAACACCTGTCATTCTGATACTCTCTTTATGTCCCTAGTCAACTATTACTCTCTTAATTCCTCTTGGGCAGTTTTGGGTCGGTTCCCATCGACTTAGGGGTCAAGACAAATGATCATATTGCACAGGACAACAAGATCTGCTAAATCAACCATCATGAGGAAACTGAGATAAAGGAGCACTTTATCTAGAGGTGTGCCATATATTACAAGATTAGAGGGTGGTTTTGCTGTCTTTTTAGGGAGGCTCAGAATTCTCTCCATTTTCTTTTGTTTCCTAGATGAGATGTCTAGCCTTATACATGCTGGAGGCCCTTGGCCTAAAGATATCACTCTATCCGACCACCCCTACCCAAATGGTCACCTCCAAGATGATCACTTTGTTCCTTCCAGTGGTCACATCAGACAAAGGCACCAAGTGACAGGTATACAGTAACAAGCAAATGTGGGTTTTATATTTATTTTATAAGAGCAGTCATTGTGTTCCCACTTTTTATTCTGCACTATTGTACTTCGCAATTCCTTTGACCTATTTGTTGTCATCTTGTTGGACATTAATAAAATTTGTATCTTTTGTTAACTTATCTGCATGAATTTTGCTGAAAAGTTCTATTTGGTTTAAGTCAATTTTTTTGCAGGCGACAAAGTAGGATGTGAAAACATCAGAAATCATACACATTTCTAGTTGGTATATATATATATACCAACTATATATATATATATATATATATATATATATATATATATATATATATATATATATGCATGCAAACTGTCATGTCTGAATCCTAATTGATTTTCCTTTGAACAACTGCAATACAGACCAAACCCTAAAGAATGCTTGTTTGCTCTTGGAGAACCAGCATCAAATCAGATATCAAAATGACAAAAATAGTTAGTATCATTGAATTCCCTATAGCTTTGCATTACTTAGAAGCCTTAGGAGAAAATAACAGAGTTGCTAATCTAACCTACTTTGCTCCATGCATTGAGAAGGCTGGACTTCCCTACATTTGGCCTTCCAATGATTGCAACCTGTGCCAAATTGAAAAACTTGTATCAGAACCTAGACAAACAGAAATTCAGAAAAAAGAACACATTTTGATAGAGACTACTGAATGGCAATTTAGGTTACCTGCAAAATAAGATGATACAATTAAAATAACAATGTTTCAATATTTTTCTTACATGTATTACAAAATGCACACTTTGTACTTATGGACACTTTGGTGGGGGGCATTGCAACACCAGTTACCTATGCATTCAGGTGGATTATACAATGCCCAAAAGGAGAGATGTTTTGCCCAAGGGAAAGAAGAACAGCCTGTCACCCCTCAATTTTATAAGGGTTACACTTGTGATTTCATCACAACATATGAGCTACAACATCATTCCCATAGAATTTTTTATGGATTGGGGTGCACATCTTCATATTATTTGATTGGGATGGTAACATGTTGGACAAGATTCTTTTCTCCTTAACAGATTGTCATGTTTGATGGATCATTAAGTCGCACTCTTTTAACAATGCATGTATCATTTTGATGGATCAGCTTCTTCTTCTTGATGAAGTACTTGCACCATAAATTACATGATCTATCTGTTGAAATTTGGGGCAGCTTCGGAATGAATTTCCCCAAAGGAAAAGCCAAATGACCCCAAGGAGAAACCATCTTGACCCAAAAGAGAATTTAATTTGGATAAAGGAAAATTATTGTTTGGCACTCCTCTCTTTATTATTTGATGCAGTGTGGAAAAATTCGCGAAAAAATCAGGATTTAATCCTAAATTCCGATTTTTTCAGCCAGCTGATTAAATCGACCGACTTTTTCCCTCCCGGAAAAATCGGGAATAAATCATAATACTCCCAATTTTATTAGGAGTCGACCCAAAAAGTCATCCCTCATTTACCAGGCCGTGGATAGAAGGCCGAAAAGGGGAAAAACACACATTTGTTTGCTGTTTTTGCTCCCATTCGTCCATGTGGAGAGAGTAGTTGTTTGCCATTGCCCAAGAGGAGGAGATTTGCTAGTTTTGTGGTGGGGATTTGGAGATTTGTCCACTGTTCAATGTGAGAGGTTCAAAGTGCCGAATTGTTGCTGCTGCCAGGTATGTATTTTAATTTCTCTCTTAATCTTTGTTAAACAAATGGCTTCTTAAATATTTCTTTAATTCTATTAGTTTGTTTTTATCACTGTTGATAATATCGGCGATATATCGGCGATATTCGGAAATATCGCGATATTTTCGGCAAAACGATATATCGCCGAGAAAATATCGCGATATTTTCTGTTTTGAAAATATCGGCAAATATCGGCAAATATCGGAAAATATCGGCAAAATATCGCGATATTTTGAAAATATCGGCTATATTTAAAAATTTGAAAAAATTATTTTTTATGCTTGCCGATATTTTGCCGATATTTTTGCCGATATTGCCGATAAGATATTTTCTGGACCCTCGCCGATATTTTCCCGATACCGATATTATCAACACTGGTTTTTATCTTATTTTTGAATCAAAAAATTGTTTAGAATCTGGATTGGAGCAAAACTTCAACTTTCAAGAATCAAATGACAAAAATTCAAACCCTTGTTTAGTGAATCTGAGTATGTTCAAGTGAGTGAGAAGAGACATTTAAAATCTAAAATCAACAATAACATTTGTGTTTGCTTCTTATGTGATGGGAAATTTTTAATTTTTTTCAATTTTTTTTTTTGTGGCCAAGTTCATATTCAAGTTCAAAGTTTCAAACAAAATGCCAAGGCTTTTGGACCCTATGTGGGAATATGGTGAATCTGATACTATACCCAAATCTGGGAGGGTTAATAGAATGTATTTGACTTGCAAGTTGTATGGAAAGCATATGTCAGGGGGTGTCAACAAATTAAAATTCCATTTGGGGCAAATTCTGGGCAAAATGTAGACCTTTGCCCAAATCCATCTCTAGAAATCATCCGGCAGGCCATTCAATCGTTGATGGATAAAGAGGAGGGCAAAGACACTATGGCAGCACAAAAAATCCAACTTGTAGGAGCCTCAAGAGTGGGGGGAAGTGAGAGTGGTTCTTCAACATCACCTTCCACACCCATATGTCCCAACCCCTCAGTGTTCTCAACTTTTTTTGTTCCCAGAAGCACACCTGGTGCACAACCTGGCATCAAATTGGCACTTAAAGAAAAGGAAAAGGCAAAAGCTTACAGGTTGGTCAGTAAGTGTCTTCTATGGAGTGATGTTCCTTGCAACATTGCCAAGACAAACCCATTCTACCAACCTATGTTTGATGCTGTTGTTGTCATTGGCCCGGGGTACAAAGCCCCCACTTTTGCAGAATTGAGAGGGCCTCTTCTTCAAGATGAAAAGACTAATTGCACTTCTAGATTGAAGGAGTTTAGGGCATCATGGGAACACAATGGATGCACAGTCATGTCAGATGGTTGGACTGACCAAAAGGGTAGGACCCTTCTTAACTTCTTGGTTAGTTTTCCCAAGGGGACAATATTTATGAAATATGTTGATGCATCTGCACACATTAAAGATGCACGTTTATTATGTGAGTTGTTGGACATCTTCATTTAGGAACTAGGCCTAAGAAATGTTACCCAAGTCATAACGGACAACGTTGCAAATTATGTTGCATCTGGGAAGGTTCTTATGGAGAGGTATCCTAACTTGTTTTGGACACCTTGTGCTACTCAATGTATTGACTTGATATTGGAGGATATAGGTAAGATTCCTATTGTGAGGGATATTGTTGAATCATCCAGGAGCATAACAAAATTTATATATAATCATGCATCTGTGCTTAGCTTGATGAGAAGATTCACCAACAACAAAGAGTGGGTGCGTTCTGCCATTACACTATTTGCCACTACTTTTATATCTCTTCAGTCTCTCTTGAATTCTATGTGGGATGTAAAGAGCATGTTTCTTTCGCCGGATTGGCGTGCATTATCTATTAACCGCAAACCAGAGGGAGAGGGCATATGCAGACTAGTTTCATATGATCAGAGCTTTTGGGCAGGAGTAGAGGAGGTGTGTGCCATTTCAAAACCTTTGGTAAGGGTTCTTTGGTTGGTTGATGGAGACAAGCCCACAATGGGCTACTTGTATGAGGCCATGGATAGGGCCAAAGAAGCCATTCGTGCTTATTATGAAGATAAGGAAGACGAGGGGTTAGAGAAACAACAGGTCATATGAAGAGTGATTGATGAGCGATGGAACAATACCTTCCATCGCCCCATTCATGCTACAGGTATCTACCTCAACCCTGCATTTTCTTACGCCTGTGGTTTTATATTTGATGTCGAGGTGATGAATGGATTCTTCACTTATGTCTGAGCAAGAAAGTGAAAGTATTTCTAAAGAAATGGAGGTATATAGGATGGGAGGTGGCACATTTGGTTTTACCATGGCTATTAAGAATAGGACGACCAAAATGCCAGGTAAGCTTCAGTTTGTTTCAAACTTTCAAGTTTAGAATTTCAATGTTTTTTTTTATGTTTCTCATTTTTCTTTTAACTTGTAGATGCTTGGTGGACAAGCTATGGTGGCAGAGTACCCCATCTCCAAAAGCTTGCCATTTGAGTGCTCAGCCAAACATGCAGTTCCTCTGGGTGTGAGCGCAACTGGAGTGTATTTGACAAAATACACAACAAAAAGCACAACAGGTAAAAAAATTTCAAATTAAATTTTTTGAATTCATTTCATTATTTTTAATATTTAAATTTTAAATTTTCTAAGTACTAATTTACAATCTATGACCCTAATACAAATTGGAGTCCCAACGCCTCAATGACATGGTCTACGTCTACTACAATCTTCGATTATGGGTGAGACAACTTCAGAAACCTCCTGATGTGGAAGCCATCTCATTGGACAATATTGATACCACTGCTGCATGGAGGGTCGAGACTGAGAGGCCGACCATGGACTCAATCCCTGATTGGTTAGATGTGGATCCAGAGGAGGTAGCAGTTGCAGGGGAGGGAGAGCCAGAGGTAGAGGAGGAGGAGCAGCATCAGGGTCAGGAGGCAGAGTTGGATGAGGATGATGAGGAGGAGGTGACACCATCTAGGATGGGCAGCAACAACATAGGACAAAGGCCACCTCTTTTATCGGCTTCTAGAGGACGACTGAGTCCATTTGTATTTCCAAGGGCTGGGCCTTCTTCCTCTAGAGGAAAACGCAAAGCCATTCCCTATTCCCATAAAAGGGGCGGAGGATCTTAGTGACCGATAACTTTATGACATGTAGATGACTCATGATATACATTTATTATATTTTTTGTTGATATTTTGACTCTTGAGAGTTGAGACTCAGACAAGACTCAAGATATAGGAGTTGATTCACTATTTTGATATGTGATGTAGCACTAGACTTCATATATATATTATATATTAGCTTTCTTTACATGTTTATGTGGAAATGTATTTATTTGATGTTGTGGATACTCTACATGCTAAAAAAACAATAAAAAATGAATATTTTTGTATTTTTTAAAATTTGCCAACTTTTTCAAAAAACTCCCAACTTTAACAAGTTTTTCAATTTTTGGGCCCTTGCAGATTTAATCCCAACTTCGACTTTTTCCACATTGATTTGATGTGACAAATTTACTTGGGCAAATAATCATCAAGGCACTTATGAGCAAAATTGAATTTATGTTTTTCCATCCAAATTCTCAAGTCGGCATCATAATACTTCATGTTGGCCTGCCCAAAATCCAGGACCCTTTGCATGATCAAACTACTTTATGTACCCACTCAGCCTCCTCCAAAAGTCATGAATCATTTGTGGAAGATAGCGAGCTCCAAGGCATATGAATTTTCTGTGGCAAGCAAAAGTCTGAGGTCTGTAATTAAGGCAAAGTTTCTGAGGCTCCTAGACTGCAAGAGATGCGAAGTTCTGAGGCAGGCTCTGTGGCATTCCGATCTCATATATTCTTCTGAGGTTGGTGCGAAGATCTGAGGCTACAATTCCATGAAGAAGTACGAAGATTTGTGGTTATATTCTCTGTGATATGCAAGTTTTTTTCTATGAAATGCAGGCTTATTCTCTGTGGAAACTCGAGCCAGTTTGAGAACATAGTTTTGTGTGTATGCGAGCTGCCACTAATCTCTGAGTTTGGGCCAAAATCTTGTGAATGGAACAGGCCGAGAGGGATAGGTTGCTGGCCGAGATGTTAGGGACAATACTGTTCATATTTTGGAGTGTATTCTTTTCTTGAAACAGGGCCGAAATTTCAGTGAAAGCTACAGGAGGGTGTTGGCATTATGATTCAAGTGTTGTCCTTGATGGCAACTCACTCAGAGGATGGTACAAGTGCTCAGAGGTTGGTACAAGTGATGGCATCTTAATCAGAAGACAGATCTCAGTACAGCATGCCAAGGAAGCTCATACACGCCGTTTCGTTAAGCCCAAGTCGCGTGTACACGCTAGTTCGATTCATAAAAAGCGCGTGTATGTGGAAAGGTTCCTTTGGTCCATGGTGGTTAGTCCTTGGAAGTTGTGCCTATGATTTCGGACCATTGTGTCTCGACGGGCGTGTCGATCCCTAGTTTTGAAGTTGATGGTATTGTGTTACTATGGTTTTGGCTCTTGGTATTGAGCTAGGCCTAAGACTATATAAGGAGAAGAAGATCATTAGGCAAAATCATCTTTCGACAAGGGCTTGAATATCTAAGAGTGAAAGAGATCTGATTTGCAGGTGCTGGGTTGCTTGATCTAAGCCAAGGAGAGATCACATTGGTTGATGGAAGACTAGATCTAAGGATAGATCGGGATCTAATGGTTTGAAATGCACTATCATGATATGGTTGATTATGCTTATTTCTAGATCTGCATATTGTCGCAATGCTATGTTCTGGATCTAACTAATGTCTGGTACAGCTGCAAATTGAGAAAGTTTATTTTTAGATCTGTACGCAGGTTGGCTTCGGTAAAAGAGCGTGTATACGCGGGTTTGGCTCCTTGAAGTAGCGTATATCTTTTGAAGCTTGTTTTTGGGTTTACAGTGGGGTCTGACAGTTATTGCAGAGTTCTGTAGTCTGCTCTGTGTTCTGATAACTGGTGATTGACAGGGTTCAGTGGTTCAGTGATTCAGAGTTTGGTTGTTTTATGCTTCAATGATCTGTTGTGGAAATTGAATGAATTATGGTCTTCAGATTGTAATGTTGTGCTTCAGGAATATTCAAGTCTGAAAATGTATGAAAGGTGATACCTGAAGAAAAGAAGATTGTAGGTCAGCACCTACGTACTAGTATCTTGGCTAGTACAAGAACAGGGGGGTTGGAGCTCCCTTCCAAGGAAGTTTGGAGAACGAGAGAAGGTTGTAGCCTTCTGCAGGTTGTAGCCTGCGTACTGGTATAAGGCTGCACCAGTACAAAAGATTGTAAACTGAAGTTTCTTAAAGAAAGATAGAGATAACTTGCAGCAGGTGGTTTTCACCCACATTGGGTTTCCACCTTATATCTTGGTGTTCATGTGTGTGACTTTTGATCCGTTCTGTTATACTGCATCTACTTACTGTTAATGTGCTGAATAATGTCCTGATGAACTTAACTGAAGAATAAGCTAACTAAGTTATGAGTTTTCTGCTTATACGCTGTTTTATTTAGTCACAGTAGCGTGTACACGCTGTTTTACTTAACTGAAGTAGCGTATATGTTTCTGAGCATTGAAAAGGTTTGATTGATCTGATAATACTGATTCACCCCCCCTCTCAGTATTATTTCCAACAATTGGTATCAGAGCAGGTCCTTCAGGGAAGCTTGATCGCTTGAAGGTAGATCATTCATCATGAGCAACTACGAGAAAGAAGCATCAATCAGGCCACCAGTTTTTGATGGAACAAATTTCAATTATTGGAAGGTAAGAGTTACTGCATATCTTCAATCTCTTGGTACAGAAGTTTGGAACATTGTAGAAACAGGCTATGCTTTTCCTTCAGTTACTCCTACAGATCCAGCTGAGAAAAAGACATATGAAACAAATGCAAAAGCAGTCAGTACTCTATTAGGAAGTATATCCCAAACAGAATTCATGAAGGTCATGCACTTCAAATCAGCAAAAGAGATATGGGACAAAATGATCACTAGCTATGAAGGAGATGAACAGGTAAAGGAAGCTAAACTTCAAACTCTCAGGATTCAATATGAGACTCTCAAGATGTATAATGATGAAAGTGTGGCAAATTATTTTCTTCGGGTAGATGAGATTGTTAATTGTATGAAAAATTTGGGTGAAGAAATAAAAGAAACTATAGTAGTTTCAAAGATTCTAAGATCATTATCCCCCAAGTTTGAATCTAAAGTATCTGCAATAGAAGAAAAAGAAAATCTCAAAGTTCTCACTATGTCTCAGTTACATGGAATTCTAACTGCTTATGAAATGAGAAAGGGAGGTCCATCAGACAGAAGGGAAGCTGCTTTTAAGGCATCAGGAAAAGAAGATTACTATGAAGCAAGCCATGTTCCAGAAGAAGAGGAAGAAGAATCAAATTTTGTCAGAAATCTTCAAAGGGGTGCTGGAAGGTTCAGAGGTAAGCTACCTTTCAAATGCTTTGCTTGTGGAAGAGTAGGTCATTATGCTGCAAAATGTCCTAATAAGATAAAGGAAAAGAACCTGCTAGATGGAATAAGAAACAAAGTGCAAATAAGAAAAGCTACTACACCCATGAAGATAGTGATGGCTTATCAAACAGTGATGAAGATGAACAAGGTAATAAATATAAGCTATTAATGGCATTTGAAGATGATGATTATGAGGATGCTGTAGATGTGGATAATCTCTATAATGAAATTACTAGACTCAAGAGATGCATAGAAGAAAAGAGTGTGATCATTGATACTTTGCAATTTCAAATTGATGAAAAGGAAAAACATCTTGAAAAACTAGAAGGTGAAATTGTTGGTCTCAGAAAAGAAATTGAGAAAACAAAAGCTATTAATCTTAAGTTTGTCAAAGGATCTGAAACTTTGGATGAGATTATCAATGTGCAGCGGTCTCCTCTAAACAAGACAGGTTTGGGCTATAATGGAGAAACCTCTCAAGCATCCACCTCAAAAATTATCTTGATGCAGCAAGAAGAAATGAGCAGAAGAACAATGAAGATAATCAGGTAAAGCAGGGACGAATTACAAACAGAAACTATCAGGGACAATCCTTCTTAAGGGTGAACAAAAGCTACAACCAACCACAGGTAAAATCTTCTCAGTTTGGCACAAGAATAGATGAAAATAGAAATTACAATCAGTTGGCTGGTAGATTCAATAACCGCAGAAGCTTCTTCAATGGACAATGCTTTTCTTGCCATAACTTTGGTCACAAAGCAGCTCAATGTGTTGCATATAAAACAATCATGACTAGGGAAGCTCAAAAACAAAGAAGTATGACAGGGATTACAAAGAGGACCTATAACAACTTTTCGGTTCTTGAAAATGAAGTTGAATGTTCTATTTGCAATAATTTTGGTCATAAAGAATCTGAATGCAGGAGCAGGTTTCAGGAGAAAAAGGAACAAGCCACGAGCACCAAAAAATGGAGAATAAAAGAACCTCAGACAGAAAGATGTGGGATAGCGTTTTATGCAGAAGGACAGGAAAATCTATGGTACATTGACAGTGGATGTTCGAAACATATGACAGGTGATAAAGAAAAACTTGAATCTTATTCTACTTTAGAAAAGGGAAAGAAAGTTTCTTTTGGAAATGATACTCCTGCAACTATAAAAGGAAAAGGTATTGCTCCTTTGAAAGAAAAGGTCAAGGCTGGAAATGTTTTGTATGTTGATGGATTGAAGCATAATCTTCTAAGTGTCAGTCAGATGTGTGATCAAAAAACCGAGGTTATTTTCAGATCGAATGGATGTCTTGTTCGTGATCTTGATACAGGTAAAACAGTTCTCAAAGGCAAAAGAACTCCAAATAATCTGTACATATTTGAAGAAGGACAACAACAATGCTATCTTAGCAAGGATGAAGAGCACTGGCTATGGCATCGAAGGTTGGGACATCTAAGCTTCTCACAAATAAGAAAAGCATGCAAATATCAGGCAGTTCGCGATCTTCCAGATATCAAAATTCCAGACAACACTATATGCAAATCTTGTCAGTTTGGAAAGCAAACCAGAACTAACTTTCCAGAAAAGGAAGGATCAGCTAGCTTGCCTCTTGAGCTAGTCCATACAGATGTATGTGGTCCATTTAGGAAAAGGACACCTCGAGGAGAAGAATATCTGATATTATTCATTGATGATTTCTCAAGGTTTGTTTGGTTAGGGCTTATGAAGCACAAAGATGAAGCATTCGAAAAATTCAAATCCTTCAAAGCATTGGCTGAAAATGAATCAGGACACAAAATTAAGTGCCTCAGATCTGACAGAGGTGGGGAGTTCACATCAAATGAATTTTTCGATTTCTGCGATGAACATGGGATAAGAAGAGAATTCTCTACAGCTAGAACTCCTCAGCAAAATGGGGTTGTGGAAAGAATGAACAGAACTATCCAACAAATGGCTCGTGCTATGCTCGATGAATCAGGTACTCCTGCAACCTTCTGGGGTGAAGCTGCACATGCTGCTGTTATCATTCTTAACAAAACAAATGTCCGAGTAAACAGCACTCAAACACCTCATGAGCTTTGGAGTGGTAAAACTCCTTCCGTGAAGCATTTCAAAATCTTTGGGAGCAAATGTTATATTAAGAATACTGATGAGCAACTTGGCAAACTTGAACCTAGAGCAGATGAGGGCATTCTTCTTGGTTATTCTCCACATAGCAAAGCATACAAGTGCTACAATAAAAGACTTGGCAGAATTGTTGACAGTATTGATATAGTGGTTGATGAGAAGGGATATATTCCTAGGCAAGTTCATCATGAAGACATTGAAGAAGATGAAGGTTACTCTCAAAGGCGAAATGATGAAGAAGAAGAATCTCAAGAAGAACCAGAGGAGCAGACAAGAATAGAAGAGAAGACTCCATCCAGATATGTCCAAAAGAATCATCCAGAAACTCAGATTGTGGGGCAGAAAGAAGCAGGAGTACAAACAAGAAGGACACTTGCAGAAGCTTCAAGCTACTTGGCTCTACTCTCCTCCATTGAACCACAAAATGTGAAAGAAGCATGCAAAGATGAATGTTGGGTCAAAGCAATGGATGAAGAACTTGAGCAAATCGAAAGGAACAACACTTGGGAATTAGTTCCTAGACCAAAAGATAAGAATGTAATAGGAACAAAATGGGTCTTCAAGAATAAGTTAAATGAAAATGGAGAAGTAATTAGAAACAAGGCCAGACTTGTTTGTAAAGGGTATGCACAGCAAGAAGGAATAGATTTTGAAGAGACCTTTGCTCCTGTGGCAAGACTAGAGGCCATCCGAATGTTCCTTGCTCTCTCAAGCTTTCAAAACTTCAAGGTATTTCAAATGGACGTGAAATCAGCCTTCCTAAATGGAGACTTAGAAGAAGAAGTATATATTGAGCAGCCAGATGGGTTCATTCTTGGAAATGATCCAAACCTTGTATGCAGATTGAAAAAGGCACTCTATGGGCTCAAACAAGCTCCAAGGGCTTGGTACTATCGGTTGGACAAATATCTTCACCAACAAGGCTTTTCAAAAGGATCAGCAGATAGCAATCTCTATATAAAAGTTGAAAATAACAAATTGCTAATCCTTGTTGTTTATGTAGATGATATTATTTTTGGCAGCAATGAAGAGACCATGAGTCAAAACTTTGCCTTGGTTATGCAGAAAGAATTCGAAATGTCACTTCTTGGAGAATTGACATATTTTCTTGGATTGCAAATCCAACAAAATGAAGGAGGTATCTTCTTGTCTCAAACCAAATACCTCAAGCAGATCTTGAAGAAGTATGGCATGGAAGAGTCAAAACCAGTATGTACACCCATGGTTACAGGATGCAGCCTCAGTGCAAATGATGAATCAGCAGCAGTTCACCAACCCACTTATAGATCCATGATTGGGAGTTTGCTTTATTTGACAGGTACTCGACCAGATATTACACATGCAGTAGGAATGGTTGGAAGATTTCAAGCCAACCCAAAGGAAACTCATCTTCAGGCAGTCAAAAGAATCTTCAAATATCTTCAAGGGACCCAAAACTATGGCTTATGGTATCCTAGAAATACTGATCTCACTCTTCATGCTTACACAGATGCAGATTGGGCTGGAAGTGTGGATGATAGGAAAAGCACAAGTGGAGGTGCTTTCTTCATGGGTTCTAGATTAGTATCTTGGTTCAGCAAGAAACAAAGTTCGATTGCCTTATCTACAGCTGAAGCAGAATATGTGGCTGCAGCATCTTGTTGCACACAACTTCTTTGGATGATGCAGACCTTGCAGGACTTTCAAATCACTTGCACTCCACCTGTCTCTATCTTATGTGATAATACAAGTGCAATCAGCATTTCAAAGAATCCTGTCATGCACTCAAAGACCAAGCACATACCAATCAAGTACCATTTTCTTCGGGAACAAGTGCTTGAGCAGAAGGTCAAGTTGGAGTATGTTCCTTCTAAGGAGCAAGTTGCTGATATTCTCACAAAACCACTGCCCAGGGAAACTTTTGAATATCTCAGACAAAAGCTGGGAGTAGTTGATGCTTCATCCTGTTGTTGAAGATTGTTTGTTCTACAGAAAAGTTGGTATACGCAGGTTACGGAAGGGATATGAGCGTATACACGCGGATTTATGGTGGGTAAGTCGCGTGTATTCTGGACGCTTGTTGCAGAAAGAATATCCGCGTACATACGCTGTTTTATACAGGATAAAACGCGTATATGAAGTTCTGAACAGCAAGGGAAAACTCTGAAGTTCTGAAAAGCAATAGGAATGTCAGAATTCTTCAGGCACAGTTTCAGGGAGTGCAACAGGCACAGGTTCAGGGGGAGCAGCTCAAAAGTCTCATAAAGCATTGTTGGCATTCAGATGTTTTGGTTGTTGGTTTCAGGAGAAGGAGCTCAGAAAGAAATTCTGGTTGCTGATCTAACAAGATGTTTATCAGATGTTGCTGGTGTCTTTCCTAAGTCTTGGTCTAGATCTGTTGTCTCTATGTCATGTATCTCTCTTGTCATATCTCTTTTATGGTGTCAAGGTCATGTAACGGCCTATGTTGGTTTCCCCACTATGCCTGGGATGAATGCTGTAATATAATTGGTTGTTTCTGATATGTCCCCTCTTGGTAGGGAGTATGGATGTATGTATTGAGTCTTTTGGTGATAGGAAGGTCCCTTATGGTGTATAAATCTTGGCTCTTGTTGAAGAACATCTTTTTCAGATCTGGCCTACTGTCAGGGGGAGCACGAGTCAGCACAGCCAAGCAGAGGTATCAGCATGTCCTCAGGGGGAGCACAGCCCTTTGCTCTTGATGTCAAAGGGGGAGAGTGACTTGGTGTGGTGGTTGCCATCAAGTCCAAAGGGGGAGATTGTTGGCATTATGATTCAAGTGTTGTCCTTGATGGCAACTCACTCAGAGGATGGTACAAGTGCTCAGAGGTTGGTACAAGTGATGGCATCTTAATCAGAAGACAGATCTCAGTACAGCATGCCAAGGAAGCTCATACACGCCGTTTCGTTAAGCCCAAGTCGCGTGTACACGCTAGTTCGATTCATAAAAAGTGCGTGTATGTGGAAAGGTTCCTTTGGTCCATGGTGGTTAGTCCTTGGAAGTTGTGCCTATGATTTCGGACCATTGTGTCTCGACGGGCGTGTCGATCCCTAGTTTTGAAGTTGATGGTATTGTGTTACTATGGTTTTGGCTCTTGGTATTGAGCTAGGCCTAAGACTATATAAGGAGAAGAAGATCATTAGGCAAAATCATCTTTCGACAAGGGCTTGAATATCTAAGAGTGAAAGAGATCTGATTTGCAGGTGCTGGGTTGCTTGATCTAAGCCAAGGAGAGATCACATTGGTTGATGGAAGACTAGATCTAAGGATAGATCGGGATCTAATGGTTTGAAATGCACTATCATGATATGGTTGATTATGCTTATTTCTAGATCTGCATATTGTCGCAATGCTATGTTCTGGATCTAACTAATGTCTGGTACAGCTGCAAATTGAGAAAGTTTATTTTTAGATCTGTACGCAGGTTGGCTTCGGTAAAAGAGCGTGTATACGCGGGTTTGGCTCCTTGAAGTAGCGTATATCTTTTGAAGCTTGTTTTTGGGTTTACAGTGGGGTCTGACAGTTATTGCAGAGTTCTGTAGTCTGCTCTGTGTTCTGATAACTGGTGATTGACAGGGTTCAGTGGTTCAGTGATTCAGAGTTTGGTTGTTTTATGCTTCAATGATCTGTTGTGGAAATTGAATGAATTATGGTCTTCAGATTGTAATGTTGTGCTTCAGGAATATTCAAGTCTGAAAATGTATGAAAGGTGATACCTGAAGAAAAGAAGATTGTAGGTCAGCACCTACGTACTAGTATCTTGGCTAGTACAAGAACAGGGGGTTGGAGCTCCCTTCCAAGGAAGTTTGGAGAACGAGAGAAGGTTGTAGCCTTCTGCAGGTTGTAGCCTGCGTACTGGTATAAGGCTGCACCAGTACAAAAGATTGTAAACTGAAGTTTCTTAAAGAAAGATAGAGATAACTTGCAGCAGGTGGTTTTCACCCACATTGGGTTTCCACCTTATATCTTGGTGTTCATGTGTGTGACTTTTGATCCGTTCTGTTATACTGCATCTACTTACTGTTAATGTGCTGAATAATGTCCTGATGAACTTAACTGAAGAATAAGCTAACTAAGTTATGAGTTTTCTGCTTATACGCTGTTTTATTTAGTCACAGTAGCGTGTACACGCTGTTTTACTTAACTGAAGTAGCGTATATGTTTCTGAGCATTGAAAAGGTTTGATTGATCTGATAATACTGATTCACCCCCCCTCTCAGTATTATTTCCAACAGAGGGCTGAGCCCTAATCTTGTGCAGACATGAGGTCATAACATCATGGAGCAGACTTGTAAATGGAGGGCAAGATTCCTTGTTGAATAACACTAGTATAAGGCCTCATAGGTAGAGGAGCAGTGCAGTGGTTTAAGGCCACATTGAGAGCAGACCTATGGCATTAAAAGAAGCCCTAATCAGGACTGAATCCTTTGAGATAAGGTATGCACAGGGAAGAGTTTTATGAGAAGAAGTTGATAGTTTCAAAGCTATGTAAGCGCATTTATTATGTTGACGATTTGTAAGGCAGTTTAGGTCCAGGATGGACAGCTTGTGCTCAATGGTGTTGGGCTATTAGAGAGAGACCTAGTACAGTGAACAGATAGGCAAAGATGACAGTGTGTATGGGCAGACTTATGGTTGATCTTTGAAGGATCTTATGGGCAGCTATCTTCAGTGATACTTGTCCTTATGACAGAATTGTATGGCAATAACTCTTATGACAGAAATGTATGGCAAAACCTTCATGTCAGTGATATATGGCAAAGTTCTTATGACTGAGATGTAAGGCTGTGTCATTGTATGTCAATTCCTTTATGACAGTATGACAGTGATACTTATGATGACAGTGAGATGACCATGATACAGTTACATGTATGCCACTTGAGATATGTGCTCTTGCAATATGGAGGCAGACCTGACAGAGGTCTAGTGGAGGGCTTGTGAATGTTAATTTGGCAGCTCAGGGACAAATTCCCTCCTTTGGACAGCCTTCCTCATGTTGAAAATTATGTAGCAACGATCAGCATTTTCCATTAAAAATTAGAAGGGAAAAAAAAAATTGTCAACCTACAAGTCGGCCCCATTAGGACTAATTAGACCACGTGTGACACACACACACACACATATATGGCATCGTTAGCATTCATTTGGACACCAATTCAACACAAGTTCGATCCATAGTTTTAAAAAACGGTCGAGTCGACTCCGACTTGGCCGAGTCAGACCGAGCCAATGCCTGGCCGGGTCGGCTCGGTAACAACTCGGCTGACTCGGTAATGACTTGGCCGACTCGGCTCTTTGACAAAAATCCTAAAGCACATTTGTCAAAAGTTGTTCCACCTCCTACATATCAATGGTTTGGTAACTGGTTGTTGTTTATTGCATATTTATAGCCCTAAAGTAATCTATCACTGTGAGAAAGTTTTGAAAATTACAAGGCCAAAGTATGGTTATCCTAGTGGCATGAATTAGAAAATTGAAACAATGCATTGAGCCATACAATGTTTTTAAAAAGGCAAACGTTCTGGCAATGGACTAATAAATACATATTTACCTATGATTGTTCTGGAGCTTGACCAAAATTAAATCAAGGGTTTTGAGACTTCATTAGGGGCATAGAATTGGTATTATTGTTGTTGTAGTCTAGTGATTGTCCTTAGGCCGAGGAAGAAAAGAATCTTGGCATTGGTGGCTAAGTATGAACTTTGTATTGGACAGTGCACTGGGTGCCATTTTGATATAATGGATATATTCATGAGCCTACTTTGATCATATGTTGTCTTCTCTCTATATTCTAAAGCTTTGTGTTTGGAAACATGAATGAAAATCTTTAAAATTATGTTTTTTATAAAAAAATAAATATTTAATGTATTTTTTACAACGACTGAGTCATTGAAATCAAACCGGCCGAGTCGATACCGAGTCAGAGTCGGAGTCGAAGTTGACCCTCGACCGTTTCCGAGTCGGAGTCGAAGTTTTAAAACATTGGTTCGATCCGCAACTTCAAGACAAGATACCACACATGCGAAGGAAGAGAAAAATGTTTCTTGTGATCTACGTTGGCTTCTTTCTTGGAGTTGTGTTGACTTCATTTGTCTTGGGCATCATAACATCTGTTGAGCTTTTGTTTTGCATTATCTTGAAGGCCGAAGACTTCAGAAATTTGTTGATTCTCACTAAGTGTGATCCTCACTCTCATTGGACATTGACCTCGGTTGACCGAGTGACTTGACTGTGGGTTTGGCCGAGCTTCTGTGAACCGTACGTTGAATTTTCTATGGAGACTTCAGTACTAAATTTTGATCTCTTATTATAGTGACCACAGGCCCGAATTTTGGCCTTATTGTGCAGACTAGTACAGTTGACTTGGAGCTGATCCTTCTCTCTGTTGACCGACTTTGACTGGTATTTTTCATTGAGTACAGTTTTCGATTTGTTGGAATATTTTGAGGTACTTTTGATGAATAGAATCTCTCTCCCATAAGAAAAGAATTTTGCGTTTTCTCCTTGTGGGTTTTGCCCTAGCTGTGAGCCTAATCTTGGTGTCTTTTGTCTATTGTTCATTGTCTATTATGATCTCTATTTACTTCTCTTATTGAAGAATTGAATGGTTGAAGTTTTTCATGTATAGCTACTTGTTGATTGAAGAATAAAGAAAGAACTGATTGCATCAATAGAATTAGTTATCAATTGTGAAAAACTATTCTAGTCCTAGCTACACTAGAATTTCAACATGGTTTCAGAGCTTTTGTGAAGAAGAAAGAGCAGAGAGATCATCTTGAAGAGCACTTGAAGGGCATCTAAAAGGTACTTTAAGGAGTTTTGAGTTTTGTCCTCTATTGTGACCAGCAATCTTCATCATGAATTCCTTCATGAAGACTGAAAGCAAGCTTGAAGGAGCTACTAACTACAAAGCATGGAAGGCCAGGGTTGAAATCATTCTTGAAAGGAACAAGGTTTTGGGAATTGTTACAGGTAAAGTTACTGAACCATCTGATCAAGCAGGAAAGGAGAAGTTTCATGAAGATGATATTTTGGCAAGAAGAATTATATTGGATTCTGTTAGGGATCATTTGATTCCCTATATTGTTGAACATAAGACTGCTAAAGCTATGTATGATGCTATCATTGGATTGTATACCATTAATAATGTGAATCAATCCATCAATCTAAGAGGACAACTTCGTAATATCAAGATGACAAAGAATGACACAGTGGCATCATATTTTGTCAAGATATCTCAAATTAGAGACCAACTCAAAGCCATTGATGAAGAAGTATCCGATAAGGAATTGGTAGTTGTTGCCTTGGGTGGTCTTCCTAGATCTTGGGATTCGTTTGCATTAGGGAAAATGCTCCAACTTTTGCCAAGTTACAAGCAACATGTACTCAAGAAGAGTCAAGACTCTTTTCTAGAGACATTGAAGATCCAAGTATAGAAGCATTTGTAGCTCATGCTAAGGGAAATAAGAAGAAACCAAATTTTGGCAAGTTTCAAAGAAATGCTGGAAAAAGACAAGGCCCTAGATTTGCTTCAAAGAAGGAATCTACTTCACAAAGAAGACCTCCTCCTCCCTCTCAAGATAGAATAGATAGAAGAGATAGAAGAGATAAAAAAGATTTATCAAACGTTCAATGCTTTCGTTATCAAGCTTATGGTCACTATCAAGCTCAGTGTCCTCAAAAGAATCGAAGAGATGACTATGAAAGAAATGATGATCATAAAAGAAGAGGAAGGCATCATGCATCTACTACTGATCTAAATGAGCCATCTTCAAAGAGGAGGCATAGGAGACATGATTCTGAATCTAAATACTCATTTATTTGTGCTCTTACAAGTTCCATTGAAAATCATGATGAAATTTGGCTTGTGGACAGTGGTGCTTCTAGGCACATGACTGGAAGTCGTGATCATCTATCTGAATTGACTGAAAAGAAGTTTACTCAAAAGGTTGAGCTTGGAGATAATGGAAAATATGAAGTCAAGGACATTGGTACGTCATCCTTGTTGAGAAATCTAGGGCATTAGCATTAGGTGATTTCTCTTCCATTAGTGACTGCTTGTGAATACCTTTTACTTCTTTAGATTAGGATCTTATTCATGTTAGATTATTAGTGTTCTTCTTCATCAAACAGTAACCAATGCTTGAACATAAATACACAAGAGACAGAGCATGTAGGCTATATGCTAGGGCCAAAATCTCTCACTCTTTAAGAGGAAAACCCGCACAAATTCTTCTTATAGAAATTCCAATTGATGAAAACCAAGACCAACACCCTTGACCTAGCAGCTTCTCCAAGACCAAGACACAAGTCCTTGTGAAAATTCCTAAAACTCGGAATTACTACTGCAGCAAATTGATGTTACTTCTCCTACTTGTTAATCCATACAAGTTATTTACTGTGTTCTACAGTAAATATCGAAGTAAATACAACTGCAACATTCACTATTTCAAATAATATGTCGAAACAAGAAACTGAACAGGAAATGGATACAACACAATGGCACCATTATTTTTGGACAAAAGTCCCAAGAAAAACCCAATGGGGAAAACTAATGCAATAGCTCTAAGGGTTTTATTATTATGCATTAGTAAATCTAAGTAAAATTCGTTGGAAGCCCGAGTGGCTATCGGATATAGAGAGAAACTGACAAAACAAATAGTGAGATGATCTCACCTTGTCACTGGAAGAATCTGACCCTGATCTCGCTGGAAGGAGGCTTTGCGTCCCTTTTGCACAGATCTGTGTCAACCCTACGTAGTTTTTGCGTCACCTCTGCTGGGGACTGCGCTGCTCCTCTTCTAGATCCTCTGCTACCCAGAAACTTCGATTTTTTGCCTCCTGGTCTCACACCCTGGCTCCCGACTTCTGAAACTCGATTTCTTCAACAGGAATTCGATCTCCCTCTAGGCTCTACGCTGCCACTGCGTCAGCTTTGTGTGGGCCAGCGTCAGCCTCTCTCTGGACGTCGTTCTGCCCTCTCTGTCTTGTACTCTCCGGCCCAGGAAAACTTCCCTCTTCCGGATACTATCTCTGCCCCTCACTGCAAAAGATCACTTCGAAATTCTTTCCGGCAGCTGCTCTGCTTCAAAAAATCGATCTTCTAATCTTCACTCGATGTGTGTTCTCCAAGTCCCCCTCAAACCTCTTCTTATATCTTTCTATTGGACAACCAACGGCCCAAATTAACATCTAATCAATGGCTTAGATCATTTTGGCTTGATCCCCATCTTCTTCTAGAAGTTACACCCACAGTTTAGATTAATACCCATTAATTATTTTAATTTCGTAAGTTTAGACTTAGGGTCCCATTAAAAATAATTAATTATTTTAATAAAACTATCTCCGGGTGGAATTTCCCAAAACAATTTCTGGGTATTGGAGAATGCATGTGTCTAAGCATCCCTACAAATTTTGAGACTTAGAGCACATTCGATATTACCAGAAATCAACACTCCCTCTTAGCAAGGAATGTGCTCTAACAATGCCCCTGTTGAAGCATCACTCTATTCTGTAACATCTCCTTCTGCGTTGTTAATGTCTGACATTTCGGCCCACAAAATACTGCGTAAAATGTTGCATCTGTACTGCTGCTGACCTTGCCACTGTCAACACGGCATCCATACTGCAACTCCCTCTCAATTATGCATTTGTGCTATTGTTGGCACTGCCACTGCCAATACTACAACCTTCTCCAACTGCTGCTGCTACTAAATCAACAACGAAAAAAATTCCAAGTTTCTAAACAAGTGTTCAGTATGATGCATCTCGTGGCTGGAGTCTGACTGCTGCTAGTCTCTACACTGACCCTCTGAAGCCTTTGCGCTGCTGCTGACCTTTGCTCCATGCCAACTGCACTGCTGCCAACTCTGCTCTGCATTGCTCAGTCTCTGGCGCTCCTAGCCACTGCAATTGTCACTTCAACCTCCTCTGCATCATCTGACACTTAGTCCATCCTCCCACTACTGATCTGGGCTCCCGTAGCAAGGTATTGATTCGAGAGGTGGGATCCTCAAGGATCCTGCCCATTTTTAGCTCTTTCGAACTACAGCTCTAAATCAGCGCACCTCCCTCCTGGAGGAATCTTGGCTGTCATGGCAAACTCCTCGTCCTCAATCTTCGTGGGTGCAGCGTTCAGATCATGCTTCTCATCTTTGTCCTTCCTGAGAAGACATTGAGTTGCGTAGTGACCCATTTCACCACACCTAAAGCATTTAATATTCAAAATGTTCTTCCGCTTTCGCTGCTCCTGCTACCCCTTGGATGCAAGGGCTACATTCTCATCCTCCTCCTTGGGCTTCGATCCACTGTTGTTTCTTCCGTCAAGTTTACACATGACCAAGTCTCTCCTCAGCTTCTCTTGCTTAAGAGTCACTCACATCTCATCCCAATTTGGCAAAGTTGCCCTGCCCAGGATACTCTGGACAAAGACTTGCCAATCTTCAGAAATAGAATTTAGGGCTAGCCTTATGATCTCGGACCCTTGAGGTGTAGACCCCACAGTTGCTAACTCATCTCGGGTCTCCTGAAGCTTTGTGAGGAATGGATCAATGCGTTCCCCCTTTTGCATCTGTGCAGATCTCAATTTCTACTCTAAGTATATCTTTTGCTGCTCGAAAGATCCCTGATACAACGCAGACAACACATCCCACATCTCTTTAGCATTCCCTCTTCTAGCGATGTGACAGACTACATGATCCTTCACTCCGTCGAGGATCATTCTCTATTTCTTCACCATTTCTCCTTTGTACTCCATGAGCGGATCTAGATCTGCGGGCACAACCACCACGCTGTCGACTTAGACTTTGAGAAAATGCTCATCCAGAAGGCATGACATCCTTGCCTTCCAGATCATATAGTTGGATGCCCCATCCTACCTATCATGATCTCTTTGTCCATTGGATGCCATCTCTGCCAAACGAAATCTCGAATAACTTCCTCTCTCCTACTGCTGCTCACCAAATGAGAATTCGAATTCCCTGGCTAGGAATTCTCTAAGGAAGAAATTCCCTCAAGTGTCTCTCTTCTTCCTTCCGACGTTTTCTGCCCAGCAACTGCCTACAGAAAAACTACGTCCCACCAGAAACTACCTCTTCGCTGAAGCTACTGCTGTGTTGCTCCCTCTGTCGCTGACAGATTTCAATTTGGAAATCCTACCTCTTTGTCGACTCACTCAGAGAGAGATTTACCACGAAAATCTACACCTCCTGGCTTGAACTACGGAAACCCTCAAGGGATTCGAATTGCTACCTCTGCAAAAATTTCAAACTCCCTTCCTCCTTCAGCGTTGGGCTCTTCCGACTTTGTTCTCTTGCTTCACCTGCAACTCTGATACCATGTGATAATTCCTAAAACCCGAAATCCCTACTGCAGGAAATTGATGTTACTTCTCCTACTTGTTAATCCATACAAGTTATTTACTGTGTTCTACGGTAAATATCGAAGTAAATACAACTGCAGCATTCAATATTTAAAATAATATGCCAAAACAAGAAACTGAACAGGAAATAGATACAACACAATGACACTGTTATTTTTGGACAAAATTCCCCAAGAAAATCCAATGCGGGAAAACCGATGCAACAGCTCTGAGGGTTTTATTATTATGCAGTAGTAAATCTGAGTACAATTCGTTGGAAGCCTGACTGGCTATCCGATACAAAGAGAAACTGGACAAAACAAATAGTGAGATGATCTCACCCTATCACTAGAAGAATTTGACCCTGATCTCGCTAGAAGGAGGCTCTGCATCCCTTCTGCATCAGCCTCTGTGCAGATCTGCATCAACCCTATGCAGTTTCTACGTCACCTCTGTTGGGGACTGCGTTGCTCCTCTTTTGAGTCGTCTGCTGCCTAGAAACTTCAATTTTTTGCCTCCCGATCTCACACCTCGACTCCCGGATTTTGAAACTCGATTTCTTCAGCAGGAATTTGATCTCCCTCTAGGCTCTGCGTGGGCCAGTGTCAGCCTCTCTCTGGACGTCGTTCTGCCCTCTCTGTCTTGTACTCTCCGACCCAGGAAAACTTCCCTCTTCTGGATACTATCTTTGCCCCTCACTACAAAATATCACTTCAAAATTCTTTCCGACAACTGATCTGCTTCAGAAAATCGATCTTCGGATCTTCACTCAATGTGTGTTCTCCAAGTCCCCCTCAAGCCTCTTCTTATATCTTTCTGTTGGACAACCAACGACCCAGATTAACTTATAATCAATGGCTTAGACCATTTTGGCTTGATCCTAGTCTTCTTCTAGAAGTTACACCCACAGTTGAGATTAATACCCATTAATTATTTTAATTTCCTAAGTTTAGACTTAGGGTTCCATTAAAAATAATTAATTATTTTAATAAAACTGTCTCCGAGTGGAATTTCCCAAAAATATTTCTGGGTGTTGGAGGAATGCATGTATCTAAGCCTCCCTGCAAATTTTGAGACTTAGAGCACATCCAATGCTACCAGAAATCAATAGTCCTCTTCATTGTCAGCTTTCTTCTTCGATTCTCTTCCACTTCGATCTTCTTCACATCTAGATCTTCCACATGTGATAGTACCAAGACCTTGTCACATACCAGTGATCATCTTCCTAAGATAGCATCAGATCCTCTTTGTTGTAGCACAGAGATTATACCGAGATCATTATTGTGATATCTATCAATCTGTGATCTTCTTATTGTAGCACCGAGACTTTCCTTTTGAATTACTGTCCTGGAGATTGGCCCTTAAACAAATCCGGACTGATCTCTGCATTCGAACTCCTGTAGCCTTTTACTGAAGTTGATACTCGATATCTCAAAGATATATACATGAACTTTGCTCTGTTGTTACCCATCCAAAAAACCACAGAGATATACATCACTATCTTCACTTGTTCGAATTATGAACTATGATTTGATATCTGAACTTCTTCATAGTAATTGATTACCGAAACAGAGGAATCTGAACTATACTGTTCACCGAATTGTGCGAAGTTTGAACTGGTCTAATCCGAAGTGCCTTCACACCTATTTATAGTGGTTGGTCCCATAAATAAGTTGACCTATACATATCCGAATAAGTGTGCCTATCTGAGGTGAGCCGACATGAGTTTGTCACCTTATCTTGAAGCCGGCATGAAGAGGATTGTATGCTTGTCGTTGGAGGGCTACATAGACTTATATACAATTTTACACATGCTCAAACAACTCTTCATACATGACATTGACTCTCTGACTCAATGATAAATCTTAAGGCTCTCAATGGGAGCCATCTAAAATAAAATCACTTGCTCATTAAACCCATGAAGCAAGGCTTACAAAAATAATTTTATTTTCTTCATTACATCATTTACAAAAGTCACAATTACATTTCATTATTAACACTGAACCTAGTTACACTTTTCAACACTCCCTCTTAACTAGGGAGGTATTCATAATGGTACTTGGTCATTCTCAATCTGAAGAATTTCTCGTAAGAAGAATCGGATTGGTAACTCATTTGTATAGCATCATATCAACCAACATTGTTACATGGCAAAGCCTTGACTAATAACTCCATCTCTCCACAAGATCTGAGCTCAATGTTGGCGAGACATTTATACACTCTCATCATTGTCTCTCTCGGAACATCCCCTACCTGGGTACTCAGGGTGTGTTCCATGATGAATATTCTTATCTTAGACTCCCCAGCCCTCAAAGAATATCGGTCCTCCACGACTAACTCTTTTATTGGATGCCCTATCTCATCCTCAAAGAGTATTAGATGCCAAATAATTACCTAATCCTCCATTCTGTCTTCCCAGGTGAAGACCAGAATGACATGCTTGTCTCACCCTCTCATATAGGGAGGACATATTCCAATAAAGGAATGTACTCATTCCTACAAAAGGAATGTACCTAAGCTCCCTCTTGGCTTAGGAATTTCCAAGTTTCTTCCAAGTAAGAAAATTCTTTTTAGGCTCCCTCTTAACTAGGGACCTACAACAGCTCCTCATGTGGAGATCATGGAACAACTAGCTGCTTGAAGAGCTCCTTCCTTCGATGTCATTTATTCTTCGTCATGGAGTCTTCATTTTTCGGGGACTTCTTCATAGGGCACAGACCATCCATCACTTTTATCCATGAGTTAGTCATGTCCTCATTTCATCAGAAAGTGATCCATCAGTTTTCCATCTGGCTTTGCTTCATGTCATGTTGCTTTATTTCATGCCATATTTTTCGAAAGGATCTTACATCCTTCTATATGGTTTTCCTGGAAGTCATCCACAGATATTCACTTTGGCAGTCCTACATAAGCCCATCCAGATATTAGTTCAAAAATAAGAAATGAACACCTAAATCAAAATTACCTTTGTGATGGCCTTTCTTCATGACATCTTCCTGTAGGTATCAGCATCCTGCATGTAGATTGACACATCTCCCATAGATATCCATTGTCAAGGGTCTCTATCTTTTTCTAACTTCCATCAGAGTCTTCATATCTTTCTAGCAGATATTCTAGTCAAATCTTCTTGGACTTCGGATGTTGAATGTCTTCTACCTTTGTTGCATATTTTACGATCTCTTCCTTTCTTTTCACACACTTCATTCCCAAGAGCTTCTAATCAGAGTTACTTAATTGTAGTCAACCACCTCATACTTCATATGAGGACATATTATGTTGATTTCATCCAGTGTGACCTATGCCTTCCTGCATCCTTTCAGAGGAGGAGATCCTTTTCACTTGATCATGCTTTTCAAGATAGAAGTAGTGATCCATGTTACCTGCAACCATACAACATGACATTATAATATTAAATACAAGCATACATACCTCATTTACCTTTAGTTCATCTAGGCTTCTTTCAGCAGCTTCCTTGATTGAAAAGATCTTCAACCCCTTGATCTGCTTCATCTCTTATGTCATCATACCATCATACCATGAACTCCACAAGTTGGAGTCCCTGATCAAACACTTGCTTCCTCTCTAGGTCGATGAACCCTCCGATGAGGATTCCATCAAAGAATCTTGAGAACCTTTCATATCCCTAACTGGCAAATGTATGATGAGCCTTGTCCTAGATGACTTCTTCCTTTCCTTAAGTTTGCAATGAGGTTCCCAAGAGCTATATCCTTCATATTTGACTACCATGATTTTGTTCTAGACATCCTTCATGTTTCCTATGGTGATGTCACGAGCTCTTGTTTCTAATGCTTCCATGATGCCATGATGCACCTTATTATTTATTATAGCCATATCCTATAACATAAGATTTAGGAGCTATGGCAAGACCTTTTGTGAGGGAGACTATCTCAGCATAGTAGAGATCTCTTACTTCCTCTTTTCTTGGACTTCTTCTCTTTGGCTCCAATTCTTCGGTTATATGGGCTTCTTCTCATCCTCTTTTGATATTGTCTCTTTAGGACAATCTTTCCTGTAATGTCCATACTTCTTATATCCATAGCATTGAATCTCAATTATGCTCTTCTTTCTTTTGAGGAACAAATTTTCCAAACTTCCCTTTCTTTCATGCACATGTTTGAGTTCTTTAACCTTCAACACTTTTATCCTCAACTTGTCTTCTTCTATCTTGCACAGAAAACACAAGTTGTTGAATGAGGTGACTTTCTTATCCCCATGGACATTTTTTACCTTGTTCATCAGTTAGTGCATTTAGAACAATGATGATTATCTTCTTATCATCTCTCCCAGATCCCGCAATTGAGATCTTATGAAGATATCCCTTCATTCTTTGATACCTTCAATATTGTGTAGATCAAATCTAAGTCATGTGACCTTCTTTATCGCATCTTCAAAGAATATTCTTATGATCTTATCATATACATCTCTTTGATGTCTCAAATATTGCTATATGAGGGGTCCTTTCATAAGAATCCCTTTCCATGAATTCAGAGGAGACCTTTTTCCATTGATGTGTTCAATGACTTCACTTTCTTCGAGGAATATGTCTACCCTGCTTTTTCATGCAAGGAATTCTGATGACCCAACCATCTTATAGATCTCCTTGCAAACACAAAGTCATTTTACCAAATTTGATTAAAGAATGAAAGGTACTTGAAAATTCAAGATGAAATGTTATCTTGACCACTTTGATGATGGTTGAAGAAGATGTGTTAGTGCTCCCTTATGGATGATCTTCTTCCAAATGAAAAAAGCCTTTCTTCAATAAAGAAGACAACGCCTTTTGATCTAGCTCCTTTTATTGATGGTGATTGATGAGGATTGCTTTGTTGCTTCCTTCGATGATCTTCTTCAAGGGAAAGGATAGGATCCTTGCTTCAATGAGAGGGAATTTGCCTCATAGCTTTGAAGATGATGATAATGCCTTCTTGCTTTCAAGATACTTCAACTACTTTGGTAGTGAATGAGTGTAGATCAAAATTGCTTCTAGGGTTTCGAATTTCTCCAAGATGATGTGATCTTCATCTTTAAAGTCCTTCGAGCTACCTTGCCTTGTAGATAACTTGATGATGACTAGAGGATCCAAAAACTTTTGTTGTTGTAGACTACTTCTTTGATCTAGGGTTTTATTCTTCAATGTAGATCTTGATCTTTTGCTTTGATAACCTTCGACTTGCTTAGATGCCTTTCTTGAAACTCGATCCTTGAGTGTCTCTTTGATTAGATGCCCTTCCTTTGACTTTAGCACCTTACTTATGATACCATGTTGAGAAATCTAGGGCATTAGCATTAGGTGATTTCTCTTCCATTAGTGACTGCTTGTGAATGCTTTTAACTTCTTTAGATTAGGATCTTCTTCATGTTATATTATTAGTGTTCTTCTTTATCAAACAATAACCAATGCATGAACATAAATACACAAGAGACACAACATGTAGGCTATAAGCCAGGGCCAAAACCTCTCACTCTTTGAGAGGAAAACCCACACAAATTCTTCTTATAGAAATTCCAATTGATGAATACGAAGACCAAGACCCTTGACCTAGTAGCTTCTCCAAGACCAAGACACAAGTCCTCTTCACTGTCAGTCTTCTTCTTCGATTCTCTTCCACTTCGATCTTCTTCGCATCTAGATCTTCCACATGTGATAGTACCAAGACCTTGTCACATACCAGTGATCATCTTCCTGAGATAACACCGAATCCTCTTTGTTGTAGGACAAAGATTATACCGAGATCATTATTGTGGTATCTATCAATATGTGATCTTCTTATTGTAGCACCAAGACTTCCTTCTAAATTATTGTCCTTGAGATTGGCCCTTAAACCAATCCGAACTAATCTCTGCATACGAACTCCTGTAGCCTTTTACTAAACTTGATACCCGAAATCTCAGAGATATATACATGAACTTTACTATGTTGTTACCCATCCGAAAAACCACAAAGATATACCTCGTTGTCTTTACTTGTCCGAATTCTGAACTGTGATTTGATATCTGAACTTCTTCATAGTAATTGATTACCGAAACAAAGGAATCTGAACTATACTGTTCACCGAAATCTCAAAGTTGTACGAAGTCTGAACTGTTCTAATCTGAAGTGCCTTCACACCTATTTATAGTGGTTGGTCCCACAAATAAGCTGACCTATACATATCCGAATAGGTGTGTCTATTTGAGGTGAACTGACATGAATTTGTCACCTTATCTTGAAGCCGACATGAAGAGGACTGTGTGCTTGTCGTTGGAGGGCTACATAGACTTACATACAATTTTACAAATGCTCAAAAGAGCTCTTCATACATGCAATTGACTCTTTGACTCAATGATAAATCCTAATGCTCTCAATGGGAGCCATCTAAAATAAAATCACTTGCTCATGAAACCCATGAAGCAAGGCTTACAAATATAATCTTATTTTCTTCATTACATAATTTACAAAAGTCACAATTACATGTCATTATGAAGGCCGAACCTAGTTACACTAATGCAGTTGAGACTCAATCAAAGTACTTTCTTGTTTCTGCTCTTTCTAGTTCATCTCCTGCAGATTCTTGTGATAGTTGGTTGGTTTATAGTGGTGCCTCAAGGCACTTTACTGATTACAAAGAAGTACTCTCTAATCTGGTTGAGAGGGAGACAGATTTGAAGATCATTCTTGGAGATAATTCTACATATTCCATAAAGGGATCTGGTTATGTTTCTTTCCATCTTGATCAAGGTGCAACTTTGACTCTTCAAGAAGTTTTATATGTACCTGGTTTAAAGAAGAATCTTGTGTCCATATTAGCTTTAGAAGATAAAGGAATAAAAGTTACTTTCATAAATGGTGAAGTTCTCTGTTGGTCATCAAGATCTGACATGAGAGATGCCCTCACTCTAGGATCTAGATGTGAAGGTCTATACAAAATCAATGGAAGACCTATTCATGCACTAATCCATGACATCAATCATCAAAACGAACTTTGGCACCGAAGGTTCGCTCACTTGCACTACAAAGCATTACCTCGTGTGAGAAAGATGGTTTCCGGAATGCCATAAATCAGATCTAATCATGATGGCATTTGCCAAGGATGCGCAAGCGGAAAGCAAGTGAAGGGACCATTCCCTTCAAGAAAAAGTAGAACCAATCAGGTATTGCATCTTGTACATTCTGATTTATGTGGACCAATGCCTATAACTTCTCTTGGTGGTTACTTGTATTATATTATCTTTGTGGATGATTTTTCTCGCAAAACATGGATTTATTTTCTGAAAAATAAAAGTCAAGTTTTTAACATGTTTAAAGATTACAAAGCTCTAGTACACAAACAAACTGGAAAGTAAATCAAAATTGTCATATCTGACAATGGAGAAGATTTCACTTCCAGTAATTTCATTGGGTTCTGCAAAGAAGTTGTAACGACCAAAAGTCGTATATGCAACGAAAATCTTTAAAATACTCAAAGACGTAAATGTCCATTGTAAAACATGCAACTATATATTGAATATTGTATAAGAATTGATATGATATGAGATGATTACAAATGAGAATGAGGACCTGCTGATATACCCTAGGCAGGTGCCCTTTCATGAATGGGTGTGTCTCTAAGACATGCTTCTTCTTTTTTTTGTTGAAGCAAGAGTCGTACCTTCTATTTCATTAAAACAAAAAATATTTTACATAAAATACAACAGTCCACAAGGAA
The DNA here is from genome assembly GCA_031772625.1 of Pinus tabuliformis. Lineage (NCBI taxonomy): Eukaryota > Viridiplantae > Streptophyta > Pinopsida > Pinales > Pinaceae > Pinus > Pinus tabuliformis. The sequence goes on along the minus strand of CM062814.1, from coordinate 626,838,732 downwards.
CTGTGGACCAAGGAAAATCTAATCTCTAAAAAACCCCCAACCTTACAAACATAACCTCAAAACCCTCAAAATACCGACAATGCTTAGGCCGAGCGATCAGAAGAACGTGCGAAAATCCTCGATTCCCACCACGAAACTGAACAACTGGACTTGCATCTTTAATCACAACCGTCCATTCTCCTTGCCTGATCCAACGACAGAGGAAGATATCGCAGTACAAAGAAGCCCGACGCTTAACACCCAGGACCCACCAACATGCACGATCGTTCCTGACCATAGATCCGCCTTGCAAAATCCGACGGCTGAGGATCATATCGCACGGGTCTAAAGCCCCGAACATTAGCGCGCGATGAAGGCAGTATTCAGTCCCTCCTCTATGCCACGTGTAGGTTGATGAGTGGAATCGCTGCCAATTCAGAAAAACCGCTTCCTGCTTGAGAGGCCTGCGATAAACCATATACCACCAAGGGAGTGGTTTTGCTTCCAGAGAGAGAAAATCGGGGGTATTACGGCCGCCGAGAAAGCCAGGATTCCGGCCCCTCTTACCATCTCCTCTACGCCTGTACATGAACCCATGAGAGATGCTACTCCTTCCCTCCGGTCGACCATCCACTAAACTGAGACAGCCACGCAACATCCACCAGTAGTCTCTAAGTTTGTAATTACTAGGGTTGCTGAGGCCGACAGTGGCTTGCATCCCACCCAAAACCAGACTGTGAAAAAAATAGCAAATCATAAAGAAACCAAGTCATCTAGAACTCGCCTCCATGGCTCTGTATCGAAACACCTCCCTGTCTTCATCCGCCTGGTCGTGACAATGTGCCTTTAATCTATTCTGAGGCATCTCTTGCCAACCCATCGAAACCCTGCTTTCGGTACAAATCACTCCTTGATTGGCCAGAATATCCGCCAGTTTATTGGCCGTTCTTCGCACATGGGTAAAACTTACTATGCGAAGGCATTGGAGGTGACTTTGAATTCTTTGGAAAACCTGGATCAGCCTCCAGTGTTTTGAGACTTTTTCCGGCGCCGTGCCACAGCTAATTCTCTTGACCGAGTTAATGATTAACTCTGAATCAGCTTCGACAATCACATTTTGGCAGTTATCCTGCTTCAAAAAATCTAAACATTGCTCCAGAGCCATTAATTCCGCCATGTTGTTAGTGGCTCTTCCTAAATGGCAGTGGAAGATGAAAAGAATACTTCCATCTTCATCCCTTAACGCCCCTCCAAAGCCAGCAGTTCTCGGGTTGCCTTTTGAAGCCCCATCAATGTTGTATTTCAGAAAACCCTGAGGGGGAGGATGCCAGAAATCCTTCTCAGTATCCATTCTCATTACCTTCCTATCTAGGCCTTGAGGAATAAGCCCCTGCATACCCAACAGACTGAGAATCCTCATTTCAGCTTCTGAGGGTGGATTCTTAGGGGGATTTCACACTGTAGTGCCAACCGTCTCCTTAAGCTGTTTTAAGATCTGCTCAAACAGGTGTTGGGAGGGATTCTTTTCATTTTTGAAGATTCTTTTGTTCCTTTCTTTCCAGACATTCCATATAATGAAGCTTGGCGTAAGAGCCCAAGCTGAGCCAAGAAATTCATAATCAGAAAAGTTTCTTCTCCAATTGTTTAGGGTATTGATAATACTCCCTTTGTCCCTGTCGGTCTGTTGGAAAATGGTGGCGAATGTATCCCACAACCTGGAGGTGAAAATGCAACTATTGAGAAGATGTTCCATTGTCTCCTCTTGGGCTTCACAGAGCTGGCATCTGGAAGGCCCCATAACACCCCTCTTCCTAATGTTATCCCAAGTCAAAATTTTCTTATGATGAACCAGCCACATGAAGAGTTTAATCTTCATCCAACCTTGATGCCTCCATAGGTTCTGCCAGATCCTATCCGGAACATAGGAATCCAGCTCAAGGAGAATGCGTTTTGCCTCCTTAAGATTAAAGGTGCCCTCATTATTGTTGCCCCATCTAAGCTGGTCCTGCCCCCCTGTCACTAAAATCTTCCTTTGTTCCAACATTTTCCTAAGTGCCTCTGCTTTTGCTTTCAAGGGGTTGTCATCCCTGTAATCAATGTTCCTCCAGGTTCTCCATTTTCCTGCACTGTTAGTATGGTCCCAAAAATCTTTTACTTTAGATAACCCTTGGGTGTCTGTCTCGTTCTTGAGGTCCAAAAGGTCCTCTTTTAACAGTATAGGTTCTTGTTGCCATTTATCCTCCCAAAATAAAGCTAGATCTCCCTCTCTAATTTCCCAGAAGCTGTTTTTTTGTACTAAGCCTCTGTTCTCCCAGGCCTTATTCCAGATGTATGAGCCCTTTATACTTCCAGACATCCTTATGTGATCATTATTTTGCCAAGAGCTGGCATATTTTTCTTTCCAGATACTAGCCCACTGAGCCCTTGGATCTTTTACCCAACGCCACCATAGTTTAGCCCCTAAAACGTTGCTAAGAATCTCCGGATCATCCAATCCAAGACCCCCATGGTTTTTGGGTTTACAGATTTTTTCCCAGGATACTAAGGCCCATTTCTTTCTTTCCTCCCCCTTACCCCAAAGAAAGTCTCTTTGGATGGTTCTGAATTGATGCAAGACTCCTTTTGGTGCTGGGAGTGCTGATAGCATGAAAACTGGGATTGATTGAAGAACAGCCTTTGTTAGCACCAACCTACCAGCCAAGTTTAAAGATCTGATAGTCCATTTCCTGATTTTATCCTGCATCTTATTAATCACTGGCTCCCAAATGCTCTTGTGCAGAGGTTTAGTAGTTAGAGGAACTCCCAAATATTTTGAAGGGAGGACATCCCTTTGAAAGCCCAAAATTCTGGAGATATTCCTCTGAATAGCAATATTGGTATTAAAGAAAAAAAATTTAGATTTGGAGAGATTAACTTCCATACCTGTAGCCATGGCGAAGTCATTCAGGATTTGTTTATACGCTAGAGCTTCTCTGACCGTGGGGATTCCCTGCAGCATGGTATCATCAACAAATTGTTGATGAGTCAAGGCCTGTCCATTCTCAGATAGTTGTAGGCCCTTAATCTTACCAACTTCTTTAGCATGCTTGATAGACCGACCAAGTCCTTCCATCATGAGGATGAAGAGAAAGGGAGAGAGCGGGTCTCCCTGCCTGAGGCCTCTTGAAGGAATAAAAGTCTCGGAAGGAGAACCATTAACCAATATTGAAAAGCTGGAGGAAGTTACCAGGGCCATGACCCATCTGACCCAGTTATGGTCAAACCCAAAGGCAATAAGAACTTTCCTGATGTAGGTCCAATTCAACTTATCATAAGCTTTGGCTAGATCCAATTGCATGATCATTCCAACCTTCCTATTGCTAGTCAATGAGTGCACCACCTCATGTGCTTGAATGATGTTATTGAGAATTTGTCTACCTTCCACATAACTAGATTGCTCCACAGAAACTAGTGTAGGAAGAAGAGGTTTGAGTCTATTGGCCACAACCTTGGATATAATCTTGTAAACCACATTGCATAAAGCTATGGGTCTAAACCTGTCAGGAGTTTGAGCATTGTCCTGTTTAGGGATCAGGGAGATGAAGGAGGTGTTGAGCACCTTCAAAATAGTTCTGTTCATCCTGGAATCTTCCACTACATTCAGAATGTCCTGTTTAACAATATTCCAGCAAGCTTTAAAGAAATCCACATTGAAACCATCAGGGCCTGGCACTTTGCCATTCTGCATTTCTTTGAGGACCTCACTAACCTCCTCTTCAGTCACTGGCCTATTAAGGTTGAAATTATCCTCTCTAGACACCAGCCTAGGTATATGTCTTGTTAGGTCCCTGACAAAATGCTCTCTATCTGAAATGGTTTCCTTTGCTATACCTCGAAAATGCTGAACTAACACAGCTTCTATATCCTCATGGGAGTTCATAAGATTCCCTTCCTCATTCTTGATCGACGAGATCCTATTGTGAGCTCTATTCGCCATGGTGGATCTGTGGAAAAATCTCGTGTTTCGCTCTCCTTCTTTTAGCCATTGAACTCTAGATTTTTGTCTCCAAAATATTTCCTCTTGTTTACACAAATTCTCCCAATCTTGATGATGTTTGTCTACTTGATCACTTCTGACTTTGTCAAAGCCATCCGTGATAAGGGCTTGATTGAGTTCCTGCATTTTATCTTCAACAGATTTTTTTGCTACAAAAATATTGCCAAATTCATTCTTGTTCCATTCTTTGAGCCTGAGCTTGATGTGCTTTAGTCTTTTGTGTAGAAGGAACATTCTTGTACCCTGAATCTGCAAATCTTTTGACCACCAATTTTCAATTTTGTTGATGAAATCTGGGTGGGTAAGCCAGATATTCTCAAATCTGAAAGGTCTATTCCTGGGGGTACCAATGCCCTGAACCTCCAGTTGAACCGGCCAGTGATCTGAGCCTCCAAAGGGGAGAACTCTAGATATCATTTCCCTGTCAATGAGCATAAGGTCCTCTGAGATAATGAATCTGTCTAACTTTGAGGCTACATGAGACTCTCCTCCTCTTTTATTGTTCCAAGTAAAGAGACCATTGCTCGTATTAGTGTCAACTAACTTCATATTATCTATAAAAGTCTGAAATGCTAAAGAGTCTTTGCTTAGAGTTCTGGTTCCCCCTTTTTTTTTCCGAAAGTGATCTGATCATGTTGAAGTCCCCCCCATAATCCAAGGTATTCCTGCATGTCTATCTCTGAGATCCATAAGAGAATCTAGAAACCTGAGTTTATCATCCATTCTTTGAGGGCCATAAACATTCGTGACCAGATAGGTATCCCTATCTCCCACAGGCTGAATAACCACTGATAAATAATTCCTAGATGCCTCAGCATCTATTATGCCAATCTTTTGGGGGTTCCAAAGAGTGAGTATGCCTCTTGCTGTATTCTCTGCTTTGACTTCTAGAAACTCAAATCGATTGAGCCATTTGCTATGTATTTGTTTTATCTTTTGAATGGAACATTTAGTTTCCTGGATAAAGATCATATCCGGAGCTGCTTGTTTCATTCTATTGCTAAGTATTCTTTGTTTTCTTTTACTACCTAGACCCCTGATATTCCAAGATGTAAACTTCATTATTAAAGATTTGTAAAGGAGTAGCTGGTTAGATCTTTCATCTTACCTGAGTCTATCATTAGCTTTCCACATTCCATCAATAGCTCGTTCTGCTTTTTCCTGCCTCTTTTTTTCTGGGGTTTCTAGGTGCTAATCCTGGTGTGGTTTTCATAGTTTTCACACCTTCATTACCCTGCCTTTCAATGTTTTTTTCCTCTCCAGCCCATTAGCTTGAGTTTTCCATATGAACAGCTGTTGTACTCTATTGAACTCTTCTTGAGGTAACGAGTCTACCCCTCCCATGGTTCCCTGTTTCAAGAACCCTTCCAGATCTAGGTGTTCTCTGTCAAGAATCTCCTGTAGCTCGTGGTCCTCCATTTCCATCTCACTCTGGGTCATATCCTGGTCCATCTCCAGTTCTGCATCGCTCATCATAGTCTCTTTCTGTTTATTAATATCCTGTGTTTGTTCACGGTCTTCTTCTTTCTCTTTCTCCCCTGGACTTCCTCCCATTGCCTGATCTGCTTTTGTTATCACTTCATCTTCTTCAAGTACTTGGAACCTGTTCTGACTGGCCTGTTGCCCTTCATTTTGATGTTGCTTTGGCCCCCTTTTGCCCCCTTTTCCTCTGTGTGCCACTTTGTGAAAGCTTTCAGTGTCTTTCATTGTATTAGCTTTACTTTTATTCTCTATTTTACTGAGAGGGTAGTCTCTGAATAGGTGCCCATGCTCATGGCATTTGTGGCATCTGAATGGAATATGCTCATAATCTACTGTTTGCACCCATTCTTCATCAAAAACTTCCAAGATTACCTCATCCGGAAGAGCTCCAGAGAGATCCATCTCCACACATATTCTTGCAAAGGAAGTATATTTTCCCCTTCTGGTGGCCTCAGAAGCTTTGACAAAACGCCCTAATTTATTTCCAATGGCAGCTAATGATTCAGTTTGCCAGTAATCAAGAGGTAGAGAGTAGAGTCTTACCCAGACCGGGACCGAAGTAAAAGTCTCACGCTCCGGGACAAAATTCATAATCCATGGCCGCATATAGAGGCCTGCTGCTGCATAGAAGTAGGGCCCTCCTTCAAACACTCTGTCTTTATCTTCAATATTTGTGAAGACCACAGTAAAGAATCCCTTTGACCCAAGATGTAGGTCTATGCTTCCTTTTGGTTTCCAGTGGTATTTAATCCATGTCTGTAAAGCTTTTTCAGTGGGCCATAATCCCATGAATTTACAAATGATTGCATATGTCCGCATGTGGTCCCTGTGCGCCTGCAGAGCAGGATCATTTAATACTACTCTGGGTGTGATCTCAGCTTTGGGTTTACATGGTCCCTTTTGTGCTTTGTCTTTTGTTCCCTGTTCCTTGTCTTCTTCCTCCTTATCTTTTGTGCTATTATTCTCCCTAGTTTTGGTGCAGTCTGGCTCCTCTTCAATGTTCCTTTTCCCTTCTTCTGAAGGACCTCTGTCATTCTCTATTGGTTTCTTCCCTCTACTGGCCACAGCCTGCTTGTAGGAGGGAGTGGAGCTCCCTCCTTTGCGCCCTTCCATGGAGATCAACCCCTACAAAAGTCTGGAAACCCTAGCTGTTCACCCGTCGTTTTCTCGTCCTCCGTGATTCCCTCCCAGCCAAGACTAAAATGCATTATCATTATAGGGTATGATCATGAATAGTTTAGATCTCTAAGACATGCTTCTTCATTACTAACTAACTAACCATTAGTTAATTAATTATTATTATTTATTATTATATGAATTATATTCATAACATTGCCTCTCTCTTCAAGAAGCTTTGTCCTCAAAGCTTACTGAGAATATCTTCTCGTCTCTAAACTTTCATCTTCGTTGATACAAGATGATATGATGCTCTGAGTGATAGACAAAATTGTCGTCCTGAGAACAGATCAGACCATCCTAGATTAATCTTCTATAGAATCTTCTGATCTCTAGAAATTTGTGATGAATAGTTATTGTAGGACTCAATTCTGTAAACTTCAGTATTCTTGGGGACATAAATCTATCGTTTATGTTCTGAGTGATACTGGTACGAAGATTGATTGGAAAGTTTGCTCTTGTGATTCGGATGTCGATAAATAGTTCTTCTGGTTGGACTTTCCCTTATCATGTTAGTGGTTGTTTCCTCATTTCCTTCAGGTGCTATTGTTGTTGAGTTGGCTACTAAATCATCATTTGGAATATCCATCATTTGAACTACAACTTCTGCATGTGTCTTCACGTTAGTAGGTTTATCCTCTGTTTGAGTTACGATTTTGACTAGATCGGTATTTGTTTCTTTATCTTCAACTTGGACTGAAATGATTGGAGACTTCGATACCACTTCTTAAAGTTGTTCTAACTTCTCATTTAGTGATTTCTTGTCACTTTTAAGTTTTAAGCTTCTTTATTTGTGTAAGGCTTGATTATTGTTAAAATTGGCAACTAGGGCCAAACTCCATGTGGGTCATCTTATTTATGGCAGCTGATATTTTTATTGGATCCCTCTCGTCGAGAGGTGTAGGATTGATCCAAAGATCATCCGATTCCGATAAGTATTTATGGAGATATGAATTTATTTTGATTATGGAATTATTATCAAGCCGACTAGCATCTTATGTAGGCTCTAGAAGCCCAAATGTCATGTCTATTCAACCTCTTCGTTTTTAGTATAAATAGAAGAGGACTTGAAGACATTTGGAGACACATCTCTTGTGATCTCTCTCCACGTGTTTGGGTTTTGTGGACAGAGAGATCTAGAGGAGAATACATTGTTCTAGAGGCTGATCTAGCCTTACCCTAGCTACAGTCAAAGTAAGGGCATTTCCAGTGAAGGAAGAAGGGATGTTTAGGTCACTCCTATGACTGCTTTGGAGTGAAAATTAACCAGCAGAAAGGCCACAATAAAGGAGACAAATTTTGGGCTGTTTTGAATATTATGTGTGGGCTGGAAACTCTATTTCAGCAAGCCGTGGGTACAGGAAGCCACTTGTGGTAGGCCGCAGGCCCTAACCCCACAGAAAAGGCATTGCGTGGAACTGTTTTGGGGCTAGATTGAGCCCTAATCAACAACGTGGAGGCAGAGGACTTATACAAGGGTAGGCCGCAGTTTTTGAAGGCTGTTTGGTGACTTGGTTAAGGGTTGTTGTAGCATATGGATGCCCTAACCAGTCATAGTTAGGAACAGCAGCGAAAACAGATTGGAACAACAATTTGTGCCTTGTGTTGGGTCAAGGAAGTTGACCAGTTTTGGATCAGATTGTTGGGCAGCCTGTGGGAGCAAATTTGGAGGCTTGATTGGGTGATCGTAAGCCTTCATCAGTGCAGATCTTACAGTGTAGTATTGGGTACCATTGACATGATGTAAGGGCAGCATGATGTATGAGATCATGGGCAGCATGATAGATGAGATCATGGGCAACATGATGCAATGGGCAGCATGATAGATGAGATCATGGGCAACATGATGCAAGGGCAGCATGATGTATGAGATCATGGGCAGCGTGATGTATGAGATCATGAGCAGCATGATGATGCATGATGCAGTTTGATGGTGCTACACAGTAAGGTGCAGCAAATGGACGAGATGCAAAACGATGATAGGTGAAGGAGTCACCTTGGAGAATCAGTTGAAGCAAAATGTCTTCAACTGATCTCATCGTTATACGAAATGATCTATGCTAGATCTAGATAAGTCAAAGTGTTGACTTCTGTTGTAAATGTACTATCTCTCTCTCTGTCTTTCTCTACTGAACTTTGAAGAACATGCAAGAAGAATCGATCAAGGGTTTCCCCACACATTGTGGGTTTGTCCCTGGCTTGCGCCACATCTTGTGTCCTCTTGTCTTGGCTTGTCTTCTGCGATTTATATTTATGTTCTATCTGCAGTTTACTTTATGTTGATGTGATTGCTAATATGGAAAAGAAATTAAATAAATTGCTCTAACATAGAACATACCTAAACTTAACATGGTATCAGAATTGAGGCGAAGACAATGCCCAAGCAAGAGTGAAAGAGCAATCACCAAAGATAGTTGGGACAAGATAGAAGGATCAATGGGTTCCTCATAATTCACAAAGGGTGAAATCAAAGTAGAGCATATTATCAGAATGGCACAACATAATTCACAAAGGGTGAAATCAAAGTAGAGCATATTATCAGAATGGCACAACAGAACTTCTGATGGCCTACCTTAAGATCACCTCATTGGGAAGTTCGGATCAAAGGGTGGAAGGAAAGGCAGATGTCTTGGTTATAAGTTCGGCTCTTATGCGAAGGAGTGTCCGAATGACAGAGATGCAGGTCATCAAGGACATGGCCGACTCTTCAAGGAAGCAAGGAACCCCAGGAATGGAAGTCGAAGATTTTTGTTGATGGAAAGGTACGTGTTTGAAAATAGAATTTTCAAAGATGCTTTTGAGTTCAGGGTTGTATTAAGTTACAGGAAGTCCACTGGGGACCATGTCCATTGACACATAGCACCGGAGGTCTGTGAGTCAGATGGTGACAGGGAAGCCTGAATTCAAAAGGAGCATGAAAGTACATGTCTGAGACGTACCAAAGGAAAATCTTACAAGGGGACCATTCCCCTCATGTAGCAAGTCCACAGGTATGGAACAACCTGAGGAGTTTGAGATTGATAATCAGGAACCTCACATATGCAGGTGGAAGAAAGCCCTCTATGGCTTGAAGCTAAACACCCCGGGCATAGTATGAGAGGATCGATAGTTGTCTAATAAAGCTGAGATTCACTAGGAATGAAACGAATCCAAACCATCCAAAGGCTGTGGATGATAGACCTCTCATACCAGCACCTTACAGACCCTCTCACTTGCAGAAGTAAGAGGGAGTTGGATTCCGGACATATGTTTGCAGTTAGCATGGTGAGCTCATATTTGGTTGAGCCTCACTGGATTGGTGCCAAGAATCTTCTGAGATGTCTTCAGGGCACAATCTCTCATGGATTGAAATACACTGCCGGAAATATGAAACTGCATGATTATTCGAATGTTGATTGGGCAGGCAATGTGGAGGATCACTGGAGCACTTCTTAGTGTTGTTCCTCTTTGGATTCTGCTTCGATATCATGGATGAGTAGGAAGCAGAAGTCAGTTGTTATAAGCACCGCCGAGATCGAATACATATCTACAAGTATGATCTCGTATGAAGCTGCCTAGTTGGGGAAGCTCCTTAGTGAGCTGTTTGTACACATGATGAATACCACTGTGATTCTCTGTAACAACCAGAGGTGGGATTTGATTATTGAGGAATCCTGTATTCGACGATTGCTCTAGTAGATAGACATCAGATACTACCTTACCTAGGATATGGTAAGTCGATGAGCAAGGAGGCTCCATCGCACTGAGATGATGTACAGGTCGCTAAAGCCCCGGGGGAAAGATCAAATCTGTGATTTTCCAGAACGACTTGGAGTCGTCAAGAGACCCTTGTACAAGGGTCCTGCATGTTGCACATATTGAACTCTGGGAGCTCTGGGGGCTTGCGGTTCTTACTGGAGCAACATACGACCACAGGGTGACTCACCCTCCCCTGGTGGTGCGCACTGGGACAGGATGATTCGCTCTCCTGTGAACAAGATGATTCGCTCTCTTGTGGACAAGATGATTCGCTCTCTTGTGGGACAGGATGATTCGCTCTCCTGTGAACAGGATGATTCGCTCTCCTGTGGACAAGATGATTTGCTCTCTTCTAGGACAAGATGATTCACTCTCTTGTGGAACAGGATGATTCGCTCTCCTGTGTAGCAGGATGATTAGTTCTCCTGTGAGGTCTGGATGATGTGTTCTCCATGACAAATGTAGTAGGATGATTAGTTCTCCTGTGAGGATGGGATTGATTAAGTTCTCTTGTCGAGGCATCCTACCCATGCAGTCTGGGACTCATGGGAAGTACCTCTCATCTGATCAATGAGCAGGGAAATGAAGATAGGGACCATAGTAGTACCGATGGATGCATCGCTGTATCTACCGTACTCCCTACGCTAGGATAACCTTAATTGTTCTGGGATCAATGATACTGGATTGGGACCAGTGGTAGGAGTTGTACCTACTATGACACTGACTTCGGGTCGGTTGAGATTGGTCTGGGACCAGTGGTACATACTCTGACATTGACTTCGTGTCAGTGCAGAACTAGTCTAGGACCAGTGAGAGTGGTACATACTATGACGCTGACTTCGGGTCGGTTAAGACTGGTCTGGGACCAGTGGTACACTCTCTAAGCCTGCGAGACTGGTCTGGGACTAAGTCATCCAAGGTCTCGTGTCCCCTATTTTACGTACTGGACACGAAAACGGCCCTAATACGTGTCGAATACGGTTTTTATCGTGTCCTGTAAAATGGAATACGTATTCGCCGGTTTTCGTCGTGTCCTGAATTTGGAAAATGTGTATTTCGTTGGTAGAAAACGTTGCTTGCATAAGCTGCAATTTTTTTTGAAAGAAACAAATAATTTTTGAGTGGAGCAGCTTAATGATCAAGTCTAGGCCCTAGTATTGATATGCTATTCATGGTAATGTTAAATTCTTAAAGTAAAAGTGACATTCTCCTTAATCTTCATTTTCATCTTTTTACTTAAATTTTTAACATTACCATGAAATGACTCAGGATGTTTGAGAGTGGTTCCGGCCTCATTGGATTTCATATGGAGAAAGTAGAATTTTAGATTTCATTCAAAATGTAGCAGACTTATCAGTTTTTCAGGATTTCAGGATTGGGAGATTGTAATGTTTCTAGGGGACACCACCTGCCCGGGCTACCCCTGCCACTAGTAGGGGACGTGGTCTACCTCCTATAGCTCCTACTTCTAGTTCTTCAGCTTCTAGAGCATAGCAAACTCCACTGCCAACTCCACCAGCACCAGCATCTACATCTAGAGGGAAAGGGAATGCTGTGGCATTTTCTCGCAAGAGGGGTAGAGGAAATCAATAGGATTAGACTTTAGTTATTTTCTTATGTGCTTGTAAGTTGTACATGAACAATGAACATTGAATATTCAAGAATCAAGACCAAGCATATCACATTCTAATTTCTAAATAGTAAATTTTGATTCTATTTATTTTTTTAAAGTGAACTATGAACTTTGAGAAGTAATTATATTTTAATTTGATTAGATAAGCTGCAACCTGCAATTTAATATGGATAAAAAACTATATTTCGGTATATATATATATATATTTTTATTAAATATATATAAAACAAACTATATTTCGGTATATATATATATATATATTTTTATTAAATATATATAAAACGTGTCCCCCGTGTCCTATTTCCAGGTCGCTGCGTTTCGTATTGAATACTCGTATTTACGTGTCCTCCGCATCTCGTGTCCTTGTGTCATGTGACTTAGGTCTGGGACCAGTGATACATACTCTAAGACTGACTTCGGGTCAGTGGAGGACTGGTTTGGGACCAGTGAGAGTGGTACATACTATGACGCTGACTTCGGGTTGGTTGAGACTGGTCTAGGACCAGTGGTACACACTCTGAGATTGATGATACTGGTCTGGGACCAGTGGTAGGAGTGGTACCCACTATGACGCTGACTTTGGGTCGGTTGAGACTGGTCTGGGACCAGTGGTACGCACTCTGAGATTGACTTCGGGTTAGTGGAGAATGGTATGACTCATTCTCGATCTTCTTCTTCATGGTTCAGCAGAGCTAAGTTGAGCAGAGCAGAGCCAACAGAGCAGAGCCAGCAGAGCTGAGCAAAGCAAAGCAGAGACAACAGAGCTGAGCAGAGCAGAGCCAGCAGAGTTGAGCTGAGCAGAGCAGAGCCAGCAGGGCCAACAGAGCTGAGCAGAGCAGAGCCAGCAGAGCTGAGTAGAGCAGTGCAGGGCACTAATGGCAGAGATAGTATAGCAGGGCATATGGATCAGCGAATGGAGCTCCCTAGTTGAGAGGAAGTGTTAAAATTGGCAACTAGGGCCAAACTCCATGTGGGTCATCTTATTTATGGCCGCTGATATTTTTACTGGATCCCTCTCGTAGAGAGGTGTAGGATTGATCTAAAGATCATCCGATTCCGATAAGTATTTATGGAGATATGAATTTATTTTGATTATGGAATTATTATCAAGCCGACCAGCATCTTATGTAGGCTCTAGAAGCCCAAACGTCATGTCTATTCAACCTCTTCGTTTTTAATATAAATAGAAGAGGACTTGAAGACATTTGGAGACACATCTCTTGTGATCTCTCTCCACGTGTTTGGAGACATCTAGAGGAGAATACGTTGTTCTAGAGGCTGATCTAGCCTTACCCTAGCTGCAGTCAAAGTAAGGGCATTTCTAGTGAAGGAAGAAGGGACGTTTAGGTCACTCCTATGACTGTTTTGGAGTGAAAATTAACCAGCAGAAAGGCCACAATAAAGGAGACAAATTCTGGGCTGTTTTGAATATTATGTGTGGGCTGGAAACTTTGTTTCAACAGGCCGTGGGTACAGGAAGCCACCTGTGGTAGGCCACAGGCCCTAACCCCACAGAAAAGGCATTGCGTGGAACTGTTTTGGGGCTAGATTGAGCCCTAATCAACAATGTGGAGGTAGAGGACTTATACAAGGGTAGGCTGCAGTTTTTGAAGGCTGTTTGGTGACTTCGTTAAGGGCTGTTGTAGCATATGGATACCCTAACCAGTCACAGTTAGGAACAGCAGCGAAAACAGATTGGAACAACAATTTGTACCTTGTGTTGGGTCAAGGAAGTTGACCAGTTTTGGATCAGATTGTTGGGCAACATGTGGGAGCAAATTTGGAGGCTTGATTGGGTGATCGTAAGCCTTCATCAGTGCAGATCTTACAGTGTAGTATTGGGTACCATTGACATGATGTAAGGGCAACATGATGTATGAGATCATGGGCAGCATGATAGATGAGATCGTGGGCAGCATGATGAATGGGCAACATGATAGATGAGATCATGGGCAGCATGATAGATGAGATCATGGGCAACATGATGCAATGGGCAGCATGGTAGACGAGATCATGGGCAACATGATGCAACAACAACATATGTATGAGATCATGGGCAGCGTGATGTATGAGATCATGAGCATCATGATGATGCATGATGCAGCATGATGGTGCTACACAGTAAGGTGCATCAAATGGACGAGATGTAGAACGATGATAGGTGAAGGAGTCACGTTGGAGAATCAGTTGAAGCAAAATGTCTTCAACTGATCTCATCGTTATACGAAATGATCTATGCTAGATCTAGATAAGTCAAAGTGTTGACTTCTGTTGTAAATGTACTATCTCTCTCTCCCTCTCTCTCTTTGCTGAACATAAAAGAAGAATTGATCAAGGGTTTCCCCACACATTGTGGGGTTTGTCCTTGGCTTGTGCCACATCTTGTGTCCTTTTGTCTTGGCTTGTCTTCTGCGATTCATATTTATGTTCTATCTGTAGTTTACTTTATGCTGATGTGATTGCTAATATGGAAAAGAAATTAAATAAATTGCTCTAGCATAGAACATACCTAAACTTATCAATTATGATTCCTTAGACGTGAAAGTTTGCCATTTTCTGAATTGTTGGCTTTGTCCTTAGTATCTTTTTATTTATCTTTAAAATTTTTTATTTGCTCTAATAATTTTTTATCAAGGGTTTTTAGGCATAAATTTTCTTTTTCTTTTTTTTGATAGATTCTCCTTTAGTTCCTTATCAGAACTTTCATTTTCTTGTTTTAGTCTTTGTTTCTTAACCTTAGACTTTTTTATTGTTAAGTTATGGTCTGTTCTATGCTTATAGCAGTTTATTTCGTTTCTTATTATTATCCACGGATTAGCAATCACATGTACAATAAGTAAAGTGCAGATAGAACATTAAATGATCGACAGAAAACAAGCCAAGACAAGAGACACAAGATGTGGCGGCTAGCCAGGGACAAACCCCAATATGAGGAAACCCTTTGATCAAATCTTCCTTTATCTTCAATAATTCAGCAAAGAGAAATAGTACAGAAATCTGATTTACATCAGCAGCAACAAACCTTAGATCAGCCCTAAACTAGGGTAGACAATATCTTGCAAATCAACTGTCGAATCGGCTTGATTCTTTCACCAAAAAATGCAGCCTTCCACAAAGAGTCAGGTTCACCTACAACGCAGTTCTGAGAGAGAGAATGATGGTCAACATTGGTCAAACTTCCGATCTGTAGTTGCAGACCTAAATTCTGCGTCCTTCCTTCCACATGTGTGAGAGAAGAGTCCTTTCTGCACAGGAGAGAGAAGAGACTCTTTTCTGTGTAGGAGAGAGAGAGATGTGATGAGATGTGTGTGTCCAAATGAGGAGGAGACCTTCTGTATTTATATGAAAACGTTGTGGTTGAATAGATGCGACTGTTGGGATTTTGAGCCTACATAAGTTGCTGGCCGACTTAGACGATTAGTCCATAATCAAAATAAATTCATATCTCCATAAATACTTATCGGAATCGGATGATCTTTAGATCAATCCTACACCTCTCGACGAGAGGAATCTAATAAAAATATTATCAGCCATGAATAAGATGACCCACATGGAGTGTAATATTCCTAACCCGGAATATTACTCAAACCCCAACAAAAACTCCAACCAAATATGTGCAAATGATATAATAACCCAGAAGTGATAAAATAACAATGGAACAACATATAATATTGTAAACCGAAAATATAAGAAAATAAACAAGAAATGCAGCGAGAAATGCTAAGCCATTTTATTATACTGAGCAATAAAAGGAGTACAAGAGGTGATTAGACAGGTGGCACCTCGACTTGCATAAGGCAAGTGAAGAAATACTCTCAAAATGACAAGAATGGCCTCTGCGTGGATGCTGCTGCTGCTAGAAAGCAAATAATGATTTGGGGCTGCTCCCCTCCTCAAAAAAAGCTGAAACTCCGGATTCGGGCTCTACTCAAGAAACCCAGAAAAACCCAGGAAGCTTTCCTGGAATGGCCGACCCCGCAAAATCACCCCCTTGGGGATTTGCGCAGTCCCTCAATGCTCTGCGCTGCCACTGAAGAAATCCCTCCAGAACCCTGCCTGAAACTCTGCCAAAATCCTCCAAGATGCAAGCGCTGATCCCCTGCTCAATCACCCAGCATAAATCCTCCTGCAAAAACCCCAATCCCACACTGCTGCCAGAAAGAACTGTGTCCCTCTCCCAATGCTGCGCAGGCCTCCAAAAGGCTGCTGAAACTGCTACGGGAACACTGATAAACTACTGCTGAAATGCCAAATGAAATACCTTGCCCGAGTAGGCACTCGAAGTCCCCCGGGGCTAAGGGTGAGATCTCCGAACGGAGACACTCAATGCACTAAATAATGTTGCAGACTAGCTAAACAGCCAGCGTGCTCAGAAGTCGAAACGACTAGCTCCAAAATGCACATAACTAAATGATCCAAAATGAGGGGGCTCATCTCTATTTTATAGCCTCTGCCTCTCACAATCCCTAGGCTCACCTCCCCCTGCGTGATTCCCTTCTTGCCATGTGTTCTTCCCTCCTGCGCAGTCTCTCCATGTGTCTGCGTGGGCTCCACTTTTGCGTCCCCCTTTGGCCCCCTTGGCTCCCCCTTAAGTCACAACGTTGTGCTACCTAGGAAGTGACTTTTTATTCTAAAGTGAGTTATGTCCCCCTTCCTCACTTTTTATTCACAAATAACTATAAAAGGCAAAAATTGAAGAAAATGGAATATTCCAATTAGCAATGGCTAATTAGGAATATTACAGTCTCCCCCGGCAAGATGTTGCTTGTTCTCAAGCAATTGAAGTAATGGATGTTACAAAATCTTCTCACTCTCCCAAGTGGCATCCTCATCCGGCAAATTCTTCCACCTCACCAAGAATTCCCGGACCGTCCTGCTCTGCAGTTGCCTCTCCCTGGTATCAATGATGGCCTCCGACTGCAATACCAAATGCCCTTCGTCATCCATGGGTGGTAGCTCATCTGTCACTGTCACCCGCAGCCCCAATGCCTTTTTCAGGCATGATACATGGAAAACGTTATGAATCTTGCTGCCTTGGGGCAGCTCCAACTCATATGCAACCTGTCCAACCCTGCGTATCACCTTGTACAACCCATAAAAGCAGGGCTTAAGCTTCTCAGCCCCCTTCTGTTTTAATGACGACTGTCGGTATGGTTGTAACCGTAGGTAGATCATGTCCCCTACCTTGAACTGTCTCTCCACCTGACCCATGTCGGCATACAGCTTCTGCTGGTTCTGTGTTGTAGCCATGTTATCCTTGAGAGCCCGAAGAATATCCTGACTCTCTTGGATCCATATCTTGGCTCTGGGAGCCTTGCTATCACCAAACATCACGTCAGCAAAAGATAAAGGATGATACCCGTATAAAGCATAGAATGGTGACATACCAATGGACATGTGATGTGAAGTATTGTAGCAATACTCCCCTAGATGCAGCCATCTCAACCATGCTCGCTACTGTCCACTGACATAGTTACGCAAGTATCCCTCCAGCCACTTGTTAACTATCTCTGTCTGCCCATCCGTCTGTGGGTGATAACTGGTACTCGGAGTCAACTCCGTCCCCACCAACCGGAAAAGCTCCTGCCAAAACCCGCCCATGAAACGACTATCCCTGTCACTGACAATGGTCTTAGGAAGACCATGTAGCCTGAAGATCTCTCTGAAGAATAGCTCGGCCACCTGTGCTGCTGTGTAGTGTGTGGATATGGCAAAGAAATGCGCATACTTTGTTAGTCGGTCAACGACGACAAAGATACAATCCTTGCCCTGTACCGTGGGCAATCCTGTGATGAAGTCCATCGAAATGCTCTCCCATTTCCCCTCTAGAATGGGTAGCGGTTGCAATAAACCCACGGGATGGCTCATCTCTCCCTTGTTCCGCTAGCAAACATCGCACTCCTTGATATGTCGGAGTACGTCCTCCTTGAGGCCCTTCCAGGAGAACCTCTCTCTAATGGCCCTGTAGGTTTTGGTAAACCCCTGATGGCCTGCTAATGGTGAATCATGTGATGCCTGGAGTATCTTCTTCTTGAGCTGAGACCCCTTAGTCAAGAAGATCCGATCCCTGTAATAGATGATCTCATCGATCACCCTGAACCTGTCATCTGCCACCTGCCCGTCCAGAATCTCACATGCAAACCTGTCCTTGGAGTACTCTACTAAGAGTCGAGCCCTCCAGTCTGTATCCAAGCTCATAAGAGACAACGTGGCTGGTCTACATGAAAGGGCATCTGCTACCACGTTGTTCTTACCCTTGACATACTCAATGTCGAAGTCATATGCTTGGATCTTACTGATCCACTTCTGCTGCCTCTCTTGCCACTGCTTCTGCTCCAAAAAGAACTTGAGGCTGTTGTGATCAGTCCTCACCCTGAACTTGTTCCCCACCAAATATTGTCGGTACTTAGCCAATGCATGCATGATGGCCAACATCTCCTTGTCGTATATAGAATACAATCTCTCGTGCGGAAGGAGCTTCCGGCTCTCAAAGGCTATAGGGTGACCTCCCTGCATCAATACTGCGCCGATCCCCTCTCCTGACGCATCACACTCCAAAACAAATAGCTGCGTAAAATCTGGCAATGCAAGCATTGGGCAGTTGCTCATAACCTCCTTGAGCCTGTCAAAGGCTCGCTGTGTTGTATCTGACCAACTGAATGCCCCCTTCCTTGTCAAATCTGTCAGGGGTGCAACAAGCTGTGAGAAACCTTTGACGAACTTCCGGTAGTAAGTACAAATGCCAATGAATCCTCGATGTTTCGTCATGTTTCTTGGCTCCGGCCAATCTCTCATGGCCCTAATCTTCTCCTCGTGGACCCTCACTCCGTCCACTCCAATGATGTGTCCCAAGTATAACATCTCCGTCAACCCGAATTCACATTTGGAGAACTTGGCATAGAACTGCTGCTCCTCCAAGATGCGTAATACTGTCTCAATATGCTGGAGATGCTCCTCCCAAGTCCTGCTGTAAATGAGAATGTCATCGAAGAATACCAACACAAACTTCCTCAAGTGACTATAGAAGATGTGATTCATGCAGGACTGAAATGTAGCTGGGGCGTTGGTTAGCCCAAACGGCATAACCAAGAACTCAAAGTGCCCATAGTGACACCTGAAGGCGGTCTTGGGAATGTCCTGCTCCCTCACGCAAATCTGATGATACCCTTATCTCAAATCAATCTTTGAGAAGAAACGTGCCTCTCTCAACTCATCCATCAACTCATCGATCCTGGGTATGGGGTACCTGTTCTTCAGGGTCTTCTTATTTAGGGCTCTGTAGTCAATGCACATCCTCAGCGTACCATCCTTCTTCTTCACCAACACCATAGAAGAAGCAAAAGGACTCGTGCTCGGTAGAATGTGCCCAAGAGCTAGCAACTCCTGGATAGCCCGCTCAATCTCGTCCCGATAGGCCTTGGGGTGCCTATAGGGGGTGGTGATCACTGCCTGGATGCCCTGCTCAAGCTTGATAGTGTGCTCAAACCCCCGATTCGGTGGCTGTTCTGGTGGAATCTCTCCAAACACTATGGCATACCGATCAAGGATCGACTGGATCTTTGGATGTACCATCTACCCTGTAGTCCCTGCCTCTGATGCACGCAGCTCCACTGCCCACTCTATGTCTCCCTTCTAGAAGACTACCTCCATCCAATGAGCCGACACAGTCTGAGGCGGACATGTGTGCTGTCCCCATATCTTCTCATGCCTCCCTATCTTCTCATCATCCCACTCCATCTCTAGAGTCTTCCAATCCATCGTGACCTTCCCTAGAGTAATAAGCCACTGAACACCCAGTATCATGTTGGTGTCCGAAATATCGACCACAAAAAAGTGGTCAGTCAATGTGTAGGTGCCCATCGTCACTGAAAGCTCTGGAACATATCGAGCACACGTCATGGTCTGATCTCCTGGGACCAAGACTAAAAACCCATCGAAGCTCTCTGTCTGTATGCCTCTCCACTCAACCATCTGTGCATTGATGAAGTTGTGGGTTGCCCCACTGTCAACCAAAACTAACACCCGCTGGCCACGTACCGTCCCTCGTACGCGTAGCGTCAGATACTTGGGAACTCCTCACAATGCGGCAAGGGCCCCTCTGGTGGGTGCAAAAGATGCACCACTTGCTGCTGGCGGTGGAGGTGGCAAAGGTCCCTGTCCATCATGGCTATCTCCTGCCTCCACACCATCCTCATCATCCTCTTCTCCACTGCTCTCGGAGAAAACCTCAATGAACTGTGCCTTGCCAGCAGCACATCTATGTCCTGGTGCCCATGGCTCCTGACATGTGAAGCACAACCGCTTCTTCTTCAGCTCCCCCTTGACATCATCGTCAATTTGCACTCGTCCTGGATTCCCCTTTGGAGGTGGAATCCTCACATCCTTCCCATTAGACTAGAAAGTCTGTCTCTGAGGGTAAGGTGTCCAGGTCCTGGGTAAAACATCTCGTAGGTCCCGGGTCCTACTGATAGCATCCTGAAGGGTGGTCGGTCTAGCGGATCTGACTAGACCCCGAAGTGGCTCTGCTAACCCCTCAACATACATATAGATCCTCCGTGCCGTGGATAGATCTGGCACCATCACTGAGACCCTCAAGAAATCTGCAATGTAGGTCTTTGGGCTCCCTGTCTATTTGAGCCTTGTCAGCTCAACAAAATGCTGCTCTGGATCCCTCCGGTCAAATCGCTCCATCAATCTCCTGGTAAACTCAGCGTATGTCGTCACTGTAGAGTGCCTGAGTGTAACCATCCCATGAAACCACCAATCCTGGGCCTCGCCATCCAAATGCAATGTTGCCACCTTGATGGCCTCTGCCTCCAACATCTGGTTAAGCTGGAAATAAATGTCCAGCTTCTCCACCCAAGACTTTGCCGAACTGTTTGATGAGCCATCAAAGGTAGGCAAGTGGAATCTACTCGCTACATAGTGGGTGTCACCATCATGATAATGTCGGTACCCTCTGTGATGGTCGCGGGGTCTACTATCCTGCTAGAGCTGAACAAAATCACGGAATGAGAGGGCTTCCCTGAACTCTTGCCCATAGGCCTGGTACTTTGCAAAATAATCACCCATGTGTCCAGGCTCTGCCTCCTGCTGGGCTACGGCCCCCGTATCTGCTCCTAAGAAAGTGGGCATGGTAGAGTGTGTAGGGGCATGTGAGGCCACCTGTTGCACAGTATCACGCTGCTTTGGCAAGTGATGGGATGCACCTGATCCCTCACCAATCTGAAAACCTCGTGGGCTCTCACGCTGTCTGGCCTCTACTGCCGTGAATCTCTGCCCCATCACCTCAATCTATCTCGACAGATCCTGCACTGATTTGAAGAGCATATCCGCAAATCTCTTCCCGTCCTCGTCGGTCATCTGTTCTGCGTCCATTACTGGCTCTCTCGGCTCCGCGTCTACCACAGGCTCCACCTGTTCTGCTTCCACCACAGGAACACAGTCTCCCTCCCCGTAGGTATTCTCCAACCTACGTCTAGTGTCTCTGTACCTCCTACCTCTGTAACAAATGTAGGGATTTTCCCCTGGTGTCATAGATTGCTAGCTCCATAGGCTGAGCCAGATCTATGCTCTGATACCACTGTAATATTCCTAACCCAGAATATTCCTCAAACCCCAGCAAAAACTCCAACCAAATATGTGCAAATGATATAATAACCCAGAACTGATAAAATAACAGTGGAAAAACATATAATACAATAAACCGGAAATATAAGCAGATACACAAGAAATGCAGCGAGAAATGCTAAGCCATTTTATTATACTGAGCAATAAAAGGAGTACAAGAGGTTATTAGACAGATGGCACCTCAACTTGCACAAGGCAAGTGAAGAAATACTCTTGGAATGACAAGAATGGGCTCTTTGCGTGGATGCTACTGCTGCTGCTAGAAAGTAGATAATGATTTGGGGCTGCTGCCCTCCTTAGAAAAAGCTGAAACTCTGGATTCAGGCTCTACTCAAGAAACCCATAAAAACCCAGGAAGCTTTCCTGGAATGGCCAACCCCGGAAAATCACCCCCTTGGGGATCTGTGCAGTCCCTCAATGCTCTGCGCTGCCACTGAAGAAATCCCTCTAGAACCCTGCCTGAAACTCTGCCAAAATCCTCCAAGATGCAAGCGCTGATCCCCTGCTCAATCACCTAGCATAAATCCTCCTGCAAAAACCCCAATCCCACACTGCTGCCAGAAAGAACTGCGTCCCTCTCCCAGTGTTGAGCAGGCCTCCAAAACGCTGCTGAAACTGCTACGGGAACGCTGATAAACTACTGCTGAAATGCCAAATGAAATACCTTGCCCGAGCAGGCACTCGAAGTCCCTCGGGGCTAAGGGTGAGATCTCCGAACGGAGACACTCAATGCACTAAACAGTGCTGCAGACTAGCTAGACAGCCAACGTGCTCAAAAGTCGAAACGACTAGCTCCAAAATGCACATAACTGAATGATCCAAAATGAGGGGGCTCCTCTCTATTTTATAGCCTCTGCCTCTCAAAATCCCTAGGCTCACCTCCTCCTGCGTGATTCCCTTCTTGCCATGTGTTCTTCCCTCCTGCGCAGTCTCTTCATGTGTCTGCGTGGGCTCCACTTCTACGTCCCCCTTTGGCCCCCTTGGCTCCCCCTTAAGTTACAACATTGTGCTACCTAGGAAGTGACTTTTTATTCTAAAGTGAGTTATGTCCCCCTTCCTCACTTTTTATTCACAAATAACTATAGAAGGCAAAAATTGAACAAAATCGAATATTCCAATTAGCAATGGCTAATTAGGAATATTACATGGAGTTTGGCCCTAGTTGCCAATTTTAACACTCCCTCTAAACTAGGGAGAACTCCATCTGCGATTTGTTTCCCTGTCGCTACTATTCATCCATCAAATGCACTGCCCTGTACAGCTTGACCCCTGCTCTGCTCTACTCTGTTCTGTTCTGCTCTGCTCTGTTCTGCGCTACTCTGCTCGAATTATGAAGAGGAAGAAGTGATCGAGGATGTATCATACCATCCTCCACTGACTCGAAGTCAATCTCAGAGTGTGTACCACTAGTCCCAAACCAGTCCTCTACTGACCCGAAGTCAGTGTCATAGTGGGTACCACTCTCACTGGTCCCAGACCAGTATCATTGATCCCAGATCAATGAAGGTCATCCTAGCATAGGGAGTACGGTAGATACAACGATGCGTCCATCGATACTACTATGGTCCCTATCCTCATTTCCCTACTCATTGATCAGATGAGAGGTACTTCCCATGAGTCCTAGACTGCATGGGTAGGATGCCTTGACAGGAGAACTAATCATCCTATCCACAGGAGAGCGAATCATCCTGTCCCACAAGAGAGCGAATCATCCTGTCCATAGGAGATCGAATCATCCTATCCCATAGTCGCCACGGGGTGTCATAGGGGAAGGTTGAACCTTTTACCCTATACCGAGTGCACCAACAGGGGATGGTGAGTCACCCTGTGGTCATGTGTCGCTCCAAGAAGTACCCCGCACCCCCCTGGAGCTCCCAGAGCTTAGTACATCATACTTGACCCTCATCGGAGGGTCTCTGAACGACACCAAGTCGTTCTCGGAAAGTCAGGAATTTGACCTTTCCTAGGGGCTTTGTCAAAATGTCGACGATCTATTCATTTGTACTGATATGTTGGAGCCTTATTACTCCTCGCTGCACCATATCTCGAATATAGTGGTACCTGATATCGATATGGTTGGAGCGATCATGAAATACGAGATTTTCTGATAAACGGATCCCGCTCTGGTTGTCACATAGGATCACAGTGGTATCCAATGTAAATCCAAACAGCGCACTGAAGAGCTTTCGCAACTAGACTGCCTCACAGGAGGCCATGCTAGCAGCAATATACTCTGCTTTGGCGGTGCTCAAAGCCACTGACTTCTGCTTCCTGCTCATCCAGGATATCGAAGCATATCCCAAGGAGAAACAACACCCGGAAGTGCTCTTATGGTCCACCACATTGCCTGCCCAATCAGCATCATTGTATCCAAGTAGTCTCACATCTCCGGCAGTATATCTTAACCCATATGTAATTGTGCCACGAAGATATCTTAACAGATTCTTGGCACCAATCCAATGTATGTGGTGAGGTTCAACCATATGTTGACTACAAAGCATATGTCTGGACGGGAGTTCACTAAAAACATTAATGCTCCGACGAGTTGACGATACTCGGTGGCATTTCGTAAAACAGGTCCAATAGCACTACCGCTTAACTTCTTAAAGTCAAGCTCCATCGGGGTAGTTACGGGCTTGCAGTCTACCATACCGAATCTTTCCAATATCTTTACCACATATTTTCTTTGAGATAGGAAAATTTCCCCTGGCTTCTGCTAAACTTCAAGTCCTAGGAAATAGTGCATCAGTCCTAGGTCCTTCATTTCAAATTCAGAAGTCAACTCCCTCTTAAATTTGTGAATGAGAGGGTCTCCACCTGTTAGAAAGAGGTCGTCAACATACAACACTAGTAAGAGAGGTTTGTCATCTTCAACCTTAAAGTAAAGGTTAGGATCGGCTTCACTCCTAGTGAATCCCAGCTTCATCAAGTAGCTATCGATCCTCTCATACTATGCTCGGGGTGCTTGCTTCAGCCCATAGAGGGCCTTCTTCAACTTGCACACATGAGATTTTCGATCATAAATCTTAAATCCTTCGGGTTGCTCCACATAGACCTCTTCCTTGATTGAACCATGCAAGAACGCAGTCTTAACATTCATCTGATGTAAGTTCCATCCTTGTGAAGCTGCAAGGGCTATGATCGAGCAGATGGTGGTATATCTGGCAACAGGTGCAAATATCTCGTCATAGTCTATACTTTCCTTCTGGAGAAGCCATGAGTGACAAAACGAGCCTTATACTTTTCCGTACTTCCATCAGCGGCATGCTTTATCTTGTAAAGCCATTTAGAAGTGATAATTGTCTTGTCCAGGGGTCTGGGAACCTCTTCCCAAACATCATTCTTCATGATCGACTCATATTCTTCAGTCATAGCATCCTTCCATACTTGATGCTTGACAACATCTGAAAATGATGAAGGCTCATTTTGAATGATCGTGCTCATGATGGTCAGGTATCCCTGATACCTGTTTGGTTTCTTACTTTCACGGAAGATTCCTCGGGGTGCAGCATGTCCTTTAGCATCATCAAGTGTCCCCTTAAGCCATGAAGGCCTCTTCCTAGAAGAGGAAGGCATAGGTGGAGGAGGATCAATAGGATCCATGGGTTCTTCCACATCGGGTATTGTTTCATCATCTTTTTCTTTCGGTTCCCTGGTGTCAGCTTCTTGAGAGCTCCTCACAGTAGGAAGATCGTTCACCTTGCTGAGAGCCATATCTTCGTCAAAGGTGACATCATGACTAATCACGACTTCCCTTTGACTGCTACATAGATTCTATAGCCCTTAGTATTTTCACTATAGCCCACGAAGATTCCTTTCTTTCCAGATGCACCCAATTTGTTCCTTTTCTCTTTCAGCATATGAAAATACACAAGGCTTCCAAAAATTCTAAAATGAGATACGTCAGGTTTCTTACCGGTGAACATTTCTTCAGGAGTTTTGGAACCCAATGCTTGATGGGGGCATTGGTTTTGTACATATACGGCGGTGTTTGCAGCTTCGGCCCATAGAAACTTCGGAAGTCTTTGATCATGGAGCATAGCACGGACAACTTCCACAATCGTACAGTTCTTCCTTTCCGCCACACCATTCTGTTCAGGAGTGTACAATGTAGTAGTCTCCCTCTTAATGCCAGCCTCTTTACAAAAGTCATGAAACTCATTAGATTCATATTTAGTCCAATTATCAATCCTTAAGATCTTGTTCTTCTTTTCGGTTTGATTCTCGATCAAGGCTTTGAAGTGTCGAAACCAGGAGAACACTTCATCCTTCTTTTTCAAGAAGTATATCCAAGTCTTGCGAGAATAGTCATATGTAAAAGTGAGGTAATATAAATATCCTCCCAAGGAGTTCACAGGCATCGTACCATATATGTCTGAGTGAACTAATTGCAATATATCGAAGGTTTTGCTTTGGCTTGAGGGGAATGGTCCCCTTTTTAGCTTTCCTTCGGCACATCTGGGACATACACCTTCTTGCTCTAATCTGAACTCGGGCATCCCGGTCACCATTTTTCTTACATCAGGTAGAGCTTTATAATGAAGGTGAGCAAACCTCCAATGCCATAGTTCGGACTGAAGAGATGTGTCACAAGACATGACACCTAGCGGACTTACTCCGACCTGATATAATGAATCAACTCAAAACCCAAGAGTGAAGGCATCTTTAATATTGTTTTTTTCATACACGTACCTTGCCATCGCTAAAAACCACCTTGTAGCCTTTGTCTTCCATTGCCGAAATGGACACCAAGTTCTTTTTGAGATCAGGTACATATAATACATCTTGTAGGTGGATTGTATTACCTTGATTCAATTTAAGAGAGACATTGCCTACACCTTTCATGGGATATTTCATATTGCCTCCACAGATAATTTCCAGGTTGGTTTCTTTCTCTATCAGATTATGGAGAACTTCTTTGTAACCAGTGAAGTGCCTTGAGGCACCACTATCAATAAGCCAATTTCCCAATGAGTCCAGAGGAGCAGAGGTAGATAGAGCAGCTGGTAGATAATATTCATTCTGCTTATTGTCAATAGTGTTAGATTCATACCTGGAATTTCTTGCCTTCTTGAATGATGGTCCTCTTCCTTGATTTCCAACACTCCTTTTACCTCGGCCATATGACTTGCCATTTCTTTGATTGCCTTGAGAGGGATTTTGATCATCATCCAGTGTGAGTCCTTTCTCTCAGGGCACTCCCTTGCATAGTGACCTGCTTTATCGCAAATGTAACATCGTCCTTTTCTTCCACCCTTAGGTCCAACCTTTCTTTTTGATTTAGTCCCGGAATTATTTCTTTTCTTAGCATGAGAAGAAAAGGCAGCAGGAGGACCTTTAGGTATGGGCATTTCTTGCTCTTCTATCCTTGTTTCTTCTTGAATGCATCTTGCCATTAATTCCTCAAATCCAGGAATTATGTTATTATTGAGAAGAGTAGTCCTGAACACGTACCATTCGGATGGTAATCCTCCAAGAGTTGTGAGTGCCATTTCCCTATCAGTAATAATCTCCCCAATAGATAGGAGATCGTTCTTGATCTCGGTGATTCTTAAGAAGTATGCTTGCATACTCTCATCTTTGCCCTTCTTAATTTCCTTCAACTTATTTCTAAGAAACAAGACTTGATTTGCATCATTAACTTTAAATAAACTCACCAGTCTATCGTAGATTTCCTTGGAGGTGTTCAGGTCGGAGATGTAGGCCACCAAGTATTTGTCGATAGAGTCCCGGATGATCTTCTTAGCTTTTACTTCCCCCTTGGTCCATTTGTTCCTAGCAGCAACAGATGCATTTGATGGAGGCTCAACAATTCCGCCTCTCACATGGTCCAACACTTCCTGTTCTTCTAATGTTAGATCGAGAGACATCTTCCATCCGTGGTAGTCAGATTTCTCACGAAGCTTATCTTTAGCAGGGAAGTGTGTTGAGGACCCCATGAGTTCTTTTAGATAGCCTTGCCAACCTTCTCTTCGGTGATTGCTCTTGCTCTCGCTTGGGCTTTGTCTTCACCTCAGCTCTGATACCATGTTAAGTTATGCTAAGTTCTATGCTTAAAGCAGTTTACTTCTTTTCTTATTATTATCCACAGATTAGCAATCACATGTACAATAAGTAAAGTGCAGATAGAACGTTAAACGATTGACAGAAAACAAGCCAAGACAAGAGACACAAGATGTGGCGGCTAACCAGGGACAACCCCAATATGGGGAAACCCTTCAATCAAATCTTCCTTTATCTTCAATAATTTAGCAGAGAGAAATAGTACAGAAATCTGATTTACATCAGCAGCAGCAAACCTTAGATTAGCGCTAAACTAGCGCAGACAATATCTTGCAAACCGACCGTCGGATCGGCTTGATTCCTTCACCAAAAAATGCGGCCTTCCACAGAGAGTCAGGTTCACCTACAACGCAGTTCTGAGAGAGAGAATGATGGTCAATGCTGGTCAAACTTCCGATCTGCAGTTGCAGCCCTAAATTCTGCATCCTTCCTTCCACATGTGTGAGAGGAGTCCTTTCTACGCAGGAGAGAGAAGAGACTCTTTTCTATGCAGGAGAGAGAGATGTGATGAGATGTGTGTGTCCAAATGAGGAGGAGACCTTCTGTATTTATATGAAAACGTTGGGGTTGAATAGATGCGACTGTTAGGCTTCTGAGCCTACATAAGTTGCTGGCTGACTTAGACAATTAGTCCATAATCAAAATAAATTCATATCTCCATAAATACTTATCGGAATTGGATGATCTTTAGATTAATCCTACACCTCTTGACGAGAGGAATCTAATAAAAATATTATCAACCCACATGGAGTTTGGCCCTAGTTGCCAATTTTAACATTTATCTGTGTAAGTAATTTCTCATTGTGGTCCCTTAATGCCAAATTTTTTCGTTGCTTTCTGTTGATTTTTCATGAAACCGATCTTCGAGGTTTTTTTTGTTTTGTTTTTGTTTTTTGTTTTTTTTTGTTTTGTTTTTTTCTCTGATGCTTTGTTCTTTTGTTGAAGTTTTGTGATTTCTTCTTTTAATCTTTTAATTTGTGTCTGGGCATTATCTTGATATTCTTCTAAAGTAAACAATCTTCGACATTTTGGACAAGGTATTGTGCGATTTTTAAAAATCGATAAATACTGATCTTTTGTTCGACAAAATGGACATCTGGTCCAAAATGTAGAGTTATATATGGAATCCATAGTTTCTTTGTTCATCTTCGAATTAGACTCCATTCATTTTTTCTTCAAAAATGGACTTTTTCTTTAAAATAAGTGCCATTTTATTTGATAAACTTGAACACCTTTATAAATTCCTTTAACTTTTATTTTCCTCAATTATATATTTTTTTCCCACTTAAAAAAAAGTTAATATAGCTCCACTATTTAAATAAACTGTGCCTTATATTTATTATAATGTTTTTAAAAAATACTCTTCCTTTGTTATAACTTGTTATCCTTATGTCTCTTTATAGTTCTAGATTTAACCCTTTATAAACTTTAATATATGGATCTTTTAAGTAACCTTCTATAATAATACCTGCTTTGTACTTATATATATTTTCAATAATTTTATGACTTTAACTTTTCTTTAAAATACCCCTTTATAATATAATATTTCTCTTTATATATCTTTTATTTATAATTTTTTTTGAAAAGTTACAGCCCTAGTGAAACGTGACTATTCACCTCTTTGGGGTATAATATAAAATATATGTCCACTTATGTGCCTTTGAATCGGTTGATTTTCTCTACATAAAAAGTAAAACTTACCATTCACATAAAGATCTTTTGTATTCCTTTTATTTTTCTTTTACCTTGAAAATACCATGGGCAATTACCATGGGTTGCTAAAACCACGAGCTAGTAAACCACTTAATGAAGAATCAAGATAATCTCATCTACTCTTCCTTCTTTTACGTATAGTTTTAAAGATATTTGGAAAGATTCCCTTTTAACTTATCAAGCACTTTTTATCAATAATGTAGAACTTTTTTATATATATGAATGTTCTCCTTCAAAATTTACATCAAACTATTTTTTCTTAATAGTACATTTTTTATATGATTTTTTTCTTTAAATCTTATATGTACTTTTTTTTCTTTTCTCTTTATGTTTTTACTTTGACTATCTTTTTTGTTTGTTTAATGGCCAAAGCCCTGAATGACGAAACTGGTGAAACAGAGAAACTCCATCCTTGTGTAGCAAAACGCTTCAATTGTGACGATAACAAGGTTGATGAAGGATTAATGGTTAAAGGCCAGATTAGACTGGTTCTCTTCAGCAGTTGAGCGTCTAGAGGATCGAACAGCTCTCATACCAATGTAACGAACAAGGTTCATATACGCAACGGAGTAATCTTCAAAAGACTTGGAAAACGTAAACATCCATAATAAGATAATAATTGCATATTAAATATTATATAAAAATTGATGAGATATGAGATGATTACAAATGAGAATGAGGACCTGCTTATATACCCTAAGCAGGTGCCCTTTCATGAATGGGCATGTCTCTAAGACATGCCTCTTCATTACTACCTAACTAACCATTAGTTAATTAATTATTATTATTATATTTATATTTATATTTATCATTTTTATATGAATTATATTCATAAGAGAAGCTGGAATCAGAAAAGAGACCACTATATCATATAACCCAAAACAAAATGGTGTGATCAAGAGAAAGAATAGAACTCATGGAAGCGGTCAAAGTTATGTTTCATGATCAGAAATTGCCAAAGTTTCTATGGGGAGAAGCTGCAAACACAATTGTCTATGTTCAAAATAAATCTCCTCATCGTGTGCTAAACAACAAGACTCTTGAAGATGTCTTCACTAGCAAGAAAAGTCCAAAGTTGGGCACCTAAGGATCTTTGGTTGTCCTAACTCCAGTCTACTTTCATGTCCCAAAAGAGGAAAGGAACAAGTTGGAAGCTTCAGGTAAGAAAGGTACGTTTGTTGGTTATTGTGAGAATTCTAAAGCTTACAAAATATACGTACTTGGTCAAAGAAATATGGAAGTTAGAAGAGATGTAACATTTGATGAAGATGCAGCTCTTGGAAAAGAAAGAGACACTTATCTTCCTCTTGCTAATGTTGATAGTCAAGATGATGTATTTTAAATACAAGAAGATCCTGAAGCTAAAACTGATCTTGTTGATGAACCCATGGAGACCATGGATCCTTTGGATCCTCCTTCTAAAAGGAGACCTTTATGGCTTTGTGACACTCTTCAAGATGCTAATAAACATGTTGTCCCCAGAGGAACTTTTAGAGAAAGCAAGAAACCTTGTCGGTTCCAAGGATATGTTGTAGCCATGAGCAACATTATTCAAGTTGAACCATGCACTTTTGGAGAAGCTGTAAAGGCCTGTTACCCACCATTTTGTGGGTAATATCCCTAGGAGAACTTTTTGTCTCCAAGATGGTCCTCAGCCAGCAACCAGCAGCCCCTTGCAACCACCATCTAGCTCATTGTGCCATTTCTCTGCCACCTGAGTCAGCCATGTGGTCCCTCGCCCATCTGCCATGATCTTATGTTTGAAGGTGGGCCTCTTGAACCTAAAGGTATGCCTTGTCATTTGGAAATTAAATATTGTAGTTTGCTTATCATGAACACTTCTAGGCATGGATTAATGGGGGAATTCGGTGGAAAGAATGGGCTAGGTCTATGCTCTTGTCCCCTACACCCCTTTTAGGTATTAACCTTGGATTCTAGTCCCGTGGGATCTCTTTTATTGACCACTTGGTTCTAGGGATGGTATTTCATGAGAAACCTTGATTTTGGTTTCGTGGTCCCGCTCCCTTATCTGCTTATATTGCCCCCTTTCCATTCATTACTACCCTATTCATCATTTCTCCCACCCGGGTCCACATTCCTCTATTGGGTCCACATAGGGTTAGCATGCCACTTCCCCTTGCCCACACCTTAGGCCTGGAATCAAGCTCGAAGGTTGATGCAACTAAAGGAAAGATAAAAGCATATATGGCCACATTCAACAAGAAAATGTACCACAAAATGCAAAATATGGTCGGGACACACATTTAGCATGTGGGAAAAAGCCAATACATGAGCTCTACCTCATCATCATGGTCATCACCCTAGTTCCTACATGTTCTATGAGCCTCATTCATCATATAGGAACCAACATTGGATGAAGCGGGGACGAAACGGGGACGTGGAAGCGTCATTTCCCAAAAATCTAGGAAGCGAAGCGTCTACTATATATATATATATATATACATATTATATTTTTTTGCATTTATATTAAAAACACATCCAAAATACCAAATTAGTTGTAGAAGAAAAGAAAACATGCATATTTTTACATAAATCAAGATAGATATGGCATCCATTGTACATCAATGATTAATTATTCCAACATCAACCATCTACAATCTAGATTCCTCTTCTCTTGTCTAGCCTTTGCCTGTACTTCAATTCTATAGGGATTTTAGTCAACATTGCCTAATTTTGATCAAACAGCTTAATCCAAGCCTTATAATATGGTAGAGAAAGCTTAACATGCTTGATCAATGATTTTGACTTGAGTGAAGGGTATATAATTGCTAAGGCCATGACAAAGGAGTTCAACAATCAATAACACCAACGCTGCGGTACATGTAGGACTTGGTGCTCTTGATTAAATGCCAATCACATGCCCTCATACATGATATAATCCAATGAAACGACACAATCCCATTGATCCCAAAAACTATTAAGTCTGCTAAATTTTGAATGGAAAATGAAATTCTATTTTCTCCATATGAAGTCTGATGAGGTTGGAACCACTCTCAAACATCCTGAGTCATTTCATGATAATGTTAAAAATTTAAGTAAAAGGATGGAAATGAAAGATAAAGGAGAATGTCACTTTTACTTTAAGAATTTAACATTACCATTAAGGAGCATCAAGGGGCACCTTGGGAGTATTCAGAAAGTGTAGCTCCTCACATAATAGTTCAAAATTTCCAAAAACAAAAAACAAAAAAAGCCCCAGAACCGTCCACCTTCTCTTGGATCCGCTCGCGATCCATGGTGGATACACTCCCGAACCTCCACAAATCCGCACCCGATCCTTTCCGAATCTGTGGATCGAGTAGTAGGAACCGTGGATTGGGCCCCCACAGGTCCAATTTTCGAGGAATCGCCAAAAAAAGGCGAAACCGCGGATCCAATTTTCCGATCCACAGTTCCGCCAAAGGATCGATGGCGGATCCGTACGGGACACAGATTTGCCTCCGGATCCTTGGGGGGGGGATGATTCTCGCAACACTGATAGGAACCCATGATTGTCCCAACCCTTGGTGGACAATGAACCACCCAACCTTAAAAGGGGGATATTCACTGCTATATCTTATACATCATGCTCTTACCCCTTTGAGCCCCAAGCAATTAATCAAAGAAAATCGTAAAAAGGCAAAAGTCATATAAAGAAGGTTGGAAAAATCAAGGTCGAGGCACCTCATGTACCATGATTGCTCCCTCCTACACATTATAAACCCAAGTATGGGCTTCCCTCTTATTAGCTACCCTTGTACCCCAACATCTGACCCAGGGCTGCCCCTTCTCATCCCCTATTTCATTCACCTATTTTCCACATGCCAAAACCTTTTGAAGGATGTACCTTGAATATATTATTCCCTTTGGAAGTAGAAACCACCTAATAGGAATATTGGTTAACCCCATTTTGAGTTTAAGAGACATTGGCACATCCCGAAGCCCATTATGGAAGGGCAAACCATTATGAAGTCCCCACATGTGGTCCATGATTGGTAAGCTCATTTACTCGATTTCTCTAATGACTTGTTGCACTGGAAGGCTAGGGAACACATTGAATCTTAATCAGGATTGCAGATGGTCTCCATCTTGGGTTTGGTCTCCCTATACAGGGTCCTAATCCTCCAGAGGGCTACATTGGCACATGTAGGGTGTGTGTTGAGAGCCATGGGCCTCCACAACAGCAGATAGCAGTCCATGGATCGCCACAGCCATTCCTAGATTGCCCGTGGTTCACTTATTGGACGAGGAACATGCAACTGATCCATCATACTTAGCTGGCCCCAAGTTTTCATGATACACTTGGCAGATGATCCAGGACTTGCATGACGATGTGGCATCACCTACACCATCATCCTAGCCCTTGCAGACGATCTACAGGCATCTTCGAATTGTTTGGAGACCCATGAGGACACTTATGTTCCCCCACATATCATATGGAGCACCACAAGTTATTACAACAAACCACACCCTTGTCCATTGCTTTTTAGGGTCCTACTCTTCATTGTGGAACCCATGGACCTCATTAGGCTTCTCAGAGGGACCTACGACATGCATAGATTATTATTTGACCTCTTGAGAGGATTACTTTTTCATTTATGAGCCAGTTTGGGGGGCATGTCACCAAAAGTTGAATTATTAGAACATTATTTTATTTTTGGAGCTTATGTAGACCAAGGAGGCTAATTCGAACTCCTAAGTTGTGTATAAATACAAGTTAGATGAGTTCATTTCTCATGATCACTTTCGTTTGGATCTCTTATCTCACTTGAGATTTTCGCACTTTTTCTAAGGATGAATTGGAGCTTTATGGACGAGTTTTGATGTGTGGATATTGGTCTATCTTCTCTTGGAGCTTCTTTATTGTCAATTGTGAATGGCTGGATATACTCTATTACATGTAAGTATGTACTTTTGATGTTATTCTTGTTTAATTTTGTCATATATGTTGGATTGGGATTTTCGTTGTTCTAGGGCTAATTGTTGCATGCATGTACTGCTTAATATTGTGGAATTGGTCTCTATTATACCGTTCCTTCAATGTATAGGCCATGTAATGTGAGCGAAATCTCCTAGGGGTAAAATTTGACCTTGACAAGCCATTCCTCTTGCCATCGAAGTACAAAATTTGCAAGGTCGCTTCCTCTTGACCAAGAAGGCAATTGAGGTAATCTTGAGGCCTCCTTGACTGGGAATCAAGAAATCCTACTCTTACTCAACATAGACTCCATTCTCGCGAAGATTAAGGCACTAATCTACCAAAGGTGGTCACTAAAAGCCATATTTTCTTACATCCTTCTAGGACTAGCCACATTGGGGTACTTAGGGCATCAATTTCCCAACAAGCTAGCCATAAAAAAAAATTGATCTCCTAGGGTCTCCTGCATTGGCCTATCCTCTAGCTCTCGTCCAATTTTGAAGCCATTCCGACGGTGGAGTTGGGAGAAAAGTCAAGCCCTAGCTCTGGGATCAAAACTTGCCTTGCCATCCCCAAGGCTAGTACCTCATAAGGTCAAGACAACATCTTCAAGTGAAATTCTTTCCGTAATCCCTTCCCCCACCTTGTCTAGGGTAATAATATCATTGGTTGCTTCATACATTCCTCATACCCTAGATCAGGTTCACTTGACCCTGTATGGTCCCACTCCATTAAAGGACCATTCTCCAAGAACCATCTGGGATACCAATTCTAACAAGGATTGTAGGGTTTGGGGAACTCCTTCACAAGCCTATTCCCATAAACCTAAACCCCAAAATCCTCTCTTCCTTTTCGCTAAAATCTATACTACCTTGCTTAGTGGGCAAGCAAGCTCCGTCTTTCAAACTTTTTTGGGAAAGGGATTATTAGGTTCACTCCACATCATTTCATTGACTTATCCTTCATAAGTGACTCCATAATATATCAGGTCTCTTCCCATTGGTGAAAGTCTGTAAATAGAAGGGAGCCTTAGCTGAGGTGACATTGGGCTAAGTCTCCATTTGTTGCCCTTGGCCTAGCATTTGCCCTTTAGGTCCCCTGCTAGTTTGAGCAGTTACATGCCCAAGTGTGGAAAGATGCAATGGCAGAAGAATATGAATCCATCATTCATAATGATGTATGGGAAGTGGTTCCAAGACCCCAAGGTAAATCTATTGTATCTTCTAAATGGTTGTATAAAATTAAACATGGTGTTGATGGTAGTATTGAAAAATATAAAGCTAGATTTGTGGCTAGAGGTTTCTCTCAGAAAGAGGGAATAAATTATGACAAAAAATTTGCACCTGTTGCTCGTTACACCACCATCCGATCTATTGTAGCTCTAGCTGCTAGCCAAGGATGGTCTCTTCACCAAATGGATGTGAAGACTGCTTTTCTACATGGCTTCCTTAAAGAAGAAGTATTTGTGGAGCAACCACAAGGCTTTGAAGTACATGATCCAAAAACTCATGTGTGTAGGCTGAAGAAAGCCCTCTATGGTTTGAAGCAAGCTCCAAGAGCTTGGTATGCTCGCATAGATAGCTTCTTGATGAAGCTTGGTTTTACCAAAAGCAATGCAGATCCAAATCTTTACTTTAAGACAGTCCAAGGTATGCCTTTGATTTTGGTATTGTATGTTGATGATTTATTTCTGACCAGTAGTGAACCTCTTATTCTCCAATGTAAGAGGGAGTTAGCTTTTGAATTTGAAATGAAAGATCTTGGTTTGATGCACTACTTTCTGGGCCTAGAGGTATGGTAGAAATCTGGTGAGATTTTCCTTTCTCAAGGAAAATATGTTGTCAAACTACTAGAAAGGTTTGGCATGACTGAGTGTAAGTCCATGAATACTCCAATGGAAATGAATTTCAAGAAGCTTTGTGGTAAAGTTGCAGGACCTGATTTGGCTAATCCTTTTGAGTACCGTCAACTGATTGGGGCATTGATGTTCTTAGTGAACACTAGACTAGATATATGCTTTGCAGTCAATACTCTGAGTCAATACATGATTAAGCCTACTCATGCACACTGGGTTTCTGCAAAGCATGTGTTGAGGTACCTGCATGGGACCATCAATCTTGGATTGAGATATATTGTTGAAGATGTAAGGCTACATGGATACTCTGATGCTGATTCGGCTGGTAACTCTACTGACAGGAAAAGCACATCAAGGTGTTGCTTCAACTTTGGATCTGCCATGATATCTTGGATGAGCAGAAAGCAAAAGTTTGTTTCCCTTAGCACGGCTGAAGCAGAATACATTGTTGCTAGCATGGCTAGTTGTGAGGTAGTATGGCTAAGGAAGCTCTTTGATGAGTTGTTTGAGAAAGTATTAGATACTATAGTAATAAACTGTGACAATAAGAGTGGGATTCAACTTGTTGAAAATCCTGTGTTCCATGACAAGTCCAAACACATTGAGATCAAATATCACTATATCCGGGATATGGTGCAAAGAGGAGCAGTAAGACTTCATCATATATCGACTAATGACCAGATCGTTGACATTCTTACCAAGCCTTTGCCGAAAGGAAAGTTCTTGGTTTTCAGAGAGCAGCTTGGATTGACAGATGTGACCCTTCCTAGAGAGGGTGGTCATGGATGATAAGCCTTGGATGTGCGAGATCCTTGTCATGTGTTGACAAGTGGATCCCCCCAAGTAGTGATGAGCCTTGGATGTGTGAGATCATTGTCATGTGTTGACAAGTGGATCCCCCCAAGCAGTGATGAGCCTTGGATGAGCGAGATCCTTGTCATGTGTTGACAAGTGGATCCCCCCAAGCAGTGATGAGCCTTGGATGTGTGAGATCCTTGTCATGTGTTGACAAGTGGATCCCCCCAAGTGTGTATAGGGTGATGGATGTATCTCCCCTATGATGATTCTTCTTCATTAGATTGTAACATCATTGTTCCAAAGCAGAGATAGCAGAGATCCTTGTATCAGAAAGAAATTCCTCCCTAGCTAAGAGGGAGTGTTGAAAATTGACAACTATGGGATGAATTTCCTTGAATAAAATTTCATTTCCAACCTTTCTAAAGTGACTTTCTAAAAATAGAAAGTCATGTCTATCTTTGCAACCATGACTTTCCAAAAATAGTAAATCACTTTCCATCAATTCGTAATCATATATATACGATGGAAAATCACTTAACTTGTCCTTAATCAATCTCAATTGTTTAATTTTTAACTTAATCATCAATATTATTATTATTATTACTATTATCCTCTTTATGATATTATTATATTATTATTAAAAAGAAATTCAAGTCTCTCAATCATGAGACTCAATCATGTCATATGTAACTCCTCTCAATTAATGCATATGTTACTCTCTCTCTCTCTCTCTCTCAATGGATTCATTCCTCTCTCTCTTTAATGCTCTTATGCACCTCTTACACTCTCTTACACAATTTAATGACTCGTCATAAAAAGATTCCTCTTACACCTCTTTAATGCATAAGTTACACTTCTCTCCTAAATGCATAAGTTACACTCCTCTCCTTTATGACATAAGTTACACTCCTATTTTGGCATATGTAACTCCTCCTCAAGGCATAGGAGTTACTCCCTCATGAATTCGACCTCCTTGCTCTTCCTATATATTTGTGCCTCTCATCCTCACTTGACACACTTACTTGTGCTTGTGAGAGGAGAATTCAAACTTGAGAAAGAGAGAGTTGGAGAGTCTAGAGGAAGATTGAGAGAGAGAGAAAGAGTCTTAAAGAGCAAGAGCAGATCTTGGAGAGCTAAAGTGATTCATTGTTTGCATTAGCTACTGTTGTCAGAGATCTTCTTCAGATTTGGGTGAACTTCTTCATTCTCTCATTGTACTTTGTATCTCTGCTGAACAATTGATTTCTAATAGAAGAAGAATCTGGTTGGGTTTTCCCCTTGTGGGTTTTTCCCTGGTCATTGACCTAACTTCTCTGTGTCTCATTGAGTTCTTGGCTGTCTTCAATTATGCATATGGTTTATATGGTTTATGTTCTATCTACAATTACTTAACTTATTTTGTATCATAAAGAAGTTATGGATTTAAGTGATTGTAACAGCATAGACCAAAATTTTGTCTCATGGCAACTGCTGCTGCTCCTCCTAGAGACTTCGATCTCCCTCAAATAGCCTTCTCTTCTCTTCGCTTGCCTTCCCTTGACACTTTGGGCTAATGAGATGCCCTAAGTGACCTTCGCTAACCTTTCCTTCAAGATCGAACTAGAGATTGACCCGGCGCAAAAACCCTAACTTTGACTTTCACAAGAGAGATAGATCTAGCCCAAGCACTTCGACTTCTTTGACTTCCTCTTCTTTGTACCCTCTTCTTCACCTTCTTCTCTTCCTCTCCTTCACATAGAATGAGATGAGTGAGTGTGTCTAATGGAGGATGCATTCCTCCCTATATATTGGATCTTCCAAGGGTAGATGTGGCTCTTCATGTAGGCCGACTTGATCTTGGAGGTATTTTGACACTTTAAAGACAAAATATTTTTTTCTTTACAAGATGCAATGTGCCCATAGGGTCTTCAATATATGACAATGACTCTTTAACCTAGGACAAACCCTAGAAGCACTCCATGGGTGCTCGACTTATAAAATAAAAGACTTTAGCATGAAACGCATGCTCCAATAATAATTTCTTTTCATTTTATTATTTACAAGAATACATTTCATACTTATGAAGACCTAACCTAGTTACACATTCTTCCACAATAAATAGGTTACCTACTTATGTTAGGGATGGTTAGGTAGATAACCCTATTAGGTGCTTCCAGGCTCCAGCCCCCAAGGGGAAATGACATGTCCCAAGTTAGCACATCAATCCATAGGTGTGTGTGAAAATTATAGTTGTGTAATGGGAATGACTTCAAGGCAAGGTGTCATAGCCAAGTGACTAGCTAATGGATGTCGAGCATCCTGAGTATATGGATACAAGGAGGGAGCAATCTTGAAGGCATGAGTTACCCCTTCCCTCGGCCTGCTCTTTCCACCCCTCTGGTGTGTCCCATGTGTCTTTATGATTTGCTTTGGTTTGGGTGCATAGCTCAGGAGCACAAGCTTGTTTTTGAAATTTTTCACTACCCCTTAATGATGAGTCAATTTATCACTCATTAGGGTTGGGAAAATACAAGAGTTCCTTTTATCGATAAATCATCATGTTCTTCACGAATTAGATAATCACTAATGACAGGATTGGAGCTCATGCTAGGATTTTACCCAGGTGCTAATCAAATGTCTCAACCGTCTTTTGCAATATATCTTTTTCTTTCATTTTGTCTTTCTTATGCTTTATCTTTCTTTTAGCTGCATCAACCTCCAAGGAAAAAAATTTCTAGCCCAAGCTCACGAATGACAATGAAAAGGTGTCAATCCCAATGACTAATGACCACCATCATAAAGAATGGAGATGAATAAGGAGAAAGATGGAAAGTGGTAAATATGGAATAATCATGGATAGACTTCTTCGATCAGAGCCTCCACGATAGTGTCCTTCCAAAAACCCTAAGTCCTGAAAGGAGGTCCCCCTAGACAAGACTGAAAGACTAACCTCCCAAGTGAAGTGAGTGGACAAGAATACAGTCAAGATCAGTCAATCATCCTGTTCGCCTCTTGATCCACATTAATATGCCCATAACATCAAGTCAATGAACATGACTACAAAATGGATAAAGTACTTGTCGATGGATGACCCACCTTACTTTAAGAAGCAATGGCAGATGGGAGAGAGAAATCTGATCGGAGAAAGAAGTGGAGGATGTTGACGTCATGTTATGCGCTGATCATATATCGCTGTTGGTTAGCTAGCTATCCAAGGAGGAGAAAAGTTCGCCTATGGGTTACCCATGTTTTGGTGGATAATAGGCCTCTACCCTATGTGTCCCCATCCTAGCAGGGTACACGAACCTTTGCGACCCTACTAATCAGATCAATGACAAGGCCATGAAAAAAGGTCTGTTTACCAAATTGGATGGGGCCTGTGTGAGGAACTTTACAACTTTCTCCCTTTGTTATTTCATTAACGAAATATCTTGCTTCTATCAAATCATTGTCACTACAGTAATTCTTCATTGTAGGACACACCATCGTTGCATAGTAGAGTGTGGCATCTTTCAGGCCCCTCTAAGTGTATTTCTTCATCATTTATTAAGGCTTATTGTAGCATAGCACTTTGTCTTAACAATTTGTGAATTGCTATCTTGTTGTAGTCCCTTTTATTGAAATCTGGCAGCTCAAGGAGAAATTCCCTCCTTTGGGAAACCTTCCTCATCCTTTGGAGA
The DNA here is from genome assembly GCA_031772625.1 of Pinus tabuliformis. Taxonomy (NCBI): domain Eukaryota; kingdom Viridiplantae; phylum Streptophyta; class Pinopsida; order Pinales; family Pinaceae; genus Pinus; species Pinus tabuliformis. The sequence continues at coordinate 626,798,052 of CM062814.1, read as the reverse complement.
CCCTATTAGCCCTTGGAAGAATTTAATTTACACAAGGAAAAATATTATTTTTAATGTGAAACCCACATCTTCACAAAAGTACAAGTCGGCCTGGGCAAGGAAATTCATCCTCATCAACCTCACATAAATAGACCACATGTCACATCACTTGGAGGCATCATTCACACATCACATCTTCTCTTGAATGGTTCATACAACTCTAAAATTGGAAGTCTAAGTTCACACATGTGAAGGGAAGGAAGACATTTTTGATTGTTGCGTTGACTTTTTGATTTGGGCCTTTGACCAGAATTGACTTCTGGAATTTTGGGCATGGTTTGACTTGGTTTGACTTGGGATTTTGGATTTGTCTTGAAATTCGAATTCAAAAGCAAGGAGGATGAATTTTTCTATGCACTTTGACCATGTTTGACTGCAAACTTGAGGCTGCCCTTTGACCACAGTGTTGAGTTTGATGTTGACCAATTTTAGAGGCATATTTCGGGACTGTTTTGACCAAGTTTGACTGAGCAAAAGAGTCTGAGTTTTCTGTTGCCTTGACTGGACCTTTTGGAGGTTGATATGACCACTGACCAAGACTAGTTAGGGCATCTTTGACTACTTTTGACTTTGACCAGAATTTGCATATTTGACTTATAACCAGATTTGACTTTTTGGGCTCATCATTGATTGGATTCTTGGATGGTTGATTGAACTAGTCAATGATTTGACCTTTGACTCAATTTTGATGTACTTGGACATTGTATCTCTCTATTGAACATTTGATGACAATCTAATAGAAGAATATTTTGGAAAGGGTTTTCCCCTTTGTGGGGTTTTTTTGTAGCCCTTGACCAAACTGTGGTGTATCTGTTGTTCTTGGTTGTCTTCTATTGTGTGTTTCGTTTACTGTTCTATCTACAATTGCTTATTGTTGTTGGAAGACTGAATTTATTGGATAAGGTTTTGCTAATCGAAGAAGAATTGTAATAAGTGATTCTATTAGCAGAGAGCACTGAAAATTTAACATGGTATTAGAGTTGAGATGAAGACAAGCCCAAGGAGACTAGAGCAATCCCCTTTGAAGGAATTTGATTTGAAGGAGCTTATTTAATTTGGTCAATATGTCTACCTCATACTTCAAGATTGAAGAAAAGTTGAATGATTCATCTAACTATGCAGTATGGAGAACGAGGTTGGATGTGACCTTGGATGAAAATGACATCTTGGATTATGTTGGAGGAAAGGTACTTGAGCCTCCTGAGAATGCTTATGCTGCTATCAAAGTTAAGTATAAGAAAGGTGAGATCATAGCTAAGAAGATTATTATCGATTCATTGAGAGATCATTTGATTGTTTATATTTCAAAGTTGAAGAAATCCAAGGAAATGTATGATAAGTTAATTGGGATGTACGAAGTCAACAACTTGAGTCACATTCTTTCTTTGAAGAATCAACTCAAGGACATGAAGATGAATAAGGGAGAGACTATGCAGTCATACTTCATGAGGATATCTCAACTCAAGGATCAATTGTTGTCTGTCAGAGAAGTTACTTTTGATAGAGAGCTAGTGCTAATTACACTTGGAGGTCTTCAACCTATTTGGGAGACATTTATTACAACTATTAGTAACAATGATAGGTTCCCAATATTTGATGAGCTCATTGGCAAGTGCACTCAAGAAGAAACCAGGATGATCTCTAGAGGGAGAATTCAAAAACATGAAGAAGGGGAGCCCACTGCATTTGCTACTCAAGACAAGAAGAGGAAAGGAAGAGGAGGGCCATCTAATTCAAGAAGGTCTGCACCAACACCCAAGGAATCTAATAGAAAAATTAAAAGGGATGTGTCTCAAACTGAATGCTACAATTGTCACAAGCTTAGTCACCTTACCCGAGATTGTTCGGAGAAGAGAAATGCCCCCAGGTCTAACTATAACAACAATCATGGTTACAACAACTACAGGTCTAATGATAGAAGAAGAAGAAGTGCTCCTGTTGATCGTGATGAAGGCCATCGTCCTCAAAAGGGATCAAGGAACTCAAGGTAAAGAAATAATGCAACTACTACTCAATCTAAATATTTTCTTATTTCTGCTCTTTCTAGTTCCTCCCCTCCGGATTCGCTTGATAGTTGGTTAGTAGATAGTGGGCCTCTCGACACTTAACTGGGTATTGTGAAGTCCTCTCAAACATGGTTGAGAGGGAGACAAATTTGAATATTATTCTTGGGGACAACTCTACTTATCGGTGAAGGAATATGGATCTATTTCTTTTAATTTGAACTATGGTCAAATCATATATCTTCATGATGTCTTATATGTGTCGAGATTGAAGAACCTTGTCTCAATTTCTGCCATGGAATACAAGGTTTCAAGATTGCATTCATCAATGGAAATGTTTTTGCATGGTCAAGGAGATCTAGTATGAAAGATTCCTTCACTCTTGGGTCTAGAAATGAAGGCCTATATAAAGTTTGTGGGAGCCCTATGCAAGCCCTAGTACATGATACCTCTCATCAATGTGAGTTGTGGCATCGAAGATTTGCTCATCTACACTATGATGATTTGCCTAAAGTGAGGAAGATGGCCTCTGGGATGCTTGAGGTTCAAACAAATCATGATGGGGTTTGTCCCGAATGTGAAAATGCAAAGAAGTCGAGGGGATCATTCCCTTCTAGTAGAAGCAAGACAAATGGGATACTACATCTCATACATTATGATCTATGTGGACCCGTGTCGATGTGATCTCTTGGTGGCTATCTATACTACATAATCTTTGTGGATGAGTTCTCCTGTAAGACATGGATATTTTTCTTGAAGCACAAGGACGAAGCATTTGATATATTCAAGGAATTCAAGGCACTGATACAGAAACAAACAAGAAAGAGAATCGAAGTCTTTACGTTTGATAATGGAGTTGAATTCATTTCAAATGAATTCATTGATTTTTGCAAGAAAGATGGACTCAAGGAGGATACTATCGTACCTTACAACCTCAAACAAAATGGAGTGGTTGAAAGGAAGAACAAGACCATCATGGCGGTTGTCTGAGCTATGTTAGATGATCAAAAGTTGCTAAAGTTTCTATGGGGTGAAGTTGCTAACACAGGGGTCTATGTTCAAAACAGGACTCCTCATCAAGCTTTGGGTGGCAGGACTCCTAGAGAAGTTTTTACAGGTGTGAAGCCCGATGTTGCACATTTGAGGATCTTTGGCAACCTTGTTTACTTTCATGTACCGAAGAACAAAAGGAACAAATTGGAAGCTTCTGGAAAGAAAGGTGTGTTTGTTGGTTACTGTGAAAATTCTAAAGCTTATAGAATATATGTACCTCGTCAAAGGAATATAGAGTTTAGCAAGGATGTAACAATTGACAAAGATGTTGCCCTTGGGAAAGCAAGGGACTCTCCTCCCCCTGCCAATGTGTAATGTTCCCAATTGTGTGAGCATGGGAGTCACTTAGGAATTTTGCCCAATTTTAGTTATATTAATTAAAAATGGGCAAATATTATTGGCGAAAGGTGGCTAGTATTATTTTATTGGAGAGTAGCATCAAATTATTATTTTATTAAAATGGAGGCAAAAGTAACTTAGTGGAAAATGGCCCCCACCAATAAAATAATATAAAAAAAAAGAATCTAAAAGCATGAGGAGAAATTAGAAAAGGAGATGGACTCATTTTGTGGATTATCTTTTGGCTATTACATTACATATTTCATCTTCTCTTGGAGTTGTTTAACACAAGGGCCAGAGTGTTGTTTAGCACCAGGAATTCCAAGCAGAATTCCACCATCATTTCAGAGAACTTCGAGTGTCTCCCTAGTGAGGCAATTTGGGGAGCTCAATTCAGAGCTTCCATTAGACATTAGCAGGAGTTTGCTCAGTAGTGCGTTTTTCTTGGGTGAGTACTTTTGTGGAGCACATTGTAGGAGACAGTGTGGGTTAGAGGCTCCGAGCTTTTGCAAGGAATTCTCTTATTATTAGACCAGAGTTTAAACAACTATTTGTCGGGCTGGATTGGGGGCTATTACCCAGATTTGATTTTTCTATCTTTTGGCAAGGGCGCAAAAGCTATTGACCATGTGCTGCACATGGGTTTAGAGAAGTGGATTTGGTAGAGATACGGGTTAGAGATATGAGGTATTCCTTATTGGAGAATTTAACTGGAGCTGGGAGAAATTTTCAGCAGTGGATTTGGGCATAATTCAGTAGTATCAATTCTGTGGGGCGTTTTCCAGCCAGATTGGGCAATTCGCACTTGTGGAGGGTCACCAGGGGTTAGTGGATTCATCCCAAACCTTTTATGGGCTTTGTGGGTTTATTGGGAGGAGTCTGGGGTTAATTTTACATAAATTTTTGAGCAATTTAGAGGGAAAAAACCCTAGTTCTATTCCTACAGTAGCAACATTAATTCTCTAGCCAGTGCACATATTTTGTTGGAGGCATTTCTAGCACTGGGGTCCATGATATTTTTCTAGGTTATTCTGTGTTTCTAGTGAGGAGGGTACCCACAAAGTTTCAACTCATTCCAAGCACTCTTCAAGGCAGATATCCCAGTTCCATTCAGCAATCAGCAGCAACATTTTCTGAGCAGGGCACAGTTTTGGTGGAGAACCTCTCTGACATTTGAGCATTGCACTCTCACCTGGGTTTTGCGTAGCTTGCAGTAGCAAACCCAAGTTTTACCTTTCTTATCATCTGATGTACTCAGTTCTTCGCATTAATAAAATGGATCAGTTATTCGCCCTATTTCTTGTGTTTTATAGACTGGTGCATGTGTGGTAAATTTTATTTGTTGTAGCTTAGTTCATGTATCTGTTATTTGTTGTAAATTTCAATTTGGGATATTATAGTGGTATCAGAGCATGACCTTGGCCAACTGTGGGGAAGCTAGAAAGATCATGGAAGTTTTAGACATGCATGCACAGTGATTGGTGAATTTATGGACACTCCAATGACGCAAAAGGGAAAGAGTACATAGGGGATCATGGAGGAGTTGGTGAGGCAAAACCAACAGGTTCTAGAGGGGATGCAACAAATGATGGGAATGTTGATACATAACCAACAGAGAATCCACGCACATACACGCGCAATCCAGCAGAAAAATACCCATGGCCAGCCTAGCTGACCTACCATGCCTCATTTTTTGGATGAACCAGAGAAGGAGAGGAAACCAAACACCTTTGCAGATTTGATGAGGTCCTTCATGGATAGGATTGATGAGTATGAGGTGTTGGACTCTAGGATTAGGAGGGCTCTCTCGTTTGAGGAGCATAGATCAGGCACTTGATCATCATATAGAGAAAGGGCAATTAAAGGGTGAGACTAGGAAGCGCTTATGCTAGTGGAGACCTGGCTTTAGATATCAGGAGCCTGAGGAGGTGGAGCATGAAGCTGATGGTGCGCAGGAGGAGCATGTAGATGTACCCGGAGTGGCACAGGAGTCACCCTTGTTGGAGATTCCTTTGATAGCTCTAGTTGACACCTTGGTGGAGACAGTTGAGCATTCACCTGTAAAGCCATCCATTGAGGAGGTATTCGTTGATGAGGCACCCAGAGTTGTGACAGAGTTTCCAGATGATGACCGTCTATATCAGGTTGATGAGGTGTTAGCAGACACGGAGGTATCCACTGTTGATGAGGTACTAGGAGACATATCCACCATTGATGAGGTGCTTGGAGACACAAAGGGGTCAAGAGCTATGACCGAATTTACAGATGATAGTCGCCCACAACAATTTCATTAGTTCCAAGTCGACCTTCTAGCATTGAAAACGAAGGCCACGACAATACAAGAGGTCATTCTATAGCAAAACGAGGAGCTGGAGGGCATGAGAACGGTGTTGCCGAGTCAGCGGCCAAACTGACTCACGTTAGGGAACGATTGGATTCCCTAATGGTATAGCTAGGGTACACAATGGAGTATCAAAGCAACCCTCTTCAGACATACATAGATGGGGCTTGTAGCACTAGTAGGTTGCCTCTACATGTTGGAGAGGGAGAGGCAGAGTCAACTCGCCAGGTTTTATGTGTTGACTAGGATGGTGAGATGAGGTGACATGAGTTGAACAGGGTGCAACATTCGCAGGATGGAGGGCTTGTTCTGTGTATGGGAGTTCATGCATTTGATTCCTCTCTTGGGGTTGGATGGCAAGAGATTCTGAGTTAGTACCCAATGGAGTGGGCTAGGATTATGGAGATGGTAGTAGACCAACGTGAAGCATAGCAAGAGCTTCCAGACATTCGGGATACCGGAAGCCCAGACTGGCACTGGGATCCAGGTGGGACTACCTATCGTTTACCAAATATGTCGGTTGACTATGACATTGGTGGTATAGTTGACCTAGCAGTTGAGTGCACGCATTCGCTAGGGGAGTTTCAGTCAGCACCAGTGGCTAGTCAGTTTATGGGAAGAGCCCTTTGATTGTCTTCATATGGTGGTTGTACACAGGATCAGAGGATGATCAACATACTCTGGCAAGAGTTTGTCGGAGGTGGCATTAGCAAGCTACCAAACAATGTCTTGTATGGATTTGAGGATTTTCCATGGCTGTAGGGGGCACTATGGGGTCACTGCCACTGGCACTTAGGGATGTTTTCCTATTAGATCTCTCAGGGAGGATTAGGAGAGGAGGTCCACACATCAGGGGTAGTGGTAGTGAGTTAGGGGAGACGATGATGCAGGAATGATGCAAGTTAATGCCCACTGACTCAGTTTTATACCATGGCATCCAGGGGAGTATCAGGGTATGCAGTTATGCGCAGCCATATACAGAGGAGCACGAAGATGCACGGTGGTGCGCAGTGGTGTAGGAGGAGCGGCTCACATTGCAGTGCATTTCCTCGTAGTGTGACGAACACATCGATACAGGAGGGATGTCAATTGATCTCGGATGATGCGACAACATTTAGTAAGGTCCAACAGTGCACAAAGATTTGCAACTGGGTGTAGTTGTATACTAGGGGGCACGAGGATACAGTAGTGTGTGGGGTTGCATTGCGGACTGGGAGAGTGCTACTAGCAGCAGTGTTTTTAAAACCGGAACCGGTGACCGAACCGGTCCACCTAGCTAACCGGTTTACCGACCGGAACCGGTCTAACCGGGACTGGTTTGGTCTAAACGAACCGGTTTTTAAAAAATACATTAAATAATTAATTTTTAATGAAAAAAAACTATTTTTAAGATGTAAAACCATGATTCCAAGCCAATAGAGACAAAATATGCAAAGTTTGCTCATTTATATACCATGCAAAGGTGAATATATCAAAATGGCACCGAGTGCAATACATATCATCGACAAAATAGCAAAATACATAAGAAATGAGGCTCTAAATGGCCTATAGAGTCCAAAAACCATGCTGCAAGCTATGAGGCCATTGGCCTACTACAAGTCTACAGTGTACACATGATCAATCATCAAGATCATCACCACTACTAGACACATGATCATCATCAGGAGCTACATAGACATCATCTGGTTCAGAGTCTGAGGATGCCTCTGCCTCATCTGCAACATCAGTATCAATGCCACCAATGACAATAGAAGTGGACCTAGTGGAAGCACGAGTTTGTCGACCTGCACGACTAGTGCCTTCCATTGGTTCCTTGCCTTTCCTTGATGCCGCTACTGATCCTGGTTCTGATGCCGCCACATAATCTGCCTCATCCTCCGCTAAAGCCATGTCGATATCAAAATCAGCCTCAAACACAGGATCTTCAGTCTCCTCCACCCATTCTGATGTTGGATCAATATCGTCCAACACAATGGGATCTAGATCAGGTGATTTGCTCATCATTTGGTTCCTCCTCAGTCGAAGGTTGTATTGCACAAAAACAAGATCATTTAACCGTTTTTGTTCCAAACGGTTTCTCTTCTTCGTGTGTATGCGCTCAAAAACAGACCAATTGCGCTCACAACCTGAAGCACTGCAAGTTTGACTGAGGACTCTAATTGCAAACCTTTGCAATTGAGGACACTGGCCACCAAATGACTCCCACCAATGTGCTGCAAAGAAAAAGACAATAATTAGTAACTTAGTTTATAATTTGAATTGTAAAGAACGTAAACAATTTTAACTTGAAATGAAAAACAAAATGGAAATTGGAATTGCTTACCTGGTTGGTCCACATCTCTTGCCATCTTTGCCAAGTTTTTGCCAAAAGTACCACTTGCTTGATTGAAAATAGTAAGCTGTCTATGTATATCCAACTGGTCTACATGGTTAGGGACCATGCGCTCCAAGCAATCAATCAATCCAGCTCTGACCTCCCCATCATGCTGATCTCCTAGCCGATTTTTATAGTGATACCTTGGGTTCAAAAAATACCCGGCTGCATGTATAGGACGATGGAGTTGATTGTTCCATCTGTTATCAATGATCTCCCATATACGGCCATATTTAGCTAACCTGTCATTGTAAGCTGCCCGTATCTGCTCCTTTGCCTGATCCATAGCTTCATAAATGTAGCCCATGGCCAATCTTTCCCCATCCACCAACCTTAGCACCTTAACAAGGGGCTCGGTAATTTTCACAAGCTCTACAGACCTTTTCCAAAAATAAGTGTCTAACACTTTCTTTTTGGTGTCTTTTCCATCTGGTCTACGAGCCCACCGAGATTCAGACCATTCATCAGAGGAAAACATTTTCTGCAAGTTTCTATGTTGACCATTGAGACATTGCAACGTGAGGAAGTGAGTTGCAAATCTCGTAATTGCAGGCCTAACAAGCTCTTTGCCTCCAGTGTGTTTCCTCATTAGGCTCAATACCCATGAGTGGTTGTAAATGTATTTCGTAATGCACTTGGCATGCTCTACAGTGTTTTTTACCCACTCCACCTTGCCTATATCCTCAAGCATGAGGTCTATGCAATGTGCAGCACATGGAGTCCAAAATATGGTCTTATATTTGGCCTCAAGCATCTTTCCAGCAAGAACATAGTTTGAGGCATTATCAGTGATGACCTGCACAACATGCTGCTCCCCAACTTCCTGAATAATGTTATCCAAAAGCTCAAATAGAAGGCTTGCATCCTTTACCCTATCAGATGCATCAACTGATTTCAAAAACATGGTTCCTTGAGGGCAAGAAACAAGGAAATTAATGATAGTGCGGTTCTTTCCATCGGTCCATCCATCTGACATAATGGAACAACCTGTTTTGACCCATGACTCTCTAAACTCAGTCAAATACTCATCAATGGAAGATATCTCTTTTTGCAAAAGAGCTCCCCTCAAGTCATGCATACTAGGGCCTTTGAAGCCCTTTCCTGCAGCTATAACAGAGTCCCACATAGCTTGGTAATAAGGTGAGCGAGCAGCATTAAATGGGATATCTGAATCATACCACCATCTAGCAATGTATTGGTGAGAAGTTTCTTTGCATTGTTTTTTCCAATGCTGATCCAAAGTGGGTTGAGAACTTGGCTGGGAGGAAGTGGGATTAGATTTAGAAGAAGCAATGGTGGCAGAAGATGAGAAATAACTTTGGATGTTTTGTCTCTTTGGTCCTCTTGATGGTTGGCCAACTCCAACAGAAGGATGAACATAGTGAAAGGGGTCATTGGTGGAAGGGATAGAAGTGGAGTCTTGAATCTCAGAATCATCATACCCACTCTCTTTCATGGCTTCTAATAATTCCCTCTTCCTTGCAATTTCATCTTGGATGGCCTTCTCCCTAGCCTTATCCTCATAAAATTTTTCAAGCTTGGCAATGTATTCTGCCCTAATAGGACCTAACAGTGCATTTGGTGCATCACATGGCTTTACTTGGCCTCTTACCCCAGCCAAGTGTTGTTTCAACCTAAGAATACCCCCACCTCCAATAGATTTATGGCATAATTTGCATATCATTTTTCCCTCAACTACATCACAATGAGCCCATGCACTGTCCTTTCCTTTTGGAGCCATGTTTGCTTGAAATAATAACAATTTGCAAATAAATCTGCCATTTAAAAAAAAAATTGCAGCTAAGGAACATGGAAAACCAATGATAAATGTAGGAAAAAAAATGCACATGCAAGCTAAAAAATTTGATAGCATAGAGCTAGAGAGTTCATAGGCTTAGCATAGATGATAGATCATTGAAATGAGAAGTTTATAGCACAAAAAAATTAATTCATGGACAGCAGACCCAAATGAGGAATTATCAAGTGCAAATCCTTACCTGGAAATGCAAAGTAGCTCCCTTAGCCTCCTCTTGATGATGGCAACTCCACTGACAGCTACACACTATCTCCAAAATAGCTCCAACTCCAACTCCAAGATGACTACTTCAGCAAAAACTCCACTCTCCAAGCTCACAAACAAACTCACAAACACTCACAAACACTCCAAATCAGTTGTGTGAGACAAATGAGGGTGAGAGGGGTGTCTTATAGCAATTGTGAGGGTCTTTTTGGAGGGAAAATCCCTTTCCCTCACCCCCAAAAACCCTAAACCGCCCTCAGCTGCAAAAAACCGTCCGCTTTTTACCTTTACCGGCGGCCTGTCCCTAAACCGGCCGGTTTAGGACGGAACCGGCCGGTTAGCAAAAAACCGGCCGGTTAGGACCTAAACCGGCCGGTTTTGACCGGTTAGGTCTAAAATCTGGGCAAGTTAGGGTGCTGACTGGGTTTTTTCACCGGTTCTGACCGGTGAGCCTCCTAACCGGCCGGTTAGGCCGGTAACCGGTCAGACCGGAACGGTTTTGAAAACTATGACTAGCAGGGAGATTCCTTGACAAGGAGGTCAGGCATGCCAGTGAGATGGGCATACCCAGGTTTGGAGAGCAGGATGGTCATAGGGTTGGTTGTGAGCATCCACACGGGTTCTTGATCATACCCATCGGAACCCATGCATCTTCCACTTGTTGGCACCACGTGTAGTTGAGGGGAGCCTTGTTGTGTCCGATCCAGACCCATAGTGTGCATAGTAGGACTTGGGGAATTTTCCTGAGACGACGCTATGAGGTTCAATGCCTCAAGGGCACAATAGATATTCTCCATTGGAGGACCAGGGTCAGTGCATGGGTTGATAGCCACTGGCTAAGGGATGAGGTGATCTTCTGCAGGGGTGGCATACCGTTCATCACTGAGCCTACACCCGGGGAGTTGGTCACAGGGGAGACATGTGGCACTCTTTCCGCAGGGCATGTCAGGATCTTGCATGAGCAGGGGATACCATGTACGATTGAGGCAATTTTCCAGTGGGTGTTCGGGCTCCAAACATTGTATTGACACATTATCGAGAGGGCGGATGGCAGACTTAGTGGTGATGGTTAGTAGGACTAGGACAGATCCGCATACACTGAGTCAATTGCAAGTATCGAATACCCATCTAATGGTTGCATTCAGGGTGTAGCTAGTTGGCAGATGTGGTTTCCAGCTATCATCGGTACTACACAGTTGCAAGCACATGGCAATTTAGCATGCATCAAATTAGTTCATGATATATGGAGCCTAAATATTGATTACATGCAGGGACTAGAGCAAGGCACAAATGGATTCCAATAGTTGTCAGAGTTATGCCATAGCAACTCTGACTATGTGATCAAGGGATTCAATTGGTTGATAGATCACTTTGTCTCGTGATGAGTGGAGTCATGGCAGAAAGTGGTCTAGTTCACTCTTGGGTTGACACATGGGGGTTCGTGGAGGTCTTCATTGTATGACGAGGCAGGATTTCCTTGTCGCTACACAGGTTCAATGTTAGCTTTGGATGGGCAGGCTTTGGCATCATGGAGATGCTTGGGCAAGATGTATTTGGCCTTTATTGGTATTTCACCATCAAGTTCTACGAGAGGAGGATACAATATGCACACGATGGGCAAACAGTTATAATCAGAGTGGCGCAACATCGACATGGTGGCATATTTTTTAGATTAGCATGGGACTTTGGTATCAAGGGATTGATTTATCATAGGTCGGTGCACGGATTCAGGGTGACTCAGTGGCACATTTGGGACCTCGATATTGTTTGTAGGGACAATTTGGGCTAGCAAAGAGAGGGAGTGCTTGTTCGAGCATTGCTTGAGGACAAGCAATTTTTGGCAAGGAGAACTGTAATGTCCCCAATTTTGTGAGCATGGGAGTCACTAAGCAATTTTGCCCAATTTTAGTAATATTAATTAAAAATGGGCAAGTATTATTGTAGAAAGGTGGCTAGTATTATTTTATTGCAGAATAGCGGAAAATTATTATTTTATAAAAATGGCAACAAAAGTAACTTAGTGGAAAATGGCCCCCACCAATAAAATAATATTAAAAAAGGGAGTCTAGAAGAATGAGGAGAAATTATAAAAGGAGATGGACTCACTTTGTGGATTACCTTTTGGCTATTACACTTCATATTTCATCTTCTCTTGGAGTTGTTTAGCACAAAGGCCAAAGTGTTGTTTAGCACCACAAATTCTAAGTGGAATTCCACCCTCATTTCGGAGAACTTCGAGTGTCTCCCTAGTGAGGCAATTTGGGGAGCTCAATTCAGATCTTCCATTGGACATCATTGCAGGAGTTTGCTCAGCAGTGCATTTTTTTTGTGCGCAGAAGTACATTTGTTGAGTACATTGTGGGAGCAAGCGTGGGTTAGAGGCTCCAAGATTTTGCAGGTAATTCTCTTATTGTTAGACCAGAGTTTAGATAGTTAATCCCAGGGCTAGATTGGAGGCTATTATGTAGATCGATTTTTCTATCTTTGCAAGAGCGCAGAAGCTATTGACCATGTGCTACACACGGGTTTAGAGAAGTGGAGTCGAGAGAGATAAGGGTTGGAGATAGGAGGTATTTCTTAGTGGAGAATTTTACTGGAGCTGGGAGAAATTTTCTGCGGTGGATTTGGGCATAATTCAATAGTATCAATTCTGGGGGGCGTTTTCTAGCCAGATTGGGCAATTCGCACTTGTGGAGGGTCACCGAGGGTCGGTGGATTCAACCCAAATTCTATTCCAGCAACCCCAATTCTATTCCAGCAGTAGCAGCAGTAATTCTCTGGCTAGTGCACATATTTTGTGGAAAGCATTTCTAGCATTGGGGTCTGTGATATTTTTCTGGGTTATTCTAGGTTTCTAGTGAGGAGGCCACCCACAGAGTTTCAGCTCATTCCAAGCACTCTTCAGGGCAAATATTTCAGTTCCATTTAGTAATTAGCATCAACATTTTTTGGGCAAGGCACAGTTTTGGTGGAGAACCTCTTCAGCATTTGAGCATTGTACTCTCACCTGGGTTTTGCATAGCTTGCAGTAGCAAGCCCAGGTTCTACCTTTCTTATCATCTGATGTACTCAGTTCTCCACATTAATAAAATGGATCAGTTATTCTCCCAATTTCTTGTGTTTTATTGACTAGTGCATGTGTGGTGTTGACCACTACGTATCAACGACCCATAGCAGTACACCCCTTTTTTCACAAAAGGGATAGCATCTGATCGATATGTCTGTGTCATCTAGCAATCATCATTAGCTTGATTGTTATGTTATAATGTAAACCCATTCTGCATATATGTGATGTAAATAATCTCAACAGATCTGTGTCATGTATGTAATTGCCTAGGTAAACCTATTTTTCTGGTAACAAACTACATTCCGGGAGGTTTTTTGCCTCACAGATCCATTCTCGAATGGTCGGCAGAGTTTTCCTTCAGTCTTACCCCAAAACTGAAATGAATTTTGTCACCAGGATCTTAGGCAAGTACTAGTGTTATAGATTAAGTCTGTGTAAAAGTGATTTGGGAATAATCCTAACTATTTGGTTAGGTTATTTTATTACAAATTGCTTAGTCTGTTGGATTATATTTGTGTCGCAGAAATGGGTAGTCTGTGAGGGTCCTTTTTAGATGGATTTTCCCCCTTGAGATGTAAAAAATGTAAAAATCATGATGTAAAGTGTCTTGAGGGTTAGAAAAATAATTTATCCTCTCTTAGGTTAATTAATTAAATTTTCTGGACAAAATTAATTAAAATCCTAAGCCAGAAATTTAATTAATTATAAGTCTTACGTAAATTTAAATTTTCCAAAGGCAAAATTCGTGGGTTCTTTAAAAAATTAAATTTTAAGAGGTCAGGGACTAAGGTTAATTGATTATTTTGCTAGATTTTAAGCCTTTGGTCCTTGTGGTTAAGTCAAAGTCAAAATTTTGAGGAAATTAATTCAAAAATTTAATTTTTGAATTAATTAAAATGCATTTAATTGAAAAATTCAAAATTTCCTCAATATTTAAAATTTCGACGGATGAGATTAAAAAAAAATTGATCCTCATCAACGGTTGAATTTACTTTGACAAAGATCACTTGAACTAGCCGTTGGAAGATTTATCTTTAAATAGGAGGTCAGTTGTCAGTTGAGATCATCTGATCTCTGGATCGTGTACTAAGCTCTCAAGCTCTCTTGTATACTTTTTTGAATTAATGCAAAAGTCTTTGGGGTTTCAACGTGCTGTAGTGTTCCTCTTCATGAATTTATGGTAAAATTGTTTTAATTTCTGCTTAATATTATGTGAAAGCTATCAATCAATAGCTCTCTTAGAATAATCTGAATACAGGTATCATATTCAGTTTATTGGATCTAGGGTAACATTTTTAATTTTGATTGAAGTAGCAAGTATCTCTATTTCTTCAAAATTTTATTGTTGTTCTATTTATCTACTTAATTTGATGGTTGATCTAGTATTTGCAGAAGATCTCTCAGGTTCTCATTGAGCGTTTGGGGATAGTTCTTGGTTGGACCAGCGAATTATCAACACATCTTTTCTGAAAAGCCTACTTCATATAAGCCTCAAGATTTATCTAACGATAATCTTTTTTCTACAGGGTGTTTTTGGTCTACTACCTCTCTAAAATTTCAAAATCTTTTAAATATTTTGTGGAAATTTTGATAGATCTGGCTATTAAGAGCCTTAGATTATCATATCTGAGAGCGGAGTTGGACGTATACTCCTCAAATCTGATAGATCTGTAAATTATTTGTATAGATCTGTAAATTATTTGTGTAGATCTATTATTTACCTGTGTAGATCTGAAGCTTTGTAACATAATTTTGAATTTTAACACTTTGGTTTTTTTGGATTTTCTCTATTTTTGTACATATTGGGTATTGGGTTTTTCTCTTTTCATTTGTGCAGGAATAGATCTGAGAAATCAGCCAAAAAAATCTTCAGATCTGAGAAATCAGCCAAAAAAATCTTCAGATCTGAGCTAGATCTAGACCCTGGAGGGCAAGATCTGGGCTCAAAGATTGTTTGCAGGAATAGATCTGAGAAATCAGCCAAGTAAATCTTCAGATTTGAGATTTTTCAAGCAGATCTGGGGGTTTTGAGACAGATCTAGGCCCTGGAGGGCAATATCTTATCCCAAATCTTTTTACAAGGCCAACCATTAAAGATTTTGCAATAAATCTGAAGATCTGAAGCAAAATAATTTTTTTCAGAACAAGGGTTTCAAGTTTTGGGGCTCCTAAGCCCAGATCTGCCTTCTCCTAGCCCAACGCTAGTTCTATTGGGCCTAGTGCTAGCTCTCATTGGCCCTAGATTCCCTTGCTCCATTTCTGATTTGAATATTTGATTTTCTGAAGTTAATCATTGGTGGGTTTTTGCAGAAAATTTGGTAAAAATTTGTGTTTCAGATATTGAAATTTTTTGGCAACTTGGGCAAATGATCTTCAAAGCCTAGGGCCTAAGGGTTTGATCTCTAAACCATCTTTTTCCTCATTGTTTGCTACAACAGTCATATACCTTTCTAATAGTGGTGAAAAACACATCTAAGTGGTTTGAAATTAACTAAAAAATTGCTAAATACATTAATAAGTCATTTATGTTTGATGTGTATCAAGAATTTGGCCTAGATCTACATTTTGGGTGACTGTTATCTCTGAATATTTCTATTTCTGAAGTCTGAAATATAATAGTGGAAAAATTTCATGTTAGTTAGCCCAAAATCAGTTCCTAAGTTGTCTAATACATTAAGGAATTAATTTCTTGAGTTGGACATTCATCATTAGGCTTATTTCATGTTTTAATTGTTGGTTGTAATAAGTATATCAGATCTAATATAATTCCGGAAATCACATCATAACAGACTGAAATTTTTTTATAATTCATGTGGGAAAGTTTGAAAAAATTTCGGTAAATTTTTAGCATAAAGATATCATTGATAGCTTACTGTTTTCATTGTCATTCACTGTTGTCATAAAGTTTTTCTTATTGCTGTCCTAAAAATTAATTTCTGAAAATTAAGTACTCTATCATGGAATTGTGATAAAATGCATATCCTTTGTTTCATAAACTAAGTATTTCTTTTAGCATCTGTTGACATTGATATCGAATTGCAAAGTTGTTTTTGTTCTCTTTGAGCTAAATTGTATCAAGAAGATTTGAAATAAGCTGGTGTTTTAACTATAGTATCTTCAAGAGTTTATTTTCTAAGTCTTCATCTAAAAAAAGGCAAGCATTTCATTTGGGTAATCGAGGGCTTTTACGGCATAAGTGTTTTCCCATTCTCGAGTCTAACTTCATCTCATCTTCCAGTGCATTTGCATATAAGTTAACTTTGCATAGATAAAATTTACTTCCAAGCATAAGCTTGGTCGATAGACAAATAGATCTCCATCCGTCTTTTCTTGAGAAGCCTATTTTAATAGTACTTAAAATGGTGACCTTGCAGTCATCAGAGCCACAGTTTTTGCAGCGCCGGAGGCACTGGGTATGTTAGAATTTCAGGAGAGGTATCGTTAATCACACCTTAGTGTGCTTCTCCTGATCTTCTCTCTGCCAATTACTACGAAATCAGGCTCAACACAGAAAGGATTGAAGGGTTCACATTTAAATAGGCATTTAACTAAAATTAATCAAGATTCTTGTATCTCACATTAGTTTTAGGATCTGCATTTCGTATAAAATAGTCATTCATCTAAGCAGCAGTTGCTAATCGATTACTTGGTCTTAATTTCCCTAGCAAGATCGTTGACTCCATAAGGCACTGGTATCAATCGTTTAAAATCTAATTAAATCCTATAAGTCTTGCTAAATCTTAATAAAGTACTTGATCGCTTCACTGTGTCTCCCGAATTGGTTGGCTCCCAACTAGTTCTTCTTCATTCCACTTTTCCATAGGGTCTACCCCCCTTAGCCTACTGTAGGGAGACAGCTTAAACGGAGACATTGGGGATCAGGGTGACAGCCCCCAATCTGAGCTGTTGTCGCGGTGCCTAGACATTCTGTGCGACAACATGTGGTGAATTTTATTTGTTATAGCCTAGTTCATGTATCTGTTATTTGTTGTAAATTTCAATTTGGGATATTACATAATGTTGATAGGAATGATGATGCCATGGATATTCTAGAAGGCCCTTCTATGCTTCGGCCTGAGTCTGACATTGTTGATGATCCCATGGAACCGATGGGTCCCTTGGATCCCCCTCCATGTGATCCTCCTACCAGGAAGAGACCACTTTGGCTCCGTGACACTTCACGGGATGCTAAGAGACATGTTGCTACCAGAGGAACCTTCAGGGAAAGCAAGAAGCCATGTTGATATTAGGGATATGTTGTGGCTATGAGCAACATGATATAGGTTGAACCTCACACTTTTGAAGAAGAATTGAAAAAGTTGCTGTGGCAAGATGTTATGGTCGAAGAGTATGAATCTATAATGAAGAATGATGTATGGGAAGTGGTACCGAGACCCGAAGGAAAATTTGTTGTGACTTTTAAATGGTTGTACAAGATTAAGCATGGTGCGGATGGAAGTCTTGAGAAATATAAGGTGAGGTTTGTGGCTAGAGGTTTCTCCCAAAAAGAGAGAGAAGATTATGATGACATCTTTGCACTGGTTGCCCGTTATACCACTATTTGATCCATTGTGGCTCTAGCTACTAGCCAGGGATGGACTCTTCACCAAATGGATGTGAAGACTGCATTTCTACATGGTATACTCAAAGAAGAAGTATATGTTGAGCAACCACAGGGATTTGAGGAGTAGGACAGGAAGACTCATGAGTGACGACAGAAGAAAGAATTGAATGGGTTGAAGCAAGCCCTCAGGGCTTTGTATGCCCACACTGATAGCTACCTGATGAAGCTTGGATTCACAAGGAGCAATGCCGACTCAAACCACTACTTCAAAGTTGTCCAAGGTATGCCCCTGATTTTGGTTTTATATGTTGATGACTTATTCTTGATAGGCGAACAAGCTTTGATTCTCGAGTGTAAGAGGGAGCTCGCCTCTGAATTTGAGATGAAAGACTTTAGATTGATGCACTACTTCCTCGGCTTAGAGGTGTGGCAGAGGCTTGGTGAGATTTTCCTTTCACAGGGGAAATATTTGTGAAATTGCTGGAAAGATTTGGTATGGCAACATGCAAGTCCATGGCCACACAGATGGAGATGAACTTCAACAAATTATGTGGAGAATCTGCTGAACCTGACTTGGCAAATCTCTCTGAGTACTGATAGTTGATTGGGGCATTGATGTTCCTAGTGAACACTCGATTGGACATATGTTTTGCAGTTAATACCTTGAGTCAATTTATGACCGAACCTCTTCATCCATGTTGGGTCGCTGCTAAGCATGTGTTGAGATACCTTCATGGGGCTATTAATCTTGGACAGAGATATATTGTCGGAGATGTGAGACTTCATGGTTACAATGATGTTGACTGGGCTGGAAATTTTATTAATAGGGAGACAACATCGGGGTGTTGTTTTAGCCTTGTATCTGCCATGATATCTTGGATGAGCAAGAAGCATAAATCCATTGCTTTAGCACAGCGGAGGCTAAGTATATTGCTGCTAGCATGACTAGTTGTGAGGCAGTATGGTTGAGGAAGCTCTTTGGAGAGTTGTTTGAGCAGGTTCTAGATACGATAGTGATATATTGCGACAACAAGAGTGAGATCCGATGGCAGAGAATCTCGTATTCCATGACAAGTCCAAGCATATTGAGATTAGATATCACTACATTGGAGATATGGTGCAGAGGAGTCATAAGACTCCATCACATTTCGACTGATGAGTAGATAGCTAATATTCTTACCAAGGCTTTGCCAAAGGGAAGTTCTTGGTCTTCAGAGAGTAGCTTGGACTGGTGGATGTGACCCTCTTGAGAAAGGGTCACGACTGATCGAGGAGACTAAGCTACGCTGTTCCCCCTGTTTGAGCTCACAGGGAGAGGAATTGAGCTGGAGAGCTCCTGGGGTCAAGGCACCTCTGGACAATAGGTTTGTGTGATCCTTACCCCCTGCGGTAAGTTGTATATCTCCTAATGTCACTATAGGGTGTGTGTGATCCTTGTCATTTATGACAAGTTGTATCTCTCCTTATTAGTTCTTGGACATGACAGAGTATACCCCAGTATGCATCCTACCCTCAAGCTAGGCTTGTATGGATTGCCACCCATCTAGCCAATGGGTGAGGAGACTTGGGTGTGTGTGATCCTTACCTTTTATGGTAAGTGGTATCTCTCCCAAGTGATGGGATGCAGGTGTTCTACCACTTGATTCTTGAGGGTCAAGGTGGGAAGATCAGCGGACAATAGATGTGTGTGATCCTTACCCATTGCGGTAAGTCATATCTCTCCTATTGTCCTTGGATATATGGTGGCGGATTTATCTCCCCTGTGATGATTCTTCTTCTTTAGATTAGAGTGTTCAACAAATGAACAGAGATGAGCAGAGATCAGCAGAGACAAGATATGACATGATACAACAATGTCAATGACAAAACATTTGAGATGAGATTTTTGATGCAGTCAAAAGTTTTTCCCTAGCTGAGAGGTAGTGTTGAAATTTGGCAGCTCAAGGAGAAATTCCCTCCTTTGGGAAGCCTTTCTCATCCTTTTGAGCACTATTGATAATATTGGTATCGGGAAAATATCGACGAGGGTCCAAAAAATATCTTATCGGCAATATCGGCGAAAATATCGGCAAATATCGGCGAGCATAAAAAATGCATAATATATTCATTTTTTTTTCAGATTTCTAAACATATAAAGCAATAACAACATGAACTAAACACATTGGCACATAAATATGAAGAAGGCATTGATATATATGATGTCAAATAGAAATGATACGTCAAAATTCAAAGGCGATACCAAATCCTGCTGATCCCTGATAATTGTCCAATCAAGGACTCAAACAAAATAACATCACATATCCTGTTGATCCCCGATAGTGATAATTGTCCAATCAAGGACTCAAACAAAATAACATCACAATGTCACATATCCTGCTGATCCCTGATAGTGATAATTGTCCAATCAAGGACTCAAACAAAACATCACATATATAAAACTTTAAAAGTATTTCATCATCATGAGTTATAAACTTATATGTAGCAAAAGTTGCAAAACAAATAAAACTAGCAGCTATCTATCTGAGACCATTGGCCTCTCCCTAGCAGCTTTCTTTCTGTCTTGTTCAACAATTGCTTCACGAGCTTTTTGTATAACCTCTGCACTAGAAACCATACAAGGCATCACATCTGCATCATATGCAGAGAGTTTAGCTAGATGGTATTTCAATCGTGTAATCCCTCCTGACATCTTGGTCCCACACAAGTTGCATGATATATATGCCTGATTTGCCCCACCAACAGCCTCCCCATACTCCCAAAATGGGTCCAAGGCTTTTGGCATATTTGACATTTGTAGTGAACTAATTCAAACCTAGGGCACAAAAAAAACAAAAAATTGGCATTAAACCCCCCAACACAAAATGAAAAAATAATAAGTAATAACAACCTCATTCAAAAAAATTACTACATTATTTGCATTTTGCAATGTGAATGAAAAATGGCAATAAGAGGGTGCATAAGAAAGTTGAAAAATGGCATTGAGCTGATGGAGGGAGGATTTTGATGATTGCATCGATATGGGAGAGAAAAGATGAGGTTTCCAAATTCCAACAGTACTTCTTCAAACTTTGATACTTATCCATGACAACATGTTTTTAGCAGTTGAAAAGGTTCGGATCTTTGAGAATATCATCATCCTTCTCTTCATCTGAGTTTTTGTAAGCGTTATCAGTTGCTTCTAAAGTTCTAAGATCCATCAGGTAGACAATGGACATTCTTGAAGTATGTTGAAAATAGAAGAAGTCAGGAACTTAGATAATTGTGGGCATTCTATTAAAGTGTATAGGCCTGAAATTTTTGTTCTTCGAGGGTAATCAAATATTTGACGGTTCAATATCCCCATGGGCCAGCGTTATAAATTTATACCTATTGAGAGGTTTTAGAGGCGTTTTTCATTCCATCCATAAACTTGACATCACATTACTGATGGTTTATGACATATGTACTTGTAATTTGCAAATGGTTTATAACTTTAAAATTTAGAGTCTAGACCTGCTGTAGGTGATGATTCCCTACATCTTTTGGGCATAAATGCTGTAGAAGAGGAGGAATATATGCTCATTTATCCCATTCATACTTCTACTGCTACATTCTTTCCAAAAACTGACATGTCACATGAGGACATCAAGTTAAAACTTAAGATCATGAGAAACTGTATATTGAATGTTGTTTGAACTTTGCAGAATGGGTAATTGTGAAGTTTGAACACTGAAAATATTTTGTAGCCGCACATTATGATTAGATGCTTGATTGTTTCAACTTTCTGCAGCCTAGCATATTACATAATTTATTAATTAATTATTACACAGCTGCCATCTGTAAATCGGAATCCTCTATGCTGTCACGCTGTGCATATATATTATATGGTAATGGCAGCGTATTTTTGTGACTTGTCTGTTGATTGCTCCTGTCCGGTGGAAGTGGTTCATGTTTGTGGTTCAATGCAAACCCTTGCAGTTTGAAATCAAATCAAAAACCAAGCAAATGATTGTAGGGAACCGGAAGAATGAAAATCGAGTTTGTCTTACAGTTCTTGGCACTTGCAGCTTAGAAATCTTCGTTGTTGATGGCGTATTGGCTTCAAACCCTCCTTGGCAGCAACCACATTGGACTTCCAGCGCTCAGAAAAAACCAAAATGACTTCAAAAAAACCAAAAATCGAATTATATAGCCCGCGCGGAATGTTTTCAGGGTCGCCGGCGATATTTTAGGTCGTCGCGCGATATTTTCCAATTTATCGCCGAAATATCGTAAATCTCGCGCGATTTTCAAAACTCGAAAATATCGCGATATTTGGTCGGCGATATTTCGGCTCGCCGAAAATATCGCGATATTTCCGAATATCGCCGATATCTCGGCGATATTATCAACACTGCTTTTGAGACCCTACTAGCCCTTTGAAGAATTTAATTTGCACAAGGAAAAATATTGTTTTTAATGTGAAACCCATATCTTCACAAAATCACAGGTTGGCCTGGACAAGGAAATTCATCCTCATCAACCTCATATAAATAGACCACATGTCACATCACTTGGAGGCATCACTTACACATCACATCTACTCTTGATTGGTTCGTACAGCTCTGAAATTGCAGGTGCGAGTTCACACGTGTGAAGGGAAGGAAGACATTTCTGTTTGATGCGTTGACTTTTTCTTTCTTGCCTTTGACCAGCATTGACTTTTGGGATTTAGGCATGGTTTGACTTGGGATTTTGGATGTCCTGAAGGCCGAATTCAGAAGCAAGGAGGACGATTTTTCTGGGCACTTAGACAATGTTTGACCACAGACCTTAGGCTGCCCTTTGACCGCAGGTTGACTTTGACATTGACCAACTTCAGAGGTATATTTTGGGACTGTTTTGACCAAGTTTGACTAAGCAAAAGAGGCCAGGTTTTCTGCTGCCTTGACCGAACATTTTGGAGGCTGATTTGACCATTGACCAAGACTGGTTAGGGCATCTTTAACTGCTGTTAACTTGGACCAGAATTTGCAGATTTGACTCTTGACCAGATTTGACTTTTTGGGCTCACCATTGATTGGATACATGGATGGTTGATTGAACTAGTCAACGCCTTGACCTTTGACTCAATTTTGATGCACTAGGACATTGTATCTCTCTGTCGAACATTTGATGACAATCTAATATAAGAAGAACTTGGAAAGGGTTTTGCCCGTTGTGGGGTTTTTCCCTAGTCTTTGACCAACCTGTTGTGTCTCTATTGTTCTTGGCTGTCTTCTATTGTGCATTTGGTTTATTGTTCTATCTACAAATGCTTATTGTTGTTAGAAGACTGAATTTATTAGATAAAGTGATTGCCAATTGAAGAAGAATTGTAATAAGTGATTGTATAGCATAGAACACTGAAAAATTAACACCTTTGACTCCATTTTGCCCAACATTGAATAGGCACTAGTCCCTTGTCCTCCATCACCCCAATATTTTTACTATGCTACAAAAAAATAATGTTTTGGTAAGATATCTATTCACATCATCCTGAGCCTCATTGTCATAGCCTAAGCAATCCTACTTATGGATACCCCTGTTGTGTTGGAGAAAATCCAACCTAAAGCGAGAGAGGGAGTGACTAAGGTGAAAGTAGGAAGCCCCCCTAAGTTGTCCATAAGCTTGTACCAATCTTTTGGACTTTAATCTAAGTGTGCTAGTTCGTGAGGTAACACAGCCAGCAGAAGCAGAAGAGCTTAAGGTCAAATGCAACTTCATTTTTTGTTATCCACCCAAACTGCATATTTAAGTGAAGGTTTATAAATTCTGTAACTCAGAAGTATCAAAAATATCTATATCCCTATTGCTATGCTAAACATCTATTTCATGCTTTTCTATCTCTAATGAAGGATACATATAGTGCAGACTAACATGTCACATTCTCCTAAATCATAACAAGAAGAATCTTAGGACTTAAAGTCCCATAAGACTAACAAAACTAGGTATGCCTGCATAGAGTCTATAATGACAAGTTTGTTATTTTACAAGTTTAATACCTGTAATCCTGACTGAAGTAGTTGCCCACGATTAGCAGTTTCTAGGGCTTGCTGCACACGTTGCGACAATGCATTGATTCTAGAAATCAATAAATTTGTGTCCAATGGTGGCATTTCATCATCAAAATCCAAACGAGCTTCAATCTCTGCCAGCATCTCAATACACTGCATTCTTAAAGACCGCACTAAAGAAGACAATCCTCCCTGTCACAACATATACAACCCATTAAATATTCAATAAGAGAGGTCTTCTGATAATAACAAAAGCTTCATATGCTTTAACAAAAATTATCAACAATGTCACAATTAAAAGAAAAACAATTTCGCAGGAAGAATATCTGCACTTTAAAAGCATTTAGCAAATGTCAAAGATACCTATGACATGTAAACACGTGTGAATAGAATTGTATATTACAATAACTAGGAATACCTGTATGCCTTCTAGAGCAGTCTCTGCAGCAGCTACAGACTTGGCAGAAATTAACTGTGCCACATTTTCTGCTTGAGCAAGATCTAGACGCCCATTTAGAAATGCACGCAGTGTGAATTCCCCTGAAACAGAACAAAAGCATCAACAACGATTTCTCTTGTTGTGTAATCTAAAAGAGAGATGACTGTCAAGCCACTAGACATCGAGATCTCATTTCCTAAACAGGTATAGCCAAACCATGAACATAGGTTCCTATACCACTCCCCCACTTTCCAAAAATAAAAGAAAAAATACTTAGTAGAGTAATAAATTATAACAAGATTTAGAATAGTAAAAAACACCAAGTACAATCTTCACAAAGAAGAAGAGCTTAATTGGTTCCATTCAAGGAATGGAAGGCTAAACATGACCCATAAAGAGGTCACCACTGGAGATTTATTCCTACCATTGGGGAACAAAGGACAAACTCACACATCTTGAAGTGGCCAAGTAACCATCGAGATTTATGATTTATCGAATCCAGGTTACCAGGATACAGATACATATATGGATATGGAAACAGATACAGACATGGATATGCCAGATTCTTCGCAAACAATGTATATAATACATCTGGATATAGAAAATGTAAAAACATATATGCAAACAATATAACATACTGTCATGAGCTCAGCATAAAAGAATCAGGCAATAATGTAAAAAAAGACATCCTCTTTCTTTCGTAAACACATCTTATAATCTATTATTGAATTAATTCTGCATTTAACTGTCAAACTCAGCCAACTTCTAAATCAAGGTTTTATGCTCTCAAGTCCTACATTTCATCACTGAACAATAAAAAGTACATTTAGAAATGATACATTCCAGAGTCGAGGCATGGCCACAAAGGTTACTCCACAGTCCATTTTTCTTGTGCACCATAAAACTTGGTCTTCTCTTTTATTATGCTTCATAATTCTATTAAACAGAGAGCATATTACAAAAAAGGGACAGCGGATAGGCTGACACCATAAACATGGAACAAGGACCAGTGAGGAAACCATATTCCTAAGAACCACCCTATCATAGAGCCCTATGAAAAAAAAACAGATGAAACACATGCAAACATAAAATAAATTTACTTCCATTTACAACTTCTCAAGCATTCAAGCAAATGGAGCTGCTTGAGCCTAGCAAAGCACAACAACCATCCCCCCAAAACTGCTCATAGTTTGTGCGAATAAATACACCCTAGTAATATACCATTCTACAGAACCGTCCCCCACATAGTCCACCAATGGGAATGACAATGGATGGTATAGCAAAATATCATCCCTTTACATTTTCTTGAGCAGCATGCAAGGGATAACCATGATCTTGGATATCAAATCCAGAGAATCATCCTCAAAAAACAGGCAATAGGGTGGGGCAAACACACCACAAAGGCACAATCAAACCTCAGCACAAGACAAAGAAAGTGATGAAGTCCACAAACTCTTCAAGATCTCCAGGGCCACATGGCATTCACTTGTAAAAAAATCTCTAGTTGGTCAGTTTTTATTTATTTATATCAGCATTATTTTCTTTATTCTACATGTTTAAGGAGGAGAACCATTGCAATGGCAGGTCTATATAGTACAATTCATAATAATTCACACCACAGATCAGATTCTCTTCTTTCTGGTGATGGACTATAGTGGCTGGGTCTCAAATGTTGATTCAAAAATGGATGTGGCAATTCAAGAAAAAATCCACAAATAAAAGAAGATTTCATAAACCAAAATCAGCATCTCCCAACCTGACAA
The DNA here is from genome assembly GCA_031772625.1 of Pinus tabuliformis. NCBI lineage: Eukaryota > Viridiplantae > Streptophyta > Pinopsida > Pinales > Pinaceae > Pinus > Pinus tabuliformis. Next base: position 626,772,036 of record CM062814.1, on the reverse strand, counting down.
CACAAAATAACCAAAATCAGCATTTCCCAACCTCACAACACAAAATAACCAAAATCAGCATCTCCTAACCTCACAACACAAAACTGACCAATGTCTCACAAGCTCATAAAGAAAAACACTTTAACTAGAACACCCTATCTATCACAGAGCACTACTCTTCACTCTATCTGTCATACATAGAAGTAATGCACCCTTGCTTCCCTTTATAGAATAACCAAAAAGTGAAAAAAAAAAGACTAGGCCCACCTAAGAAAATGGGTCCACAAGTGGAGCACTCCACCTTGACAAGATCCACTTTAAGCCTAGCCAACTCATGTGCCTCACATGGGCTAAAGGCTGGTGGTTACCTGACAACTTGTGCAAAACACATCACTCCAATTAACTAACTCAAGTAGAATGCCCCACACAAACCAAGCATCCACTCCACATTTTTACACAACACCAAATATTTTTATGAAAAAACTTTAGTAGTGCACCCTACTAGTCTTGACTCTTAAGTAACTCCAAATCACAAAAAAAGATGAAAAGGGGCTACGAACAACTTGCCTTCATGATATATTAGATCTGGAAAATCAAATCACATAACACACTTTGCACTAGAGTCATATATATTTCTATTACTAAGAAAAAAAGAATAAATAAACCAAAATCAACTTCTCCCACACATATAGTGTAAAACCAACCAATGTCTCACAACCTCATAGAGCAAAACACTTTAATTAGAACACCCTGGGTATCAAATCACACTATCTTTACCCCCACTCATACATAGAAGTAATGTGCCTCTCCTTCCCTTTTACAAAATAAGAGACAGGAGTTACAAGGAAAAACCCTACACTAGGTCCACCTAAGAGAATGGATCCACAAGCAAAGTGCTCCACCTTCACAAGGTCCAACTTAACTCTAACAAAGCCATGCATCTCGCATGAATTAAGGGAACATGGTTTCATGAAAACTTGTGCCAAGAACACTCCTCCAAGTAACTAACTTAGTAGTGGGCCTCATGTATGCCAAGGTAAGAACATGCCCACATGTGCCAAGCACCTAGTCCACATATGTTTATACAATGTTAGTTTTTGTAGCATCAGATGTGTTCTAGCCACGAAATTTGGTGGAGAGGCTAGAATACATGTATTCTCCAAAACCCGGAAATCGTTTATGGAAATTCCACCTAGAGATGACTTAATTAAAATAATTAATCATTTTTTAATGTTTCCTAAGTCTAAACTTAGGAAATCTGATTAATTAAAGGGTATTAATTAAGTCATGGTGAGAATCTTCTAGAAGAAGACATGGATCGAGTTCTAGTTAATCTTAGTCATCGATTATGTTTCAATTTAGATGTTGATGTCTCAACGAGAGATTATAAGAAGAAATTCGATGTGGCTAGGAGAACACACTTGAGACACTAGCAATTCGAATTCACTGGCAGATCGAACTTCAGAGTAGCAACGTTGAGTTGCCGAGAGAGAGCTAGTGAGCTCAAAGCAGCAAGAGAGGGGCAACGATAGCAAGGCCGGAGGAAAATGTTCCTATTCCAGTGAGTGCATTGCAGAGAGGCAGTGAGTGTCATAGAGAGGCAACATAGAGCCACGCAAAGGCAGTGTAGTGCTTCAAAGGGGATTTCGTATTTTGTTGGCGAGAAACAGTGATTCAGTGCCAAAAGCAGGAGAGAGAGTTTGGAGGCCAGAAGGGTCCATCTCCTAAACAGCAGTTGAATAGATAGAGAGAGAGCAACAGTTCCGAGTTGTGGGACGCAGTATCGCATAGTCTGACACAGGGACTGCACAGAGGCAGCAGAGAGCAACTCATCTTGAGCCAAGGTCAGTGTTAGATCGCCAGTGGGAGTGAGATTTTTCTCACTAGACTTATTGTCAATCATTTCTCTGTATAGACTGCTAGATTTCAACATCCATAGTTTTGTACTCAGACTTACTACTGCATAAGAATAAAACCCTCAGTTGCTGCGCCAGTTTTCCTAAGTTGGGTTTTTCCGAGGACATTGGTCCAAAAATAACTATGTATTTTGTTGATTTGGGATAGCATCGGATGTGCTCTAGCAACGAAAATTGGTGGAGAGGCTAAGGCACATGAGATCTCCAACACCCAGAAAGGGTTTGGGCAAATTCTAAACAGTTTAGGAGATATTAAAATAATTAATATTTTTAATGGAGTACCTAAGTCTAAACTTAGGGAAAATAAAATATTAATGTGAATTAATATAAAATTGTGTTAGAATGGTCCAAAAGTCATGGATCAAGCCAGATCTAATCTTAGCCGCTGATTAGGGACTTAATCTCAGCCGTTGATTTGTCAACAAGAAAAGTATAAGAGGAGGCTTGAGGGTCACTTGGAGAACACACCAAGAGATCTAGATTTAGACTTTTTGGGGCTAGATTTGCTGAGAAAGTTGAGAGAGTGATCTGGAGTTGTAGCTGAGGGGCAGTGAATACAAAAGCAGAGAGGCAAAGATAGTGCTGAGAGGATCAGCGCAGTAGCCGGGAAAGTTGACGCAAAGGGCAAAAGCCAGAACTGCTGGGAACAACCAGAACTGTCGGGAGTTGCTGGAACAGCCGGGAAAGCTGACGCAGAGGGCAGAAGCCGAAATTGCCAGGAACAACCGAAACTGCCGGAATAGCCGAGAAAGCTGATGCAGAGGGCAAAAGCCGGAACTGCCGGGAAATCTGACGTAGAGGGCAAAAGAGGCCGACGCTGGGGTTTTTCGTGGGGTAGATTGGAGCTGAGGAGCTGCCGGAGTGTTTATCCGAGGTTTCAGTCGAAGCATCTGTCTCCGAAGGAGAGGTATTACTGCTGAGATTTTTCTCTGTTGGGTGAGCCAGATTTGGCACCTAGATTGTATTCTGAAACTGCTTAATAAATCAAACCTCAAATAGCTGCACCGGTTTTCCTGCATTGGGTTTTTCTGGGGACATTAGTCCAAAAATAACAGTGTCATTTGTGTGCTTGTTTCCGTTTCCTTCAGTTGATGATCTGTAATGTGTTGAGCATGTACTTTGTTTATTTTCAATATTTGCATGGTAAATAACTTGTTAATTAATCAGAACAAGTAGGAAGGAATAAATCAGAAAGTACATGGAGGGTTTCTAACGGATAGACTTAGAAATTCCAACATGGTATCAAAGAGTGGTTGCAGATCACAGGAGAACTGAGGACATCAGCCAAGCAGAGCAGCAGCAGAAAATAGTTGTCTCGAGTGACAAAAGTTGTTCCTAGCAGCAAAAGAAAAGGAAGGGGTGATGCAGTGCCTGCATCATCAAGTTCAGGCCAAGAAGAGGTTGTGCAGAGGCTGAGGGAGGCAAAGATAGGCTCACGTAGAGGCCAAGAGGGCTGACGCAGTTGGCTTAGGGAGCTAGTTTGCCAGTGTTGGGACTACGTAGAGCCTAGGAGCTCTCACCTTCAAGTTGCTGGGGTTTAGGAGGTTGTGGATAAGTTGCGGAGTGGAGCTGGCGGGGTATTGTTGTCAGAATAGTACCTAACAAGGCAAGGCCAAGGAGGAGGGAGTTGCTACTGAGGGTTTCTAGCCGAGAAATCCGGATCAGTGGTGCGGTTGCATAAACGATTAGAGTAGGGGGCATCTCGACATCGGTAGAAGGATTTCCAGGAGGGAAATCGAGGTTCAGAGGGAGTCACATCAAGAACTTCCAGGAGGGAAGTAGAAGGGTAGCGGAATGGCACTACACGGAGTAAGAGACTAGGACAGACTAGACGGAGCATCAAACTTTATAGTCTGGAAGGCCAGAATCTTATTCGTACTTGACAAAAATCGTGTCAAGCACTTCGCCTTGAAGATGATAGCGGTCCCAGTTGACCCAATTGACAATGATAGGTATGAGGAAGCAATGGAGAGGGCCAAGAGTATCATTCTTGACGGGGTCAAGGATCATATAGTACCACATATTGCCGAGAAGAATACAACACGGGAGATGTGGGAGGCCCTGACCAAGTTGTATCAGCATACTTCCGTGCAGAGGAAGATGCTCCTAGAAAATCAGTTGTGGTCATACCAAATGCAGAAGGGAGAACAGATCAACACCTTCCTCGGTTGATTGAAGGAGATCCGAGATCAACTAACTTCCATAGGGGCCACACCAGATCCAGAGTTGATGGTGAGAACAACCTTGAATGTAGTCTCAGAAGACTGGGAGGTGTTTGTCCAGAGCATACTGGGAAGGGTGACCCTTCCAGATTGGGAGGAAATGTGGGCGGCTCTTCGCCAAAAAGAGATCAAGAGGGTGACCAAGATGGGAAGCAACAGCAAGGGGATCAGAATCAAGAAGAAGGAGGAGGTGGATGCTGCCCTAGCATCTGAGGGTAAGCAAGAAAAGAGGAAGAAGGACCTCTCCAAGGTCAAATGCTTCCACTATGGGGAGCTGGGTCATTATGCGACCCAGTGTCCGAGGAAGAAGAGCAAGGGAGAGGCTTCTGAGACAAAGGCAGCACCAACAAGGGCAGAGAAGGAAGTGGAGATAGATGATGATTGTGCCATGAGTGCTCATGTGCCACTTCAGAAGAAGTGGGGAGACATCGAGCTGTATTCAGGAGGACTACAGACGAAGAGGGGCAGGATCCTTGAGATACCCAGCCTCTTGGATTAGACCTTGCTACGGGAGCCCCGAAGAGGAGTAGCAGTACTGGCGATGTCAGTAGAGACGGATGTGGATGGAGCAATAGAGGAAGCTACAGTGCAGGATTCCTAGGGCAGCGTGAGGCTAGCAGGCTGCAACAGTGCGAGAGACATGGAGTGTTGCTCCAGTGCAAGATAGCACAAAGAGGTGTGCAACGGTGCGAGATGCATGGATTTGTTGCAGCAGCGCATAGGTCAGAAAGGGAGCACTTGTCAGCAACAAAGGGAGTTTCAGCATCAGGAGTGTTTCTAGCCTAACGGAGATGTCAAAGTTGGGAGATTAGTTACTTACTTCTCAGTAACTAAGTTGCAGTGCAGTAGTTAGCAGTGGTAGTGCTATGGTCAGCATGATGAGAGGGGTTGCAGTGCAGATAGAGCAGTGGCAGTGGTAGGGCCATGGGCAGCAGCACGGATGCAGAGGTAGTTGCAGTACGGATGTAGCAGTGGCAATGTCAGGGCCATGGGTAGCAGTATAGGATGCAGCAATGCAGAGGATGTTGGGCAGCATGCCTAGCATCAGCACAGGGACCGATGTTGGATGATCGGAGTGATGCTCAGTGAGGAGTATTACTAGAGGCTAGAGCACAGTCCTCGCTAAGAGGGACTGTTGATTTGGGGTAGCATCGGATGTGCTCTAGCCACGAAAATTGGTGGAGAGGCTAAGGCACATGAGATCTCCAATAACCAGAAAGGGTTTGGACAGATTCTAAACAGTTTAGGAGATATTAAAATAATTAATATTTTTAATGGAGTCCCTAAGTCTAAACTTAGGGAAAATAAAATATTAATGTGAATTAATATAAAACTGTGTTAGAATGGTCCAAAAGTCATGGATCAAGCCAGATCTAATCTTTGCCGTTGATTAGGGACTTAATGTCGGTTGTTGATTCGTCAACAAGTATAAGAGGAGGCTTGAGGGTTACTTGGAGAACACACCAAGAGATCAAGATTTCGACTTTCTGGGGTTGGGTTTGCTGAGAAAGTTGAGAGAGTGATCTGGAGTTGCAGCTGAGGGGCAGTGAATACAGAAGTAGAGAGGCAGAGATAGTGTCGAGAGGATCAGTGCAGTAGTCGGGAAATTTGACGCAGAGGGCAGAAGCCGGAACTGCGGGAACAACTGGAACCGCCTGGAGCTGCCGGAACATCTGGGAAAGCTGACGCAGAGGGTAGAAGCCGGAACTGCCAGGAGTAGCCGGAACTACAGGGAATTGCCGGAACAGCTGGGAAAGCTGACGCAGAGGGCAGAAGCCGAAACTGTCGGGAACAACCGGAACTGCCAGGAACTGCCGAAACAGCCGGGAAAGATGACGCAGAGGGCAAAAGAGGTTGACGCTGGGGTTTTTCGTGGGGTAGATTGGAGTTGAGGAGCTGCCGGAGTGTTTATTTGGGGTTTCAGCCAGAGCATCTGTCTTCGAAGGAGAGGTACTACTGCCGAGATTTTTCTCTGTTGGGTGAGCCGGATTTGGCACCCAGATTGTATTCTGAAACTGCTTAATAAATCAAACCCTCAGATAGCTGCACCGGTTTTCCCGCATTGGGTTTTTCCGGGGACATTAGTCCAAAAATAACGGTGTCATTTGTGTGCTTGTTTTTGTTTCCTTTAGTTGATGATATGTAATGTGTTGAGCATGTACTTGTGTTTATTTTCAGTATTTGCATGGTAAATAACTTGTTAATTAATCAGAACAAGTAGGAAGGAATAAATCAGAAAGTACATGGAGGGTTTCTAACGGATAGACTTAGAAATTCCAACATATTTGTGTGTGTGTGCATCTATTCTTCCAGTATTATTTTTCTTTTATAGTGTTTAATTTGTGACGGTTGCAGTGTATTTAATTCAATATTTGTCGTAGCACACAGCAAGTAAATTGTTTAATCGAATTAACAATTAGAAGAATTAACATCAGTTGTTGTAATAGGATTCGAGGTTTGCCGAATTTTCACATGGTATCAGAGCATAGATTGTAAGCTAGAGAGCTCAGTAGTAGAAGGAAAGAGGAATTTCGAAGCTTTGCATAGGCAGCACTTCGAAACCCTCAGAGGCAAAGCAGTTCTTTGGCCAAGAGGGTCAATTTTTTGAGGAAAAGTTTATTTCTCTGGGACAGTTGACAAAGAATAAATTCTCCAGATCAAAGATTACTAGAGGCAGAGGGAGAAGCAATATTTTCCTTGCAAAGCAGATCATCAGCTGGGACGCAGTTATTATGTAGTAGTTTGCTAGTGCAAAATAGCGACAGGAGGAAGGAAGAGCACAAACTGAGGGAATTCTTTTCTCAGGAAACTTCTAGTCCAGAAGTTTGATTTTTCCCAGCAGAGCAGCAGTAGTTGTGAGCAAATTTGCCCACTTCAGCAGGGAGTGCGTAGAGCTAGTCAACAGTTGCACAGAGGAGAAGAGTAATTCGACTTTTTTTTGAGGAGATAGCATCAGCACGACTTAGAGATCAGGATTGGTTGGAGAGAGCCTCCAACTATGTGATCTAGAAGGCAATAATTTCCTATCTTCTAGATGAATATGAACTCAAATCCTACATTGATAATGTGGTAGTTGTACCCGCAGATGCAGATCCGCTGAAGACCTACAAGAAGGAGATGGAAAAAGAAAAGAGGTTGATTCTCGATGGGGTTCGAGATCACGTGGTGTCTCACATAGCTAGCAAAGATACTGCCTAGCAGATGTGGGAGGCTCTTGCTACGCTATACGAGGGATCTTCCGAGCAGTGGAAGATGTATCTTGAGGAGAAGCTAAGATGTACAAGGATGTAGAAAGGGGAGTGCATAGACCCCTTCCTCACTAGGATTCAGAATGCCCGAGATCAGCGGTCTGTAGTAGGGTCGGCGCCCCAACCTATAGAATTGGTGCGGTTAGCTCTCAACAATGTTTCCGAAGACTGGCAGGTCTTCGTCCAAAGTATTCTAGGCAGAGGTAAGTTGCCAGACTGAGATGGAATGTGGGTTGATCTGCAGCAGGAGGAGATGAGGCGAGATTTGGTGAAGAGCACCATCAGTGGCAACAACAACAACAGTGGGACGAAGAAAATGAAAGAGGAGGAGAATGTGGTCATCACATCAAAGGGGCAACAGGAGCAGCGCAGGAGGAAGGACATTTCCAAGGTCAAATGCTTTAGGTGTGGTGAGCTTTGCCACTACAACACTCAATGTCCTCTCAGAAATAAGGACAAGGAGGAGAAGCAAGATTAGCAAGCTGCATCCTCGCAAAGATCGACAGGCTATCCTCCAGATTGGAGGAAGAGTTTACCATGATCACCGATATACCTCCAAGAGTGAGGTGAGGTGATTTGGTTTTGTAGCCCCAAAGAGCTCCAGGATGGACAGGATTCTTGAGGAGGTCCACCTCATGAATCAATAACTCGCTACAAGAGCCCATAGCATGCAGTAGGAGGATGGATCAGTGACAAAGCGTGTAGTCAGATCAATGTTTTAAAACTCCGACTCGGCCGAGGGTCGACTCCGACTCGGTATCGACTCGGCCGGCTCGATTTCAATGACTCGGTCGTTGTAAAAAATACATTAAATATTTATTTTTTATAAAAACACATAATTTTAAAGATTTTCATTCATGTTTCCAAACACACAGCATTAGAATATAGATAGAAGACAACATATGATCAAAGTAGGCTCATGAATATATCCATTATATTAAAATGGCACCCAGTGCACTATCCAATACATACACGACGATGATATAGAGATCAAAGCAAAAACACATAACCAAGGAGGCTAGAAATGGCCTCTACAACAAAAGTGTGTGACCAGTACTACTGGCTACTGCTAGAGTTGCCAACATCATCTGGCTTAGTGTTACTTGGGAGTGGGAGCAACATTTTCTAAAGCTCCTGGTTTGGGAGAGAATCTCGGAGGAGTTCGACAACCAATGTCACTAACATCAAAGTACATAGAGGGATTGGTGCTCTTGATTAAATACGAGTTCCATACCCTAATACATGACAAAATTCAATCGAAACATTGCAATCCCCCAATCCTGAAATCCTGAAAAACCGATAAGTCTGCTGGCTTTTGAATGAAATCTATAATTCTACTTTCTCCATATGAAATCCAATGAGGTCGGAACCACTCTCAAACATCTTGAGTCATTTCATGGTAATGTTAAAAATTTAAGTAAAAGTGACATTCTCCACTTTTACTTTAAGAATTTAACATTACCATGAATAGCATCGCCTTAGTAGGGCACTATGATCAAATACTAGGGTTCGGGAGAGGGGAATGGACCCCAAAGACTAGCAAACTAATTCATAAACCCCTTTGGAGTCCCCCACACTTAGAAAATTTAAAAAAAAAATCAAAAAAAGGTGTGGTTTTATGGTTCACTGGCCATTGTCAGCTACCGGCCGAGTAGTTACGGATCCGGCCGAGTCGGCCGAGTTATGACTGACTCGGTCGAGTCATGCTATGACTCGGCCGGGTCAGTCATAACTCGGTCGGCCGAACTGAATTCTCTGTCAGGTTGAAATTTTTTTCCCGGCTCGGACCAACTCGGCTGAGTCAATTCCGAGCCGGACGGATCTTAAAACAATGAGTCAGATGCCAAAGTGACAGATGTAGTGGCTACTAGCGGCCAGATACTAGGCAGCGTAGTGCAGAGTTGGCAGCAGTGCAGTTGGCACAGAGCAGAGTCAGCAGTAGCGCAGAGGCTTCAATGATAGCGCAGAGTCTAGCAGCAATTAGGACTCGAGTGACAAATGCATCATACTGATCACAGTTGATTCAATATTTTGGATGCTTTTCAGTTGCAGTTGTTGCAGTTGCAACAGCAGTAGATGGAGAGGGAGTTGCAGTGCAGATGCAGGGTTGGCAGTAGTACAGAGGAGCTAGCAGCAGCATAGATGCAGCGTATATCAGAGTTGTGCAATAGTTGGTGGGCAACAGTAGCCAGATAGGAGTAGCGTGACAGGAGGTGGTGCAGAGATGGGGTGTTGCTTCAGGAGGTTGCAGCATTAGAACACATTCCTCGCTAAGAGGGAGTGTTAGTTTTTGTAGCATCGGATGTGTTCTAGCCACGAAATTTGGTGGAGGGGCTAGAATACATGTATTCTCCAAAACCCAAAAATTGTTTCTAGAAATTCCACCTAGAGACGACTTAATTAAAATAATTAATCGTTTTTTAATGCTTCCAAAGTCTAAACTTAGGAAATCTGATCAATTAAAGTATTAATTAAATCATGGTGAGAATCTTCTAGAAGAAGACATGGATCGAGTTCTAGTAAATCTTAGCCATCGATTATGTTTTAATCTTGGTTGTTGATGTCTCAATGAGAGATTATAAGAAGAAATTCAATGGGGCTTGGATAATATCGAACTTCAGAGTAGCAGCGCTGAGTTGATGGAGAGAGAGCTAGTGAGCTCGAAGTAGCAAGAGAGGGGCAGTGATAGTAAGGCCGGAGGAAGATTTTCCTGTTCCAGTGAGTGCATTGTAGAGAGGCAATGAGTACCACAGAGAAGCAGTGCATAGCCACGCAGAGGCAATGCAGTTCTTAAGAGGGGATTTCGTATTTTGCTGGGGAGAAGTAGTGATTCAGTGCCAGAAGCATCTCCCAAACAACAGTTGATCATATAGCGAGAGAGCAGCAGTTCTAAGTTGTGGGACACAGTATTGCGTAGGCTGACGCAAGGACTACGTAGAGGTAGCAAAGAGCAGCTTGTCTTGAGCCAAGGTCAGTGTTGGATCGCCAGTAGGAGTGAGGTTTTTCTCACTAGAGTTATTTTCAATCATTTCTCTGTATGGACTGCTAGATTTGAGTATCCATAGTTTTGTACTCAGATTTACTACTGCATAATAATAAAACCTTTAGTTGTTGCACCGGTTTTCCCAAGTTGGGTTTTTTCGGGGACATTGGTCCAAAAATAACTATGTATTTGTGTGTCTTAATATATTCTTCTAGTATTATTTTTCTTCCGCAGTATTTATTTTGTGAAGGTTGCAGTGTATTTAATTCGATATTTGTCAATGCACACAGCAAGTAAATTGTTTAATCGAATTAACAATTAGAAGAATTAACATCAGTTGATGCAATAGGATTTGGGGCTTGCCGAATTTTCACATACAACACCTTATAATTTTATACAAAAGCTTAAGGAATATACCCTACTAGTCCTAAGTAACTCCAAATGCCTAAAATAGATGAAATGGGCAATGAAACAACTTGCCCTCATGTGACACTTTACCATTGATGTGCATGTTTATAACAAAATTCAAACACTCTCTAAGCAACAAGTAAAGTAACACTCTCTCTTTGCCAAGAATATATTCTCCATTTCATGAAGCTTCTCCCTTAACATCTTGTTGATGATGCTGGAAATCCGTCAACCAAGGGAGTCTCCCTAATGTGAAGTCCCAATTAGACCTCACACTGCTTGGTGTAGGAGCCCCATCCAAAATATTAGCTCGGTTGCCATATATCTCAAAGATATGCCTTGGATCTAACTATTAGCACAAGAGAGGGATGGAATGGTGTCTTTGAAAAGCAAGGGAGGTGTGCCTGGTGAGTGTGCAGTTGCGACTATGTCAAGGTTCTTCTACTGCAAAGGGGGGAGAAAAGTGAGCCTCTAAGTGAGAGGTAATAGTACCATCTAGGCAGAGACACACATGAACCAAAAGGATCCGTCTACCATCCAGTAGTATAGTCCACATCAGATGCGATGGTCGTTACAACCAACAAACAAGGAAAGATATGTCTAGTATCTTGCGGAATAGTCCACAAGGATGGGACAGAATAACAATCATTATAGCACATTCTCAATAAGATAAGCACTAAAACCACTGAAATAGTTCAACTATCTTAGTATATGTGAAAGCAAACATGAAATACAAACGTCCACAAAATAGTCTTACAAACATTCATAGTCCATGCATGAAGAACGTGTTGGCCTTAAAAGGCTTTTGTTATTAAGCAAAAGTTCCAAGACACATGTTTATAATGTACATCACTAGCCCCAATAGTGGGACATTGGAGCCACTCCTTGCTCCTCAAAGAACTAGCTAATCTCTCTAATGCCTTGTGGGAGGAGCCAAGGTGAAAAGTCCTTTGCTCATACAATGAGGGGGTATATATAACCAAGGGGTGATGCTTCCCCTTTGTGACTCTTTGACTACCCTCATGACTGTTCAACTTCCTATGACTTTTCAACTTACATGACTCTCCATATTCATGTGTGTCCTTTAGACTTCCACTTTACAATACATTTGAATATAATATACATGGTCCACAATAGTGATGTGGCATATGACCACTCATGACATGAAGAAACCATCATGAAGATGGGGTTTGGGAGATCATTCCTAGACCTAGTGACAAATCGGTTGTCACATCCAAATGGATCTATAAGATCAAACATGTTGTTGATGGAAGTATAGACAAGTACAAAGCAAGATTCGTTGCAAGGGGTTTCTCTCAAAAGGAAGGCATTGATTATGAAGAAACCTTTGCACCCACAACAAGGTACACTACCATTAGATTGTTGGTTTCATTGGCTACTACAATGGGGTGGAATATCCATCAAATGGATGTGAAGATTGCATTTATGAATGGGACCATTGATGAGGAAGTGTACATCGAACAACCCAAGGGCTTTGAAGTTAATAGCAGGGACTCTCATGTTTGTAGACTTAAGAAGGCCCTATATGGTTTGAAGCAAGCACCTAGGGCATGGTATGCAAGGATGGATGCATATCTACTTAGAATTGGGTTCATGAAGAGTTTTGTTGATCTAAATCTCTACATCAAGATCGTGAATAATGAGCCCATCATTATTCTACTATATGTGGATGATTTATTCATCACAGGAAGAATTCAACAATGCAAGAAGATGTTGGCAGCTGAATTTGAAATGAAGGATCTAGGACTAATGCACTACTACCTAGGTCTAGAAGTATGGTAGAGACCTGGGGAGATGTATTTGGCCAAGGAAAGTACATCATCAAGTTACTGCAGAAATTCGTGATGATTGATTCCAAGCCAATGACTACTCCTATGATCACCAACCTCAAGAAGTTGAGGGGCTCTAACTTTAGTCTCATGGATCCTACCTCATATCGTCGGTTGGTGGGTTCCCTAATGTGTCTAGTAAATACTAGGCTAGATATATGTTTTGCAATGAACATTCTTAGTCAGTTTCAATTGGAGCCTCATCATGATCATTGGATAGCTACCAAACATATATTGAGGTATCTTCGTGGCACTATGCATCACTGCCTAAAGTATGATAGTAAGGAAATCAAACTAATTGGCTTCATAGACTATGAATGGGGTGGCAGTGAGACCGATGGAAGGAGCACTACCAGAGAATGCTTTTAGTCTGGGAGTTGCTATGATCTCATGGATGAGTAGGAAGCAAGATTGCGTTGCCTTAAGTAGCGCTAAGGCAAAATATGTGGTTGCATGTGAAGTAGGAAAGGAGGTTATTTGGTTAAAGAAGCTTCTGACAGATTTGTTTGAGGAGTCTTTGGGTCCTATTGTGATTAATTGTGACAATCAAAGTTGTATCAAGATGTTTGGAGATCCCGTGTTTCATGCTAGGACAAAACATATCAACAATAAGTTCCACTTTATTAGGAACTTGGTGCAGGATGGGATCATGAAGTTGGAGTATGTCTTGACAGATGAACAGGTAGCAGACATACTAACAAAGGCTCTTCCTAATTAAAAGTTTGAATATCTAAGGAACCTACTTGGTTTGGTAGGTATTGTTGATTGTATTGATGATAAGAGTGTGGAAGAGATTTGTTGAGGCTTTGCGAGTGCAGCATTGCCTGGGAAGACATTTGGCCGACACTTTGTGTTGATGTCTAGGTCCTGAAGTTGGAAAGGTGGTGTTGGTTATTGAGCTCTACTTTTGGATACACAACTGGATCTTTGGGTTGGTGGTTAGCAAGTAAGCTTGATGGTACCTAGAGGGGCTGAAAGCTTGAGTCCACCTTATTCCCACTTGGATAGATTGCCCTGGTCAGGAATCTAGTCCATGGCATTGCGGTGCCTAAATCGTTGACAGACGAATGAATAGATTTCCTTGGTCAGGAATCTAGTCTGTGGCATTGCGGTGCCTAAATTGTTGAGAGACCAATCGATAGATTGCCCTGGTCAGGAATCTAGTCCATGGCATTGCGGTGCCTAAAGTTCTTCATGGTTCATATAGTTTGAGATCTTCCATTGTATTTGTACATTATGAATACCTCCCTAGTTAAGAGGGAGTGTTGGAAAATGTAACTATGTTCGGTCTTCATTAATGTACTTGAGTCATCATGAAATGTACTTGTCAAAAGAATTTGTATTATTGTAACAATGACTTATTAAAGCATGGGTTTCATGCTTGGGTCATCATTATATTAGTCAAAGTCCCCATTGTGGACTCCTAGGATTAATATTGAGTTTATAGAGTCATTGTACATTCAAAGAGACCCTTCTTGGGATTTTGAATCATGCAAAAAGATTTAGTATTGAGTCAAATATGATTTATGTATCCTCCACACCAAGTCGGCCTAGAAGAGATCAAGTCGACCTAAGGACACTTATTCGACCCACAAGAAGCCTATAAATACAAGCTAGTCAAAGTCATTTGGAGCATCACATCTCAAGCTAGTTCGATATCTCAAGAGTAGCTGGGGAAGTGCGAGGTTGGTTGCTGGGAAGCCAAAGGAAGTGCGAGTTTGGGGAAGTCTAAGGAGAAGAAGAAAATCGAACTTTTGGTGCCTCTTTGTCTCTGTTTCGTGCCCTAGATTGGGAGATCGAAGTCTTCCAAGTTTCACTATTGTTGGAAGCTACCTGATGTCGGAAGCTGCTGCCTAGTCGAAGTTGTTGGAAAGAGGTCGAAGATCTGGGAGGCTGACTTGGTGTGCAAGGAAGGTCTGGTCTTTGTCTAGGGTGAAGAGTCTTAAAGAATACTATTGAAAGGAAGAATTTCTTGACGGGGTTTTCCCCACGAGGGGGGTTTTTCCCTGGCATAGTGCCTACATCTTGTGTCTCTTGTTTTGTGATCTTCATGCACACATAATATGTTAATTGTTTGATGAAAGATAAGATAATAAAGAAGTCAAAGAAGCCAACACACTCACAAGTAATTATCAAGAAAGGAGAATCAAACCATAATATAACTACTTTGATTTTCCAACACCCTTTGCTTTGCTTTGATAGATGAGCGTGCATGTTTCAATTGCAAAGATGTCTTGTTGCATGCTCCCCTTTTGCGTCTCCTTCTTCATCATCATGTCATGGTGTAAGAGATTACCTGCATCTACAACTCACTCATGATGAGATGACATCAGTGTAAAAACCCCTAGCCTAAGAGAGAGCATTCGGAATCATGAACTGGGTCGGGACTGGGTGACAAGTCAGGAAAGGAGGCCTAGTGACTGTGCAGTTCAAGCAACCAAAGGTCAAGCTTGATCACTGAGACTGCGCAAAGCGTAGCTCAAGCCAGACTGAGGGAAATTTCTGCACAACCCTCACTGAGGGAAAAATCTGCACAGTGTCCATTGAGGGAAAAATTTGTGCTGTGCCCACTGAGGGAAAAATTTGCGCAATTCAAGCAAACAATGGAGGCTGTGGGATGGGGCCTTGGGAGGACAAACTGCACAGTTTTAGGGGCAAGGCAGACTAGGCAACTGAGACTGCGCAAGTCAGGGAAGCTTGAAGGACAGAACTGCACAGTTTCTGGAGGCAATGAGGTTCAGCTAAGGGAAAGGACACTGAGAGAAGCATCTGTGTAGTTTTGGGTGCCAAGGGAGGTTGGGCTTCTGTGCATTGCGTAGTTCTAGCAGACAAGGGAAAAGCTTGAGGGTTGAAGATGTGAAGTGTGCAGTTCAAGGTAGACTGGGAGACAAAACTGCGCAATTTTGGAGGTCAAGATCGGGTGCAAGGCTTAGGCATTGCGCAGAGCAACAACCCTGGAGGATAGGGACTATGCATTATGTAGTTCCAAAAAGCAAGGTCACAACTTAGAGGGCTGAGACTACGCAGTGCGCAATTCAGTCGGGGCCTGGTGAAGCTAAGTTGCTCAGTCGGGAAGATTTTTCGAAAATGGCTAAGTGTGGGATGGGTGATGAATTGTGATGAACCTTGACTGTGATCACACACTTAGCATACTTTGACGACACGACAACATAGATCATTGGAACATGTAAAACAAATCATTTCCCTCTGTGTGACTGCCTCATGACAAAATACAAGCACGACACTTAAGATAGGCTTTAGGACGACTGTGACAACACTTGTGCGACAGTGCTCAAGACTTTGTGTATGGATGCGACAGATGTTTACATGGTTGGGACAACTCATATACACAAAGGTCGACATTCGAAACCATTAGAAAAGGCTCACAAACATTGTACGACAATCAAACATCCCAAAAGACTACAATTAATCCAACATGTAAAAGGGACTAAAGGACTACAAGAAAACTCATGAAATGAGCTCTAATGTTTGCAGCAACAATGAAAAAGACCAAGGAAGGCTCTGAAATTTGAGTGTAAGCCAAAATTTTGGAGGGTGTTGCAGCAGATACAACACATCTCAAACTTCCCATTTGCTAATAGTTTTGTCAAAATATCATCAACTTTCACTACGTGAGTATCTCACCCATGGATCTCAAAACCTCTTGCAACTAATGCAAAAATCTTATCACGGTCAATGACCTCTTTTTGAGAGAATCCTATAGTAGCAAACCCATCCTTGTACTCTTCAATGCTCTCATCTATGGTATGCTTGGAACCAATCACTAATTACTCAAAAGGCTTTTGGAAAAATCTCCCATAGATCATTCTTTAGAATGGAGTGTACTCGTGTCATGATGTCTTGCCATACCTACCTTGCATTTGACTCGTCAAAGTTGCAAAGCATTGTCTCAAGAATCGAAGACATTAGTGCAACATAAGTAAGAAATTATTTTGGTGGATAACTCGCTCAAAAAGAAGACATTGGCACTCCCACTTGTTCTTTTGCATCCTGTAATGTAGAATTAAGCCATCTCGACTTCATAGTTGAACTTGACGGTAATGAACCCTTTATTTCATGACTAGAACATTATTGATCTGAAATTGGTTTTCCTTGAACCCGAGAGCAAATGTATGTAACAAGATTTCCACCTTCCTCAATCTCTGTGGGAGGCTCTTGTGACAGGATGATCCATCCCCGTCAAAATCTGCATCCTTGCTTGCCACAATCTTCCTTTATGTTGGAATGTAGATCCAATAAGTCTTGGATGTCTCACTATACCCGACAAAAATACTCTTGATACTTAAGGGTTCAAGCTTAGTCATTTTCTCATTAGAAATATGAATGTAAATTCACAAAAATGTGATATCTAAAGAATTTCACTAGTAAATGCATCCTCATGTTTTTCCCTTCAACACCTTGTGACAACATCAGTTCAAGATATAGATGGTGTAATACACACCTTTTCCCAAAGATGCATGGGTAAATCCATTTCATGGATCGTGGGCTTAGCAATCTTATTGAATGAACTACTCATTTTCTCCTCAACCATATTTTCTTTTGAGTTGTAAGGCAATGTCAACTCCCTCTTGATCCCCACATCCCTACAAAAGGCATCAATGTCCTTGACGATGTATTCTTCTCCATTCAAATCTAAGCACTTTTATCTTTTTCCTTATCTTAGTTGCAACCACAAGGATTCGAACTCTATAACTTAAAGAGCACATCATCATTAATCTTCACAAAATAAATCGAAAATTTCAAGAGGAATGATCAATGAAGGAAACATAATACAAACTACATGTCAATGACAAAGAAGAAATTGGTGTTGATTTTTGTAGCATCAGGAGGTATTCCTACATGGCTAAAGGGGTCTCCACGTCGGCCAAGAAAAATCAAAATAAAATTTAGTTTTGGAGCATTACATCAGCCCAACCAAATGAAAGGGTGTATCCATTAAGTCATTTTACCCCCATTCGATAAGTATATATAGATGATGGGACATTTCATTTTCTCCACCAACGAAGAGTGAGTCTGAATATGAAGAAGTATGTTTTGGAGATCATTTTTCTATCTTTTTATCTCTCTTGGCCACACATGTGAAGGACTCTTTGACCGAGTTCTTGGATGAGTTTGACCAGCATTTTGGGACAATCACACATGTAAACAAGAGGAATTTCACTGCAACAATTGACCGAGTTTGACTATTTGACAGAGCCAATTTCACAACAGTTTCGCTGAAATTCATACTGTAATTGACCACAGTGTGAAATTTCCATAATTGCAACTACTGGGTATTATTCTCCTAAATTACGCAGTTTATTTGTCTTTTGTAAATTAATTTACAGCAAATAACGTATAATCCACTACTACAAATCTTCACAAATGAAATACATTGCAGAAAATAAAACACTGGAATTGAGAAAATAATGCAAACACAATAAATTTGACACCAATATTTTTGGACAAATTGTCTTTGGAAAAAACCCGAAGGGAGAATCAGTGCACCAAATGAGGGTTTTATTATTATTTTCAGCAAAATAGAGAATTACAACTGCTTGCCTTTTTGGCAAAGCTCTGGCAATTTTGTCTCACTAGAAAATAATTGGAAAAACCCTTTTCCTTCCAATAAATCGATCTGGCCTCCTTTGAGCCACTCGCACTCCTCTCTAGCACTCGCATTGTCTACTAGGAATGCGCACTGTGGCCTCTAGGAAATTCACACAGCCTCCAACAATCCTCACTGCAAGTCGTTTTTCCTCCCTCTGCCTCTTGAAGCTATTTGCACCTCCCTCCAACAACTCTCCCAACAACAAGAATTGATTTACTGCTCCTACAATTCGCACTGGGGAACTTGCTATGTGCACTAGCTAAATACAACCTCCCTACTGGAAAACTCGACCTCCTTTCCTAATTCTGGAACACTGGAAAACCTCCTGAGAATTTCTCTGGAAATTCTCACTGCTAAATACCTCGTTGTTGGGGTCTCCCTAGCTTCAACTACGCTCTTATTGGATCACTGCAACAGGGTAAGTTGAACTGCTCAACTCTCTTCAACGTCTTCTCCTAACTCCATCGACATGCTTTTATAATCTTTTATTGGGCAACCAACAGCCACGATCACATCTCAATCGATGGTTAAGATCATCTTGACTCCATCAACTCACTTTTCCAGAAGTCTCTAGAAAAAAATCGATTTGCCTCAATTAATCTTATTTAATTAACCAATTTTCATAAGTTAGACTTCGGAAATATTTAATTATTGGATAATTAATCTAATTGAGGTGTTTCTAAGGCTTTTCTTGCAAAACCTATTCTGGGTTTTGGAGATCTTGTATTCATTAGCCTCTAATACACCATATATACTAGAAAACTTGTCCACTGCTACCAAAAAATAAAACTCCCTCTTAGTGATGAAGATGTTCTCCACTACTCCCAATTGCTCCCTGAAGTAGACAAACTTTGCCTTACCCAAGGCCTTTGTGAGTATATCTGCAACTTGATATGTGGGAACATGTTCTAGCCGAACTGATTCATGTTGCACACAATCTCTGATGAACTGGTACCTTATGTTGATATGCTTCGACCTATCATGAACCACTGAATTCTCAGAGAGCCTGATGCAACTCTGATTATCACAATAGATACTGGCCGACTCAATCCTCTGACCAAACAAACTCACTAGCAGCTTCTGAAGCCAAAAAGCTTCGCATGTGGCCATCCTAGATGCCATGTATTCTGCCTCTACAGTACTCAATTTCACAGACTTCCACTTCGTAATGCACCAAGAGACAACCCCTGAACCCATATTGAAGCAACCACCTGATGTGCTTTTCCGATCCACTAAAATGGTCGCCCAGTCTGCATCCACATATCCACAATCTAACACCATCACCTCGAGTATTCCTCAACCCATACTCGACTATGTCGCGCAAGTACCTCAATATATGTCTCGTTGTTGTCCAATGCACCCTCTTAGGTTCCACCATAAAATGACTGAGAGTGTTGACCGCGAAACAAATGTATGGCCTTGTGTTGACCAGATACATGAGTGAGCCGAAGAGTTGCCTATATAAGGTTGGGTCCACATCTGCGTCCTTCGATGCATTTATCTTCTTCCAGTTAGTAATCATAGGCTTGGACATGGGTCTACAATCCTGCATCCTAAACCTCTTCAAGATCTCCATAGTATATCTCCCTTGACCAAGGAAGATCTCCCCTTCTATTTTCCATACCTCCAGGACTAGGAAGTAATTCATCAACCCCAAATACTTCATCTCAAATTATGCTACTAGGTTCCTCTTGCAGTGCTCTATGATCCCTGATGACCCTGTTAAGAAGAGGTCATCCACATACATCACTACGATGAGTGGCTCACCTCCAACCATCAGAGAATATAGATTGGAGTCTGCTTTGTTGGAAAATCAGAAGGCAGAAAGATTTTCTTATCTTGATAATTACTTGTGATTATCTTTGAATCTTTATCATCTTCTTTTATCTTCATATCATCAAGCAGCTACCAAAAACATAAGTACATGAAGACCAACACAATAGAGACACATGATATAGGCTCTCAACCAGGGTTAAAACCCCTCATCTAGGGGAAAACCCAAAACTTATCTTCTCTTCCTTTTCCAAGTCAACCTCCCAAGATGATTAGACAAACTTTAATAGTCAGCTCCAGTCAAACTGCTTCAATCTTGCAACAAGGATTTTCAGCCCTCTTGCTTCATAATTTCGGCGCTACTGCAGATCTACGACTTCAACCCTCCTGTAGCAACTAAGAAACTTGCACGCATGGCAAAAGAGAGAGAAAAATTGTCATCAAATCCTTAGCTAGGGTTCCTCCTTTGATTTAGGGTTTCTCCTTCTTTCCTTGGAATTTCACACTTCTTTCTTGCTCCTGCAACTGCAAATCGAAAATTGCTTGATTGGTATCCAAATGAGCTCGAGTAGCACTGCTTTTATAGTCATTTTTTGAGGTCGAATTCTCCTAATGAGGCCGACTTGGTGGAGGTGGCATAAAATACAATTTTGACTCAAAAATAAATTTCTTTCTTGACATACAAAGCCCAAGAAGGATATAGATCATAATGACAAGGAATACGACTCTTGATATAAACCCTAGAAGCACTCAATGGGCGCTTTGACCTAGAAACAAAATAAACAAAGCATGAAACCCATGCTTATAAATAATTTTTCTTTTATAATAAATTTTTCTTTTCTTTCTTTATGACAAATACATTACATCATGACTCAAATACAATTATGAAGATCGATAATAGTTACATTTCTCAACACTCCCTCTTAACTAGGGAGGTATTCATAATTGTTTAATCGATACAAGGTTGACCTCAATTTGAAATGTTCTTATGAAGAGAACAACAGCATACACAATGCTTAGGATACCCTCACTGCAAAGGTATCCTCTCAACAAGGACTAAGGTGTCATCTAGACAATTTGCCACTATAGGTACCATCAGGCTATAGCCCTGGTATCCATCCAACAGGATATAGATACCATCTAGGCCTCCATGCCCCAACACCAACCCTTACAAGGATCCAAGTATCAACGCTAAACCGGAGCTCCATCTGATACCCTCCCTCTGGGATCTAGACATCAACTAAGATCTCAATATTAACTAGGCCACGATGTCTTCCCAAGTACCATCATACAAGAAGTTTTATGGTACTTCATATTTCCTTCTCAACCAAATCAGAGATATCCACCAATCCATTCATGCTCCTAAAATAAACTAATGTCTTGTTTGGAAAGAGATTTTGTCAATACATCAACTACTTGTTCATCTATAGGCACATATTGTAGCTTCATGACCCCAACTAGTATCAGAATTCCAAGGTATATGTTCTTGTATGCTAGCATAAAATTCCAGGGTCTTCAACTATTCTGATGCTGCTTAGGTCATCAAAATATCCAAACGCATTTTGACAGAAGCTTCATTCTTCAACTTCTCTAACAACACCAAGCTCAACCTCAACACTTTCCAAAACATCCAATTCTTGTAGACAACTACATTAATCATGAATAGCTATTTGTAGTGCTTTAGCCATTCTCCAACCTTCATTCTTTCTCCATGGTATTTACTATAGCTGTCACAATATGCCCTCCCTCTAAACTGGGGAGATATACACTTTCTTTTATCCAAGCTTTTCCTTTACAAATCCATTAACAACTCAACCACACAAGTTCTTTCTTTCATATTATTGGAGAACCTCAACCTTATGGAACATCATTCCTTCTATCTTTACATGGCAACAAGGACATCTATTACAGCTCCCTCTTTCCATCATGTTCAACATCATTATCAAGTCATCATCAAGTATGAGGTAGGTAAACATCATCAACATCTTGAAGACTATGTACCTACAAATCTTCAACAAGAAGTATAACCAAGCACAAATATATATGTACAAGAGCATGAAGTAAATTTTATCAAACTAGGGTTAGCATGTAATAACAAAAGAGCACATCTAGGGTTACCAAAACTTTGAGTAAGAAATCAATATTTTCATATCCAAAACCTAAGCCTAGTTAGGTTTACAATCAACAAGGGTTACACACTTCATATTCTAAACAACAATCTTTGCTAGGGTTTTTGTCACAAACCCTAGATACCATCATCAAGACTAAACCTTAGATATCAATAACCAAATCAAGTTAGGATTTCAATCATAGCAAAAGCATTTTACAACTAGGGTTTTTAGAATCTTATATCAATCTCTACTAGGGTTTTGCCATAAACCCTAGATATAATGATTAAAACTTTAATATTAGACATACAACAACTAGACAAAGTTAGGGTTTCAATAGAAGCATATACACCTATGGTTTCATTCCTAGGCTTTTATATTAACTATTACAAGGGTTTTGTTATAAACCCTAATTCATCGAACCCTAAAAAACTAGGGTTTTTATCATATGTGTTGATTTGGGGTAGCATCGTATGTGCTCTAGCCATGAAATTGGTGGAGAGGCTAAAGCACATGAGATCTCCAAGACCCATAAATGGTTTGGGCAGATTCTAACCGGTTTGGGAGATATTAAAATAGTTAATATTTTTAATGGAGTTCCTAATTCTAAACTTAGGAAAAATAAAATATTAATGGGTATTAATATAAAATTGGGTTAGAATGGTCCAAAAGACACGGATCAAGCCAAATCTAATCTTAGCCGTTGATTAGAGATTTAATCTCAGCCATTGATGGACCAACGAGAAAAGTATAAGAAGAGGCTTGAGGGTCAGTTGGAGAACACACTGAGGGAGACCAGTCAGTTCGATTTCTGGAGTGGGGTTAGCTGAGAAATTTGAACTAGTGGTTTGGAGAGCAGCAAGAGGCAACAAGTACCGAACAGAGTAGGGATCAACACCAGAAGATTAGCACAGAGAGGCAGACGCAGAGGCAGTAGCAGACTGCACAGTCACTAAAGGGCCTACGTGGGTGATGCAAAGAGGCCTAGGGCTGATGCAGAGAAGCAGGGGTTGGCGCAGAGTGTCTGGGAGCTACGCAGAGGTCAGCCAGGCTGACGTTGGCACTGGGAAAAGTGCTGAAGAATTTTTCTCTCTGTTGGGTAAGCCAGTTTGGCACCCTGTAGTACTGAAGAATTGTTGAATAATAAAAATCCTCCCTTGCTGCACCAGCTTTCCCACATTGGGTTTTTCCGGGGACTATTGTCCAAAATATCTATGTCGATGTGTTGATTCTTATGCATGTGTTTGTTTCTGTATTATGGTGTGATATCTGTAGCAGAATTTATTTTAATGTTTATTGAAGGAATTTCATAAATAACTTATTGGAAATAAGTAGGCAAAGTAAATCAAATGTTGCAGTGATAGAATTTTCACATGGTATCGGAGCAAGTAATCAGAGACAGGAAGGGAAAGTCAGTTATGGGTTGATACCATGATGCAGAGGCATCCCTGTCAGGAGACTCGCACAGATTTTCAGAAAATTGCACAAGAGAAAGTGATTTCGATTTCTCTATGTTGGCTTCCAAACTGGAAGAAGAAGTGGCTTGTATGACTAGTTCTGCATCATCAAAGGTATGGTATATAGACAGTAGAGCCTCTTGGAATATGACGAGAATCAGGGAATGTTTCTCAAATTATCGAGAAGAGAAGATGAACTTTCAGCTCACCATGCAGAACAAGGCAAAGTGTACTCCAGTATGGAGGGGGTACCATAGTTTTTCAAACAGAATCGGGAGAATGGTTCCGTGCTAACAATGTGCTGGATGTACCAGGATTGGGGATGAACTTACTTTCAGGATCGCAACTTCAAGGCAAGGGCTATGACGTCTTCTTCAACAAGGAGAAATTGTACGTCAAACACCCGAGCTGGAAAAAGAAAGAGCAAATCGGGATCAAAAGTAACAGGTTGTATAGATTACAACTAGAATCACCAATGGCACTAATAGACAATCATGGAGACAAGGACTTGAATGAACTATGGCACAAAAGAATGGGACATTTGCACCATGGGGCTCTGAGAATTCTCAGGCGCACTGTAACAGGAATTTTGGATCTTAGTACGGAACGAGATGATGTATGCAGAGGGTGTGCTCTAGGAAAGTATGCCAAGGCAGCATTTCCTAGAAGTAAAAACAGGGCCAAGAGTGTACTAGGATTGATACACTCAGATATCTGTGGACCTATGTCCACTAAAGCTCTTAGTGGTGCCAAGTACTTCCTTACCTTCATTGATGACCACTCAAGGAAAACTTGGATTTATTTTTTGAAAACCAAGGACGAGGTTTTCTATCGATTCAAAGAGTTCAAGGCTCTGGTGGAAAATCTGACTAGGAAGAAAATAAAAGTTTTGTGCTCAAATAATGGTGGAGAGTATGTCGATAAGGACTTCAATGATTTTTGCGCTAAGGAGGGCATCAGAAAAGAGTGGACATCTCCTTACAATGCGGAGCAGAATGGAGTAGCAAAAAGGAAGAACATGACTATTATAGAAGCAGCTAGGGCCATGATGTATGATTAGGATATGCCAAAATTCCTATGGGCAAAAGCATGCAACACAATAGTCTATGTTCAAAACAAGACTCGTCATTGCGCGTTGGGCAAAATTACTTCAGAGAAAGTTTTCACAGGGAAGACGCCTGAAGTCAGTCATTTCAGGATATTTGGGAGTTTAGCATATTGCCGCGTACCCGAGGAAAAGAGGAAAATGCTGGACCAAACTGCAAAAAAGGGATATCTAGTGGGATATAGCGAGAATGCTAAGCCATACATAATCTATCTTCCAGGGAGCAGGAAGTTAGTGGTTCGAAAAGGTGTAAAGTTCATGGAGGACAGGGCTTTCAGAAAATCTCGTGAGATGCCTTCCGAGGAGCAGTCAAAAGAGGAGTCGTTGGTTAAACCTCTTCAACCAACGGAAGTAAAGAATTCTTCCTCGGATCAGGAAGATTCACAGGATGAGGAGGAGCTAACAGAAGCACCTGCTGGCAGAGGAAGAACTAGCAGGGAACTTCGTCAGATTCTACGAGATGCAGAGGACTTCATCAGTGCGCCAAGAAACAATAAGAGGGAGCGAAAATAGCCAGATAGATATTAGGCATTAGTAGCTCAGGATGGGGAGCCCGCCAATTTCCAAGAGGCAGCTCAACATCAGGTTTGGCTAGATGCGATGGTAGAGGAGTACAACTCCATAATGGTGAACGATGTCTGGGAGGTAGTGCCAAGGCCTCAAGACAGATCAATGGTAGGTTTGAGATGGATCTACAAGATCAAATATGCTGCAGAC
Organism: Pinus tabuliformis; assembly: GCA_031772625.1. Lineage (NCBI taxonomy): Eukaryota > Viridiplantae > Streptophyta > Pinopsida > Pinales > Pinaceae > Pinus > Pinus tabuliformis. The sequence goes on along the minus strand of CM062814.1, from coordinate 626,746,659 downwards.
GGCAATGTTGAGAAATATAACGCAAGGTTTGTGGCTAAGGGGTATGCTTAAAAGAAAGGAATTGACTACGAGGAGACCTTTGCCCCAGTGGCTAGGTATACATCTATTAGGACCGTGATATCTCTTGCAACACAGATGGGGTGGGAGATTATTAAGATGGATGTCAAAACGGCTTTTCTGAACGGGATAATAGAAGAAGAGGTATACATTGAACAACCAGAGGGATTTGAGACACATGAGAATAAGTCTCAAGTATGCAGGTTGAAGAAAGCCTTGTATGAGCTGAAACAAGCACCTAGAGCATGGTATGGTTGAATTGATGGCTACTTGCAGAAGATGGGATTTTTCAAGAGTGACGCGGATCCAAATCTCTACTATCTGGTTGTAGAGAATGAGCCACTAATCTTAGAATTGTATGTGAATGATTTCTTTCTGACAAGATCATCCAGGCTCATTGGGGACTGCAAGAAGAATTTAGCCACAGAATTCGATATGAAGGATTTGGGATGAATGCATTATTTCCTAGGGTTGGAAGTTTGGCAGAAGAAGGGAAAGATCTTCCTTGGGCAAGGGAGGTATGCTACAGAAATCCTGAAAAGATTCAGGATGGAGGATTGTAGACCCATGGCTACTCCAATGATCACCAACTGGAAGAAGATTGATGCATCAGAAGACAAGGATGTTGATCCCACCTTATACAAGCAACTCATAGGGTCCCTGATGTATCTAGTCAATACTAGGCCAGACATTTGCTACGCTGTCAACACCCTCAGTTAGTTCATGGTGGAACCGAAGAGGGCACACTGGGCAGTAGCCAGACATGTTCTCGGGTATTTACAGGGAACATTCGATTATGGACTCTTGTACACCAGGGGTAAGGATATCAAATTGAGTGGATTTATTGATGCAAATTGGGCAGGAAGTTCAGTGGATCGGAAAAGTACCTTTGGGTATTATTTCAACATTGGATCAAGAATGACTTCCTGGTGCAATAGGAAACAAAAGTCTGTGGCTCTGAGCTCATCTGAGGCAGAATATATGGCGGCAAGCACAGCGTTGTGTGAGGCCATATGGCTTAGAAAACTGCTTGTGAACCTATTCCGAAGAAAAATGGAGGCGACCAGGATCATGTGCGATAATCAAAGTTGCATCAAGCTCTCTGAGAATCCAGTGTTTCATGATCGGTCAAAGTACATTGATATTTGGTGTCACTTTGTCAAAGACTGTGTCCAACGAGGAGTTGTACAGTTGAGCTACACTCCTACAAGAGAAAAGGTGGCAGACATCCTCACCAAGGCCCTTGGAAGGACAAAGTTTGATTACTTCAGGGAAAAGATGGGGATGACAAAGAACCCGTTTTAGTAGCAGAAATGGGGGAGTTGCAGTGCAGATGCAATGTTGGGAGAAAGAACCAGCAGCAACACAGATGCAGAGGGAGTTGCATTGCAGATGCAGTGTTGGGAGAAAGAACCAACAACAACACAGATGCAGAGGGAGTTGTCGTACAGATGCAATGGTGGCAGTAGCAGAGCCATGGGCAGCAGTACAGGATGCAGCAATGCAGAGGATGTTGGGTAGGGAGGCTTAGCAACAGCACAGGGACTGATGCTGGATGATCAGAGTGATACTCAGTGAGGAGTATTACTAGAGCACAGTGCTCACTAAGAGGGAGTGTTGATTTGGGGTAGCATCGGATGTGTTGTAGCCATGAAAATTGGTGGAGAGGCTAAAGCACATGAGATCTCCAAGACCCAAAAATATTTTGGGCAGATTCTAACCGGTTTGGGAGATATTAAAATAATTAATATTTTTAATGGAGTTCCTAAATCTAAACTTAGGAAAAATAAAATATTAATGGGTATTAATATAAAACTGGGTTAGAATGGTCCAAAAGACACGGATCAAGCCAAATCTAATCTTAGCCGTTGATTAGAGATTTAATCTCGATCGTTGATAGACCAATGAGAAAAGTATAAGAAGAGGCTTGAGGGTCAGTGGAAGAACACACCGAGGGAGACCAGTCAGTTCGATTTCTAGAGCGGGGTTAGCTAAGGAATTCGAACAAGTGGTCTGGAGAGCAACAGGAGGCAGCAAGTACCGAACAGAGTTGGGATCAACACTAGAAGATCAACACAAAGAGGCAAGAGAGGCAGATGCAGAGGCAGCAGCAGACTGCGCAGTCACTAGAGGGCATGCGTGGGTGACGCAAACAGGCCCAGGGCTGACGCAGAGAAGCAAGGGCTAACGCAGAGTGTCTGGGAGCTACACAGAGGTCAGCCAGGCTGACACTGGGACTGAGAGAAGTGCTGGAGAATTTTTCTCTTTGTTTGGTAAGCTAGTTTGGCACCCTGTTGTACTGAAGAATTGCTGAATAATAAAAATCCTCCCTTGTTGCACGGTTTTCCCACATTGGGTTTTTCCGGGGATTGTTGTCCAAAATATCTGTGTCAATGTGTTGATTCTTGTGCATGTGTTTGTTTCTGTATTATGGTGTGATATCTGCAGCAGAATTTATTTTAATGTTTATAGAAGGAATTTCATAAATAACTTATTGGAAATAAGTAGGCAAAGTAAATCAGATGTTGCAATGATAGAATTTTCATAATATGTACTAGATATCATCAACAAACCCTAAGAGGCTAGGGTTTTATCATAACATCAACAAACCCTAAACATCAAAAGGTTAGGGTTTTTATAGTGAACCCTAAGTATTAGGGTTTTACCAAAGTGAACAAAAGATAGATAATATAATAAGGGTTGATTTAATCTAAAGATTAATCACTCTTAAATAAGAATTTTGATGATTCAAAACCCTAGACATGAGAGAGTTAGTAATATAAAGCATATTTCAAAAAGATCATACCTTTTTATATGAAGAAGACCTGCTACAAATCTTATTACATACCTTGAGCTGCTTCTTTTACAAACCTTGTAAGGTTTCCTATTGAAGGGCTCCCTTTGCAACAAAGCTTATTTATTCCTTTTGGAGTCTCCCTCTAAATTTAGCCATAATCCTTAAAGCAGGCATTCTTTAGAGTATAACTGCGAACTTTCCTTCGAAGGAAAATACAAGAGAAAGGATTATACATAAGCACAAGTGAAACTTAGACAAATAGATGGAATCAAAATGAAAAGAAATAAAGAACAGGATACTTATCTTTTGTGAAAAAGGTGGGGAAGCTCCCTCTTGATCTTACATCAACCTAGACTTACGAGGGATTCCTTTAATTCATCAAAACAACTCAAGAACAAAACATATTAAATCTAAAAACCCTAGAAATCAAAAGATTGATTCTAGTGACAAAAATAAGAGAAATTCTACAAGAACTAAAAACAATAGCATAAACTTATGAGACAAGGATATATGAGACTTAATAAAATAAGTCTTTGACTTTCGGGTCCTCATTTTTAGACTTCTTTTGAGGATTTTCATCAGTAGCATCATTGGCTTGGTCCCTTTCTCTCTTCTTGTTCTTAGCATTATCGGGATATTTATTCTTATAGTGTCCCATCTTGTGACAATGATACCATTCTATTTTAGACAGATCAATCTTCCCACAATTTTTCTTTGGCCCCTTAAAATACTTATTCTCTCCTTTCTTCTTGACATGAACAGAGTAGGCATTGCAGCGTTCTCTTCATTTTATTGTTTACCTTCTACCAAGGAGAGGTGAGCCTCCTTCTTGTATACATGCAAACCACATTTCTTTGAATGATAGAAAGTTCTTCCAACTACTAATTCCAGCTGCAAAGGCATTCCAGGGTTTTGTTAGTCCTAGAAGGGCATCAATTACAATTTTCTTTTCGAGGATTATCTCATCAATTGCTTGAAATTCATCTTTTATACGAGCAATTCTTACAAAATCGGAAGACACTGCATCATCCTTTGTCATCTTAACTGCTCGAAATTCATTCTTTAGGCTTTCCACTAGCCCAATATTCTTGATTGTAAATAGCTTTAAGAGAGCATCATACATTTTTATTAAGGAATCTAGACCTTTCCTAGTACAAAATCCAATACCTTATTCTTTGCAAGGATGAGGTCCATCCTTGTTTTCCATGCTCTATAGTTAGAGGCTCCTTGAAGCTCATTCTCAAATTTCATTGATGAGGCCATAAGTGTACATACTTGATAAAAACTTGATATCTTCAATTACCTTTCAAGACATCCTTCCTTCTATCAAATGGACTTCACTTTTCCTTATGATCCTTCTTGATGAAGTCTTTTTGACTCCTCCTTAAGATAATGAAAGCGTGTTGATCTACCAGCTACCATTTTACCTCCTCCTTCACCTTACCTTTGATACCATATTGGAAAATTGAAAGGTAGAAAGATTTTCTTATCTTGATAGTTACTTGTGATTATCTTTGAATCTTTATTATCTTCTTTTATCTTCTTATCATCAAGCAGCTACCAAAAACATAAGTACATGAAGGCCAACATAATAGAGACATGGGATATAGGCTCTCATCCAAGGCTAAAACCCCTCTTCTAGGGGAAAACACAAAACTTCTCTTCTCTTCCTTTAGAACCAAATCAAATGAGATAACCAAGACCTTTGACCAGACAAAAAGACCTCCTCCAATCCACCAAGTCAACCTCCCAAGATGATTAGACAAACTTCAATAGTCAACTCTAGTCAAACTACTTCAACCCTGCAACAACTCATATTTTTGGCCCTCTTGCTTCAGAATTTCGGCCCTACTGCAGATCTGCAACTTTGGCCCTCCTTTAGAAACCCAGAAACTCGCACGTGTGGTAGAAAAGAGAGAAAAATTGTCTTCAAATCCTTTGCTAGGGTTCCTCTTTTGATTTAGGGTTTCTCCTTCTTTCCTTGGAATTTCACACTTCTTTCTTGCTCTTGCAACTGCAGATCGAAACTTGCTTGATTGGTATCCAAATGAGGTCGAGTAGCACTACTTTTATAGTCATTCTATGAGGTCAAATTCTCCTAATGAGGCCAACTTGACTGGAGGGTAGGCCGACTTGGTGGAGGAGGCATAAAATACAATTTTGACTCAAAAATAAATTTCTTTCTTGACATACAAAGCCCAAGAAGGGTCTAGATCATAATGACAAGGACTATGACTCTTGACATAAACCCTAGAAGCACTCAATGGGTGCTTTGACCTAGAAACAAAATAAACAAAGCATGAAACACATGCTTATAAATATTTTTTCTTTTATAATAAATTTTTCTTTTCTTTCTTTATGACAAATACATTACATCATGACTCAAATACAACTATGAAGACCGATACTAGTTACATTTCTCAACATGCTTTGCTCTTCACGAAGCCCATCCGTTGCAAGTCGTTGTCTATATGACCATACCATGCCCTGGGACCCTGTTTGAGCCAGTATAACGCTCTCTTTAACCTGCACATGTGCATGTCTCTTTCATGCATCTTAAAGTCCTATAGCTATTCAATATATACCTCCTCCTCTATAACCTCGTTCAAGAAAGTTGCCTTGACGTCCATCTGGTGAATCTGCCATTCCATTTGTGTTGCTAGAGATATCACTGACGAGATGGAAGTATATCTAGCCACTAGTGCGAAGGTCTCCTCATAGTGTATACCTTCCTTTTGTGCATACCCCTTTGGCCACAAACCTATCCTTGTACTTCTCTACACTATCATCTGCAACGTACTTGATCTTATAGATCCATCTGAAGCTTACAATTGACCTATCCACAGGTCTAGGCAAGACCTCCCATACATCATTCGTTATGATGGAGTTGTACTCCAGCATGGCATCTTACCACACCTGATGTTGTCCAGCCTCGTCATAGCTGGAAGGTTCCTTGTCAACGACCTCTGTCACCATCAGCTTATAACTTTTTGGCTATCTCCGCTCCCTCTTGCCCGTCCTAGGAGTCCCCATAAACTCCTATGCATCCATTGACGTCTGACAAACTTCTCTGCTAGTTCTACCATTGGGGGTGGGTGGTTCTACCAACTCCTCATCCTACCTTTGTTGCTCTATCTACTGCGAACTAATTAGATCCTCTATACCTGAGATGGTGCTTGTACTGGTAACCGTACTAGTACTCTGCTAACCCTACGACTATCTTGGCGATTGTCCCTATTGTTATACGAATGGAGCTTCTGCTGGCTCACGCTGATCACCTACTAACAACTCACGAGATCTCTTGAAGGCCTTCTCCTCCATTAACTTCATGTCCCATCTCACGATGACCCTCCCACTGCTCGAAATATAGATCTTATATGCCTTGCACATTTCGCTATACCCCACTAAATATCCCTTCTCTACAGTATGATCTAACTTAGTGTGTTTCTCATCCAGCATATGGCAATATATTATATTACCAAAGATTCTCAAGTGATCGGCCTCTGGTTTCTTTCCTGTGAAGACCTCCTCTGGTGTTATCTTCCCCAATGCCTTGTGAGGAACTCTATTCTATATGTACACAGTTGTGCTACATGCCTCTGCCCATAGAAACTTGGGCATGTCCTGATCATATAGCATAGACTTCGTTGCCCCAACTATAGACCTATTCTTCTGCTCCGCTACTCCATTTTGCTATGGATTGTATGGAATTGTCCACTCCCTCATGATGCCCTCCTTTGCACAAAACCCCGTGAAGTAACTATTTGTGTACTCTCCTCTGTTATCCATACAATTCACCTTGATCTTTTTCCCTGTCATGTTTTCCCTTAGAGCCTTGAACTCTTGGAAACGACTGAAGACCTCATCCTTGGTCTTCAAAAAATAGATTCAGGTCTTCCTGGAGTAGTCATCTATGAAGGTGATGAAGTACTCGTACCCTCTGAGAGATCTGGAGGGCATTAGGCCGCAAATATCTGAATGTATGAGCTGCAACACACCATCTAATCTATTGTCACTTCTTGGGAATGTTGCCTTAGCGAATTTCCCAAGTACGCACCCCCTACACACATCATCATGTTTCATGCTTAATTTTGGAACACCTGTCACTATCTCCTTCAGCATCTTCAATCCTACATGGTGCAAATGTCCCATCTCCTATGCCACAATTCAACCGGTGTTGCTAACTAGTGCCTTTGGAGAATCGAGCTACAACTTATATAACCTTTTGCTTCAAGTCCTCCAATCCTATCCAAGATGAAAGGAGCCAAGAGCGGGAACTAAAGGGACCGGCCATGGCCAACCATAATAGGCTAGGACACTTTAGTACAATATCTCACATGGCCTACAAGACTTTAACTCTCATCTTTTGGACTTATAATGGTGTTATGAAAAATGAAGAAAAGACCACATGAGGGCAAGCAGTTGGCTCCTACTACAAGATACATGCTCCACCCAAGAGAATGTGAGAACCCCATAATCTCCACCTATAACTCTTGGAACAATCTCACAAGATATATTTAAAATTCTAGGGAGGGAATAAGATGTTGAAGTTTCTAAGTTTACTTAGTTTAGAAACCCTTCACGCACTTTTTCTGATTTATTCCTACCTACTTGTTATTTTTCTTTAACAAGTTATTTACAACGTAAATACTGAAAATAAACACCAATGCATGCTCAACATATTACAGATCAGCAACTAAAAGAAACAAGAACAAACACACCACATGACACCATTATTTTTGGACCAATGTCCCCGGAAAAACCCAATGCGCGAAAACCGATGTAGCTATCTGAGGGTTTTCTTATTAAGCAATATCAAAGTACAATCTGGGTGTCGAAACTGGCCTACCCAATAGAGAATTTCCTTAGCATATATACCTCACAGTTTGAGAGAAATCTCCTGGATGAAACCCCGGAAAACCCTTCCGGCAGTTCCTCAGCGCAAAACTGCTTTGCAACCCCAGCGTCTGCCCAATCTGGTCTGCGTCAATCACTCCTAGCCTAGCGCTGGCCTTGCGTCAGCCTTCCTTGCCCTGCGTCAGCCCGAGGCCCTGCGTCAGCTCTGGGAGCCTCTGCGCAGCACTTGGCTGCCTCTACGTGGCCCTGCATGTAATATTCCTAATTAGCCATGGCTAATTGGAATATTCGATTTTGCTCAATTTTGCCTTCTATAGTTATTTATAAATAAAAAGGTGAGGAAAGGGGGACATAAATCACTTTATGAATAAAGTCACTCCCTAGTAGCACAACGTTGTAACTTAAAAGGGGAGCCACAGGGGCCCAAGGACCATGTAGAGAAGGGGCCCACGTAGACACTTGGAGGGACTGCATAGATGGAGAAGGAACACGTGGCAAGAGAGAGGCTACGTTGGAGGAGGTGGGCCTTAGGGTTTTGAGAGAGGCCAACGCTATAAAGGAGAGAGGAGCCTCCTCATTTTCATCACTCGATTATGTTGCATTTGAGTTAGTCACTTCGACTTAGAGCACGCTGGCTGTTTAGCCTGTCTGCAGCACTATTTAGTGCATTGAGTATCTCCGTTCGGAGATCTCACCCTTAGCCCCGGGGGACTTCGAGTGCCTGCTCGGGCAAGGTAGTTTCATCAGTATTTTGCAGGAGGAGCAATCTTTGGAGTTGAGGAGGAGCTGAGCATTTGAAGACTACGCAGTCTTGAGAGGGGAGGACGTAGTTTCTTTTCGTAGGAGCTCAGGACTGGGGTTTATGGAGGATTTGAGCTTGGAGATTTAGCAAGGGATCAGCCCTTGCATATTGGAGGATTTTGGCAGAGTTTCGGGCAGAGTTTCGGATGATTCTCTTCAGGAGCAGCGCAGAGCCTTGAGGGATAGCGTAGATCCTCAAGGGGGTGATTTTCGAGGGTCAGCTATTTTAGAAAAGCTTTCTGGTCTTTTCTGGGTTTATTAAGCACAGGTTGATTCCAGAGTTTCAGCGTTTTCTGAGGAGGGGAACAGCCCCAAATCCTCATTTGATTCCAACAGTAGCAGTAGCATAGCAGTTCTCCAGCAACTTGGACGCAGTTCAGAGAGAGGACATTTCCTTACCATTCTGAGTGTATTTCTTCACTTGCCTTGTGCAAGTCGAGGTGCTATCTTTCTGATCACCTCTTGTACTCTTTCCATTACTTAGTATAATAAAATGGCTTAGCATTTCTCTCTGCATTTTTCGAGTATCTGCTTATATTCCATGTATACATTATCATACGTTGCACTACTATTATTTCTCTAGTTGGAGTCTGCTTGTGTTTGAGGGATTTCCCTGATAAGGGATATTACAATGGTATCAGAGCATAGATCTGGCTCAGCCTATGGAGCTAGCAGTCTATGACACCGAGGGAGAAGCCCTACATCTGTTACAGAGGTAGGAAATACAAAGATATTGAGCGTAGGTTGGAGAACACCTACGGAGAGGGAGACTGTGTTCGGGTGGTAGACACAGAACAGGAGGAGCCTGTGGTGGACGCAGAGTAGGAGGATCCGATGGCAGATGAGGACGGGAAGAGATTTGCGGACATGCTCCTCAAATCAGTGCAGGATCTGTCGAGGTAGATCGAGGTGATGGGGCAGAGATTCACAGCGGTGGAGGCTAGACAGCGTGAGAACCCACGGGTTTTCCAGGTTGGTGAGGGATCGGTACATCCCACCATTTGCTAGAGCAGGGTGCCACTCAACATGATACTACTCAGCGGATGGCCTCACATGCCCCTACACGCTCTACCATGCCCACTTTCCTAGGAGCAGACACGGGGGCCGGAGCACAACGGGAGGTAGAGCCCGGTCATATGGGCGATTATTTTGCGGAGTACCAGGCCTATGGGCAGGAGTTCATGGATGCTCTCTCATTCAGAGACTTTGTTCAGCTCCAGCGAGATAGTAGACCCCGTGACCATCATAGAGGATACCGGCATTATCATGATGGAGACACCCACCGCACAGCTAGTAGATTCCACTTGCCTACGTTTGATGGCTCATCAAACAGTTCGGCAAAGTCTTGGGTGGAGAAGCTGGATATCTATTTCCAGCTTAACCAGATGTCGGAGACAAAGGCCATGAAGGTGGCGACATTACATTTGGATGGTGAGGCCTAGGACTGGTGGTTCATGGGTTGGTTACACTCGGACAGTCCACAGTGACGACATATGCCGAGTTCACCAGGAGACTGATAGAGAGGTTTGACCGGAGGGATCTGGAACAACACTTTGTTGAGCTGACGAGGCTCAAACAGAATGCGAACCTAGAGACCTACATTGCAGACTTCTTGAGGGTTTTAGTGATGGTGCCAGACCTATCCGCGGCACGGAGGATCTACATGTTTGTTGAGGGGTTAGCAGAGCCACTTCGGGGTCTAATCAGATCCATTAGACCAGCCACACTCCAGGACGCTATTAGCAAGACCCGGGACTTACAGGATGCCTTACCCAGGACCCGGACACCTTACCCCCAGAGACAAGCTTTCCAGCCTAAGGGGAAGGATGTGAGGATTCCGCCTCCAAAGGGGAATCCAGGACGAGCACAGATTGATGATGATGCCAGGAGGGAGCTGAAGAAGAAGCGGTTGTGCTTTACCTATCAGGAGCCGTGGGCACAAGGACATAAATGTGCTGCTGGCAAAGCACATTTTATTGAGGTCTTCTCTAAGACCAGTGGGGAAGAGGATGAGGAGGATGATGTGGAGGTAGGAGATAGTCATGCCATGCAGGATCCTTTGCCACCTCCACCACCAGTGACAGGTGGTGCAGCTTTTGCACCTACCAGAGGGGCCCTTGCAGCATTGCGAGGGGTTCCCAAGTATTTGACACTACGCATACGAGGGATTGTACGTGGCCAGCGAGTATCAGTTTTGGTTGACAATGGGGCAACCCACAACTTCATTGATGCACAGATGGTTGAGCGGAGAGGTATACAGACAGAGAGCTTCGATGGCTTTTTAGTTTTGGTCCCAGGAGATCAGACCATGGTGTGTGCTCGTTATGTTCCAGAGTTATCAGTGACGATGGGCACCTACACACTGACTGACCACTTTTTCGTGGTTGATATTCCGGACACCAACATGATATTGGGTGTTCAGTGTCTTATCACTCTAGGGAAGGTCACGATAGATTGGAAGGCCCTAGAGATGGAGTGGGATGATGAGAAGACAAGGAGGCATGAGAAGATACGAGGACAACACACATATCCGCCTTAGACTGTTTCGGCTCATCGGATGGATGCAGTCTTCCGGAAGAGAGATGTAGAGTGGGCAGTGGAGCTGCGTGCATCAAAGGCAGGGACCACAGGGCAGACAGTGCACCCAGAGATACAGTCCATCCTTGACCAGTATGCCACAGTGTTTGGGGAGATTCCGCCGAGACAGCCATCGGACTGGGGGTTTAAGCACACCATTGAGCTTGAGTAGGGCATACAGGCAGTGACTACTACCCCCTATAGGCATCCCAAGGCCTATCGGGATGAGATTGAGCAAGCCATTCAGGAGTTGCTGGCTCTTGGGCACATTCGGCCGAGCACGAGTCCTTTTGCTTCTTCCGTGGTGTTGGTGAAGAAGAAGGACAGCACATTGAGGATGTGCATTGACTACAGGGCCCTGAACAAGAAGACCCTGAAGAACAGGTACCCCATACCCAGGATCGATGAGTTGAGAGGAGCACGGTTCTTCTCAAAGATTGATTTGAGATCTGGGTACCATCAGATTCGCGTGAGGGAGCAGGACATTCCCAAGACCGCCTTCAGGTGTCACTATGGGCACTTTGAGTTTTTGGTGATGCCCTTTGGGCTAACCAATGCCCCAGCTACATTCCAGTCCTGCATGAATCACATTTTCCGCAGTCACTTAAGGAAGTTTGTGTTGGTGTTCTTTGATGATATTCTCATTTACAGCAGGACTTGGGAGGAGCATCTCCAGCACATTGAGACAGTGTTGCGAATCTTGGAAGAGCAGCAATTCTATGCCAAGCTCTCCAAGTGTGAGTTTGGGTTGACGGAGATGTTGTACTTGGGACACATCATAGGGGTGGACGGAGTGAGTCCACGAGGAGAAGATCAGGGCCATCAGAGATTGGCTAGAGTCGAGGAACGTGACAGAGCTCCGGGGATTCATTGGCATTTGTACTTACTATCGGAAGTTCATCAAGAGTTTCTCACAGCTTACTGCATCCCACACAGATTTGACGAGGAAGGGGGCATTCAGTTGGTCGGATACAGCGCAACGAGCCTTTGACAGGCTCAAGGAGGTTATGAACAGCTGCCCAATGCTTGTATTGCCGGATTTTTCGCAGTGATTTGTTTTAGAGTGTGATGCGTCGGGAGAGGGGATCGGCGCAGTGTTGATGCAAGGAGGTCACCCTATAGCCTTTGAGAGTCGGAAGCTCCTTCCACATGAGAGGTTGTATTCTATATACGACAAGGAGATGCTAGCCATTATGCATGCATTGGCCAAATTCCGGCAATATTTAGTGGGTAACAGGTTCAGGGTGAGGACTGATCACAACAGCCTCAGGTTCTTTTTGGAGCAGAAACAGCTACAGGAGAGGCAGCAAAAGTGGATCAGTAAGATCCAAGCGTATGACTTTGACATTGAGTATGTCAAGGGTAAGAACAACGTGGTAGCAGATGCCCTTTCACATAGACCAGCCACGTTGTCTCTTATGAGCTTGGACACAGACTGGAGGGCTCGACTCTTAGTAAAATACTCCAAGGACAGATTTGCATGTGAGGTTCTGGATGGGCAGGTGGTAAATAACAGGTACAAGGTAATCAATGAGATCATCTACTATAGGGACCGGATCTTCTTGACTAAGGGATCTCAGCTCAAGAAGAATATACTTCAGGCATCACATGATTCACCATTGGCCGGCCATCAGGGGTTTACCAAAACCTACAGGGCCATTAGAGAGAGGTTCTCATGGAAGGGCCTCAAGGAGGACGTACTCCAGCATATCCGGGAGTGTGGTATTTGCCAGAGGAACAAGGGGGAGATGAGCCATCCCGCAGGATTATTGCAGCCTCTTCCCATTCCGGAGGGGAAATTGGAGAGTATTTCGATGGACTTCATCACAGGGTTGCCCACAGTGCAGGGCAAGGATTGTATTTTTGTCGTCGCTGATCGACTAACAAAGTACGCACATTTTTTCGCCATATCCGCACACTACACAGCAATGCAGGTGGCTGAGCTGTTCTTCAGAGAGGTCTTCAGGCTACATGGTCTTCCTAAGACCATCATCAGTGACAGGCACAGCTGTTTCATGGGCGGGTTTTGGCAGGAGCTTTTCCGGTTGGTGGGGACGGAGTTGAAACCGAGTACTAATTATCACCCACAGACGAACGGGCAGACAGAGATAGTTAACAAGTGGCTGGAGGGCTACTTGCGTAACTATGTTAGTGGGTAGCAGCGAGCATGGCTGAAGTGGCTGCATCTGGGGGAGTACTGCTACAACACTACACATCACATGTCCATTGGTATGTCACCATTCTATGCTTTGTATGGATATCATCCTTTATCTTTTGCTGATGTGATGTTTGGTGCTAGCAAGGCTCCGAGAGCCAAGATTTGGATCCAAGAGAGTCAGGATATCCTTCGAGCTCTCAAGGATAATATGGCTACAGCGCAAAACCAGTAGAAGCTGTACGCTGAGAGGGGTCAGGTGGAGAGACAGTTTGAGGTAGGGGACTTGGTCTACCTACGATTACAGCCATACCGACAGTCGTCACTAAAGCAGAAGGGAGCTGATAAGCTCAAGCCCCGCTTTTATGGGCCATACAGGGTGATACGCAGGATTGGACATGTTGCGTATGAATTGAGCTGCCCCAAGGCAGCAAGATTCATAACGTTTTTCATGTATCATGCCTGAAGAAGGCATTGAGGCAGCAAGTGACAGTGACAAATGAGCTACCACCCACGGATGATGAGGGGCATTTGGTGTTGCAGCCAGAGGCTATTATTGATACCAGGGAGAGGCAACTACGGAGCAGGACGGTCCGGGAATTCTTGGTGAGGTGGAAGAATTTACCGGATGAGGATGCCACTTGGGAGAGTGAGAAAATTTTGCAGCATCCATCACTTCAGTTGCTTGAGGACAAGCAACATTTTGCCGGGGGAAACTGTAATATTCCTAATTAACCATGGCTAATTGGAATATTCGATTTTGCTCAATTTTGCCTTCTATAGTTATTTATAAATAAAAAGGTGAGGAAAGGGGGACATAACTCACTTTATGAATAAAGTCACTCCCTAGTAGCACAACGTTGTAACTTAAAAGGGGAGCCAAGGGGGCCCAAGGACCACGTAGAGAAGGGGCATGTTAGCGCTTGAAATTTCACCTCAGGCTGAGAAAGGTAAACTCCAAGGCAACATCAAACCACTTAGCCTCGTAGCTATCCCTACGGGGCAGGAGAGGGCTCTCTTTGGTCTATCTCGGTAGGGATCTTCAACGGGCGAGATAACCAATGAGGAAACACTGATTTTAGGCTAGTAAACTGATAAAAGGTTTGATTTGGGATTTTTAGGGTTTTGGTGGAAAGTTGGGGAAAGGCAATTTTGGGTGCGGGGATTGGACACAGTTTTTGCAGGGGGTTCTTTGGGGCAAGGTAGGAGACTGTATTGATGCCTTTGAATTAAGTGAATGGATAGGAATGACCGGTGAGGAGCTAAAGAGAGCAAGAAACCTTCAAGAGTTCTCTTTAGACAGATGAAAACATTGATATTAAGCAAATTTAAAAGCAGAGCATGGCAATCATGAATTCTACTTTAACACTTCATTTGCCTAATTTGCAGAAGGAAAAGTAAGAAAATGATTCACATAACAAACTTACAAGTACAAAGAGAAACACACCATCAATACAAGTAACCACAGGAATCCCAAAAAGGACTGCAAAACCCTGGTCTTTCTTCCTTTGCCAAAATTGCAAAGATACAATGAGTAATACAATAGAAGCTTCTCCCTCAAGAGTCCAACCTCTCCAACCCCTGAAAATGACTAAGAAAATACATAATATAGGCAAGCTAACACCTTTCCTTGCCTCTAGGGGTCGAGCTCACTATCCTAGGAGTTGTTTCAACCAATTCTAAACTGAGCACTAAAATCTAGGCAGTCAAAACAACTTGCCTCTATAAACTAGGAAACCAATTCATTCATTAAATTTTTGCCTATCTCATGAATGAATCTTCTAGAAGAGATAAATGAGTGTCAAAATATCATAAAATTACATCATTTACAACAAGGAGGATCAAAATCTACTCCAAAAATTCCAATCCAGTCAAAACTGCGTTTTGCTGAGCTGTAGGTGAATTTCTGTGAAAACTGCCCAACACGTCTCGCACGCCTTTGGAGCTGTTTTTGAGGCACTTCCAGGTGTCCAAATGAGGCAAAAGTGGGCTTGTTGGAAAGGTCTGAATGTCTACTTTCCAACCCAAGTCGAATTTCTGAATTTGGTGGCAATTTGCCCCTCCAAAATTGCAATCTCCCAAGACTGCTTCCTGTGTGTCAAAAAGGTGGCAGCAAGTCATTTTTTGCTTGTTTTTTGACCTTCTGGAGGCTCAAAACTTGATGAAATCTCTTGGTAATTGCTGAGCAGGTGTATCTTTGCATGACAAATCCAAAAATGCTGAGTTTTCCCGAAACGGAGTTGCCCATCGAAAGGGTCGCGCGCGGCGCGCGACGTGTTGGTGGAGAAAACCTGTTTTTTGCCCAAAAATTCACAAGTGACCCAAA
This sequence comes from Pinus tabuliformis, assembly GCA_031772625.1. Classification (NCBI taxonomy): domain Eukaryota; kingdom Viridiplantae; phylum Streptophyta; class Pinopsida; order Pinales; family Pinaceae; genus Pinus; species Pinus tabuliformis. The sequence continues at coordinate 626,731,089 of CM062814.1, read as the reverse complement.
ATGCTCAAATTTTTTTGAAATTTGTGCTGAAGTTAAGTCATTTAGTATCATGCTCCTTCAAGGAAGCCTCAGCCAAGATGTGAAGGGGATCGGGCCTTTTCCTTCGTTTTAGTGCCTTGGCCAACCTCCTTGGATCTGGCGATTGCAATTTTGACATTTCTCTAAAACCATGACACCTGTGCAAAAAGTGAAGGAGGTTTTTCTTCTTTGGCATGTTATGGACAAAAACCTCTCTCAGTTTTCCAAAATTCATCTTTAATTGCTCTGAAACGGCTTTTGAGTGAAACTTATCCCGATGTGTGGAACAAGAGATTTTGTCGAAATGAAGCGAAATGAAAGGGATAAGAGGCTTCTAAATTCTTGGGGAAATTTTTGGGAGTGGGGAGGGATGTTAGGAAGCAGGGGAAAGTGGAATCTCAGAGATTGAGTGAGGGGAAGGGGTCCAAAAGGGCAAAACACAGGCCAAACCTAGAAAATTGCCAGGTTGTAGCTAGAAACTAGGGTTTGTGCAAAAATGAGGATTTTGGGGGATCTTAGTGATAGGAAGCATTTGATAAGGTATATGAAGGATAGGGGAAGGTGTATGAACATCTGGATACAAGTTTTGCTAATGATTTGACCATTCAAGAGAAATTAGCTTTCAAAACCCTAGGAGAGGGAAATGACCTTGCCTAGGCGCAACTGAAGCATGAACAAGGTGTAAAATGACTCATTAGACACTGACATGATAATGAAAACCCTATGAATGATGATAGACTCAGTTGAATGATGACATGGACCGACATTTGGACAACTTTAGAAGGAGTGAAAGCAAACCCTAGACCTAATGCCTAGTGACCAAATTTTGCTTGAAAACTCTTTGAAATGACAAAATTTGACCTGGACACTCTGAGACCACTTTGTAAGAGCATATTTGATCACTGGAGGAAGGCTGGAAAGACTGACACTAACATTGGCTCCAATGGGGATGGTAGCTCCTTGGAGGTGCCAAGAACCGCAGATCTCTGGAAGAGCTAGACAGTGCCTTCATCCATTGGGCAATGGAGTCAAAAACTCAAGCTGAAATGCATGACTAAAAAATGATGACTTGACAACACAAATTGACTCTCACTCAACTAAAAACTGACTCAATACTTAAACACAACCGACAAACTGGAAATGATGCTCAAAGGGGAGCTTATTCATCACAACCTACTCTAACAGTTTCATTCATCACCTGATCAAGTGAAATGAAACAACCAATGCAACCAAGTAAGTATCCCATCTGCTGTTCGAATTCTCCACAATTGCTCACTTATGACCAACAAGAGAGAACTACTGAAAGGCAACTCCCATGACAACTTGGAAACAGATCCGTTGGATGATATGAATTCTCTATCCGCCTCCAAAAACACTGCATAAGGATCATGGAATTCAAGCACACTGGAACTTAGCTCATCCAATAAATTTCTCTTCTCCTCATACCATGAATGCAAACTTTGATCTGAGCCTTGTGATGAGACCTCTGCTAAAAATGACAAAGAAACTGGCTGCCGGATCAAGTTCATGTCAGCACATGTTTCAAGCTCACATGTAGTCAATGGAGAAAGACTTTGACTGCAAACCTCATCCAAAACATCAGCTATTGGATCATGAAAAACTTGAAAAGACTGTTGTAATGTATCCATTGAAAATGTATGACATCCTTCTAGCTGTTCATCTTTTTCTTGAGAGATTTTACGAAGATTCTGCCTTATAAACTGAAATGCTTCGAAACAAAAGGGTATAGAATCTTCCTGCATCATCAAATCATGTATTTCGTCTTCCGCAACTTCATCTGTAATATGCCCTTCAATTTCATTTGGTGGCTGCAAATCTGATGCTACAGGCTGCTCAAGAATTTTGTTATCTGTCTCATCCTCATCATTAACACTGAGAGATTGCTGATTTATTATAGGCTGTTCATTTGAAGATTTACTATGCAATCTACCCTTCAAAAACTGAAATGATTCGAAACAGAATGGTACGGAGTCACCTTGAATCATTAAATCATGTGTGTCCACTTCCAAGTCTTCAGCTGCAACTTGACAATCAATGGCTTTCGGGGGTTGCAAATCTGAATATGAGAAGTCTTGAACAAAATTTTCATTGCTCTCAAGATGATTCAAATCAAGACTTGTTGACATTTGATTTTTGATTGCATGGTAGTTATCTCTGATGAACTGAAACGAATCAAAACAAAAAGGCAAAGATCCTTCACTTACTTCAAACTTTGCTGCACTTTCCTCGTCAATGTCATAGCTGATATGTGATGGCTGAACATTGTATTCAAGCTGCTGAAAATGAACTTTTTCCTCCCACAAACTAGCTACTTGTTTGATTGCAAGATTAGCTTCTGTTTGGAGAACATAATCATCATCATACTGATCAAACTGAGGCAAATCATCAGTATAAAAGACATCATCAAGCATACATGTCATATCAACAGATCTCTCTTCTCCAAGGTGATCTACAAAACAATCATTATCAGATCTATGACAACTAGGATAAGAAACAAAATGTTTTGGATCAACAACTTGTTCTTCTTCAATCAGCGAGCCTTGAACATCATAATCATTCCTTGTGTTGATCTTGTCCATCATCTTTTCCACTGCACTTACCAAAATGTCAAGCTTCACCTCTAGAGATGTTGATTTTTCCGGATCTATGTTTTTCATCTCTTCTTCCTTCAACCTTGCCCGTCGGATCAGCAGATGCGCCTCTACATTTACTGCATTGTTTTGCATCTCATGAAGCGTTGCAATATCCCTTTCTCTCAGCTGAAACTCCATCTCCGGATCAAAGGCACCCGGATAGTGCAAGAGAGAAGATCTAGGAGGAGGCCTTATATCAACTGGCATCGAATAATAAACTTAGTTAAATCTGGCTGAAAACTATTGTACTGTCTCCCCTGGCAATCTTTTCAGCTGGTTATACTCTTCTACAATTAAGAAAAGGTTCTGCCCGATCATCCACCTGTCGAGAAACACTTTGGAAAACTGCTGGAAATCTGAAATGCTTGCATCAGGCAGGGTTTTGAACCAACTCTTCACTTTGGCTTGCAAAGAAAGAGCAAAAAGCCTTATACTAACATCTTCATCATCAACTTCAAAAAGATCTAGAAAAGTTTCAACATTTTGCACATGTTGCTCGGCATTGACATTCTTACATTCACCGTCAAACCTCGGCAAGTATAGATCATAGTTTTTGGGGAAAGCATGGAGAACAGAAGGTAAAACAAGAGGTTTATACCGATCTGGAATTTTACAAGGTGTAGGGGTATGTACAGCAGGTATAGAATCAGTCTTGGTTGCTTGAGACTCATCAATTTGAAGATGGTCATCACAAAATTCGGAAAAAGGATCCTGATCAAGCTCAAAGGCATGCAAATCTTTGGCATTTACAATCTTCAAAGGGAAGGAATCAAATGCAGGCCTGGGATCTTTTCTCAAGCATAGTATACTTTGCAAAGCCTTCTTTACATTCTCGGGAAAAGAGAAGAAATAATTTAGAACAAAGAACAAAATGTCTTGGATGCAATTCCAACTTGAATACTTGATCTGTCCATGTTGTCCTTTCATGTTTCTGCTGGTCGGGATCATTCTCCAGTGGAGTCTTTGGATCTGATCTCGAAACTGATTTAGAGTCGCCAAGTGAATGATTTCAGCCTTTCAAGTGTCTGATCGTTGTTCACCATCAACAATCAGATCTGAACTTGATACATGTACTGGGGTAATTAACAAGTTAAATGTCACGGTTACAAGCTAGACCGGAGATTGACTGAAGCAGCGTTTATCTACTTACGCTTATGCAAAGCAAAAGCGTTTCGAAGGCTACTTGGCATAACTTCAGGCTCCGTCTGTAGCTTACAACACAAATGACACTAACAAGCAAACCATTTGTTCTTCCCCAGTATGGTCGCCAATATGTTAGCGCTTGAAATTTCACCTCAGGCTGAGAAAGGTAAACTCCAAGGCAACATCAAACCACTTAGCCTCGTAGCTAGCCCTACGGGGCAGGAGAGGGCTCTCTCCAGTCTATCTCGGTAGGGATCTTCAACGGGCGAGATAACCAATGAGGAAACACTGATTTTAGGCTAGTAAACTGATAAAAGGTTTGATTTGGGATTTTTAGGGTTTTGGTGGAAAGTTGGGGAAAGACAATTTTGGGTGCGGGGATTGGGCACAGTTTTTGCAGGGGGTTCTTTGGGGCAAGGTAGGAGACTGTATAGATGCCTTTGAATTAAGTGAATGGATAGGAATGACCGGTGAGGAGCTAAAGAGAGCAAGAAACCTTCAAGAGTTCTCTTTAGACAGATGAAAACATTGAAATTAAGCAAATTTAAAAGCAGAGCATGGCAATCATGAATTCTACTTTAACACTTCATTTGCCTAATTTGCAGAAGGAAAAGTAAAAAGATGATTCACATAACAAACTTACAAGTACAAAGAAAAACACACCATCAATACAAGTAACCACAGGAATCCCAAAAAGGACTGCAAAACCCTGGTCTTTCTTCCTTTGCCAAAATTGCAGAGATACAATGAGTAATACAATAGAAGCTTCTCCCTCAAGAGTCCAACCTCTCCAACCCCTGAAAATGACTAAGAAAATACATAATATAGGCAAGCTAACACCTTTCCTTGCCTCTAGGGGTCGAGCTCACTATCCTAGGAGTTGTTTCAACCAATTCTAAACCGAGCACTAAAATCTAGGCAGTCAAAACAACTTGCCTCTATAAACTAAGAAACCAATTCATTCATTAAATTTTTGCCTATCTCATGAATGAATCTTCTAGAAGAGATAAATAAGTGTCAAAATATCATAAAATTACATCATTTACAACAAGGAGGATCAAAATCTACTCCAAAAAGTCCAATCCAGTCAAAACTGCGTTTTGCTGAGCTGTAGGTGAATTTCTGTGAAAACTGCCCAACACGTCGCGCCCTGATCCTGAACACGTCGCGCGCATTTGGAGCTGTTTTTTAGGCACTTCCAGGTGTCCAAATGAGGCAAAAATGAGCTTGTTGGAAAGGTTTGAATGTCTACTTTCCAACCCAAGTGGAATTTCTGAATTTGGTGGCCATTTGCCCCTCCAAAATTGCAATCTCCCAAGACTGCTTCCTGTGTGTCAAAAAGGTGGCAACAAGTCATTTTTTGCTTGTTTTTTGACCTTCTGGAGGCTCAAAACTTGATGAAATCTCTTAGTAATTGCTGAGCAGGTGTATCGTTGCATGAAAAATCCAAAAATGCTGAGTTTTCCTGAAATGGAGTTGCCCATCGAAAGGGTCGCGCGCGTCGCGCGACGTGTTCAAAAATTCACAAGTGACCCAAAATGCTCAAATTTTTTTGAAATTTGTGCTGAAGTTAAGTCATTTAGTATCATGCTCCTTCAAGGAAGCCTCAGCCAAGATGTGAAGGGGATCGGGCCTTTTCCTTCGTGTTAGTGCCTTGGCCAACCTCCTTGGATCTGGCGATTGCAATTTTGACATTTCTCTAAAACCATGACACCTGTGCAAAAAGTGAAGGAGGTTTTTCTTCTTTGGCATGTTATGGACAAAAACCTCTCTCAGTTTTTCAAAATTCATCTTTGATTGCTCTGAAACGGCTTTTGAGTGAAACTTATCCCGATGTGTGGAACAAGGGATTTTTTCGAAATGAAGCGAAATGAAGGGGATAAGAGGCTTCTAAATTCTTGGGGAAATTTTTGGGAGTGGGGAGGGATGTTAGGAAGCAGGGGAAAGTGGAATCTCAGAGATTGAGTGAGGGGAACGGGTCCAAAAGGGCAAAACACAGGCCAAACCTAGAAAATTGCCAGGTTGTAGCTAGAAACTAGGGTTTGTGCAAAAATGAGGATTTTGGGGGATCTCAGTGATGGGAAGCATTTGATAAGGTATATGAAGGATAGGGGAAGGTGTATGAACATCTAGATACAAGTTTTGCTAATGATTTGACCATTCAAGAGAAATTAGCTTTCAAAACCTTAGGAGAGGGAAATGACCTTGCCTAGGCGCAACTGAAGCATGAACAAGGTGTAAAATGACTCATTAGACACTGACATGATAATGAAAACCCTATGAATGATGATAGACTCAGCTGAATGATGACATGGACCGACATTTGGACAAATTTAGAAGGAGTGAAAGCAAACCCTAGACCTAATGCCTAGTGACCAAATTTTGCTTGAAAACTCTTTGAAATGACAAAATTTGACCTGGACACTCTGAGACCACTTTGTAAGAGCATATTTGATCACTGGAGGAAGGCTGGAAAGACTGACACTAACAGGGCCCACGTAGACACTTGGAGGGACTGCGCAGATGGAGAAGGAACACATGGCAAGAGAGAGGCTACGTTGGAGGAGGTGGGCCTTAGGGTTCTGAGAGAGGCCAACGCTATAAAGGAGAGAGGAGCCTCCTTATTTTCATCATTCAATTATGTTGCATTTGAGCTAGTCACTTCGACTTAGAGCACGCTGGCTGTTTAGCCTATCTGCGACACTGTTTAGTGCATTGAGTGTCTCCGTTCGGAGATCTCACCCTTAGCCCCGAGGGACTTCGAGTGCTTGCTCAGGCAAGGTAGTTTCATTGCAGGAGGAGCGATCTTTGGAGTTGAGGAAGAGCTAAGCATTTTATGACTGCACAGTCTGAAGAGGGGAGGACGCAGTTTCTTTTGGTAGGAGCTCAGGACTAGGGTTTGTGGAGGATTTGAGCTTGGAGATTAAGCAAGGGATCAGCCCTTGCATATTGGAGGATTTTGGCAGAGTTTCGGGCAGAGTTTTGGAGGATTCTCTTCAGGGGCAGCGCAGAGCCTTGAGGGATAACGTAGATCCTGAAGGGGGTGATTTTCGGGGTTCAGCGATTTTAGAAAAGCTTTCTGGGATTTTCTGGGTTTATTGAGCAGAGGTTGATTCCAGAGTTTCAGCATTTTCTGAGGAGGGGAACAGCCCCAAATCCTCATTTGATTCTAGCAGTAGCAGCAACACAACAGTTCTCCAGCAGCTTGGACACAGTTCAGAGAGAGGCCATTTCCTTACCATTCTGAGTGTATTTCTTCACTTGCCTTGTGCAAGTCGAGGTGCTATCTTTCTGATCACCTCGTGTACTCTTTCCATTACTCAGTATAATAAAATGGCTTAGCATTTCTCTCTACATTTTTCGAGTATCTGCTATATTCCATGTATACATTATCGTACGTTGCACTACTGTTATTTCTTTGGTTGGAGTTTGCTTGTGTTTGAGGGATTTCCCTGATAAGGGATATTACACTACATGAGCCCTTTTTGGCTCTGCGTCACTCTCCTTGGCTGTTGCGCTGCTCTCCTGGCACAATCTCTGCCTTCTGTGTTTCTCTGTACTCAATGCCCCTCAACTGCTCTCCCGGTCACTGATTCTATGTCTCTTAGCAAACCCTGCTCTAGAGAATAGAATGACTGATCACTCTGGTGTGACCTCCAAGTGACCCGCAAGCCTCGTCTTATACTTTTCGTATTGACATCTCAACGGCCGACATTAAGTCCCTAATCAACGACTAAGATTAGATCTAGCTTGATCCATGTCTTTTGGACCGCTCTAACACATTCATATTAATACACATTAATATTTTATTTTCCCTAAGTTTAGACTCAGGAACTCCATTAAAAATATTAATTATTTTAATATCTCCTGGTCTGTTTAGAATCTGCCCAAACCCTTTCTGGGTATTGGATATTTCATGTGCCCCAACCTCTCCACCAAATTTCGTGGCTAGAGCACATTCCATGCTACCCCAAATCAACATAAGACATGAAGTCATATCTCTTCCTAGAGATAGATGGAAATAAATCAAAATAAAAGTATCTCAACTAAGACAAAAATGCATAACTTTTCTAATAAATGAAAATAGCATCACTCAATGAAATAAAATTACACATAAACTATACTAAGAAAGGAAATTGCACTGAAATGGGAAACATCTAAACTAAACTAATGCTCATGCTAAAGAGCTTACTCATCCTATCCTAATCTAATCAAAGGAACAAAACATATCAAGTAAAATCATATTTCTAATGTAACAAGTTGTTGGAAACATAATCATTAGGGGATGATGTCATTCACTTGAGAGGAAGGAAAAAAGCTTGGAGTGAACACCAAAAGTCATCAAAATTTGAAGAAACCTCTTGGAATATGTAACTAAGGGTCGGAAGAATGTTGCATTTATATGTATATCTTTTGAATAATGTGCATCTCACACCTTATCTAATTTTTCTTTCCAATTTCGTGAGTTTGACATTGGTATCAAAGCAAGTGTATTCTTGCCCTGCTTGATTGTTTGTGAGATATAGTTTTAAGGTCTCCCTTCACCTAGTCCCTCCCTGACAAATTGGCCATTTTGACCCTATCAAATTTGTGCTTCCTTGGTCTGGCATTTCCTTAGCCAACTCTTTTTTCCTTGCTTGGGATTTCTATCATTTATATATTCGACCTGAGCGCTCTCCAGATCTCGTTAAATTTGTCATCTACTTTGGTCTCACATCTCCTTGGTTGTTTCTCTATTTGTGCATCCATTATGCAGTATATTGTTGATTTGGGGTAGCATTGGATGTGCTCTAGCAACAACATTTAGTGGAGAGGTTGTGGCACATAAGATCTCCAATACCCAGAAAGGGTTTGGGCAGATTCTAAATAGATCAGGAGATATTAAAATAATTAATATTTTTAATGGAGTCCCTAAGTCTAAACTTAGGGAAAATAAAATATTAATGTTTATTAATATGAATCTGTGTTAGAATGGTCCAAAGACATGGATCAAGCCAAATCTAATCTTAGCCGTTGATTAGGGACTTAATCTCAGCCGTTGAGATGTCAACAGAAAAAGTATAAGAGGAGGCTTGAGGGGCACTTGGAGAAGATACTAAGGGAGACCAGTCAATTCAATTTCTGAAGCAGGGTTTGCTGACAAATTGAACCAGTGGTCTGGAGAGCAGTCAGGAGGCAGCAAGTACGGAACAGAGAGACAGGAGATCAGCACAGAAGAGGCAAACGCAAAGCCAAAGGAAGCCACGCAGAGGTAGCAGAGACAGCGCAAAGCCAGAAAGGCTTGCGTCATCCACGCAAAGGCTACAGGAGTGACGCAGAAGCCCAGAGAGGCTGCGCAGAGCCTCAGTAGGCTGACGTAGAGGGTTTCAGGTTGTAGCAAAGGTCAGTAGGGCCTATGTTGGGTTTAGAAAAGTGTTGGAAGTTTGTCTATCTGTGGGTAAGCCAGTTTGGCACCCTGTTGTACAAGAAAATTGTTGAATAAAAAATCCTCCCTTGTTGCACCGGTTTTCCCACATTGGGTTTTTCCGGGGACAATAGTCCAAAATAACTGTGTCAATGTGTGCATATGTTTGTTTCTATATTACGGTGTGATATCTGCAACAATATTTATTTTAATGTTTGTTGAAGTAATTTCATGAATAACTTATGATGAAATAAGTAGGAAAAGTAAATTAGTCGTTGCAGTGATAGAATTTTCACATGGTATCGGAGCGAGTAATCAGTGACAAGAAGGGAAAATCAGTTATGTGTCCAGACCACAATGCAGAGGCATCCACCTCAGGAGACTCACGTAGATTTTCAGAAGATTGCACAAGAGAGAGAGATTTCAACTTCTCTATGTTGGCTTCCAGGTTGGAAGAAGAAGTGGCGTGCATGACTAGTGTTGCATCGTTAGACATATGGTATATAGACAGTGGAGGCTCGTGGCATATGACGGGAATCAAAGAGTGTTTCTTAGAATATCGAGAAGAGAAGATGAACTTTCAGATCACCATGGGGAACAAGGCAAAGTGTACTCCAGTAGGAAAGGGTACCATAGTTTTTCAGACAGAATCGGGAGAGCGGTTCCGTGCCACAAATGTGCTGCATGTGCCAGGATTGGGGATGAACTTACTTTCCGTGTCACAACTACAAGGCAAGGGCTATGACGTCTACTTCATCAAGGAAAAGGTATACGTCAAACACCCAAGCTGGAAAAAGAAAGTGCAGATCGGGATCAAAAGTAATCGGTTGTACAGATTACAACTAGAATCTCCAATGGCACTAATAGGCAATCATGGGGACAAAGACTTGAACGAACTATGGCACAAAAGGATGGGTCACTTGCACCATGGAGCTCTGAGAATTCTCAATAGCACTGCAATAGGTGTTCCAGATCTAAGTATGGAATGAGATGATGTATGCAGGGGATGCGCTCTAGGAAAGTATGCCAAGGCGGCATTTCCTAGGAGCAACCATAGGGCCAAGACTGTACTAGGATTGATACACTCAAATATCTGTGGACCTATGTCCATCAAAGCTCTCAGCGGTGCCGAGTATTTCCTTACCTTCATTGATGACCACTCGAGGAAAACTTGGATCTATTTTCTGAAAACCAAGGATGAGGTTTTCTGTCGATTCAAGGAGTTCAAGGCTCTAGTGGAGAATCTGACAGGTAAGAAAATAAAAGTCTTGCGCTCAAATAATGGTGGAGAATATGTCGATAAGGACTTCACTGATTATTGCGCTAAGGAGGGCATCAGAAGAGAGTGGACAGCTCCCTACAATCCAGAGCAGAATGGGGTGGCAGAAAGGAAAAACAGGACTATTGTAGAAGCAGCTAGGGCCATGCTGTATGATCAGGATATGCCAAAATTCCTGTGGGTAGAAGCATGCAACACAGCTGTCTACGTTCAGAACAGGACTCCTCATCAGGCATTGGGCAAGATTACTCCAAAAAAAGTCTTCACTGGGAAGACACCTAAAGTCAGTCATTTCAGGATATTTGGGAGTTTGGCATATTGTCGCATACCCGAAGAAAAGAGGAAGAAGCTGGATCAGATTGCAGAAAAGGGGTATCTGGCAGGGTATAGCGAGAATGTTAAGGCATACAGGATCTATCTTCTAGGGAGTAGGAAGATAGTCGTACGACGAGATGTAAAGTTCATGGAGGACAGAGCTTTCAGAAGATCTCGTGAAATGCCTTCCAAGGAGCAGTCGAAAGAGGATCTGTTGGTCATGCCTCTTCAACCAACGGAAGTAAAGAATCCTTCCTCAGGTCAGGAAGATTCTAAGGATGAGGAAGAGGAGCGAACAGAAGCACATGTTGGCAGAGGAAGAACCAGCAAGGAACTTCGTCAAATTCTGCGTGATGTAGAGAACTTCATCGGAGAGCTAAGGAACAGTAAAAGGGAGTGAAAACAGCCAGACAGGTATTAGGTGTTAGTAGCTCAGGATGGAGAGCCTGCCAGCTTCAAGGAGGTAGCTCAGCATCAGGTCTAGCTAGATGCAATGGTGGAGGAGTATAACTCCATAATGGTAAACGATGTCTGGGAGGTGGTGTCAAGGCCTCAAGACAGATCTGTGGTAGGTTCAAGATGGATCTACAAGATCAAATACGCTGCGGACAGCAGTATTGAAAAATACAAGGCCATGTTTGTGGCCAAGGGGTATGCTTAAAAGGAAGGGATTGACTATGAGGAAACCTTTGGCCCGGTAGCCAGGTATACATCTCTATTAGGACCGTGATATCTCTTGCAGCCCAGATGGGATGGGAGATCCATCAAATGGATGTCAAGACTGCATTTCTGAACAGGGTAATAGAAGAAGAAGTATACATTGAACAACCTGAGGGCTTTGAAACTCATGAGAAGAAGTCTCATGTATGCAGATTGAAGAAAGCCTTGTATGGGCTGAAGCAGGCACCAAGAGCGTGGTATGGTCGAATAGATGGCTACTTGCAAAAGATGGGGTTTGTCAAGAGTGACGCGGATCCGAATCTCTACTATCATCCAGACTCATTGAAGATTGCAAGAAGAATCTAGCCACAGAGTTCGATATGAAGGATCTGGGACAAATACATTATTTCCTAGGGTTGGAAGTTTGGTAGCAGAAAGGAGAAATCTTCCTTGGGCAAGGAAGGTATGCTACAGAAATCCTAAAAAGGTTCGGGATGGGAGACTGTAGACCTATGGCTACGCCAATGATCACCAACGGGAAGAAGATTGATGCATCAGAAGACAAGGATGTCGATCCCACCCTATACCAACAGCTCATAGGGTCCCTAATGTATCTAGTCAATACCAGGCCAGATATTTGCTACGTTGTCAACACCCTCAATCAGTGCATGGTGGAACCAAAGAGGGCTCACTGGAAAGCAGCCAAGCACGTTCTCAGGTAGTTACAGGGAACAGCTGATTATGGGCTCTTGTACAACAAGGGGAAGGATATCATATTGAGTGGATTTACTGATGCAGATTGGGTAGGAAGTTCAGTGGATTGGAAAAGTACCTCTGGGTACTGTGTCAACATTGGATCAGGAATAACCTCCTGGTGCAGTAGGAAACAGAAGTCTATGCCTCTGAGCTCGTCTGAGGCAAAATATATGGCAGCAAGCACAGCTTCGTGTGAGGCCATATGGCTTAGAAAACTGTTGGTAAACCTATTCAAAAGAAATATGGAGGCAACTAGGATCATGTGTGATAATCAGAGTTGCATCAAACTCTCTAAGAATCCAGTATTTTATGATAGGTCAAAGCATATTGATATTCGATGTCACTTTGTCAGAGATTATGTCCAATGAGGAGTTGTACAATTGAGCTACACTCCTACAGGGGAACAAGTGGTAGATATCCTCACCAAGGCCCTTGGAAAGTCAAAATTTGACTACTTCGGGGAAAGATGGGGATGGTAAAGAACCCCATTCAGAAGTAGTGTGTTAGCAGCACGAATGAAGAGGGAGTTGCAATGCAGATGCAGTGTTGGGAGAAAGGACCAACAACAGCACAGATGCAGAGGGAGTTGCAGTGTCGATGCAGTGTTGGGAGAAAGGACCAACAGCAACACAGATGCAGAGGAAGTTGCAGTGCAGATGTAGTGTTGGGAGAAAGGACCAGTAGCAGCACGGATGCAGTGGGAGTTGTCGTACAGATGCAGCAGTGGCAGTAGCAGAGTCATGGGCAACAATACAGGAGGCAGCAGTGCAGAGGATGTTGGGCAGGAAGACCTAGCATCAACACAGGTACCGATGCCAAATGATCAGAGTAATACTCAGTGAGGAGTATTGCTAGACCACAGTCCTCGCTAAGAGGGAATGTTGATTTGGGGTAGCATCGGATGTGCTCTAGCCACAGAATTTGGTGGAGAGGTTGGGGCACATAAGATCTCCAATACCCAGAAAGGGTTTGGGAGGATTCTAAACAGATCAAGGGATATTAAAATAATTAATATTTTTAATAGAGTCCCTAAGTCTAAACTTAGGGAAAATAAAATATTAATGTGTATTAATATGAATCTATGTTAGAATGGTCCAAAAGACATGGATCAAGCCAGATCTAATCTTAGTTGTTGATTAGGGACTTACTCTCAGTCGTTGAGATGTCAACAGAAAAAGTATAAGAGGAGGCTTGAGGGGCACTTGGAGAACACACTGAGGGAGACCAGTCAGTTCAATTTCTGGAGCGGGGTTTGCTAAGAAATTGAACTAGTGGTCTGGAGAGCAGTCAAGAGGCAGCAAGTACGGAACAGAGAGACGGGAGATTAGCGCAGAAGAGGCAGACGCAGAGCCAGAGGAAGCCACGCAGAGGCAGTAGAGACTGCGCAGAGCCAGAAGGGCCTACGTCATCCACGCAAAGGCTGCAGGAGTGACGCAGAAGCCCAGAGAGGCTGCGCAAAGCCTCAGTAGGCTGACGCAGAGGGTTTCAAGCTGACACAGGGGGTTTCAGGCTGACGCAGAGGGTTTCAAGCTATAATAGAGGTCAGTAGGGCCTACGCTAGGTTTAGAAAAGTGCTGGAAGTTTGTCTATCTGTGGGTAAGCCAGTTTGGCACCTTGTTGTACAAGAAAATTGCTGAATAATAAAATTCTCCCTTGCTGCACCGGTTTTCCCACATTGGGTTTTTCCGGGGACATTAGTCCAAAATAACTATGTCAATGTGTGCATATGTTTGTTTCTGTATTACGGTGTGATATCTGCAGCCAGGTTTATTTTAATGTTTGTTGAAGTAATTTCATGAATAACTTATGATGAAATAAGTAGGAAAAGTAAACCAGTTGCTGTAGTGATAGAATTTTCACATATATGAGGGGTTCTCTAGAGGTGATTCCTCCATTCTCTACAATTCTAAGCATTTCTATGTAGTCCAAAACCCTCATGCCTAGATTCCATCTCCTTTGCGTGCTCGTCCTAGCTCTACATACTCACTTTATTCTCTACATGCTAATATCTTCCACAACCTAAGATCATGTAGTACAATGCCCTCTCATATCCAGACCCTCACAGTGTCCCTCTAGTATACATTCATGATAAAATACAACTTCGACTCAATCTCAATTTATAACTAGGTAAATGATGCATTATGAGCACTTGGTGGGAGCATATGAGCTAGACCTTAGAAGACTAGTTACCTTACTCAAGGAGATTGAGTGATGATATGGTGTATGGATAACATAAGAGAAAGGAGAGATGGTTGCAAGACTACCCTCTTGTCAAGGATTGAGTTGCGAAGATCACGAAACAATCAAACGAACCCTACCTGCCTTATGATGAGGTTTCATCATGTTTGATCATTGCAAATTCCAGAGAAGCAAGCACTCAATTTGAAAGGTTGACTCACCTTTTTTGGGAGAGAGAAGCAATGTGGCTACAAGGATGATCCAATGAGTATGGGAGTTGTGAAGCTCTCCAAGACCCTCAAGGTTTTATTATTGGTGTCGTGATTAAGATTGAATTTTCCATAGAGCTCATGAACAGATATAAGAAATTGTTGCCATCAGCATACCATCTCCAAGAGGAGACCTAGGGCAACTTGCTATAGATACAATTCTGACAAATGGGCAAGAGATAAGTGTGGATACACTAAAAGTATCCTTATCAAAATCTATTCAAACTAACCTAAATCATTTGTTTAAGGTGAGCTTTGTCAAAGTTGTTTTAGGTATCCCTCATACAACATCAAACAATATAATGAGAAGAGTTTTACGAGATCTATGCGGCTTCCTCACATCACCGTGAGCAAGGTGGATTATTATGGGGCCATCATAAGTGATGTCACAAGTTCAAATAGTTGACCAATGGTGGGCACAGATTATGCACGTTCCACTTAATAATGACCCATCTAGATGTTTAGTGATTGCTTATTAAATATACTCCTGGAGAAGTTGTTAAGTTAGGTCATTTCAAGGTGATTAATGATGCCTAGTTACCAATGACCTTCCATGAAGAGTAATTTGTACATTCATTAATGATGATTGCACAAAGTTTTGAAAGCAATAGATGCACCATCCCAGTTACAACTAGTACCTGTTAGCATCTCCTTTCCCTTCACATTTACAATGCGCAGTTTCATGAGTAGGACAAAGTGCATTCCCTAGCAGTGGTCTTGCTATATATAGATTGTGTGTGCTTTGATTGGGTCTTTTGGTGCATGCTATACAAGCACTCTACTAATTAACTTGGTAGTGGCTTTCTTTTCTTTAGTTCCTATAAAGAGTAGTAGTCAAGGTTTGGGTCAAACTTATGCAGTATTGTTGGCATGTGCACTTACTCTTAACATTGCCAGGTTTATTCATTTCTCTTATTAAGTTGGGAGTATCTTCAAATGTTTCCTCTATTTATCAACTTGTCGACTTTGAGAATAGGCCCTAGCTGCAAATTTGATGTGGTACTAAGAGCACTCTACTAATTAACTTGGTAGTGGCTTTCTTTTCT
The DNA here is from genome assembly GCA_031772625.1 of Pinus tabuliformis. Classification (NCBI taxonomy): domain Eukaryota; kingdom Viridiplantae; phylum Streptophyta; class Pinopsida; order Pinales; family Pinaceae; genus Pinus; species Pinus tabuliformis. Next base: position 626,715,367 of record CM062814.1, on the reverse strand, counting down.
TTAGTTGCTATAAAGAGTAGTAGTCAAGGTTTGGGTCAAACTTATGCAGTATTGTTGGCATGTGCACTTACTCTTAACATTGCCAGGTTTATTCATTTCTCTTATTAGGTTGGGAGTATCTTCAAATGTTTCCTCTATTTATCAACTTGTCGACTTTGAGAATAGGCCCTAGCTGCAAATTTGATGTGGTACTAAGTTGATCCAAAAGCAACGAGGGTTCCAGATTGGATTAAACTCACATTTAATCCACTCCTTCCTAGGATTGTGTCTTAGCATATGATCTTTGTGGTTGATTGTCTTTTATTGTTATCATTTTGAAGTAGACAAATTGACAAACCTTTCAAGCCATCCATGAAAGAAAAATAAAAACTTTAAAGATTAAATCATTTTGAATTTTTCCATTCAGCATCTTGACTGAGTGTCAGATGATTACATGAAGTGGGTTGCAAGCTAGCTTTCGGTGAACTATATTAGTCCTCAAAGATCGTAGCTTTGAGTACTATTGAAGTCAGTCCCATGAAGTAGCTTCTACTTCCTTTGAAAATACATTAAACAAGTGGATTTTCAGATGAACCAAATACCCTTCGTTCACTGAGCTTGAATTGTTGGAAAACGACTCCAATTGGTGGAGTATTAGAGTTACAAACTCTCTGATACTCTCTAATGTTGACAGTACATTCAAATTCGATAAAGCCACTCAATGATGTTTGAACCTACTTACAAAATTCACAAGAAAAAATTGAATTTCTCCAGCTTAAATCACAGCTCCAATGAGATCAATTACATCAAAGGAATATTCATTCTGAACTAATTCTTCTTCAGAACAATTATGTGTTTGAGATTGATTCCCATCAACAATCAACACTTGGTGCCACTTTAGGAGCAGATTCACATAAAGATGCAGAAATTCAGCTTGGAGTTGCCAAACCCACAATCAAACCTTCAGAAGAAGTCATCAAAGACAAGCACAAAATCAGTCTTGGATATGAAAAGGATGTGATGTTTCACATTCCAGGTTACTCTAAACCGGTGTTGTGAAAAATCACGATTTTTTCCCTCTGGCGATAAAATCGCGATAATTAAACGAAAAAATCGCCGGATTTTCTTTTGCCGATTTTTATTGAAAAAATCGCGATAAAAACTTAAAAAATCGCCAGGGGTTGCGACAGCATAGTTTTATAACGTTTTTTTGGGTTTTTTCATGCAATTTTTTTGAAAGAAACAAATAATTTTTGAGTGGGGCAGCTTAATGATCAAGTCTAGGCCCTAGTATGGATATGCTATTCATGGTAATGTTAAATTCTTAAAGTAAAAGTGACATTCTCCTTAATCTTCATTTTCATCCTTTTACTTAAATTTTTAACATTACCATGAAATGACTTAGGATGTTTGAGAGTGGTTCCAGCCTCATTGGATTTCATATGGAGAAAGTAGAATTTTAGATTTCATTTAAAATCCAGCAGACTTATCAGTTTTTCAGGATTTCAGGATTGGGAGATTGTAATGTTTCCAGGTGACACCACCTGCCCGGGCTACCCCTACCACCAGTAAAGGACGTGGTCTACCTCCTATAGCTCCTACTTCTAGTTCTTCAGCTTCTAGAGCACATCAGACTCCACTGCCATCTCCACCAACACAGGCACCAACATCTACATCTAGAGGGAAAGGGAAAGTTGTGGCATTTTCTCGCAAGAGGGGCAGAGGAAATCAATAGGATTAGACTTTCATTTTATTGTATATGACATTATGACATGATGAGATACATTATCATATTTTTTGTTGATGTTTTGAGGCTGAGTTGGGACTCAGGAGTCAGGACTTACTATTCAGGACATGATTCAATGTTATGTGTGATTTTAGCGCTAGAAATGATATTAAACATCATATATATTAGTTTTTTTTATCATATTTATGTGTCAATGTACTTATTTTATGTTGTAGATGGTTTAGATATTAAAAAATTTGAAAAAAAAAGAATATTTGTGTAACAAACGATTTTTTCCTGATAATTCCGATTTTTTCTTGATAATTCTGATTTTTTCCGATTTGTTCCCCGCGCCGATTTAATCCCGATCACGATTTTCACAACATTGCTCTAAACCAATCCAAATTCAAAGTGTTGGTTTTTTTAGCAAAGCTCATCTTCCCCTACTCCACTTTCACATCGAATTTACATATGCCAACATTGTTATCAAGTTGGCCACATGAATAATCGGTGTTTTGATCTTCACCATTGTGAGAATTGTGGAAAACATACTGGCACAGCAGACCATAGGGAGCCTACAAATTAAAAATTATCACACAAAAATAAAGCTAAAAATCCACATAATAAGAATGCACATAAAACTCAGAGATAATTCATTAAAGAAATAAAATATTTACAAGAGAACTCTTGGCCTATTCATTGGCCTCTCATTCCTCTCTTACTCACACTTACATGCCTCATGGACTCACCTAGATTTATACAAGTGGATCTAAACCCAAAGTAGGTTCTAGATCCTAAACAAACTCCCACAATATGTCTCATGATCCATAAAAATCTCATCTAATCCTTTATCTCAAGATAAGATCTAACTAACCCACAAATCTCTCAATTCTTCCAAAATTCTCTCGAACCTTCTCCTATTTACAATAATTCTCATTCTCTCCTAAAACTATAGGAAAAGTACATTAAATAATTTAATCCTAACTTAAGAAACTAACTCTCTTAGTAAACATTTGACCCTAGGTTAGATGCTCCTGCATCAGGCTCCCCAGGTAAAAGAAAATCATGGTCTTCCAACCATATATATTCATAAGTTGATAAAACTCCTCCTGAATCCCAAACTTTCATTTGTAGTAAATCAGTGGCTTTGTCATGTTGTTGATGTTCTGTGGTTGTCCTTTCCTGTCTTCCAGGCTTCAAGCAATCAAATGTATCATGTTGTTGTCCTTCTACCTCATCTTGTAATATCTTGGTTTGTCTACTTTTTCCATCAATTTCTTTAATTCTTCAATTTCATCATTCAATTTAGTTTTCGGCTGAAATTTACTGTTATTTTCTCGGAACATTAACATTAATTTATATTCATCATCATTTTCTATACTTGCATCCTCAACATTAAATTACAAACTACATTTGATCTTAGGTTCCACATTTTCAATGCTTAAAAATTTCTCTTCTTTATCTGCGACTTGTTTGGATTCAGGTTCCATCAACATCTTCTCTAGCAATTGTAGTTATTCTTCACATTTCATCAGCATTTTAAGGTCTCTTTCAGAAATCATTTGAAGAGACTAGCCTTCATCCTTGCATGAAACAGAATTAGTGTCCTGTCCATCATCTGCAACACACCCTGCATCCACACACCAATTGTCAGATTTAAAAACATAAGGCTTTATAGTCTCGATAGATGATTCTATCCTTAAGTCTTTATGTTGATCTTCTAAACAATTTGTGGCGCCATCTGTGGGAATCAAACCCGCATTCACATCAACAGACTTCATTTTTGCGTCATCATCGTCCTCACCAAGCATTGGTCCTTGTTTTCGTTCACAAATGCATACATTCATCTCGGTTATTTGGAGTTTTTCCGCTTCCTTTAACAAAATTTTCAACTTGTGTTTCTGTCTCTTTGCAATCAACTGCTTGATTGGCCATCTAACTGCCTTCTTCAATATCCATCCATGTTTCTGACTTTGTAGCAGCTCCATTAGCACATCAAGTCGTGCCTTCAACTCAACGATCTCTTTCTCGAACTCTTCATCATGTATGCCAACTTCTATGGCATCGTTGTTGCTTTTCTCTAAATTCTGCAAATGACTATCCATAGTCATCTTCATCTCCTTCTTTCGTGAACTTCACCTTGTTCATTGTAACCTGTAATTGAACTAACACTTTACCAAGTTACTCCCTTTGAACTTGGTCAATGGTTCACTTGACTTGAACCTTGTTTCTGAGCACTCCTTTGTACTCTGCTTCCTTCGCTGCAAACTACTGCAATATCTCTTGTCTTGACAATGCATTGACCAGACTTTCGGGTGTTGGGCTCTACTGATCATGCACTCATTACATTCAATGACTCAAACTTAATGCACTTTTGACTTGACTTATGATTCTAGTTTTCCTTTTTACTCCAAACTTCTAATTTGACATCAACTCTTTACATTAATGAACCTTGGGTGTCGGGTACAACCAAAAATGCACCCTTTTTATTACAACACAAACATTGACAAAATGACTTTTCAAACCCTTCGAATTTCAACCTTATCACTCCAAAAAATACAAAACTCCCAAAATAACAAAATTCAACTTATCACTCTCCATATTACCTATCACTTATTAGTCCAAACAAAATATTACAAATTAAAAGCCTAACTTATTCCTCCATTAAAAAACTTAATTTATTTGCTTGCAAAGTTCCATTAAAAAACAATTTAATAGAGCTCTTTGGATTTTGAGTGAGATCTAAAATTCTACTTTCTCCATATGAAATCCAATGAGGTCGGAACCACTCTCAAACATCCCGAGTCATTTCATGGTAATGTCAAGGAGAATGTCACTTTTACTTTAAGAATTTAACATTACCATGAATTGCATATCAATACCAGGGCCATAGGATTGATCATTAGGTTGCCCCACTCAAAAAAATTTGTTTCTTTGAAAAAACAATGTGTTTGGAATGTGTTTGCATTAAAAAGAAAGTGAAAAAAGCTAGGGAGAAAATAATTTTTTTGGGAGTGTGCTCCAAGGGTCACTCCTGATCTGCTCCTGAAAGGAGCGCGCTTCGAGAGCGGGTTCGACAGAGGGGGGCCGCTCCCCTGCAACCCTGGTTTACAGGCTCCAACCTGAAGGTGCTCCAACACCCTATGTACCAATTGCAACTGGACGGATGCTTCAACGCCCTATGCAAACTAAACTTGCCCTAGCACCACTCTGTCGTCCTGAAGTGTTCTTAGGCTCCAACCTGAAGGAAACTCCACTCTCCTGCCTTGCACCACCCTGCCACCCTGATCAGCCAGTGGACCATGTTTCACAATTTTCAGATTGGATCCACCTGTGCTTTGAATCAATACAAAGAAACTTCAATATAAGAGAATTGCAACACAAACTCTTTCAGTTAAATCTGCCTCCGTACATCAAACTTTAGCTGTCAACATCAACCACTTCTATCTTTGTCCAAACTACTCATCAAACCCTAACTTCACAATTATAACCAACATTGCTTGTCGTATAGATAAATTTGTTAATAACTCAAGCAAATGTATGTCCAATCATTAACACAATAATTTGCACCGTGTCTGCTCTGGCATCACAAACATGTAACATTATCATTGTTCTCACTATTTAGTTATGCCCACAAGCACAAATCAAGATGCCATCAGTCTATCCTATTCCTGGCCTTACACTTTGTCAATTGTTTCACCACAATCATGCAAGCCCTCTCACCTGACCATTAGACCTTTTCAATAATGATGAAATTCAGATGATGAACCCTTGCCTTTTACGAAGCAGCTATAAGATAATGTAGGTGATACAACCTAGACTTCTGATGATGATGTTGATGATCTTGTAGACTTTTGAAAGGAAGGCAACCACCAAATGTTGTTATAGTAATACTGCAAAAGCCACCCTTGGAGCTAATGTCTTTCAACTCAACAAAGGTTGTACCCTGCAATCTTTTCCATGCTAATGAGAGCCATTATACTTAATGCCACTATAGTGAATGTTGATAATGATAAAACACTTGTAGATGCCCTTCCATTCAAAAATTTTGCTTCAACAAGTATTACAAGATTGACAGATAACACTACTGTAAACACTATTACTCTTTGAATGATGGGACCTTGCTGCTATGATGACTGAAAGGATGAAATCCTTGATGAAGTCTTTATCAAGGATGTTGTGGCTAGTAAATAGTCGAAACCCATTTTAGATTCTTGGTGACACAATACTCCCACAGAATGCTCTGTTGTAAACCCTTCAATTTCATGGTGACTTCAATAAAGGTTTTAACAATTATCCTTGTTTGCAGAGCGTTTAAACCTAGGACAATCCCTTAATTCAATTTAACCAACATATCTCTATAGATGAGTAACCCTTAAACTCCCTTGAAACTCACTGTCACTTAATGTAATACCTTTATTCTTTTACTTAGAGACTGTCAAGTACAATGCACACATTCGTACTAGGTCGGCTTATCCTAAGGAAGCACTGTCGGGTATAGAAAATATAATCAACCATTTTCATTGTCTAAGGGATGATATTCATGTTCAAAACTTGTGCCCTAGATAGGCGTCGAATCACAGTGATAGAAGCTACCAAATTTGCTTGTCAAGATAAGCCCTAACCAGGGTTGAACCGAACTACAAACCAACCATACTTCTTCGTTTTTCAAAAGAGAGAAGAAAAACCCTTTAATTGGTCTCCACAGGTTGTGAATTCAGGTATGCACCGAAAGTGTTGACAAAAGCCAATCGCAAAGTATAGGCATATAATTTTAAGGCTATCCACAACCAATTCTGAAGGTCGAGATCCTTGTTGGTGTTAGTCTTCAAATCACAATGTGATAGACCTAACAGGACCAAGCCTTAATCGTATCTCCTTTCCTGAACAGGCCCAACGAATCCTTGTGCCAGAATAAAACAAAAAGCATTACCCTCTCTTCAGATATAACACTATCTCCACAAGGGCCGAGAAATCAGAAAATAAGTTCACAAGATAATCGTTACAAAAATTTCATATCAATGGAGGTGAAATATGGCTTCTTTTTATAGATGATTGAGGGGCTTTTAAGAATGAGTCATTGGAGGAAACTTTGTTTAAATTTGAACACCCAATGTGAGGCCGCTACCCTTTTTGGAGTTAGGGTTTCATTTTCTTTGAGGCTAAGATCCCTTTGTAAATATGAAATGATCTTTTAAATCCCTTCACAAAATATAGTGGTCTTAAAGTTTGATGAAGGTCCAACTAATATGTTGGCTAATAATCGATTTCCACATCATCTCCTTGTGGGGTTTTTTCCCACAAGTTGGGTGTTTCATCTTCAAATAAGCATAACTCACAAACTTTGAGGCCTCTCGTGGCATACTACATACCACCAGAATCAACTCGACAAGGAGAATCCAATGATAAGTATTTCCAAGGAAAATTCACTGATTTGTTACTTCTTCAAAAACCTCTAACAAGTGTGGGGTGCAATCATTGTCCAACCAAACCCTAGAGCTTTGATTAGCATTTCCAGTCATCCTTCCACTGGAGCTTCCCGTAGAAAATTAATGATCTGCATCCCAACCCCAGTTTACAATTTTGCAAGTGTTTATTTGACCCAACCCACATGTTTTGTAATGCTGATATAATTTTTAGTATGCATTCATTGTAAACATTTAATGAGTGCTTCTACTATTTTTCACATTTCCTAACAGCTGTAATTAAATTAAAATTTATGCAAGCATTCAAGCATGAGAGACATATTTTTGGTCAAGGTAACCCCAGAAAAACCTATAATATCCTGTTTCTAGGATATCCCTCAAACCCAAGCAAACTCCAACCAAACACGTCCAAATGATATAGCGACCGGGAAACTCAAAGTGATAAAAATAACAGTGGTACAACATATAATAATGTGAACATGAAATATAAGCAGATACTCAAGAAATGCAGAGAGAAATGCTAAGCCATTTTATTATACTAAGTAATGGAATGAGTACAGGAGGTGATAAAAAAGATGGCACCTCGACTTGCACAAGGCAAGTGAAGAAATACACTCAGAATAGCAAAGGAATGGCCTCTCTCTGAACTGCGTCCAAGCTGCTGGAGTACTGCTGTGCTGTTGCTACAGCTGGAAATCAAATGAGGATTTGGGGTTGTTCCCCTCTTCAGAAAATGTTGAAACTCTGGAATCAGACTCTACTCAAGAAACCCAGAAAGCTTTTCTGAAATAGACGACCCTCGAAAATCACCCCCTTGGGGATCTACGTTGTCCCTCAAGGCTCTGCGCTGCCACTAAATAGAATCCACCAAAACTTAGCCCGAAACTCTACCAAAATCCTCCAATATGCAAGAGTTGATCTCTTGCTCAATCTCCCAGCTCTAATCCTCCACAAACCCCCAATCCGGAACTCCCACCAAAAGAACTGCATCCCTCTCTCCCAAGACTGCGCAGTCCTCAAATGCTTAGCTCCTCCACAATGCCAAAGATCAATCCTACTGCAAAAGATTGTTGGAAACTACCCTGCCCGAGTAGGCACTCGAAGTCCCCTGGGGCTAAGGGTGATATCTCCGAACGGAGACACTCAATGCACTAAACAGTGTTGTAGACTAGCTAAACAGCCAGTGTGCTCTAAGTCGAAGTGACTAGCTCAAATGCACATAATCAAATGACAAAATGAGGAGGCTCCCCTCTCCTTTATAGCGTTGGCCTCTCTCAATCCCAAGGCCCACCTCCTCCAACGCAATCCCTCTCTTGCCACGTGTTCCTTTCCATCTGCGCAGTCCCTCCAAGTGTCTGCGTGGGCCCCATCTCTGCGTGGTCCTTTGGCCCCCTTGGCTCCCCTTTAAGTCACAATGTTGTGCTACTAGGGAGTGACTTTATTCTAAAGGTGAGTTATGTCCCCCTTTTCCTCACCTTTTTATTTATAAATAACTATAGAAGGCAAAATTGAGCAAAATCGAATATTCCAATTAGCCATGGCTAATTAGGAATATTACAAAACCCCATAGCCTTTTGGGGAAAACTGGTCTTCAAAGGAGGATTTTATTGCTTGAGAAATTAGTCTAAGTACATAAAAATAACCACAGTACTTATCTCCCTTTAGCTGAAGCTTTAAATGCAATTTCTAGAAATTTGTGCCCACTGAAATAATTTCCAAATTTACAAAATTTCATGCCCAAAAATTTCTGCACTTATCCACAGCTCAGCTCCTAGATTATTGTGCTCAAAAAAAACGTCGAAGTCTATGTTGCAACAGCCTTGATTTGTGTTCCCAAAATAGCCTCAAAATCTGTGCATAAACAACCTCAATTTTTGTGTTGTCTGTCTCGATTTATTTGCCCTGACTGCCACGAAAATCACATTGTAGACAGCCTCGAAATCTACGTTGGAAGTGACTGAAGATGCCCTCGAAATTCGTGCCAAGTGACAGAAAAGACCCTTCTCGAAAATCATGCTAGACAAACCCTCGAAATTCGTGCCACAACCCTCGAAATTCGTGTTGTTGTTGGTCTCGATTTTTGCGCACCATGTCCCTCGGTTTTCGTACACCCCTACTTGGGGATCATGCCTCCCTTTGGCTGCCTCCTCCTAGAAATTTGAGCTTTCCTTCTCAATTTGCAAATTCTCCTTCAAGTTCTCTTCACCTCTTCTCTTCTCCCTCTCTCAAGTGTGAAGTGAGGAAATGAGCCTCCCTTTTCTCGTTTTGTCTTTTGGAAAAGATTGAATCCCTAATCCTAGGATTCAATGGTTGAGATTTAATCTCCAAATCTCAAGATGTGTGGTTGATCACTTTTCCCAAATGACCCCACTCATACATTGGCCCCATTACTTAAAAGCCTCCTAGTACCTTTTTCAAGTTGTATACCTTTTCCTAATTTTCTCATAAAGTGATTTTTTCAACTCACTTTAATATTAGAAAAGTGAACTATGTACTTTACACATAAAGTCACTTTATAAAGTACAAGTGACTTTAATATTAGGAAAACGTACATGGTACACCATTTTTAAGTATCTCTTCCACCCATGACATTAATATAACTCATAAATGTCACCAAGTCAAAAGTCATTAATGTGTCTACTAGGCTAAAAGGGATAAATGCCTAGTAACACCTCTCCTTGGTATTATTTTCAACACTTCCAACTTGATGCAATCTAAACAAATATTAAGAGCATTCATTAACTAATGTTGGCATCAATGACAACACCATTCAACAATCTCACCCTTTGTCATTGATGGCAACACATACTCCTGTGAGTACAGCTCCCCCTGACTTCATGCCTTAATCTTCTTCACCTAATTTCTCTCCCCCTTTGACATCAATGGCAAAGGGTGACTCCCCCTGACTTCATGCCTCAATCTTCTTCACCTGATTTCTATCCCACTTTGAAATCAATGGCAAAGGGTGACTCCCCCTGACAAAATGGCTGATTCTATGGACTTGTAGTCTACCTGTGCTCCCCCTTACAAAATGCCTTCTTTTGTCTTCCTTTAACTGCTTTTCTTCCCTAATGATTACTGTAATAAACAATATATCTCCCTCTATCATGTTATACTTCATACAGATTGCCACTGCTAATTCTACTTGTCAATATGAATCGATTTTGTCTGCCAAAACTGTTGCTCAACTAAAACTGCTGATAATACTTCTTCATATCTATCAACTGTCAACCTATCAAAAAGATAGATCTTCAAAAGAATAATTGCTGCTACATAGAGTCCCCTTCTTAAATGTTTACAAGGAGTCAACCTATAGAATTCTTAAGAATAATGTGTGAACCAGCTCTTTGGCCAGATCATCATGAACTTCAACATGTTCCATCAGATATTCATCATGCCCTTTTGCCTTTACAAAACCCGAAAGCATCACTCTTGAGACTTTCTCATTTGCTTGGCCTTCTTACATCTATTTTCTTCTCCAGACTTTCTTGTACCTAATATTAGGGTTTTCCATCATGAAAAATTCCATCTTGTACTTGCAATTGTGTGTTATAATCCCATAGTTATGGCATTTGTAGCATTCAACATTTGGCATGAATGATGGAACAACAAACATATACTTTCGGCTGACAAAATCATTTAAGTATTTGTCTTGAGTTCATGCAACCTTACTTCTAGGGTTTTGATAACGCTCTTGATAATTGTACCTATCATAATCCTTACAATCCCTAGCCATATGCCCAAAGTTAGTACGTGCAAAACAATAACCTTCAAACAAACTAGCATACTTGGATGAGTTATCTTGTCTGGATGATCTTTTGTATTCATTCTTTCTTGGAGGTCGTACAGTCCTTTTTTGATCCTTGTCCTTGATTGCTTCAGCATTATTCCTTTGAGTCGCAACATTTTTAATCTTCTTTGGTCCTTCACTTTGATCAATCTTCTCATCAATCTTGTTTTGCGAATTCTTGGAGCTTATGTATTCGTCACATGGAGCTCAACCTACCTCCTTTGCCTTCATCTTCAATTGAGCCAATTTTTTATATTTCCTTTCAATAACCTGGACGTGTTCCTTTTGCCATTCTTCTACTGGTAGCTTTAGAAGAGTGACCTTTTCTGCTTCTCTATTAAGAACTTGTATTTGTTCCTTCCGCCTTTCATTTTCCTTTCTGAGCCTGCTAATTTTTGTTGAAGATGCATCTAGTTCCTTTTGTTTTTTATCAACTTCAATTACGTGCCTCTAACTAGATTCTTTTAATTGGCTTGCCAGGTCTTTCTCTTCCATTTTTGCTTCCTGCACTTGTTTCTTAAGCCTATTAATCTTTGCAATAGCTACATCAAGTTCTTGTTTCTTTTGATCGACTTCTTCCTTGAGCCTGTGATTTTCTTCCTTTGTGTTCTTCAGCGCTTTCAAAGCATTGATTAATACCTCTTCCTCTTCTTTTTCTTCTTCCTCATTGTCAGAATCTTCCATATGAGAGTCTACTTGAGTTGAAGCATGATCATCATCATCTTTGTCTTAACCAATATGATCTTGACCTGCATGAAGATTTTGAATTCTCTCCCAAAGATGTTTGGTGCGAAAATTCCTTGAAATTGTACGAACTGGAAATTTATTCTTCTAACTGATTAATTATGCAGTTTATCTATTACGACAAATAACGAACAAATCACACTGCAATTCTTCACAATAAAATTATGTTGCAGAAAATAAACCGAAAACTGAGAAAATAGATGCGCACACACACAATAAAAATGACACCAACATTTTTTGGACAATAGTCCTCAGAAAAAACCCTGAAGAGAAAATCAGTGTAGCAAATGAGGGTTTATTTTTATTGTGCAACAGCAAGATTTGACTACAATATCTGGATGTCTAAACTGGCAATTCTCCAGCAACATAATCTAGCCAAAATATCTGTGAGACAATCTGTCTCACCCAACAACTGATCTCGCTCCAAAATTTGGCTATGTCTAGGCCACTCGAAGGCCTATGCGTAAGACTAGTGCAAGCCCTACTTGCACTGCCTCCAAAGCTCACTGGAATCTATCTCTCAGCCTGACTCTTCCTCTAGAAATTATTTGCTCAGCGTCTTGGAAATTTTCCAGGTCTCCAGCAACTAAATCGATCTCCTCTTGAGCTGAATCGAACTACCCCTCTAAAGCTTTTGTGCTACCTCTGCGTAGCCTAACTGAGGAAATAATGCAGCCCTCTTGTTGCTAACTCTCCGGCACTGGCTCGAACTATGCAACTGGATAGCTCAATCTGCCAGGGTAGCTTGCTCTCGCTATGTCTCACTGTTATGCTCAAGTGTATCTTCTTCATCCCCGTCGACATGCTCTTATAATCTCTCGTTGGATCACCAACAGCGACGATTAAATCGTTATCAACGGCTAAAATCATCTCAAACTCAATATGTCTAAGTTTCCAGAGCTTTCTCACTTTTCCTTAACTAATTACTATTAATTAACTAGTTTTCCTAAGTTAGACATGGGAAAATTTTAAATGATGGCTAATTAATTCAATTAAGGTGTTTCGCAAGCTTATCTCGCGAAACATTTTCTGGGTTTTGAAGATCTTGTGTTCCTTAGTCTCTTAGACAAAAATCGAGACTAGAACACCTCTCTGTGCTACAAGAAATAACATTTTGCATATGAACATTGTCTTATATTAGATTTCATAGAATCTGGCAGCGCACTTAAGATGATACTCGTGGCTTTGGAATCATATTTTCTTGATTTATCATTAGATACATCTCTAGAAACAATAGAATCTCATACATCATATCCAATAGCTCCCAAGTAGGCTTCCATTCTATCTTTCCAAAATTCAAAGCTTGATTTGCTAAACAGAGGAATTGGACCAACTAGTTTCTCTTTGTCAGTTGTAATAGGTTCTGAACGAATTTCAATACTAGGAACTTCCTTTGGCTCCTTTGAACGCTTGGCAGTTGGCTTCCTTGAAATTCCAATCTTGATTTACCTAAGATCTTCCTTCTAGTTGTTAAGATGCTATTGAAGGAACTAGCTCTGATATCGATTGTTGGAAATCCTAAAAGGGGGGTGAATCAGTATTTCTTATCAATTAGTATATTTCTAACTCCACAGAGCATTAATTGTTATTAGTATCAGATAAACATAAACATCATCAACACCATTCAATAATGCATAACAAATAGAGGCAGTAGACACAGATATTTTTAGGTGGAAACTCCTCCAGGAAAAGAACCACTCAACGCTTTTTAATATTTGTCTTCAAAAGATTTACATCAAGTTTTCAAATCCAACTGAAGGAGGAAACAACCCCCTGATTTACAGGCTCCAACCTGTAGGACACTACAATGCCCTATTTACCAACTACAACTGGGAGGACGCTCCAACACCCTAGTTTACAGGCTCCAATCGAAAGGTGCTCTAACACCCTGTGTACCAGTTGCAACTGGACAGACGCTTCAAAGCCCTATGCAAGTTCCAACCTGCCCTAGCACCACCTTGCCACCCTGAAGAGTTCTTAGGCTCCAACCTGAAGGAGACTCCACTCTCTTGCCTTGCACCACCTTGCCACCATGATCAGCCCTCAAATGGAATCAATCCCACTGCCTTCTCCGCTCATTCTAGAAGAAGGAACAATGTTGGTCAAAGGAATCAAGGACAAGGGTTCAAGTCGGGATTCAAGGAAGGAAGAAAAGGAAGGTGCTTCAATTGTAACAAGTTTGGCCACTTCGCTAGAGAGTGTCCTCACAAGAAGGATACTCCAAGAGATGATGACAACAATAATAACAACAACTTCAAGGGCAATGGCAATTGAAGGAACAACAAGTTCAATAACAAAGGAAAGAGGAATGCTCCTATTGCTCGAAATGGAGGTGGTTGTCCTCCCAAGAAGTCAAGAAACTCCAGGTATGATGAAGCTAATGTTGTAAAGAAAAATGAATTTTATCTTATTTTTGCCCTCTCCACCGCCTCTCCTCTGGATACATTGGACCATTGGTTGATTGATAGTGGTGCCTCAAGGCACTTCACTGGGTACAAAGAAGCTCTCTCAAACTTGGTTGAAAAGAAGACAAATATGGAGATTATACTTGGGGATAATGCCACTTATCTCGTGAAAGGAATTGGGACCGTTACTCTTCACTTAAATCAAGGTCAAATCCTTCACCTACAAGAACTGCTATATGTACCTGAATTGAAAAAGAACTTGGTTTTTATTTCTGCAATGGAAGACAAAGGTTTTAAGGTGTCATTCATTGATGGGAAGGTTCATCTTTGGCAAAGGAATCCAAGAGATGCATTCACTCTAGGATTCAGGGTTGAAGGTCTCTATCAGGTTGGAGGAAGTCTGTTGGGAGCAATGATTTGTGACACCTCTCTTCAATCCGAATTATGGCACCGAAGATTTGCTCACCTTCATTTCAAAGCCTTACCCGATGTAAGGAAGATGGTCACAGGGATGCTCGAATTCAACTTAAATCATGAAGGTGTTTGTCAGGGATGTGAAGCTGGAAAACATACAAAGGGACCATTCCCCTCAAGTGAAACTCAAACAACCAATATTCTTCAATCGGTCCATTCTGATCTATCAGGTATGTTGCCTGTGACATCTTTGGGTGGATATTTGTACTATGCTATTTTTGTGGATGACTTCTCTCGCAAGACATGGATCTATTTCTTAAAGAAGAAGAACGAAGTATTCAAATGGTTCCTCTCCTTCAAAGCCTTGGTCGAGAATCAAACAAGGAAGAAGATCAAAATTTTGAGGACCGATAATGCGGCCGAATATGAGTCTAATTAATTCAAAAACTATTGTAGAGAAGTTGACATTAAGAGGGAGACTACCACCGCATATACTCTTGAACAAAATGGTGTTGCAGAAACGAAGAATCTTACTATCATAGAAGCCACCTGGGCTATGCTTCATGATCAAGGTCTTCCGAAGTTCTTATGGGGAGAAGCTGCCAACACCGTTGTGTATGTCCAAAACCGATGCCCACATAAAGCTTTGGGTTTCAAGACACCCGAAGAAGTATTTACCAGTAAGAAACCTGATGTTACTCATTTTAGAATTTTTCGTTGTCCCATATATTTTCATGTGCCGGAAGAGAAAAGGAACAAACTAGATGCATCTGGGAAGAAAGGAACATTCATGGGCTACAGTGAAACTTTGAAGGCATATAAAATCTATGTGCTTGGTCAAAGGGAAGTAGAATTAAGTCATGATGTCACTTTCGATGAAGATTCTGCACTTAGAAAGATTTGAGATCTTCCTATTCCTAGGAAGGCCAATGATGATGTTGATCTAGAAAAGCAGGATGAATCTTCGTCTGATGAACCGATGCTCGATGTTGAAGGTCCGATGGATCCCACTGACCCACCTCCTAGTGAGCCCTCTACTACAAGAAAGAGGCCTTTGTGGCTTAAAGATACTCTTGAAGATGCTGAGAAACACATTGCACCAAGCAGGACATTTTGTGAAAGCAAGAAGCCGAATAGGTACCAAGGGTACTTAGCTGCCATAAGTACCGTTGTACACTCTGAGCCTTGTACATTCAAAGAATTCGTGAAGCAATAGGTTTGGAAGGATGCGATGAACGAGTATGAGTCAATCATGAAGAATGATGTCTGGGATGTGCTTCCTAGACCCAAGGATAACTCTATGGTTACTTCAAAATGGCTCTACAAAATCAAACATGGAGTTGATGGGAGTGCTTAGAAATTCAAGACCAGATTTGTAGCTCGAGGCTTCTCTCAAAAGGAAGGAGTAGACTATGATGAGATATTTGCACCAGTTGCCTGATATACAACCATTTGCTCGATCATTCCCCTTGTTGCCTCGCAAGGATGGAATCTTCATCAGATGGATGTCAATATTGCCTTCTTGCATGGTTCGCTTATGGAGGAAGTATATGTGGAACAACCCAAGGGGTTCGAGGTTCAAGACCGTGAGACACGTGTATGAAAGTTGAAGAAATCCCTCCATGGGTTGAAGCAAGCCCATAGGGCTTGGTATGAGAGGATCGATAGTTATCTTATGAAGTTGGGAATTACTTCAAGCAATGTTGACCCAAACATTTACTTCAAGGTTGAAAAGGACAGACCTCTCATTTTGGGCCTCTACGTGGATGATCTCTTTCTGACACGTGATAACCCTCCAATTCATCAATGCAAGAGGGAGTTGGCTTCCGAGTTCAAGATGAAGGACCTAGGTCTGATGCATTATTTCCTAGGGTTGGAGGTCTGACAAAAGCCAGGAGAGATTTTCCTTTCTCAGGGAAAATATATTGTGAAGCTACTTGAGAGATGTGGGATGGTGCATTGCAAGTCCGTGACTACTCTGATAGAACTCAACTTTAAGAAGTTATGTGGAAATGTTAATGGACCCGGATTAGCGAATCCTACCGAGTATCGTCAACTTGTGGGGGCAAGGATGTTCTTGGTTAACTCCCATCTTGACATACGCTTCGCTGTGAACACATTGAGTCAATATATGGTCGAGCCTCATCACATTCATTGGATTCCTGCCAAGAATCTCTTGAGATATCTCCGAGACACAATCCACTATGGACTAAGATACACTGTCAAGGATTTGAGACTACATGGATATATAGATGTTGACTGATCTCACAGTGTGGTGGATAGTAAGAGCACGTCTAGGTGTTGCTTCTCTTTGGGGTCTGCTTCTATATCTTGGATGAGCAGGAAATAGAAATCAGTTGCACTAAGCACTGCCGAGGCCGAATACATTGCTGCGAGTATGGCTTGTTGTGAAGAAGTCTGATTGAGGAAGCTCTTCAGTGAGCTATTTGAGCACGTTCTAGATACGATCGTGATCTTCTGCGACAACCAGAGTGGGATTCTTCTATTAGATAATCCCATGTTCCACAACCGCTCCAAGCACATTGATAATAGGTACCACTTTATCTGGGATATGGTACAACAGGGTGCAGTTAGGCTCCAACACATCAGGACAGATGAGCAGGTTGCAGATATTCTCACGAAGTCTCTTGGGAGGTCAAATTCTTATCCTTCTGAGAGAGACTTGAAGTCATGGAACAACCCTCTTATGAGTGTCTCGTATGAGTTGAACAGAGAGCTCTAAGAGCTCTTGGGGGCATGGGGTACTTCTTGGAGCTAGCTATGAACGACCATAGGGTGAGTGGTTCACCTTCCCCTAGTAGTGCGCTGGATACAGGGTGAGTGGTTCACCTTCCCCTATGATACCCCATTATGGTTGACATGTGTGTAGGGTGAGTGGTTCACCTTCCCCTACCCAAACACATGTATGTAGGGTGAGTGGTTCACCTTCCCCTACGATTGACATATGCATAGGATGAGTGGTTCACCTTCTCCTATGGCATATGAGCAGGATGAGTGGTTCACCTTCTCCTGTTGTTGCCCCGACACACATCCTACCCATAGAGTTTGGGACTCATGGGAAGTACCTCTCATCTGGCCAATGAGTTGGGAAAAGTTGGTTAGGGACCATAGCACTACCGATGGACGCATCGTGTACTGTCATACTCCCTATGACTAGGATGCATGGTGTTCAACAACTTGATATGGGATCAAGGACTGACTTTAGTCAGTGGAGAGTGGTATGATACACTCTCGATCACTTCTTCATTATTACTTCATGGTTCAGCAGAGCAGGGCAGTGATGGTAGGGATGGTTCAAGATGACAGGTTGGCATGATGATGGATTGGCAGGTGGAATTCTCCCTAGTTGAGAGGGAGTGTTAAAATTGGCAACTAGGGCCAACTTCCACCTTAGGACAACTCATATGATGGAGATGATTATTGCATTGGATTCCTCTTTCGGAGAGGTACAATTTTGATATAAAGATCATCTCATTCTGACAAGCAAAAATGGAATTATGAATTTATTTCTCTTATGGACAAATTGTCAAGGTCGGCCACAGTCAAATGTAGGCTCATGAAGCCCAATAGATGGGTCTCCTCACCCTCAACAAATTGTATAAATAGAGGTGACCTTTTCCTCATTTGGACATCATCTCATCACATCATCTTCTCTCTCTTAGTTCGTACAGCTTGGAGACATCTCTCTCTTTCTTTGCATGTGTGGTTGATCTCTCTCTCTCCCTCCTTCGCACCTTTGACCATCATTGACTTTTTGGTTAGGGCTGATTTGACTGTTAATTTGGCAGATCTGTTTTGGGTTTGTATTTATGATATTTGTACTCTCTCTCTCTGTTGAACTATTGAAGAATAATAAGAAGATTTGATCAAAGGGTTTCCCCACATTGGAGTTTGTCCCTGGCATCCGCCACATCCTATGTCCTCTTGTCTTGGCTTGTCTTCTGCATATAATTTTATGTTCTATTTGCATTTACTGTGAATGTTTATGAGTTAATGTGATTTCTACTAGATATAATTGGAACTTGTCATTGGTTGCTAAAGAAATATTGAAGTAAATTGTCTTAAGCATAGAACATACCATTGTTATCTAAAATTAACAGGGCCTCAATGTTGAGGTGAAGACTAAGCCCAAGCAAGAGTGAAGCAAAGCAATCACTAAGGGAAGTTGTTGGACAAGGACTTGGAACTAGTCCCAATGATGACCAAATATTTCTTCAAATCTGAGGACAAGCTTAAGGACAAGTCTAACTATCATGCATGGAAGATGACTTTGGATTTGACTTTGGAAGAGAATGATGCCATGGATTATGTCAAAGGAAGAATAGCAGAGCCTCCTTCAAATGCATCCGCTACTGCTCAAACCAAGTACAAGAAAGGTGAGGTAAAAGCTAAGAAGATTATTGTTGATTCTATTCATAAGCCTTTGGTTGCATATATTTCTGATTTAGAAACATCTAAGGAGATGTAAGAAAGGTTAGTTGGGATGTTCAAAGTGAACAATGCAAATCAAATTCTCTTTCTCAAGAACAAGTTGAAAGACATCAAGATGGATAGAGGAGAATCCATCCAATCCTACTTCATGAGGATCACCGAGATCAAGAATGATCTCCTATCTATTGGAGAAGTCATTGGTGACAGGGAGCTCACTCTTATTGCACTTGGAGGCCTTACAAGAGAATGGGGTGTATTCAACACTACCATCCTCAACAATGACAGGGTTTCGGGATTCACGAACTATTGGCCAGATGCACTCAAGAAGAAATAAGGATGATGGAAAGAGACAAGCCCTCAAATGGAATCAATCCTACTGCCTTCTTCGCTCATTCTAGAAGAAGGAACAATTTAGATCAAGAATGATCTCCTATATATTGGAGAAGTCATTGGTGACAGGGAGCTGACTCTTATTGCACTTGGTGGCCTTACAAGAGAATGGGGTGTATTCAACACTACCATCCTCAACAATGACATGGTTTCAGGATTTCACGAAATATTGGCCAGATGCACTCAAGAAGAAATAAGGATAATGGAAAGAGACAAGCCCTCAAATGGAATCAATCCTACTGCCTTCTTCGCTCATTCTAGAAGAAGGAACAATGCTGGTCCAAGGAATCAAGGACAAGGGTTTAAGCCAGGGTTCAAGGAAGGAAGAAAAGGAAGGTGCTTCAATTGTAATAAGTTTGGCCACTTCGCTAGAGAGTGTCCTCAAAAGAAGGATACTCCAAAAGATGATCACAACAATAATAACAACAACTTCAAGGGAAATGGCAATCAAAGGAACAAGAAGTTCAATAAAAAGGAAAGAGGAATGCTCCTGCTACTCGAAATGTAGGTTGTCGTCCTCCCAAGAAATCGAGAAACTCCAGGTATGATGAAGCTAATGTTGTAAAGAAAAATGAATTTTATCTTATTTTTTCCCTCTCCACCGCCTCTCCTCCGGATACATTGGACCACTGGTTGATTGATAGTGGTGACTCAAGGCACTTCACTGGGTACAAAGAAGCTCTCTCAAACTTGGTTGAAAAGAAGACAAATATGGATATTATACTCTATGTCACAGGGTTCGACCAACCTGAAGGTTCAGGTTCGAAATTCGGCAAACCTGAAAAAAAATTTGAAATTCGTTCAGGTTCGCCAAACCTGAAATTTGAACCTCAAGTCTACCCTAAACGAACTCGAACCTAAACGAACCTCAACGAACCTGAAGGCGAATTTAAACGAATTTTTTAAGGTTCGATTTAGGGTTCGCCGATTTTCTTGACGGTTTTATTTGGTTGTTTAGAAGAAAAACCAGGGGCCGCATACCGCTTTTTAGCAACGCTTCCCGCCAAATAATTCTTTATAAACGATGGCTGGCTACCGTTTTGGCACACACTGTCGGGAAGGGAGTATTGAGTGAGCGTTTGTTTGTAGAGTTGATTGCGCTGTGCAGTTTGCAGACGTGCAGGCAGTGGGCACGCAGTGTGAGCCTGAGGGCCGAGGCTTGCCGCTTGAGCAGTCGCAGACCACCGACGCACCGCGGCACCAGTGTGCACGCAGCACCCGACGCCTGTAGCCTTCAAGACTCAACTTCAAGTATGTATGTTACAGACTTACAGTTAATGTAGTTGCTTTCAATCAGGAAAATTTCAAATTTGCTGCATTTAGTCTCACTATGTCAATCTATACCACAATAGTTGCAATGATTCTCACCATTGCCCTTCAACTGAGTAGCGCTAGAAGCCTCTCTCCCGACCGCTCCTGTCATGTTGTTGGGTAGCTTTCTTTGTGTTTCCCATTACTCGATTCTGTGCTGGTTTCCTGTTCCTAGCTTAACGAAAAATTGCCTTCTTACAGAGATCATCAAGATTCTCTACGTCAAAGAGTGCTAGTTCCTGTTTGATGCATCCACACAAGCCTTCTTGGTGTTTCATCAATGCGTGCTTAACATTATGGTTTCCTTCTTAGTTTTGGCCATTTTTTTGATCACTTTGGTAAAGTATTATCATTTAATCAGATAGAGCTGATGGGATAAAACTGATTTTCCGGTAGTGTTGTTTGAAAAACTCCCAAGAAGCCAATGGGGCTTTCTTTTGCTGTTTTGGGGACTCCATATAGCCCACCATTCTAATGCATGACCAATCATTTTCAGCCTGGCAAAGTATTTTTTTTGCCTCGCCTTTTTGTCCCTGGACACTGAAATATACCTCCACTTGCGTGAACTAATCATTGAGATTTTCACCATCAACGTTTCCATCATAGGTTGGTATATCTTTCTTTCTTTAAATGGTGCAATAGAAGATAAAGAAGAAGCGACGTCATTAATGGAGGTTTCAGGTTTCTTACCTTTGGTGTCCTCCTGGTCAAGATTCTCCTCTTCAGCTCAGAGCCAGCTGAGTGTTCCTTTCTGTTGGCCATTGTCTTCATGAGATCGGTCATCGTCTCTGTTAGCACAACAATTTTTCACTCCAACTGGAAACCCTGATCTTCGGGTCCTCTTGGCATTGCTTTTCGTGGGGAAACTCTTTCATTTTTTGCTGTCTGTACCTTTACAAGTCGTCTTATCTGTCTGTGATGTCTAATTCTATTATGATTTTATCAAATTCAGAATTTTCATTCAACATTAAATCGTTGAAGCTTTAAACAATCATATAATGATTAGAGAAACACCAAACAGTCAACTTGATCATTATCATTTGAAAAGTGAAATTTGACATCAATAGGTCTCAAATCTTAAAAAGTTGAACCAAATGGCAAGTACATATGACATGCTACATTCAAAAGTTGCCTAATGGCATTTCAACAAGAAAAAACACTGGAATCCCTTCACTGCAGGACTATTATGTCCCTTCACTGTCGGGTTGTTACTCGCTTCACTGCTAATCTGCTAGAAATGAAATGATAAAAATTGAAGGGTGAATTGGTCTTTTGGACATAGGTGAAAAATTCACCAAAAAAAGTGATTCAAAACCCAAAATGATATATCACCCCAAAGATATGTATGATGGTTTGATGGTGCCCTTGTTGGAATTTACATCTCTATCACATTGCAAATTATCAGGTTGTATGCTTGCATGTGTAGAAGTTCTTTCACTGAAGTGGGTGATTTCTTTGTCTTTATCCTGCTGTGCTTCTTCTCCAAACCGTCTCATTTTCATCTAATCAATGTGGATTTGTGCTTTTTGTGAAGCTTGTCATTTGAAGATTTCCTGTCCATCCATTAAAATCCCTGTCCAGCATGATTCCTCCCTTCTTTCAGAATTCTGTTATGTAAGAATTTGTACTGAGTAATCTTCTGCCAGTCTTAATCCTTTTATACAGCGGTAGGCGGTTTATAGCCACCATTTGTAAACCATATTTGCAAAAGAAACAGTTGTTTTACTTGCTGGTGCCATTTATAAATTATAACCATATAAAAGTAATAGAAACACAGTCACGTGACACGTCACCCTTCATTTACCTATTTTAGGCATTGGCATCCTGTCGGATTTGGCAGAAATATGGCAACCAGCTGACAGAGCTGATCTGCAATTATTATGACAGCATTCTGCCAAACTCCAGTTAGTGAGTTATTAGACAAGTTACTCTACTTTTTCTGGGCAGCAATAAAGGGTCACCTTTCATCCTTTTGTGGGCAGCACTTTCACCTTATTTCCCGGAAACACTTTGTTAGCATGAAGGTGAGTGAATGCGGAGGTACTCATGCACCATAGGCACCCCATTCGAAGGAGTTGCTTCATTTTTTCTTAGCATATTATGGGTATTCTAAAGACCATAATTCTTAGACA
This sequence comes from Pinus tabuliformis, assembly GCA_031772625.1. NCBI lineage: Eukaryota > Viridiplantae > Streptophyta > Pinopsida > Pinales > Pinaceae > Pinus > Pinus tabuliformis. The sequence continues at coordinate 626,692,598 of CM062814.1, read as the reverse complement.
ATACAAGGCTTGAAATAGTGCAATTTTGAGCTTACAAGTTACCAGATGATGATGAGCTGAATTAAAATGAAGACTTCTCAGCTTTGTCCACAAGAGCCTTCTCAGCCTTTTTCACAAAAGATACCAAACAATTGCCCATCAAATCACCCACAAAAAGAAAACTAGTTGGAAGCCTTTCAGACCCACATTTACAGCGACCATCAAGCTTGGTATTTCATATTAGATGTGAGGAACAACAGTCGATAGGAGGAACTGAAATGAGATTAAACATCAGAAGCACTTGGAGGCTTCAGATAGCAAATTTAGTTCCAATATCAAACGCTTAATTTTTGTGCATTTTTATTTTGTCTTTGCATGACTATTTATTCTCTTGGTTCGAAACTTCGAGGGCCTCAATGATTATTCCAAATATCCAACACTTTTCCTTAATTTTTTTCTCCTCAACTCACGACATTATTTTTCTCTAGGAAAAAATCTTAATTTTATGGAAAAACTAAATTATACAATATGTAGTATAATATATACATTTAAGCATTTCTGTAGACATCATATAAAAGAGAAAAACAGAGGTTCCTCTCCTGAAAAACTGCCCAATACAGTTCAAAATGTTAGATCTTTAGTCCAATGATTTGGTTTTACACAATGATGTACATAAATCATTAAATGTATAATCTTTTTATTAAAATTTGAGTATTTTATGCATTGTTTATAATATATATGACTGTTTTTCCCCAGCTGCAATACAATTCCAGTTTTGATAACTTCTATATGCTTGTAATAAGATTTAGAAGTGATCCATATTAAAAGATAAGTCAAACACCCTATCAGGGTTCTAGGACCTAGTATGATTCAATAGATTTTTTTACTTTTTACTTTTTAATCAAAATATCAAGTTTTATTTGTATTTGAAAATTGAATTTCACTATTTTATCATTTATTTAAATTCGAATCTTAATATGCCATTGCCAACAAAAATGCAGACATATTTGTCATGGCACCTCCAAAGTCAACGACAGAAGGATTGAAATATGTGGAGAAATTGGACGGGCCTCATGGGAGGCATTTGAAATGTAAGTTATGTAATAATGAGTTTTTTGGATCTTTAACTAGAGTCATGGACCACTTACTTTCTGTCACTAATGCCAAAGGAGGTGGCGTTGAAGGTTGCAAGAATGTGTCTGCAGAGCTCAAGGAGACACTTCAAAAAGATTATGACAATATACAAAAGGCTAAGAAAGTGAATGAAAACAAAAGACAACGTGTTCAAACAGAAATTGCAATGAATTACAATTCATTATTTGCACTTTCTTCAAGCACGGTTGGTGTTGGGAGTTCATCTCAGTCAAAGATCAATAAATCAAGTGGGACAGCTACATTAAATACTCTTTGGAAGCACATGCAGAAACAAGAAGTTGATGATGCTATAGCTGATATGTTTTTTGAATCTGCAATTCCATTTAATGTGGCAAGAAGCTCTTACTTCATCAATGTGTGTAAGATGATGGCAGGTTTTGGTAAAGGATATGTCCCTTCTAGTTCTGAGACTATAAGGACCACTCTTTTGAAGAGGTCAAAAGAAAGAGTTACAAACAATTTGCAGAAGATCAAAGACTCTTGGAAGGAAATAGGGTGCACAATTTTATCAGATGGTTGGTCAAATATGAATCATAGACCTCTTATTAATGTGTTGGTTTCTTGTCCTAAAGGGGTACTTTTTTTGAAAGTAGTTGATGCATCAAGGAATAAGAAGACCTCTGAATTTATTTTCAAGATTTTAGAGGAAGCTATTCTTGAGGTTGGAGAAGAAAATGTGGTCCAGGTTATAACTGATAGTGCTTCAAATTGTGTTGGAGCAGGAAAAATGATCATGGATAAATATAGAAAAATATATTGGACACCTTGTGCAGCTCATTGTCTTGACTTATTGTTACATGACTTGGCAAAGTTTCCATGGATTAACGAGACAGTTTGGAGGGGGAAACAAATTTCTCACTTCATATTTAACCATCAACTCACATTGAGCTTGTACAGGAATAATGCATCTAGAGAGTTGCTCAGGCCTTGTGACACCAGGTTTGCCACATATTATATTACTATCAAAAGGCTAGTTGAAGAAAAAGGGAGTATAAGAGGTGTTTTTTGCAACAATGAGTGGGAAAAGTCTCATCTTTCAAAGGAAGCTAAAGGAAAGGAGTTGGAACAGGTGATTTTAGGGAATGCTTTTTGGGACAATGCTCAGAAGGTCTTAAAAGTATGTGAACCAATTGTTGATATGCTTCGCATGGTTGATAGTGATACCCCTTCCATGGGTTTTGTTTATGAGGGCATGGATTGTGCTAAAGAAGTCATTGCAAAATCTTTTAATAATGAGGAAAATGATACATTGCAATATGGGAGATGATTGATGAAAAATGGAAGATGTTGCATAGTCCTTTACATGCAGCAGCTTGTTATTTGAATCCTAGACTCTTTGGGATAGAAAGAACAAATGATGCAGAAGTCATGAATGGCCTTTATGATGCAGTTGAACGATTGGTCTCTGATCTAGAAGAATGCAGGAGAATTAGAGAGCAGCTCCGAGCATACAGGTTGGAAGAGGGAATATTTGCAAGGTCTAGTGCAGTACAAGATAGGCCCAATATTCCTCCAGGGAGATGGTGGCAGTTTTATGGATCAGAGACTCCTAAATTGCAACGTTTTGCAGTTCGTATTTTGAGCCAGGGATCAAGTGCCTCTGCTTGTGAAAGGAACTGGAGTAGCTTTAACCATATCCAGTCCATGAAAAGAGACAAATTATTGTCTACAAGGTTGGAAGACCTTGTTTATGTTCGCAGTAATTTGAAGTTGGCCTTGAGTAGTGTGGCCAAAGATGCATCTAGTTCCTCCGAGCCATGGTTTGATGTTGATCTAGAGCTAGAAGAAGATGATATTAGCACTGATGGTGACTCACTAGATGAGCCAAATGTTGGAATTCCATCTATTGATGACTTTGATGATCACCATTCTAGTGCCTTTACTATGCCATCTGCACATGATGATTGAGAGCTTTTTGATCATACTAGTAGGCCATAAGTATAGATTATCTATGTTTTTTGAATTTCCTAGAACAATTTTATGGATTATAACTATTTGGCAATGGTCCTTATGACTTCCTTATTATATTAGCATTGATGATGACTCACTAGATGAGCCAAATGATGGAATTCCATGTGTTGATGACTTTGATGATATTTAAAATTTTGAAATTTGAAGATGTCCTACAATGATGTGTATGTTTAAATTTTGATCATGTTTTGATTATGTGATTTTTTAAAAGATTACTAGTATTTGACATTCATTTAAATTTTGAAGACTGAAAATTATGTCATTTCTTTTTGCAAACTACTATTGTGTATGTTTACATTTAACTAGATGTTAGAATGATTACATTATTCATGTATGTTTACTAATAAGAATTTGTATTCATGTGTTTATGGATCGATTTTGAATTTTCTATTATTTTGTCATATATATATATATATATATATTGAAAAATATGTATAGTCGAACATAATGCCGAACCTCATTCAAACCTGATCGGAAAATTCGAATTCGAATCGAACTTAATCGTTGTCGAACTCGAATTTGAACTCGAACCATGTGACATAGATTATACTTGGGGATAATGCCACTTATCCCGTGAAAGGAATTGGAACCGTTACTCTTCACTTAGATCAAGGTCAAATCCTTCACCTACAAGAAGTGTTATATGTACCTGACTTGAAAAGAACTTGGTTTCTATTTCTGCAATGGAAGACAAAGGTTTTAAGGTGTCATTCATTGATGGGAAGGTTCATCTTTGGCAAAGGAATCCAAAAGATGCATTCACTCTAGGATTTAGGGTTGAAGGTCTCTATCAGGTTGGAGGAAGTCCATTGGGAGCAATGATTTGTGACACCTCTCTTCAATCTGAATTATGGCACCGAAGATTTGCTCACCATCATTTCAAAGCCTTACCCGATGTAAGGAAGGTGGTCACAGGGATGCCCGAATTCAACTTCAATCATGAAGGTGTTTGTTAGGGATGTGAAGTTGGAAAACATACAAGTGGACCATTCCCCTCAAGTGAAACTCAAACCATCGATATTCTTCAATTGGTCATTCTGATCTGTCATGTATGTTTCCCATGACATCTTTGGGTGGATATTTGTACTATGTTATTTTTGTGGATGACTTCTCTCACAAGACATGGATCTATTTCTTAAAGAAGAAGAACGAAGTATTCAAATGGTTCCTCTTCTTCAAAGCCTTGGTCAAGAATGAAACAGGGAAGAAGATCAAAATTTTGAGGACTGATAATGGGACCGAATACGAGTTTAATGAATTCAAAGACTATTGTAGAGAAGATGGGATTAAGAGGGAGACTACCACCGCATATACTCATTGGGGTTTTTCTGGACCATTTTGTTGAGCAGTTGTCAAACAGCGTTGGGCCGAAAATAGTTGGAACGTCACACTACTATTTCACAAGCTACTTTCTAAGTGATTTCTCAGCGATTTGGTGGAGGATTTTGGGTGGAGCAGCTGTAGTTTTTTTGGTGGGACGCAGAGCTGGACAGTGGGTAAATTCACATAATTTTGGGTAATTCCGGGAGGTTGAAATTGCCCAAAATCTCTCTGGGTTTTGTTGGTCCAAGGTTGGAGAGCATTGTCCTAATTTTATAGAATTTTCTGGGCAGTATTCGGGCCGAAATCATACATTCTTATAGTAGGGTGTATTGTTGGTTAGCTGGATAGTTTGCATCACATTGTGTGTTTGATTTTGGCTTGGAGTTAGGCCAAACCTTTTCTGCGTATTATTGGGTTATAGGAGAGGAGTATGTGGCTACAATTTCAAGTCAATCCGAGCATTAATGAGGTCATAATTTCAGCTTCTTCTCTAGCAGTTGTAGCAGCAACAACATTATTTTCTAGGTAATTTGCACAATTTGGGGCTTTCCGAGTCAAGTAGAATTAGCCTAAGATTTTTCTGGGTTTGGTAGATTTGGGTGAGAGAAGCCTCTAGTTAATTTTTTTGAATTTTTGGAGCAAATTTGAGGCCTTAAATATCAATTTTCCTCTAGCAGCAACAACAACAAAAAAATTCCAGGCAGAGCATACAACCTGTGAGCCTATTTAGCATGGACTTTCCTTCATTCTCACCTGGTTTTTGCATGCTTGCTTTAGCAACCCCATGTGCACTCATTACACTACATTTTGTACTCATATTATCATTGGATATTCAATAAAATGGCTCAGCATTATTGCCTTATTTCCTTGGTGTATTGATTTGTGCTTGCATGGTGTATTTTTAATTATTGTTGCTAGTTCATAATTTGGTATTTACTATTAATTTTCCAATTAAGAACATTACAGTGGTATTAGAGCATGATCTTGGTCAGTTGTGGGGAAGTTAGCTAGATCATGAAGGTGTAGGCATGCATGCCTAGTGATTGGTGAAATTTATGGACATTACAATGGCACAAATGGGGAATAGTACACAAGGAATCATGGAGGAGATCCTTAGAAACAATGAGGAGATGATAGAGATGCTAGCCCCATTGTGTATCAGTAAGGGAATAAAACTGAGCTATCCTCATCCTTATAACACAGGCACTAGAGGTGCGCATGCCATGGAAATGAAGCCACTTACACCATGTGGAAAAAGTCAACAAAATCAGGGCACCCGACCTCCTCAAGAGTAGTGGACAGGACAAAAGCAGTTATGATGGGACAAGGAGGAGATCTTACTTCATATCGTGGGGCCTAGGGCGCGGGTACACTAACAGGGAGCCTAAGGAGGAGGTTGAGCAAGAGATTGAGGGCACGCGGGATTGTGAGGAGCATGTCGATACACCCTGTGTGACACAGGAGCCACCCTTGTTGGAGTTTCCTTCAATAGCCTCGATTGACATATTGGTGGAGATAGTTGAGCATACACTAGTTGATGAGGTGTCAACAGACACAGAGTTACCCACCATTGATGAGGTGCCAGGAGACATAGAGGTACCCAGAGTTGTGACCGAGTTTGTAGATGTTAGTCGCCCACAACAGTTTTTTCATCTGCAGGGTTGCCTTCTAGCATTGAAAAAGAAGGCCATGACAGCCTGAGAGAACATTCTGCAGCAGAACAAGGAATTGTATGGCATGAGAGTAGTTTGTGCCGAGTCAGCAACCAAGCTGACTTGCGTTGGGGAACGATTGGATTCCTTAATAGTAATCTAGAGGAGTACACATTGGAGCGTCGCGGTAGCCTTCTTCAGGCATACATAGGTGGGGTTGATAGCACTATTAGGTTACCTCTGCACATTGGAGAGAGAGAGGCAGTGTTACCTAGACAGATCTTGTGTGTTGACCGAGATTGTGAGATGAGGTGACATGAGTTGTGCGAGGCGTGATGTTCGCAATTTGGAGTTGTTGTGCGTATGGGTACACATGCATTTGACCCTGCCCTTGGGGTTGGATGGTGTGAGATTCTGAGTTGGTACCCAGTGGAGTGGGCTAGATTTATGGAGACGGTGGTAGTCGGGAGTGAAGCTCAACAAGAGCTTCCAGACATTGGGGATACTGGAGGCCTAGGTTGGCATTGGGATCCAGGTGGGGCTTCCTACCATATACTTGAGATGCAGGATGACAGTTGTTGGGATCTAGGTGGGATTCCCCACCACATCATGGATGTGGTTGGTGAGGGCATTGGCAGTGTGATGGATCCAATGACTGAGCATCCACACACTTTCGGATCTCCATCAACATTAGTGACAGGTTGGATTGATAGGGGAGCAAGTAGACTCCGCGAGTTGTTTGAGCATGTTGGTTGTGCATGGAGTCACAGGCTGATTAGCATAATCTAGCAGGAGTTTATCGGAATAGGTGGCATTGGCAGGGCACAAGACAATTCCTTGTATGGGGCCGAGGGTTCTCCCCAGTTATATGGGGCACAGTGATCACGAAGGAGCAGCATCACCACTAGTACATAAGGGGATTCACCTCTCATGTCTCTCAGGGAGGTTTTGGAGGCAAGGCCCATGCATTAGAGGGTATGGTGAAAACAGTGGAGGTGGTGATATTGGTATGGTGCGGGCTGACACATACTGTCTCAGGTTTAGATCATGGCATCCATTAGCATGTAGGAGCATGCAACGTCGAGTAGCGGTTTGCAGATGAGCGTGGTGGTGCATGGCAGTGTGTCGCGGTGCATGTATTTACATCATGGAGTGGGAGGAGAGACTCATATCGTATTGATTATGCATGGGGAGTATCAAGTATAGTGACACAGGCAGGACACAAGACCGTACAGGATGGTAAGTAGTAGTAGGGGGTATCCAGTGGTGTACAGGGATAGGCCAAAGTGTACAGTGGCATGCCAAGGAGTACAACGATACTTGGTGGTATGCAGGGGCATATGGTGTTGTACGTTAGGGTCTTGGAGTGTTGCCTCAAAGGAGACAACTTATGGACGGGGACACCAAGCATACCTTTGGGTCTAGTTCACCCAGGATCGATGAGGACGTGCATCAGCAATATTTGATGGTATCCATGGGGACTCACTCGCCTGTCCCTCTTCTACATCGCTTACAAGAAAAAATGATTTGGTTGTTGTCCCTTGACACTCTAGGCACAAACAGCAGGGCGCAAGGAGCTTTCCTGAGACTTCTCAGAGGTGGCATTGGGTCAAGGCACGAGATGACAGGTATAGGTTTTTGGAGTGCGTGGTTTGCTATGGAGGTAGTGTATGTTCCACCCTTGAGTTCACACTTAAGGATGCATAAACTACCTTAAGTGAGGGGGTAGACCTCAAAATTACTTTCACTTTTGATTTACCATTTGTGTCACTTTCATTTTCCTTTTGCATTTTGAGGTTCATATCATGCTTTTTCTATTATTTTTTTACAGTTATCCATAAACTACCATTGGGTCAGGGCACGAGATGACAGGTATAGGTTTTGGGAGTGCGTGGTTTGTTGTGAGGTAGCATATGTTCCACCCCTGAGTTCACACTTAAGGGGATGCATAAACTACTTTAAGCGAGGGGGTAGACCTCAAAATTACTTTCACTTTTGATTTACCATTTGTGTCACTTTCATTTTCCTTTTGCATTTTGAGGTTCATATCATGCTTTTTCTATTAATTTCCTACAGTGATCCATAAACTACCATGGATATTCTACTAGTTCATCACAACAAATTTGATACAAATAGACTGAAATCTATACTAGGAGCATTAATTCCTTAGATTCTAGATTTAATATTTATCCTTTCTTGCTTATGCATGTAATAGATAAAATGCAAAAAATAGGGAACAATAAAATACAATCACACACCAACCACAATGAACACAAGATATGCTCTAGGGAAACCCTTACAGGAGGAAACCCAACTGGAAAGTGAAGTGTGCTCTCTTTGTCTAGGACTTGAGGCATAATTGTTTCGACATGAAACCCCCATGCTTCAACATGTTTTTATGTTCTTGGAGCCCACCCAAGTTCCCTTGAGGGGCATGGCACCCACATGAAGTCTAGAAAACCTTAATCAATGGAAAATTAAGACAAATGTGCTCTAATTTGTTTCTAAATCCTCAGATATATTTACTTATCATTCTTATTTTCTTGCATGAAAATGTGTTATTTAAAAAAAAAAAAAATATATATATATATATATATATATATATAACACATTTCCCCAAAGTACACAACTGGGAGAGGGGTCAAGTTTCCAAGCATTCCCACTTCTGAAACATGTACCCATTTCAAAGGTCCGTGCAACTTAGACCTCTAGGAAACATTGACACTTCAATATAGAGAAGTCAAAGCCTCATAGATTTGTTCATAATATGAGTAATCAGGTCATCATTTATGAAATCCATGATGATCCTCTTCAGAATGTCAACCTTCTTCTCATATTAATCCCATTGTTGGGGACCGATAGGAACTATATGCTTCTCTTCAACTATCCTCCCAAGACACATCTCTTCCATTAGCATCTACAACTTGCATTTCCAATGGGTGGAGTTGGGAGCTCCCTCTTGTCAGTCACTCTAAGATCAAATAAATTTTCCATTCCTGCAGCCCATTGAACAACAGCTTTAAACAAAACGAATCACCTAAAATTAGAAACATATCACAGGTTCAAATCCCCTCTCAAGCATAGAACTCACCCCAATCAGTGGAGTTTCCTAAGCATCACTCTCACTAACATCTCCCAGGTCTCACAGCCCCTTACAGGCATGGATCTGCTCAAATCACTAAAGCTGTCTTGGCATCATACTCGCTGAAATCTTCTGTTCTCAATCTCTATCACATATCTGAATTGTCCATGCACTTGCATGGAAATTTCCAGCAGCACAGCACCGATACCAAGATAATTTTTCTCGTGATTATACTAGATATGTGCTCATATAACTAAAACCCTACAACTGTATCTGAAAACTTTTGAGCACCTATCAAAAATTCACACTTGCATAAACCATAACATTGTATGGAATGTCAAAGGAAATTAGCTCAAGTGGTATGGTTCACGTTTTGTGTTCCAAATAGCATGGGTTCAAGTCTCCGGCAACATGTTGGCCATTGTGGCATTTATGAAATATTGCTTCTACCAGGTGGAATAGTGGCATCCATTTCTACGAAGTTACCGATTGTGCCAAGTGGAATGTACTCATTACTGTTAAAAAAAACATAGCATGGAAGATTCAAGAGAGATCACCACATATCAAAAGTTGAGTTCATTTCAGCAGCGAACAACGAATAGATCACAAAATAAGGATCTGAAAATCAAATAAGCATGCTAAATATGCAACAGATCAGCAGTAAATAAATAATAAATATATGAAAACAGAGATCTGGAATGAATCAGGACAGCATACTAAATCTGTAACTGACCAGTAGTAAGAAGATAGATCAGATCTGGAAAACTAAATCAACAAACACACTTTGCACCAGCATTCACATATTTTTCTATTACTAAGAAAAGAAGATTACATAAGCTAAAATCAGCTTCTCCCAATCTTACATTGCAAAAGCAACCAACTTTTCCCAAGCTCATAAACACTTTAACTAGAGCACTCTACCTTTCACTCTAGCTCTCATGCATGGAACTTTAGAAGTAAAGGACCCCTCTTCCTCTTTATAGAATAAAAAGGAGGGGTGACAAGTAAAACCCTAGAACATAAACTAAAGCATTGTATGAAAAATTGAAAACTGTAGACACCACATTTCAAAAGTTTAGTTCATTTCAGCAGCAAATAGCAAATATATCTAAGAAATTAAGGATCTGAAAACTAGATTAGTATCCTAAACCGCAACAGCCCAGCAGTAAATAGGTAAAAACTCTATGAAAATAGAGACCTGGAACAATTCAGGACGGCATACTAAATCTGTAACTTCCCAGTAGTAAGAAGATAAATCAGATTTGGTAAATCAAATCAGCAAACACACTTTGCACCAGCAATCACATATCATTATATTACTGAGAAAAGAAGATCAAATAGAACCAAAATCAGCTCATGCCAAGCTTATAATGCAAAACCAACCAGCTTCTCACAAACTCATAAAGAATAAAATCTTTAACTAGAACACCCTAGTGATGACATCACACTACTGTTCACTCTAGCTTTCATACAAGGAAGTAACATGCCCCGCATTCCCTTTTGATAGAATAAGAGAGAGGGGTGACATGTAAAACATCTAGACTAGGCCCACCTAAGAGAATGGTTCCACAAGTGGAACGCTCCACCTTTACAAGGTCCACTTTAACCCTAACCAGCTCAGGTCCTCTAAGAAATTAAGAATTGATAGGTGTTTCCAACTTTTGATCACATGGCTTTCCATTTTGCTAACAAGATAAATATCACTAAACTAAAGTGCTTCCAGAATTTGTTCAGTATCATAACAAGCAGTAGTTAAATTTGTAAATTCATAATGGTTTTTGAATATAAGTATCACTTACTATAAGAATCAGTTTAAATTTTCAACACAAATGATAAAACCTAGTAGCTAGCAAGTGTACCAGGTTCTGCAAGTCTTGCCCCAGCTTCTAAACAGATTTGCAGCACTCGTTGTAAACATATATCACTGCCATGGCACTGAAGTTCCACAACATCCTCTCTTGTATACGATCTGGGAGCCAACATGGGTACAAGTAGGACCTAGAACATGCAAGAGAATTATTCAACATTGAACTGAATCAAACTGGCAAGCTGAAACAAACAAATTAATAAGAAAAATATCAAAAGTGAATAGACGTAAAAGTTAAAAGATTAAAAAGATGTAGAAAATTTGGTTATATAGCACAACAATCTACACATAGACCTACATGCTTACAGTTAGAAAAGAACGTAGGATGCTGCAATAATAGAAAGAATCTCTTACATTAAGAACTCTTATAGGAAACTACGAAAAGTAGTAAGAAACACTCACAGGAATGTGTGCTCCATAGTTTAACATAAGAACTCTTCATATTTGTTAAAGTTTCTAGAAGGGCTGAAAAGTTTCATTTTCTAGAGAATGGGGAATATTTACTTATTTAGGAAAATATAGATTCAGCATTAAGCCAATTCTGTTCCAGAAGCACTAAAAAAAACGAGAGAGAATTCGAGTCACACGCACTTAGCTAACAACCAGATCTGGAAATAAACAATAAACTAGCAAGACAAACTCAGGGTAATATATTTTCCATACTTATTTTAACACAAGTCTTCATATTTGTGAAGTGACTAGGAGAAGGGTTGAACTGTTTCAATTCACAAGAATGGGAAATAATTACTTATTTAGGAAAAGATGGATTCAGCATTAGGCCACTTCTGTTTCAGAAACTCTGAAAGCAGATGAGAGAAGGCACTAATCACACATGCTTTGATAACAACCAAACTTGCAGGGAAAGGTATGGTCCATTAAAAACAAAAATGAGCTTATGCTTCCATCATTTACAGAAAGTAACTCTAGCAGTCAAGGCACTGAAGCTCTCAAGGGACAAGGCGTGGCCCAACCAATCACAGTGAATTAGACTCAAAAGACAAGACACCAGGTCTGGGATGCCTAATACATGGCTTCACATGGTTTTCTACAAGGCTTTGACTTGTGACCTTGGTCTTACAATGGTGATAAATGATGTGTCTGAAAAAATTTATGTACCCCCACTGATGGAGGGGTAACAACGCCCACATTTATCATGGACAAATATCCAAGGCCTCAAATCCCCTTTCTCTGTCTTTTCCCAAAATTGTTTGCTTACATTTATAATAACATTTCAAAATCAAAGACACTATGCCACCCAGCTCTGATCCACCTCCCTCTAGTCAGGATTTCTGCCTTAGCCACTGCCTTCAGTCTAGAGATTTTGCCACCTCCCAGGACACCCCTCACTAGTTCTGTGGAAGATTGGTTAGTGCCAAGAAATTCTATTCATGGCATCCACATTCACAGATCCATTCATGCCTATGGATCTAGACCCATTTCCTTAAGAGCCGCTAGTGGCCTCACTTGAGCCCACAAGATCATCCCTTGCGAGATGGTTTGTGTATAAGGCAATGATCCCAATTCTAAGACCCCAACGGAGAGCATCCACATTCACTGATTGTGACCTATCCCTGTTGCAATGGACAAATGGATATCAGAATATTAGGACACGAAGGATAGATCAACACTGTAGACCGACATTCGTCATGTTATAATCACACCAACTTGCCTTCTATTACTTGCACCAATGAACATTCTCCTCCAAACGAATCTACAGACCAATTTTATTTGGAGGATCCCTTGCCTAAATGATGAACATCACTACACATACAATGTATTTTTACATCTTTTAACTTTTGTACAAAGTTCTACACCCTTCTAGCTTATGGTTTACAACTGCTTCTTTCTTGATTTACTAGATCATAATGACAGTACCCTACCATTTTGGGTTTGTCGATGAAGCATGTCAGCATTCTAGGAACCTTGATTCTGTTGCATGGCCTATAATTTCAAACATTCTACAGAATTTTTGAGTTCTGAGGGGGTATGTATTGGATTCATTAGAGTTGACATTGTTATCAGCCTTCTATTTGACAGCAGAGCATGATGGATTCGTTGCTTAACAATTCCTTTAGATTTGTAGGTGTTCATTAAATTGTTGAACAATTCTTTCCATGTTAGTAACCCCCATTTACTAAGGATATTCCGAAGGATAAAAGTTTTTCTATGATACTTTGATTACATAACAATAATTCATGTCCCATGAAGTCAAAAATGTTTTTGTAGATAATCTGGGACAACACATTCTAGATTGGCATTCAATGCATTAAACAAGAAATAAGCAACATGTACATAATTCTTCAATTAAATGCAACACATTTAAAAAAGAATAAACAATGATTCAACATCAAAGAGCTCTTTTATAAAAGGTTGTGTTTTCTCAAAGCATATATCCTATCACAATACAAAATCTAGATCCTAAATCCATAAGCCAAAGTTGGGGCATCATGTCAAAAAGACAGCACTAAACATCAGTGGAACCTAAGCAAAAATAGGTGAATCATCATGTCCTACAACAACATCATGGGCAATACATGTATGGTATGTTGCACAAGTTGTTGTCAGTCACCCAACACCAACCCACCAATCTAGTGCTCTATAGCAAATGACTACTACCTCCTCCTCAACAATGCTTCTATCAAGTGAGGGAATATCAATAGTGAGCTCCCCAAACAACTTGCATGTCATCTCCATATGGAAGGCATGGTCCACATCACCTCCCAGCTTGGCTACTTGAGCGTCTCGTCTAGGTCCACCCTTATCTCTTAGGTGACAATGGCCAGCAACCATATGGGACAGCCACGCAATTCCAAAGAGTGTTTTTCCAAAAGTATCATCCTAGAGGACCCTCCCACAGGAAACCGCACTCCAAGTAACTGATTCCAAGAACCATGTTCCACACCCTTTTGAATGGTCTCTACCACTATGAGGAGCACACCACTTCCTTGAACGCTCTTGGACCCTAGAACCATGTTCCCTAGGCACTCCCTCCTACAGTCCCACGGCACTGACTCCATGCTCCCCTTGCACTCTCACAAAAATGAAGAAAAGGCCCATTCTTTTAAAAGTGTGTTTTGTACCTTTCAATCTTCATACTTTGATTAACCTATTATTTTCAAACTTATGCACGTAGCCTATCTTTTAAACATTACTATTTGATCACATGGAAAGTTGGCAAATTGCCTATTTCATTCCACAAATCATAGCTCCACTGTCTATCTAAGAAACTGGATTTGTACCTAGGCCCCCTCGTGTCCCGAATTGAGCAAATCGGACAATATTCGGTGGGACACGTGTCCTCCGGATCGTGTCCCAATGGGACACGATTGTCTCCCGATGGGACACGATCGTCTCCTGATTTTTGGACTGCCGCGTGGCCATAAAAGGCGGATTTGGGCCATTCTAACATCACATTTCTCATTTTCTCTTGTTGTGGGTGTGTGAGAGCGAAGAGAAAAGGGTGTGGGAGCATTTTGGAGGCAATTCAAGCAACAGGTAAATGCATTTTGTCTCTATTTTTTTTGCATTTTTATTACAACAGTTTGCATGTGCATTTTTTTTACAAATTTGTGCATTTTTCTTTATTTTTTTATAGCATTCATGGCTCAATCAAGGGCAGTAGGGAAGGGGCAAAGGAAGCGGAAGAATGTCTCCATTGGACATGCCCTTTCCAATTTCATCAGGGTCTGCAAGTGTTCCCTCTATTGGAAGTGGGGTTGCAACAGCAGCTTCAAATGTTGAGGGAAGACAGCAGCCTCAAGATAACAAATATCCCTTGTGGAAATATGTTAGCAAGATGAAGGGAGAAGGCAATGTTGCTTGGAAATGCAACTATTGCAACAATCATTTCATGAGCATATATTACCGTGTGAAAGCTCATTTGTTGGCTTTACCAAGTTGTGGAATTGCAGCATGTACACAGTTGTCTTTAGCTAAGAGGAAAGAAATGGAAAAAGAGGTCAATGTTGGTATGGCAAAGGTGGCTGCAACGTCTAAAAAAAACAAGAATGATGACCCCCTTCCATTCTTGAGGAAAAGCAACAACAAATTTCCATTTGAGAGTTCTGGTGGGGGAAATGCACCTGGTCTAATGGACAAGATTTTTCAAAAAGAGAAACGTGAAGAGATTGATCTCACCATTGCATTTTTTTCTATCAGAACTTCATATCCTGTAATGTTGCACGCTCACCTTTATTTATTGAGATGTGCCAAGCTCTAACTTAAGGGGCTCCATTAAGATATGTGCCTCCTAGGTCAGAGAAGCTTAGAACCACATTGTTGACAAAGGCAAAGAAAGAGGTGGAAAAAATGCTTGAGCCTATTAAATCAGCATGGCCACATCCAGGGTTAGCATTGTTTTTTATGGATGGACAAATCCAGCACAGCACCCACTCATCAACTTCATGGTGTTTTCCTTGAATGGTCCAGTTTTTTTGAAATCAGTGGATGCACTTGGACAATACAAGGATGCACAATATATGTGTGAGTTGTTTATTAAAGTTATTGAAGATGTAGGTGTTGATTCTTGTGTGCAAATCATTACAGATAATGCACCTATTTACAAGGTTGTCGACATGATTGTGGAAGCTAAATATCCACAAGTAATTTGGACACCTTGCATTGTCCATTCTTGGAATTTAGCACTTAAATCTATTGCTTCTGATGTGCTTTGGATTGGAAGCATTATTGAGGATGCACGACATATCTGCAACTTTGTACAAAATCATACAAATGCCCTCATTATCTACAAGGAGTACACCAATCTATCATTGTTGAAGATTGTGGATACACGGTTTGCCTCTTCATTCATCATGTTGAAGAGGTTGAAGGAGGTCAAGACCGCTCTTGGGGCCATGTTTATTTCAGAGTTTTGGTCTTTTTGGAGAAAGACAGATCAAGCAGCCTCAAAAAGAGTGAAGGACACAGTGTTAGATGATGCTTGGTGGGGGAGGGTAGATCTACTTATTCAGATCATGGACCCTATCATTTCTTTGTTTTGATTTACAAATACAGACCAACCCATCCCTAGGAGAGGTTTATGAGGGATGGAATCCCATGATTGAGTCTGTAAGGAGCATTATTTTTCAAGAGAAAAAATCGCCATTTTATCATGAACCACATGGAAAAATCCCAAATCCATGGAAAAAATCTATGGGCAATGGATAGCTGGCGATTTAAGTGATTTTTTTTGAATTTTTGAACTTTTGTATTTTTTTAATTTTTGCGTATGTTTGCCCATTTTAACCAATATTGTCCCAATTTTTACATTTTTTTCCCTTTTCTAGACCCTTGCCGACTTTATCCCTTTGCTGATGTCAGCAACATTGATTTGCAAGATATGATGTGATTAGGGATAGGGGGGCTAAGAAGTTCTATTCTTGGTGGGCAACTCATGGGGCAACAAGCCCTCCTCTATAGCAGTTAGCCATGAGGCTCCTCTCTCAGGTGACTTCATCCTCTTGTTGCGAGAGGAATTGGAGCACATATGGGAATTTGTATAGTGTCAAGAAGAGCAGGCTTGAGCAATCCAGGACAAAGAAAATGGTGTATGTGCACGCCAACCTTCGTCTTATTTACAAGCAGAGGGATGAGTGGTTGAAGGGAAAGACAAAGATGTGGGATGTCTTTCTTGATGATATGGGTTTGGACAACAGTGTTGAGTTGGCATTGGCCAACTTGGATCTTAATGAGCCAATGCTAGAGCCTGTCACTTTTGATGATGGTGATACTGTAGAGGGGTCATCCTCCACACCATCAGATGCAACTGAGGAGAGCAATGGTGACCATGATGATGAGTACAGTGATGTTGATTTTGATGATGGGGATTGATGACTCATGAGCTACCTACTGAGGCTTGTACTTGTTTTATATTTGTTATTTCTATTTGCCATTGGCATTGCTACTACCTATGTAACACATTTTGATTTGATGACTTAATGAGAAAACTACAGTATCTTGTCTTTCTCCTATTGGATCATTGAAGAATATGTATTATGTCACAATTGTATTTGTATGCATAATGTTACTTTGCAATTTTGTAAAACTTACATCTAGATGAAGATCTGTGTTTGAATCAATGAATATGTATCATGAATGAGAATGTGTAAGAAATATCTCATTTTTAATATATATATATATATATATATATATATATATATATATATATATATAAAATAAGATATAATGTGTCCTGTTCCGGGGGGTCAACGTGTCTGTGTCCAACACTCGAATCCTCATGTCCTTTGTGTCTCGTGTCCCCGTGTCCCCGTGTCAGGTGACTTAGCTTTCTATTATATGGTTTAAGAATTTGTATGTATGCAACTCGTAGATGGTTGATGCTTAAATAATGGAGCAAGACCTCCACCTCTTCTTCAGGCAATAAATACAAGCAGCACAACCCTTGTGCCCTCCTTCAAGGAATTTCCCCCCAAGGAGTCTTTTGTTTTTATCTCTTAAGCTCTTAGTGGTTCTCGTATATATCCAACTCTTTCAATAGCACTTCTTTCCTTGTGTAGTGAATTTACATCTTCGATTAGATTTGTCGTTGGTTTTCATAGGAGTGGTCTTTGGCTCCCACAGTGTATTGATACATTTTGTACTTAGCAATTCCATTGACCTATATTTGTGGTCAATTGTTGGGAATTAACAAAATTATACTATCTTATCTACAAGTAGCACAAATATGTATCTCTTCATATACTATACAACTAGTTTAGCATTCTACACACTTTTAATATAAATGCATTGTAATTACTTATATATATTATATAGAAAATGCTCCCAAGATGCTCCATTCCTAAGGTTTTTTTGGAAATGGCACTCTCACTTCCCTCCCATGCTCTAGCAAACTTGGGCCCAACATCTATCAAAAATAACAAGACTTGGCATAATTTATTGAACATTTGAAAAATAACACATAAAAAGTACAAAGTATTAAAATTTTAAAAACACATTACATACCAATGGATCCCCATCACACACAAGAAGAAACAATATGTAATGACCCCATTTTCAGTTTTTTCTATAGTCCAGTGAGGATAGATTTCCATGGTACATGATGACCAGGTCACACGAGCACGATTACATCATCAAGGGTCTCGGAGAGGTTTTGAGGAATTTCATGGGATATGACGACGTTTGCTTGGCATATCCCACCATCATCGGGATCAATTCTGCACAACTTGTTTTTCATTTCATTGCATTCCAATAATTCCTGTAAAATGGGTTTATTATTGAGCATAACTTAATTAATTAAGCTTAAGGTGGCATTTTAGGAGGAATATTGATGGAACAACTTAGTATTATAGCTCGTTGGAACTGGAACGAGAAGATCTATAGGATGGGATATTGGGAAGTGATTTCCAATGGCCAAAGAAAGTATGGTGGGTGATTTACCATTTTCCCATATTAAAAGTGACTTTAATTAGTCACTTAATTAAATAAAAGAAAAGGGAAAAGATTAATTAAGGGGAAACAACCAAAAGTGACTTAAGTAAAATAGGAATAAATTAAAAGTCATTTCAGATGAAGTCAAGGAGGAGCTTCTAGAATAACAATAAAATAAAAAAATAAAATATTTCTAGAAGATTGGAGATCTATCTATCGGCCTTTTAAAAGGAGGAGGAAATCATTTGGGGTATCTTGGATTTGTGCATTGTCTTTGTGGTGAGGTTTGGAGAGCCAGGTTCTCAACTTTAGTAGCCCTAGGTCAGAAACCCTTGTGTGATTCGATGAGATCAAACAAAAACTTGTCTTATCTCAAAATTCCCAGGTCGTACTTATCCGTTTAGTTTATTTTGGAGCCCGATGCAACATTGTGGTAGATCTCTTTGAGTCCATCACCTCAGCCATTTCCGGTTTCATGTATTAGCATATTTTATATCAATAAAATAAGGTTGTGACTCACTACATGTATATCTTGTCAAATTTTAGTTGCAGTGTATATTTCCTTGTTTGTCGTTAATTTTATGGTTCAATTTGTGAAAATTGTTTATCAAATTGACGACATAAATCTCTGAAGCAAAATCCTGAGAATATCGTTATAATTTATAAATAGGATATTACAATGTTATAAGGGTTGTGCATCCTGCCAGCCTGAGGGTTTTATTGTAAATCAACTTCGGAAAAGATTGTGGGATTAAATTGAGGGCTTCAAGAGAAACTAGTTTCAGTGATCCTCCATAATCACCCAAGCTAGAATGTCATCAATTTTGAAGGTTCTCTATAGCCACCCTAGTTGGCTTATTAATGTGAAATTATCTGGAGTTTATTGCTTTTGCAGGTGATCTATGAGGACCAAATTACCTTGTTGGGATAACTTATTTATATTGCAAAAGAAAAAATTTATAAGGAAACCAAATTGCTTGGCCAAATTTATTTTATTCCTTATAGGGCCCAAAGCTAAACTTTTATAAAAGGGGCAAATACTATTTTGGTCGAATTATTTATTCAAGGGTTTATTGCTTGGCCGAATTATTCATTCAAGGGTTTATTGCTTGGCCGAATTATTTTGTTTATTCTCTTGAAGGGTCAAAAGCAGAAATTTAATTAAGGGACCAAATATTATTTTCTTGGCCACATTATTCTTGTTATTGAAGGGGTTGATTATTCATCCTTTGTCAAACCTGGGACTTATTTGCAAATTTTCTGAAAGTGGCCAAGTTTATCTTTGCTTTCAAAGGTCAAAGTCTGGTTTTGTTTAAGCTAATACCCATTATTTCTCAAGTTCGAATTGTTAGATTATTCAGTTGAGTATATTTCCATCTTCCGCAAGGACAGACTCATCCATTTGTAGAATTAAACCTGACGTCGAGTTGTTTGATTCTTCTAGGGCCAAATAGGGGTCGAACCCATCTTTATTCAGGTTGAATTGTTTAGGAAGATGACACCAAGTACATTGTTGATATTTATGAAGATTGAATTATGGGCTATCAATTCCATCAAGCCATCACATTTCTAAAAGAATCCAATCATAGAGACCGAGCTACTTCAACATATCAGTGAGCCAAGACTATCACAATCATGAGCATATTCAGAGTCTAATAGGAGAAATTAATGAGGTTTTCTAGCACTAATCTCTTGTATTTATTGAGGACCGAGTTGATCATTTAATTTTGAAGGCTAGAAGACCGAGCTTCTAATATATAGGAGTGTGTAAAACACCAGTATTGAGATTGCATTCATTCTCCTTGGCAACAAAGATTCTTTCTGGAAGGTCGAATTCTTCAACTACCAAAGAACGAGTTTGGTATTGTTCTTACTCATTGACGAAGGTCTAAGATTGATTTTTTACACCCATTGTTGCCCAAGGTATTCATCAACATTGCTTTAGCACTTAGTCATGTCATCTTGGTGGCTCAACTTATTCAATTAATAGCTAGTCTACAAGGCCGAGTTACCTCAACTCTCAGAAGATAAAGTGGAACACTGGTGACTTGAAACCATATTTTTAGTGGGTCATATTTGTCCAGAACTTTGTTGGAGCGTGTACTGGGTTTGCCACTAGGTTGTAAACATCTCAATAAGCTTATATTGCCTCATTCATCACTTGATTGTCTATACAAAATCCAAGCCTATTAAGTATTTTTTGTAGATGTCCCTCCTATGTTCATCACGTGTTTGAAGAAATTATTGTGCACCAACAATTTGTAGAGAGTTATTTGTTGCCATATCAATGCATGTAGGGAATCTAAAAGAAAGATGTCAATCTAAGCATTGTAGAAGGGTGTCTATGTCCTGTATCTTGCCATTTATTGACTGTTGGTATTATTAGCAAAGGGTTTGGTGTATAGAGTTGAGTGAAGTGTATCTTGTATGTCACTTTGAGTGAAGTTGTTTGGTTGCTAGGAGTTGAGATAAGGTGTATGTGAGGGTTGCTAGTACTGTAATGTCTTAGTCTTGAGTATTTTGTTGTCGCTGGAGTGTATTGGTCATAAGCTCTATCTGGATATAGTTGTAGTGTTGTTGAAGGTGAGTGACGATGAACTAGTGAATAATGAAGTATTTAAAATGCCTACTAAGTCAATACAACAGTACCTTAATGGACTGCAATATTGAATATAGACCATAAACAAAACTAAATAGCAGACCTTTCTCAAGAGGGGTCAATGCCATTCTTAAGCAAGAGCAGCTAGGGGATTTGCAGAAAGAGCAGGAAATCGGACACAAACTCTTTGCACTTGGGATAGACCTAAAATTCATGAGGGTTACATTGAAAGCCCTTTTCAAATTGAAAAAACTAGACTCACTCCTTTCCAAAGTGAACTAGTCAGAATGGAAGAATTTAAGTTGGGCTCTAAAACCAGCCATGCTTTCCCTAATACAACACAAGTTCTTGGAGCACCTTTATGAAGGGGTCAAACTTCCAGTTACCTCCTATCTCATTAATATCATGAGGCTAACCTCACATATACCTCCTTACAATGATGATATCATGAGGGGAGTCTTTCGACTGATAATAGAGACCTTTCAGGACTTGGATAACACTATGGGTCCTACCTTTGGGAAAAGCTTAGGATTTTAGAAATCATGGCCAGGGTCAAATCATAAGACATCATGCTTGATCTAGAGTGTGATGATTTGATTCTTCAAATGTTCCAAAGCTTCTTTAGCATTAAGAAACATCATCTTGACACAGTCAAAACAAACATGCAATCCATTTTGTCTTCAGTTATGGGAGACCGTGATGCCATTTGCAAGAAGTTGCAGTCTAAGTTGTTGGCCATTTGGAGGAAGGAACAGTTGGTCTCACCTATTGCTTATGAACTAGCCGAAAGGTTGGTTGAGCAGAACATAAAACTATTCAAAAGACAGTTGGCCAGGGAGGAGTCGTCGAGGATTTGTGGTGACAACAAGGAAGCAAGAGTTCGACCATGCAACAAGAATGAGTTAAGGAGGAAGGGTCTTTGCTACATTTGCAAGGAACATTGGGGATCTAAACACTCATGCTTAATTGACACAGAGGAGATGACAAAGGTATATTGGTAGAAGATTCCATCTAACCCTTCTAATAAGGATTCTTCTATAGTTGAGTCCATTGATTTTCACAAGGATACATTTGAGGAACATGAATAAGCGTGTGGAGATGTTGACAGCAGCTCTGATATGCATCCATGTCTAATGGATGAGTATGTTGGACAACACATTGTCCCCATGGGTGAAGTGACGATCCAGTAGGAAGAGGATTTAAAGGAGCATGAGTCGAATGAGGATGTTATGCATGATGAGCTATCAGTGGAGAGATAGTTAGAGGCTCATGTTGAGCCCATGATGGAAGAGAATGACCAGGTATCTTTGGGGCCATCCATAGATGAGGAGCAGTTGCCTGTACCAAACGTAAGTCACTAGGAGGAGATAGAGTGTATCGAGACAGATCTTATAGCAATGAAGAAGCAAATTCAGCCACTATGAGGCACTATCTTACAAGAGATCAGTACACTCGAGGAGCTTCGAGTGGCATATTACAAGTCAAAAGCTAAGTTATCTAACATTGGGGACCCATTAACATTCCTAACTAAGAATCCAGGTTCCAGAGTTGCATAGTAGATCTCTTCAAGCGTAGAAAGATAGAGCTTGCAGCTACCCATTATGTGAAATTTTTAAGTCTATTGCAACAATTGGAAATTATTCTTCTAAAATATTAACATTAAGTGTAATTTATTTGTTATGGAAAACAACAAATAAAATCACAACTGCAATTTTCACCATAAAAACGTTGCAGAAAATAAAAATACTAGAACTGAGAAATATAAAGCACACACAAAATAATATTGACACAGTTACTTTTGAAAAAATTTCCCCGAAAAAATCCAATGTGGGAAAACCGGTGCAGCAAATGAGGGTTTTATTATTATTATGCAGTAATGAAATTTGAGTACAGAAATCTGAATGCCAAACTAGCAATCCTCTCCTGAGAAAATACTGGTAAAATATCTAAGATAAGAAATCATGCCCCATAATTAGCTCTCAAACTGCATCTACATCAACCTCTGCGTAGGCTGAAACTCGCGCTAGCTAGAATAGTTGCAATCTGTTGTTGTTGATTGTCACTAAGAAGGATTCGCTGGCCCTCTGGAATAAATTTCCCAGCACTCAGCTCCTGAATTGATCTCTACTCTGGCTAGATCAAATTGCCTCCTTGAGGCTCTGTGCAAGCCCCTGCATAGCCTCTTGGTGGACTAATCGACCTCTCTCAGCTTACTCTTCAGGCACTGGAAAATCCATCGAATTGTCTCTGCTCCCTCTCACTCCATTGTTCCTTCAGAATCAAACTCTTCTTCACTATTGTTGTTGCTGGATAGCTCAATCTGCCAAGAATCTTCGCTCTCCAAGTGTGTTCTCCATCTACCCATCGAGTTGCTCTTATAATCTCTCGTTGGTGAACCAACGACCATGATTAGATCCCCATCAACAACTAAGATCATCTCCAACTTGATCCATGTGAGTTTCTAGAAAAATCTCACCTTTCTCAATTAATTATTGTTAATTAATCACTTTTCCTAAGTTAGACTTAGGAAATATTTAATTATTGATCAATTAAATTAATTGAGCCATCTCTAGGGGTTTTCTCTTGAAACATTTTTTGGGTTATGCAGATCTTGTGTTCCTTAGACTCTCTGACCAAAGTCAAGACAAAAACACTCATCCAATGCTACAAAAACTAACACTCACCCTTAGGGAGGAAGGTGTTCTCTGTCTCATAACATCCTCCCATACACATTGTTGATGTCTAACAACTGTGACAATTTGCCACTGCACACCAAGCCATTGTGCAACTCTGATTCATCTGCCACTCTAAACTAAATCACCTTGCACCTGCGTTGTTGTTGACACTGAACTGTACCATCTGTATTGTTGCCAACTTAGCTCTACGTTGCCATTGATCTGATACTACTATTGTTGTTGTTCCTACAGCTATTGCAACTGAGCACTAAACTCTTATCCCTACTACTGAAAAGGGTTCTCTACTATGCCCATTTATTCTCTGAAATATACGAAATTAGCTCTTCCTAGAGCTTTCGTGAATATATTTGCAACCTGCTCTTCTGTGGGAACATGTTGTAGTTGGACTACTCCATGCTGCACATAAGCTCTGATGAAGCGATATAGAATATTTATGTGTTTCGACCTATCACGAAACATCGGATTTTCAGGGAACCTAATGCAACTCTATCATGGTAGATATTGGTCGCCTCCATCTTCTGACTGAACAAGTTCAACAGCAGCTTCCAAAGCCATAAAGTTTCACACATGGTTGTGTTAGTTGCATATACTTTGCTTCTGCAGAGCTTAGTGCTACTGACTTCTGCTTCCTACTACACCAAGAGACCACTCCTAATCCAACGCTGAAGCAACATCTTGAGGTGCTTTTCTTGTCCACAGAATTGCCTGCCCAATCTGGATCTGTGAATCCACATAGTCTAACTCCATCACCTCGAGTATACCTCCATCCATACTCCATTGTGCTGTGCAAATACCTCAAAATGTGCCTTGTTGTTGTCCAATGCACTCTTTTTGGGCCCACCATAAACTAACTAAGAGTGTTGACTGCAAAGCAGATATCTAGCCTAGTGTTGACCAGGTACATGAGGTAACTGATAAGTTGTCTATACAAGGTGGAGTCAACGTCCTCGTCCTCTGATCCACCGATCTTCCTCTAGTTTGTAATCATCGACGTAGACATAGGTCTACAGTCCTGCATCCTACATCTCTTCAGAATATTTGTAGTATATCTGCCTTGACCAAGGAAGATCTCCCTGTCCTTCTGCCATACTTCTAAGCCTAGAAAGTAATGCATCAGCCCCAAATCCCTCATGTCAAATTTTGCTGCCATGTTCCTCTTGCAGTGTTCTATGAGCCTTGATGACCCTATCAAGAAGAGGTCATCCACATACAACACTATCATGAGTGGCTCATCCTCTACCATCAAATAGTAAAGGTCGGGATCTGCGTCACTCTTAATGAATCCCATCTATTGCAAGTAGTTGTCAATACAACCATACCATGCCCTGCTTGAGCCTGTATAGAGCTTTCCTCACTCTGTACACGTGTGCCCCTCTCGTGTGTCTCAAAGCCCTCTGGTTGTTCTATATATACCTCCTTCTCTATCACCTCGTTCAATAAGGTTGTCTTGACGTCCATACGGTGAATTTGTCATCCCATCTGCGCTGCTAGGGATATAACCGACTAGATAGAAGCAGTGTTGCAAACATCACGATTAAATCACGATTTTTTCACCCCTTCGATTTAATCACCGATTTTTTCGGCAATTTTTTTATTTTCAAAAAATCGCAAATTTTTCGAAATAATCGCGATCCGATCGGTAATAATCATGAGTGGCAGAAACAACGGGTTTTAAAGCTGGTTTTTGGTTTTTATTTGTCATTTTTTTCAGACAGTGGGCTTGTTTGAGAGTTGAGAAGGAAAAGTCGACTACAAGGGCAGAGGAGGAGAAAAGCGAAATATTTTAGCATCCCAAGCAAGAAAAATTCGAGTTTGGACCAAATTTCTTCAGCAAAGCGTGGTTTCCAAGGTATGGGCACCAAATTTGGCCATTTGTTTTTGGTTTTTTTCTTGTTTTTGCTTGGCTTTCTATAACCCATTGATTATCAATGATTTTTGAGTGGATTTGATTTTTTTTTTTTTCATTTTTGTTGCATAGAGTGGAGAGGGTTCATTTTGGTAAAAAATGCAAAAACTTGATTGTTAGATTTATAAGTTTAATTTCTTCTTGTGCTCTATTTTTTTGCATCATTTTTGTTTGGGTTTTGCATTGAGTTGAGTTTTTTTTTTTGACAAAAATTCAATGTGTTGTATGTAAATTTTATTTTAATTTTTTTAACTTGCAATTCTTCTTGTGCCCTAGGTTCAACTTCAAACTTCATCTTACATTAAAAGTTAAAACTCAAAAGTTCAACCAAGTTACAAACATGCCAAGGAAATTGGAACCTCTGTGGGAATTTGGTGAACCTGATGGAGGGTTTGACAAATCAAACTTGACTTGCGAGTTGTGTGGGCATCATATGACAGGGGGGGTATATAGATTGAAGTATAACCTTGCACAAATCCCTGGACATGAGGTAGGGCCTTGCACCAATACAACTCCAGAAAGCATTCGAAGAGCCCTCAAACCATTGGAAGAAATAGAGCAAACCAAACTGTCCAAGTCAGCTCTGAAGAGTCAACTAACAAAAAATAGAGTGTTAGGAGGTGAATATGAGAGTGGCACTGGTTCTACTTCAGCATCAGTATTTACAACCAAGCTTGTAGCTACTTCATCATATTTTGTTCCTAGAACCACGTCTGGTTCACAACCATCTATCTCTTCAATACTTAAAAAAAATGAGAAAAAAGAAGCTAACAAGTTGTTGGGCAAGTTTCTTCTTTAGAGTGATATTCCTTTCAGCGTTGCAAGGAATAATCCATTTTTCCAACCTGCTGCTGATGCTATTGCAATTGTTGGCCCAGGGTACAAAGTCCCCTCTTATGATGACTTTAGAGGCCGCATTCTTCAAAATGAAAATGTTGACTGGACCAAGAGATTGGAGGAGTTTAGGGCATCATGAGCACACACAGGATGCACTGTGATGTCAGATGGTTGGACTGATCAAAATGGTAGAAGCCTTATAAACTTCTTGGTTAATTGTCCCAAGGGGACAATGTTTATGAAATCTGTTGATGCATCTGCACATATCAAAGATGCAAAATTATTATGTGATTTGCTGGATGTGTTTATTTTGGAGGTGGGTCCAGAACATGTTGTCCAAGTCATAACAGACAATGCTGCAAATTATGTTGTTGCTGGCAAGATGCTTATGGAGAGGCATCCTACTTTATTTTGGACACCTTGTGTTGCACATTGCATTGATTTGATGTTGGAGGACATAGGAAAAATTCCTTTTGTCAAAGATATTGTTGACTCATCAAAAAGCATTACAAAATTTATATATAATCATGCATTTGTGCTTCATTTGATGAGAACATTCACCAACAACAAGGAGTTGGTGCGCCCCGCCATTACACGGTTTGCCACCAGTTTCATATCTCTTCAATCCCTCTTGAATTCTATGTGGGATGTGAAGAGAATGTTTCTTTCAGATCAGTGGCGTGCTTTGGCATTTAGCCGCAAACTAGAGGGAGAGGCCATATGCAGATTAGTTTCATACCAAGAAAGCTTCTGGGTGGGAGTGCAGGAGGTGTGCAACATTACTGAACCTTTGGTAAAGGTTCTTCAATTAGTTGATGGTGATAAGCCTGCAATGGGCTACTTGTATGAGGCCATGGACAGGGCTGAAGAATCCATTCGAAACTACTATGATGATAAGGGAGATGAGGGGTTTTAGAAACATCTCACCTATGGGAAGTGATTGATGAACGATGGAACAACACATTCCATCGTCTCAATCATGTTACAGGGATCTACCTGAACCCCACATTTGCTTACCCCTGTGGGTTCTTATTTGATGCTGAGTCATGGATGGATTCTTCACTTGTGCTCAGAGGTTGGTGCCATCTCTAGCAGAACGTGCAAAAATCTCCAAAGAAATGGAGATATATAGGATGGCAAGTGGCACATTTAGCTTTGACATGGCTGTGGTTGATAGGAAGACTAAAATGCAAGGTATTTTTTAGTTCGTTTCAAATTTCATTATCTCTTCAAGTTCATAACTTCATACTTTGCTTCAATTTTCAAATTTCATTTTTTTTCTTATGTTTATTTTATTTGTAATTTTGTTGTAGATGCATGGTGGAGAAGCTATGGTGCCAGAGTACCCAATCCTCATTCAAATCCTCAATCAAACATGTAGCTCCTTGGGATGCGAACGCAATTGGAGTGTATTTGAAAAAATACACACCAAGAAACGCAACAGGTTAAAACTTTAAATATTCCAAATTTCCAATTAATTTTTTGAATTCATTAATTAATATTTTTTTATAATTATTATTTTATGACCCTTGTATAGGTTGGAGTCCCAGCGACTTAATGACATGGTCTACGTCTACTACAATCTTCGATTGTGGGTGAGGCAACTTGATGGGACACCTGATATGGAGGCCACTGCATTGGATGGGATTGACACCACTGTTGCATGGAAGGTTGAGACTGAGAGGCCTCTCATGGAGTCTGTGGCTGATTGGTTGAAGCAGGATGTAATCGAGGGGGTAGAGGAGGAGGAGGAGGTGACACCACCTACCCAGGCTACCCCTGTCACCAGTAGAGGGTGTTGTCTAGCTCCTAGTTCTTCAGCTTCTAGAGCACAGCAGAGTCCACTACCAACTCCACCACCATTTACATCTAGAGGGAAAGCTATTGCATTTTCTCGCAAGAGGGGTAGAGGAAATCAGTAGTATTAGTTATTTGGTTCATTTCATTGTATATGACATTATGACTCATGATATGAGATACATTATTATATTTTTTGTTGATATTTTGAGGCTGAGTTGGGACTCAGGACTTACTATTTAGGACATGATTCACTGTTATGTGTGATGTAGCACTAGAAATGATATTACATATCTTATATATTAGTTCTTTTATCATATTTATCTGTTGATGCATTTATTTATGTTGTATATGCTTCAGATATTAAAAAAATTGGAAAAAAACGAATATTTTTGTATTTGCCGATTTTTTCCTGATTTTTCCAATTTTTTTTTTCTGATTTTTTCCCCTTGCCGATTTAATCCCGATCACGATGTTCACAACATTGGATAGAAGTATATTTGGAAACTGGGGCGAAGGTCTCCTCATAGTCTATCCCTTCCTTCTGTGCATACCCCTTTGCCACGAACCTAGCCTTGTACTTCTCCACGCTGCCATCTGCAACGCATTTGATCTTATAGATCCACCGAGAGCCCACAACTGACCTATCCTCAGGCCTCGGCACTACCTCCAAAACATCATTTGCCATGATGGAGTTGTATTCTTCCACCATGGCATCCATCCACACCTAATACTATGTGGCCTCCCAATAGCTGGAAGGCTCTACAACTTGTGCCACCAATGCTTGGTACTTGTCTAGTTGTCAAAGTTCTCTCTTGTTCGTCCTAGGAGATCCAATAAACTCCTCTACATCTCTCAATGTATGACGAACTTCCCTGCTGGTTCGACCACAAGTGGTGGGAGGATCAACCATCTCCTCATCCTGCCTCCATTTCTTTGTCTGCTACGAACTCACAGTATCTCCTGCACCTGAGGATGTGCTGGTATTCATAATTGTATTGGATCCCTGTGACTAACCTTGCATCAGTCCCAATGGCTGCCCCTGCAGCTGAACCAATGGAGCATTTGTTGGCTCACTTTGATCACCTGTTGGCATCTCAAGTGATTACTTGAAGGCTCTATCCACCATAAACTTCACATCCCATCTCACGATAATCTTCCTGTTGCTAGGAACATAGATCATGTATGCCTTAGAGGTTTCACTATACCCAACGAAATAACCCCTTTTTGCAGTCTGATCCAACTTGGTACGCTTCTCATCTGGTACATGGCAATAAGTTATGCTACCAAAGATCCTGAAGTGACTGACTCCTGGCTTCTTCCCTGAGAATACTTCTTCTGGTGTTATCTTCCCCAACGCCCTATGAGGAACCCTGTTTTGAATATACACAGTCGTGTTACATGCCTCTACCCATAAGAACCTAGGCAAATCCTGGTCATATAACATCGCCTTTGCAACCCCAACTATAGACTTGTTCTTTCGCTCTACTACCCCATTTTGTTGTGGATTTTATGGAGTTGTCCACTCCCTCTTCATGCTTTCCTTCGCATAGAAAGTTGTGAAGTCACTATCTATGTACTCACCTCGGTTAGTTGAGAGAAGCATCTTGATCGTTTTCCCTGCCGTATTCTCCACCAAAGCCTTAAACTCCTTGAAGCGATCGAAGACCACATCCTTGGTCTTCAAAAAATAGATCCATGGTTTCTTAGAATGATCATTAATGAAGGTGACTAAGTACTCGTACCCTCCATGAGATCTAGTGAACATAGGGCCACATATGTCTGAGTGTATAAGTTGTAACACACCATCTGATTTGTTGTCACTTCTTGGGAATGTTGCCTTAACATATTTCCCAAGCACGCACCCTTTGCACACATCATCATGTTTCGTGCCTAATTCTGGAACACCTGTTACTATCTCCCTGAGCATTCTAAGTGCTCCAT
Organism: Pinus tabuliformis; assembly: GCA_031772625.1. NCBI lineage: Eukaryota > Viridiplantae > Streptophyta > Pinopsida > Pinales > Pinaceae > Pinus > Pinus tabuliformis. The sequence goes on along the minus strand of CM062814.1, from coordinate 626,662,404 downwards.
GATGTAAATGTCCCATCCTCCTATGCCATAACTCATTCAGGTCTTTCCCACTGTCACTGCCACTACTCACTAGTGCCATTGGAGAGTCGAACTACAACTTGTACAATCTGTTGCTTTGTACCCCAATCTGTTTCGCCTTCTTCCCTACAAAGTGGACATAATATCCCTTATGATGTAACTGGGATATTGAAATCAAGTTCATACCCAATCCTGGCACATGCAATACATCTATAACACTGATGCTTGCTATTGACTCCCTCTGAATGTCAATGGTACCTCTCCCAACTGCAGTGCATTTCGTCTTGTTTGCCATTGTTATCTAGAAGTCCATCTCCTCCTCACTGTAGCTGGAGAAATATTTTGTAACTCTTGTCATGTGAGTTGACACTCCACTATCTATATACCAGACACCCAGTGAAGTTGAGCTAGTTAAGCAAGCAAATTCGTCCTCCAATCTGGAAGACAATTTTGTGGCCCCCTGAATATCAAAAATGTTCATGGCCATGTTACCCACCACTTCGTGGGTGATATCCCTAGGAGCAATTTTTCTCCATGATGAACCTCAATGGGTAGCCAGCAGCCCCTTGCAGCCTCCAACTAACTTGTGCCATTTCTCTGCCACCTGGGCAGCCATGTGGTACCTCACCCACCTGTATTGATCGTATATTTGAAGGTGGGCCTCCCAAATCTAAAGGTATGTCTTGTCATTTGGTAATTGAGTATTGGGCTTACTTATCATGAATATTTTTAGGTATGGATTGATGGGGGGATTTGGCGAAAAGGGTGGGCTTAGTTTGTGCTCTTGTCCCCTTGATCTCTTTTAGATGTTACCCTTGGATCTTAGTCCCGTGGGATCTCCTTTATTGACCATTTGGTTCTAAGGTGGTACTACTTGGGAAACCCCGACTTTGGGTGCGTGGCCCGCTCCTTTATTCGCATATATTACTCCATTTCCACTCACTATACCCCATTCATTGTTTCTCCCACCTGGGTCAACATTTCCATTTTGGGTCCCCTTGCCCCAACCTTGGGTCAAGCTTGGAAAGATGCTCCGAAGGTTGAAACAGTTAAAAGAAAAAGAGAAAAGCATAATTGGCCACATTTAACAGGAAATTGTACCACAAAATGCAAAAGATGGTCGGGACAAAATTATTAGCATGTGGGCAAAATCCAATACATGAGCTCTACCCTAATCCATGGTCATCACCTCGATTCCATAGGCCTTAGATGAGCCTCCCTTATCATTTAGGAACCCATGATTGTCCCAATCCCTGGAGGGCAATGAACCGCCCTACCTAAAAAGGGGTGATCACTATTGTATCGTACACATCATGCTCTTGTCCTTCATGTTTTGGGCAGTCCTGTGCACCCGAAGGAGAAAGGAGGCCATGATTCAATACTCTGCGCATTAAATCCTCAGCTACCAGTATTCATGTAACAGCATGGCCAAGGAAGGAGAGTACTGCCTCGAGCAGTTGAATTCATTTACCAGTTATGGAGTTTCTATCCCATACGGTACTTTGCCTGCTCAAGAAGGACATTAAAGTACCAGAAAGGCTGATTTTGTTCATTTAAACACTCAGTTTGTTCATTTCAACTTCTGGAGACTGTAACTACTGTGATACCTGCAGCGTCTGGTCTTCATTTTCAGCTAATACAAGCTTCTTTTGCTGTTAATTGCTCACTTTCCACTTCTTCTTTGTTCCAGGATGTGCCTGTTATGCATTGTTCATGTGCTCTTGATGTTTAGCATTAGAGGGGCTGTCATCCCACCTCTGTGTTAGAATCCAGTTAGTATTATTGAATGTGTATGTAGGTTTCTGTTGTTTTAATGCTAGAGAGCTATTATCATGTCTGTGTATTAGGAAACAGATTTACAGACCTTTTAACTGGTTGCAGCTGGCCATCACAGGGTCCTGTGCATCTGCTAGTGTGATCAGTATTCTCCATCTTCACCTGTTCCTCAAACTGTGAGTAATTGGTGGTCTAAAGCCTTGTAGTTTGGGGGTGTTCACCCATGTTTGGGGTTAAGCATAGTAGAAGTGGTTATCTGGCTTGAATATGCAGCATTTCGTTCATTCATCCACCATTTTTCCAACATTTTTGTTGAGTTTGTAATGTTTCCGAGCATCTCTGATATACAACATAGGAGAGTTTCTTAGGGTGATAACATTAATTGGCATCGTTGCCGGGGAGAGGAGAATTGAAGCTCAGCTTCCCTGGGAGAACGACATAGCTTCAAGCTTTGATGATAGACAAGGTTTGAACACATTTTATGGTTGTAATCATCTATCTGGCGACTCCACACTGAAGTTCTGGCTCAGTTTGTGAGACACACTCGAAGAAATCCTCAGAAATCACCAGCTGAACCAGTGCCTAACCCTGAGAGGACTGTCAAATCGAAGAAAGCATCACAGAAAGGGGTATCAAGATCAGGTAAGCCTAAGAAATCTCATGCATCTCTGAAAAATAAAGTTGTAGCTGAAAATATACAGTATGAAGATTTAGAACCCAGCACTGTTAATAAGGAAATTCCTTCAGAGAGTAATTCAATGCCTTGTGCAAGTAGTTCCCCTTTGAATCTCAGTCCAAAGAAAGCTTCCCATTCAGTCCAAAACATCCCTTTATCTCTGCCATCCATCACATTACTTCCTACCATTCGATCTGCTAGTGTTCCTCCACATATTCTAATCATGGCAGTACAGTAAGCACCCACGAAGATTGAGAGAATTGTTGCTGCTAGATATGAACCTTTAGTCTTGCCTGTCCCTTTGAATCCTATGCCAGTGGGAGAATATCAAAAATATATGCCTAAATTCACTGGTACAGAGGGAGTAACAGCAGAAGAACACCTTGAAGCTTTTTACAGTTATGCTGATAATTTAGATATAAGTGAAAATGATGTGTGGATGAGAGTTTTTGTCCAGAGCCTTGATGGAGAGGCCAGGAAGTGGTTCAGAGAATTGCCCCAGAGATCTATAACAGATATTGAAGCCTTAGATGATGCATTTTTGAAGCACTGGGGAGATAAAAAAGACTTGTTGTATTACCATACTGAGTTTGGTAACCTGAAGAGGGAAAATGGGGAATCATTGCCTGATTTCAATAAAAGATTCAATCGTATGTATAGTAAGATACCAGCTGAGGTAAAGCCTACCCCCACCTCTGCCAAACTCACTTATGCCAATGCTTTTGACTCTGATTTCTGCCTGTTATTGAGAGAAAGAAGATGTGCCACTCTAGCTGATATGCAGGATGCAGCCCTAGAAGTAGAATCCAATATTATGGCTGCAGAAAAACTAAAAAGTCAAGCTGACAAAAGGAGGTAGAGAGGTCAGGCTTCTACTTCTTTTGTATCATCTTCAGAGCCCAAATTAGACAAAATGACTAAGATGATAGAGTCATTGGCTGCTGAAATTTCTAAGCTAAAGGTTGAGCAGAATTCAGGAAAAACAAGGTAGCAGAACACATTTGCTCCAAGAAATCAGAATCCATTCAGAAGAGCAAATGAGCAGTTACAAATTATGCAGAGGGGTGAAGAATCAAAAGAAGATCAGAAAGTTAAAGCTCCTTTCCAAAATGTAGTCATGGAGGAGGAACAATTTGAAGAAGATGAGGATGAAATTCACTGTATGGAGGATAATGGCAATGCTGCATTTTTGACTTTGGCTGCTTATGAAGAATCATTGCTGCAGCAACAAGACAGTCAAGAATGGGATAGAGAAGCTGTCCTACAAGCTGAACAACAGCAGAGATATAATCTGAGGTCCAATGCAAAAATTGTCAAAGAGAACCCTGCCCAAAGAGTTGCTGCCCAAGCAGAATCACAGAATGCTATGCAAAGAAGATTAGCAGCTGATCCAGTTATCCTCAAAGCTCCAGTTCAAGAGGTAAAAGTTTCTGATAGATTACCTTCCCTTTTCAGCTTTGAGTCAGAAGTCCAGAAATTGAAAATATCTGTGCCTCTGGTAGAGTTGGTGAACAGTGAAGTATTTAGAAAGCCTATCCTTGAAGCTCTTGAGATGGAAACCACACAAACCTCCACTGACTCTGTCAATTTGCAAGATGACAAGCCTGCCATTGTGCTCAGCCCTATGATTGAACCTACTGATAATAATTCTCCATCTTTTTATGTTTTATTAACCATTCATGACAAAATCCTCCACAATTGCCTGCTAGATACAGGGGCCAGCCACAATCTCATGCCTAAAGCTGTCATGGAAGAGTTAGACCTTGATATCACCAGACCTTATCATGATTTATTCTCTTTTGATTCAAGGAAAGTGAAATGCCTGGGATTGATCAAAGACCTGGCCATTACCTTAACTCAGCTACCCATGAAGAGTATGATGATGGATATTGTGGTAGCAGATGTCCCTCCTAAGTTTGGCATGTTGTTGTCCAGAGGGTGGATTAAGAGACTAGGTGGGACATTACAGAATGATCTTTCTTATGCCACTGTCCCAGTTTTTGGAGGAGAAAGCAAGAGGTTATATAGAGAAGCACAGCTGGCATACATCATCAGTGATGAGAAGAATCCTACCAATCATCCCATATATGCAGTGGACACTGATTTTGGAGCATGTATTCTCCAAATAGAAGAATCTCAAAAGGCCTCATTGCAGATCAGGAAACCAACAGTTCAGGCCGAGGAAAAGCAAGGAAGTCAGGTTTGGGAGATGTTCTTTGATGGAGCATGTTCCAGGGAGACTGCAGGAGCAGGGGTGGTGCTAGTGTCTCCAGAGAAAGAAAGCATTCAGCTGTCTTTTAAGCTGGTTTTCAAAGTCACAAACAACATAGCAGAATATGAAGCTCTGCTATTGGGCCTTAATGCAGCAAAAGACAGAGGAATCAAGAATCTAAAAGTATTTGGAGACGCTGATTTGATCATTCAGCAAGTAAATAAAACATTTCAAGCAAAGCACCCAAGGCTAAAAGCATACAGAGATGAGGTATGGAGAATCAGAGATTCTTTTAATTATTTCCAGTGTTGCGGGGGAGCGCCCCCCCCCCCTCGCTCCCGCTCCCGATCCGCGCTCCGGGCGGGAGCGACTCGGGAGCGGGTCGGGAGCGCGCTCCCTAAAAAAAATTTCGCTCCCTGCCTTTTCGGGAGCGTTTTGCCTTTTTCGCATTTTTTTTTTTTTGTAGTAATGTTCGAAATGCAATTTTTTTTGAAAGAAACAAATAGTTTTTGAGTGGGGCAACTTAATGATCAAGTCTAGGCCCTAGTATTGATATGCTATTCATGGTAATGTTAAATTCTTAAAGTAAAAGTGACATTTTCTTTAATTTTCATTTTCATCCTTTTACTTAAATTTTTAACATTACCATGAAATGACTCAGGATGTTTGAGAGTGGTTTCGTCCTCATTGGATTTCATATGGAGAAAGTAGAATTTTAGATTTCATTCAAAATCCAGCAGACTTATCAGTTTTTCAGGATTTCAGGATTGGGGGATTGCAATGTTTCCATTGAATTTTGTCATGTATTAGGGTATGGAACTCATATTTAATCAAGAGTACCAATCCCTCTATGTACCTTGATGTTAGTGACATTGGTTGTCGAACTCCTCTATCATGACCCTTCTAAAAATGTACGCATCACTCAAACAAAATCTTGACTTGACATGCTATGCTTTTTCTATCTTATGTTAATGCTTAGAGGGTGATATTAATGACAAAGATCCCTATACAGATACAAAGGTAATGACAAAGATACCTCTGGATATTAATGCTTGGAGGGTGATATTAATGACAAAGATCCTGATTTTGCAACAAGACTAAAAAATTAGACATTTCTCGTGGTGGCAAGAGGCCCAAGCATAAGAAATAGATAATAGATTTACTTCTCTTTTCTAGTTTCTAGTAGCTTTTATAACTATTGACTCTTTCATATTTATTATGATATTTTTTTAAACAATATATGACAATTTAAGTTTGAAGTTGGCAATTATAACTCATTAGTAATGAATTATGAATATGATGCTTCATGAAAATTGAAAGTTGTTTCATTTCATTTCATGTTAGATATTATTTGTTGTAATGGTTACACTTAGCTTACAAGTACAACTTTGGTGATCAATGATGATAAATGTTATATATTGAATTTTGAAAGCTTGAAACTTTAAGATTGATGAATCATGAGACTCAATATGTTGTATGTTACTATGTTACTAACTTGCGGACGTGGTTGATGAAGATTATAACTTCTAGATGATTGTTGTTATATGGTTCAATCTATGCTTTTTTATGTTTTTTATATCTAATTCATCATTCTACATGTTTTTGTTGACATATATGTATCAAAAATTAAAAAATATAAAAAATATATATATTTTTAAAAAATCGCTCCGGGATTCGCTCCCAAACCGGGAGCTTCTGAAAATGGTCGCTCCCGCTCCCGCTTCCGCTCCCGCTCCCCGCTTCCGCTCCCGCTCCCAAGTAACATTGATTATTTCTGTATTTCATACATTCCTAGAGCTCAAAATCAGCTTGCTGATTCCCTTGCTATTTCTGCTAGTCTGTTTATACCTCCCATGCCTCCTAGACTAGGTTATGAAGTCCAAATGAAATACAGACCATCCTTGCCTGACAATGTCCAGCATTGGAAAGTTTTTAATGATGATGATGAGTTAAATAGGTTCCTGCAAGTCATTGATGAGTTTTCCGAAATGCAATTTGACCAAGAAAATGAAGCCTTGCAAGAAAGCCCCCAGTCCCAGCTTAGAAATAAAATTGGTAAAAACAGCATTGTTCAGCTTCCCAGCGATCATATTTCTAAGGGTCTAATTCCTCTTGAAAGACTGTTTGACCAGAATGATGTGCCTTAACAAAGATGCCCAAAAAGAAGATCAATCTGCAATCTGTAAGCATGATATAGGAAATCCAGGTCAGCCTAAATATGTAAATTTGTCCACTCATTTGTCAGCTGATCAAAGTGCTGAATACTGCAATTTAATGAGGCAATTCGCTGATGTGTTTGCCTGAGAGTATAGTGATCTGAAAACGTATGATAAGAACATAATTCAGCACAAAATCCTTCTGGAGAAAGACACCATTCCTTTCAAATAGAAGCTGAGACCAATAAATCCTATGCTTCTTCCTCTAATTGAAAAAGAAATTAAAAAATTGTTGGCTACCAAGATCATTGTTCCTCTTAGATATTCCAAATGGGTAGCCAACTTAGTGGTAGTGAGGAAGAAGAGCGGAGAAATCAGACTGTGTTGATTTCAGAAATTTAAAAAAATGTTCCAAGAAAGACAACTATCCTTTACCAAAGATGGAGCATTTGCTGCAAAAGGTCTCAAGAGCCAAAGTAATGTCTTTCTTGGATGGTTTTTCAGGCTTTAATCAGATTGCTGTGTATCCAGATGATCAAGAGAAGACTGCATTTACCACTCCTTGGGGCACTTTCATGTATGCCAAAATGCCTTTCGGATTGATGAATGTTGGAGCAACCTTTCAGAGAGCTATGGATATAGCATTTGTGGGAGAGAAGGATAAATTTGTCCTCATCTACCTTGATGACATAACAATTTACTCCAGCAGCCATCAAAATCATTTGCAACATTTGAAAAAAGTGTTTATGAAGTGCAGGAGGTTTGGAATTTCAGTGAATCCTAAAAAGTCACAATTTCCTTTAAATGAAGGCACGCTGTTAGGACATATTGTTTCTGCTACAGGTGTCCGAATTGACCCAGAAAGAGTAAAAGCAATACAGACTTTGTCTGTCCCTAGATCAAAGAAGGATATCCAATCCTTTCTGGGCAAAATTAATTTTCTCAGGAGGTTTATTCCAAACTTTGCAGAGCTGGTAAAGCATGTTATCTCCATGTTGAAGAAAGGGGCGGAAATCAAATGGACTAATACAGCAAGACAATCTTTTGAGTCCATTAAGAAGGCTATTATGGAGGCTCCCACATTAATAAGTCCAGATTATAGCAAGGAGTTTCATGTATTCTCATTTGCCTCTGAAGAAACCATTGCAGCAGTTTTATTGCAGCAAGATGAAGAAGGTTCAGAATATCCAGTAGCATTTTTCAGCAAGAACTTGAGGGATGCTGAATAGAGGTATGATATTATTGAAAAACAGGCATATGCCCTTATCAAATCCTTGAAGGCCTTCAGAGTTTATATCTTGCATTCAAAGATAGTTGCATATGTACCCTCTGCTGCAATTAAAGATGTCTTGACACAACCTGATGTTGATGGAAGAAGGGCAAAGTGGATTGCAAAGATGATAGAATTTAATATAGAACTGAAGCCCACTAAACTGGTCAGAGGTCAGGGGCTTGCCAAGTTATTGGCTGAGGAAAATTGCAGGTCTTTAGATATTGATTTCCTGTGCACAATTGCAGAAAACGGTCAGACAGATAAAGAAGAGGAAACAGTTGAACCACAGAGAAAGCAGTCAGTGGCCGAGAATCTAGCTTCTTGTAATTGGTATGCTGGAATAATTAATTTCTTGTTGAAGCTAGAAATCCCTTTAGGATTTACTCAAAGTCAAGCTAGAACTTTAAAACTTAGAGCAGCCAAATATTGCATTGTTGAAAATCTGTTATATTGGAGGGATCCATCTGGAGTGCTTTTGAGGTGTCTGGACAAAGAACAGTTAAAAGAAGTTATGCGGCAGTTTCATTCCAGCATGTGTGGAGGGCACCATTATTGGAAAACTACAGCCCATAAGATTCTCAGAGCTGGGTACTATTGGCCCACTTTATTTTCTGATGTATTTTCTTTTGTTAAATCTTATGACAGGTGCCAAAGATTTGAAGGAAAACAGCAGTTGAAGTCCCTGCCCCTAAAACCAATTCAGGCAAAAGGACCTTTTCAGCAGTGGGATTTGGATTTCATTGGAGAAATCAATCCACATTCTAGTGGCCAGCATAGATCAGTGTTGATAATATCGGTATCGGGAAAATATCGGCGAGGGTCCAGAAAATATCTTATCGGCAATATCGGCGAAAATATCGGCAAAATATCGGCAAATATCGGCAAGCATAAAAAATAATTTTTTCAAATTTTTAAATATAGCCGATATTTTGCCGATATTTTCAAAATATCGCGATATTTTGCCGATATTTTCCGATATTTGCCGATATTTTCTCGGCGATATATCGTTTTGCTGAAAATATCGCGATATTTCCGAATATCGCCGATATTATCAACAGTGGCATAGATGGATATTAGTAGCCATTGACTATTTACAAAGTGGATTGAGGCAGTCCCTACCAGGAAGGTTGATCATAATGTGATCATGAAGTTTTTGACAAAGAATATCTTCAGCAGATTTGGTTGTCCACATAAATTAATAACAGATAATGCAGCAGCCTTCAGGGCAAAAGAATTGGTGGAAATGTGAAAGTCTGATCAGGATAATTAAAAAACTGTTAGAGGACAATAAAAAGAATTGGGATTCCAAGCTCAAGTATGCACTGTGGGCTGACAGAGTAACAGTTAAGAAATCCACAGGCAATTCTCCTTTCAAGCTGGTATATGGTACTGAAGCTATATTTCCAATTCAGCTAACTCTCCCTGTGGCAAAATTCCTTCAAGAAGAGCAGGATGAGGAAGAAGACATGGCAAAGAGGATCACTGATTTGGCAAAGGTACATCAAATTAGAGAACAGCTGGTTGAAAAGGCTGCAGCACATCAGAAAAAGATCAAGGAAGCCTTTGACAAGAAGGCAAAAACAAATAATTTTCAGATTGGTGATTTGGTTTTGAAATGGGATGCACTAAAGGAAAAGAAAGGCAATCATGGGAAATTTGATGCCTTCTGAACAAGGCCTTTCATCATTTCACAGATTCAAGGGAACAACACCTTCATACTAAAAAGTATGGGAGGAGAAGCAGTTTTTGATGGCCCAGTTAATGGGCGGTTTTTGAAAGTTTATGTGATTTAAGGTCTATGGCCTTAAAAGTTGTAAATATTGTGTTTTTATCAGTTTTTGTACAGGCAAAGTAGACTCCATGCCCAATGGAACACTAGGAATTTTGGCTAATTTGTTTTCAGCTGGAAAGGCATTGGTCTGCAGGTTCTTGAGACCTCACAGGGAGGATCTCATCCCCAGAAGGAGCCAGTGTTAGCTCTGCTACAGGTTGCAACATTTGATGGATTAAATCAGGTCAGACAGTGCTGGTTTGGGTTGCAAAGGGTTTGCAGCTGTTTATTTTATCCTTCCCTTTCATTTGCCTTATTCCCTTATAACTCCCCACACCTCCGTTTCCTCCTTCCCCTTAAATCCTCCTTATTCTCTTTTAAGCCCCCTTTATCCCTGTTTTTCTCCCAATAGCTCCGTTTCCCGCTTAACCTCTTCACAAAACTCATTTAAACCTCATTACCCTAGTTTTACACCCGAATTCAGTGTAAAAGTTGTGTTTCCCTGGCTCCTGGGCGTTTTTTGATTAAACACTATAAAATCCCGAAAACCCGCATAAACCTTGAGAAAACGCGTTCAAACCCTTTCGCAAACCATTTCATGTCACATCAGTTTTAAAAAGCACGTGCTGTAATCCATGGCCATCCGATCATCCCGCGAAGATCCAACGGTATACGCTTCCCCCGCTCCCGCAAGCCGCACACGCGATAGCTCGCAGGGAAGGTGGTTTCCCGCCGGACCTACCTGCCACATGTCACATTTTTGTTGGATCGCACGCCCTCATACGGAAACCACCGTCGCTCCGTGGGCGGTGCGGGGAATACCGCCCGCCCCGAAACCACCTGTCCCCCGGCCATTATCCTCCGCGCTCCTTCCGCTTGTGATCACCGTCGGATCTGCCCGCCCGCGATCCAACGGCTCGCGTTCCTCCATTTGCATTCCCTCCCGATAGCCTCCATACGCTGATCTCCGCTGCTCGTTTGTTTAATCCAACGGCTGCTATTGATCCCCATTGCGCCTCTGCGTCTTCCCATCGCCTCCCGCCATCAGATCGCGGCCGTTCGCCAGTCCCATCCAACGGCTAGCATTTTTCCCAAGGCCTTCGTCCATTTTCATGCGGTTTTCGTGTTTTGGGCAGTCCTGTGCACCCGAAGGAGAAAGGAGGCCATGATTCAATACTCTGCGCATTAAATCCTCAACTACCAGCATTCATGTAACAGCACGGCCAAGAAAGGAGAGTACTGCCTCGAGCAGTTGAATTCATTTACCAATTATGGAGTTTCTGTCCCATACGGTACTCTGCCTGCTCAAGAAGGACATTAAAGTACCAGAAAGGCCGATTTTGTTCATTTAAACACTCAGTTTGTTCATTTCAACTTCTGGAGACTGTAACTACTGTGATACCTGCAGCGTCTGGTCTTCATTTGCAACTAATACAAGCTTCTTTTGTTGTTAATTGTTCACTTTCCACTTCTTCTTTGTTCCAGGCTATGCTTGTTATGCATTGTTCATGTGCTCTTGATGTTTAGCATTAGAGGGGCTGTCATCCCACCTCTGTGTTAGAATCCAGTTAGTATTATTGAATGTGTATGCAGGTTTCTGTTGTTTTAATGCCAGAGAGCTGTCATCCTGTCTGTGTATTAGCAAACAGATTTACAGACCTTTTAACTGGTTGCAGCTGGCCGTCACAGGGTCCTGTGCATCTTCTGGTGTGATCAGTATTCTCCATCTTCACATGTTCCTCAAACTATGAGTAATTGGTGGTCTAAAGCCTTGTAGTCTGGGGGTGTTCACCCATGTCTGGAGTTAAGCATAGTAGAAGTGGTTATCTGACTTGAATATGCAGCATTTCTTTCATTCATCCACCATTTTTCCAACATTTTTGTTGAGTTTGTAATATTCCCGAGCATCTATGATATACAACCTAGGAGAGTTTCTTGGGGTGATAACAGTACCTTCGACACACTATCCCCCTTAAGGGTTGAAACCACCTAATAAGGTACTTGGTTAACCCCTTTAGGAGCTTGGAGACACCAGCACATGCCAAAGCCAACTACGGAAGGGCATGCCATTATGAATTGCCCGCGTTGTTATCCATGGTTTTTAAACTCTTTTACACGATTATTTTAATGATTGGTTGTACTAGACACCTAGGGGACAAATTGGATCTTATGCAGGATTACAGGTGGTTTCCATTTGGGTTTGGTCTCCCTATACAGGATCCTAACCCCCAGAGGTCTACATTGACACATATAGGGTGTGCATAGAGAGCCATAGGCCTCCACAACCGCAGACATCACTCCACGGATCTTCATCAATGCTCAGAGACCACTAGTTATCCACTTTTGGGATGACGGTGATATGCTTGTTACATTATGCCCAACAGGCCCCCAGAGGAGCCCCACACTCTTGGTAGGTGTCCCAGGAATAATACGACGTCACAAAAATGCAATCAAAGGAGGTCAACGCATGCTAGTCAAACTGTCCAGAAATTTGATCCCCTGAAATTTCGCTCTCCTGAAATTTCGGACATGTGGTGAGAGAGAAGCCCAGAAATCCATACCAAATCAATGAGGAGAGAGAGAGAGAACTGTGAAGATGAGTGTCTCCAAATGACGCTAAGTCACCTTCTATTCACATGCAACGTTGAGAATGAATAGACATGATTGTTGGGCTTCTGAGCCTACATAAGTTTGTTGGCCGACCTTGACAATTTGATCATAATCAAAATAAATTCATAACTTCATTTGTACATGTCAAAATCAAATGATCTTTAGATCAATCCTACACCTCTCGGAGAGAGGAATCCAAGAACAATATCAGCTGTCATAAATAAGATGACCCATGTGGAGTTTTGCCCTAGTTGCCAATTTTAACACTCCCTCTCAACTAGGGAGAAATCCATTTGCTAATCCATCTGCCAATCTATACTATCTCTGCCATCAATGCACTACTTTGCTCTGCTCTACTCTACTGAACTATGAAGAAGAAGAAGTGATCGAGAATGTATCATACCATTCTCTACTGACCTGAAGTCAGTCCCAATCAAAGGAGAGTGTGTCATACCACTCTTATTGATCCGAAGTCAGTTCCAATTGATCCTAGATTAATATCGATCATCCTAGCATAGGGAGTACGGTAGTACACGACGCGTCCATCGGTAGTACTATGGTCCCTATCCTCGTGTCCCTACTCATTGGACAGATGAGAGGTACTTCCCATTAGTCCAAGACTGCATGGGTAGGATGTCTCAATAGGAGAAGGATGAACCACTCAGCTTGCCTACATGTCGCCAAGGGGTATCATAGGGGAAGGTTGAACCACTAACCCTGTACACAGCAAACCACTAGGGGAAGGCTAAACCACTCACCCTATGGTTGCTCATCGCTCCAAGAAGTAAACCAAGCCCCCTGGAGCTCCCAGAGCTCAATGTCCATCTCATACAGGACCCTCATAAGAGGGTCTCTCCACAACTCCGAGTCATTCTCGGAAGGCCAAGAACTTGACCTTCCCTAGGGGCTTTGTCAGAATATCAGTGACCTGCTCATCAGCCCCAATGTGATGGAGCCTTATTACTCCTCGTTGTACCATATCCCGGATAAAGTGGTACCTGATATCTATATGCTTAGAGCGATCATGAAACACGGGATTCTCTGATAATCGGATCCCACTCTGGTTGTTGTAGAGGATCACGGTGGTATCCAACACATGTCCAAACAACTCACTGAAGAGCTTCCTCAACCAGACAACTTCACAGGAGGCCATACTAGCAGTTATGTATTCGGCCTCGGCGGTGCTCAAGGCAACTGATTTCTACTCCCTGCTCATCCAGGATATCGAAGCAAAACCCAAAAAAAAACAACATTCAGAAGTGCTTTTGCAATCCACCACATTACCAGCCCAATCAGCATCAAAATAACCATGCAGCCTCACATCTCCAGCAGTGTATCTCAGTCCATGAGTGATTGTACCCCGAAGATATCTAAGAAGATTCTTGGCACCAATCCAATGTATATGATGAGGCTCAACCATATATTGGATCAATGTGTTAACTGCAAAACATATGTTCGGACAAGAGTTCACCAAGAACAACAGTACTCCTATGTGTTGACGATACTCAAAAGCATTTCCCAATTCAGGTTCATTGACACTATCACATAACTTCTTAAAGTTAAGTTCCATCAGAGTAGTCACAAGCTTGCAGTCCACCATCCCAAATCTTTCCAATATCTTCCCAACATATTTTCCTTGAGAGAGGAAAATTTCACTTGGCTTTTGCAAAACCTCTAACCCTAGGAAATAGTGCGTCAGTCCTAGGTCCTTCATCTCAAATTCAGAAGCCAACTCCCTCTTACATTTGTGAATGAGAGGGTCTGCACTTCCATCAGCGCCGTGCTTGATTTTGAGGTGACAACCGATTTGTCCTGGGGTCTAAGGACCACATCCTATACATCATTCTTCATAATTGACTCGTATTCTTCATTCATAGCATCCTTCCATACTTGATGCTTCATAGCTTCTTCGAATGATGAAGGCCAGTGATGCGGGGGAGCGCCCCCCCCCCCCCCTTCGAACCCGCTCCCGAAGCGCGCTCCGGGCGGGAGCGGGTCGGGAGCGCGCTCCCCAAATCGCTCCCGGACGGGAGCGATTTTCGGGAGCGCGCTCCCGTAAAAAAATTTGCGCTCCCTGGTCTGTGAGGGAGCGCTTCAGGGAGCGATCGCTCCCGCGCTCCCGGAGCGCTTTTTAATGCCCGGGAGCGATCGGGGAGCGATCGCTCCCTGATCGCTCCCGGGCATTAAAAAACGCTCCGGGAGCGAATTTTAAAATTCCGGGAGCGATTCGGCGGAAAAAAATTCCGCGGACCCGAAAAAAACAAAAAATTAAACTAATTTTTTTGGATTTATAAGCCCAATGGGCCAAAACAAAATCATTTCAATGAGATTGAGCTTGAGTTTGAGAGCAAAGGAGCAAGGAGCAAGAGCTGAGGAGCAAGGAGCCAGAGCTGAGGAGCGAGGAGCAAGTGCCAAGGAGCGAGGAGCAAGCTTGCAGAGGTAAGTAACTTAATCATTTAGTTAGTTTAGCTGGTTAGGTAGTTAATTTGGTTAGTTTCATTTACCTGTTTGAGTTTAAAGATCATTAATTTAAATTAAATTAATAAATTAAATGAATTAATCCCAATAAACTAAATTAATTTGCAGATTCAAGACTCAAACCCTACCAACATCAAACACGATGGACCTGAGCATTTTTATTGGCATTTTCCTCTTCCTGGTCCCCTTTCTGGTTATTATGGTGGTGGAGAGTAGGAAACGGAGGGGGCCTGAAACTGAAGAGGTGGATGAAGAAGCCGGAGGAAGTCAAATAGGTGAAAACCCCAGTGAGGAGGATGTGGAAGGTGAACATGAGGGTCAAAAAACTAAACAAGACCAAACTCCATTGTGGAAATATGTTGAGAGGCCTGAAACAGGGAGAGGGGGTGGAACCACTAAATTTCATTGCCCCCATTGCAACACTGATTTCACAGGCTCATACACCCGTTTGAGAAGACACCTTTGCGGGAAAAGGGCATGGGATGGAGAGAAACAAATAGGAATCAGAACTTGCGACGCGGTGTCAACAGTTGATAGAGCCAAATACATAAAGGAAGAGGAGGACGCCCAATACAAAGCAAAAAGATCAAGGGGTTTCTTTGAACCAAGCTCACAAAGAACTCCTTCAGCATCCTCCCAAGGCAGTGGATATGGACATGGAGGCTCAAGGTCATCATCTTTACGCCGTAGAACCATATCAGATTTCCTTGATGAGGGGTGTAGGAATGATGTGGATTCAAAAATTTACAGGTTCCTCTATGCAAATGGGATACCATTCAATGTTCTACGCTCACCTTATTGGCACGAAATGGTTTCTGCCATAAATGATGCCCCTAAAGGATACAAGAGCCCTGGGTATGACAAGGCAAAAACAGTTGGCCTTGATCATGAAAAAGCAAAAATATCACATTCTTTGAATAAAATGACAAGTTCTTGGACTGACAATGGGGTGTCCATTGTATCTGATGGATGGACAAATGTAAAAGGCAAGCCATTGATAAGTGTTCTTGCTGTGTCCCGAAGTGGTCCCATTTTTCTAGCTGCACATGATTACTCAGACAAGTTCAAGACCGCTATCAACATTGCAGAAGCATTGCTTGAAACAATTGAGCGTATTGGCCCATACAATGTCATCCAAGTCATCACTGATAATGCTCCTAATTGTAAGGCAGCGGGAGCAATTATTGAGGATAGATACCCGAACATATTTTGGTCTGGATGTTTGGTTCACACATTGAACCTTCCGTTGCATGATATTGTCAAAAACAAAAATGAACAATACCAATGGATTGGGGATTTGTACAAGAGAGGAAAAAAATTGATAAAATTTATTACAAATCATAGCAATACCCATGGCCTTTTCCGCAGTCACTCGAGATTGGAGTTGCTGAAGATTGCGAGGACTAGATTTGGTAGCTATTACCTCACCTTCAGGCGCCTTTTGAAGGTAAGAGAGGGTTTAGCTAGCATGGTATCAAGTCCAAATTGGCAGGTGTTAAAGGAAAGGGCTACAAATGTAGCTGACATTGCAGGTTTTGAAACGGTGGAGGAGGCCGCTCTTGATGGGCAGTTTTGGACAGCTGTGAGACAGGTATTGGATTTCACCAAGCCAATTTATAACATGATTCGGTTTGCAGATACAGACAAACCAGTGATTGGCGAGGTGTATGAGCAAATGGATACCATGTTGGGGGAAATAAAAGACATTGTTAATAACAGAGATCCCGACTTGTACAATCTGATTCACGATTGTGTGTGTGAACGGTGGAAAAGGCTTAACCTTCCACTACATTGCTTGGCGTATATCCTTACGCCAAAATACTACTCAGATTCTTGGTTGGGCAAACCTGCAGCAGGGGTGGTGTTAGGACCAAACCCCATTTAGATCGAGAGGTAACTAAAGGATATCTGGATGCATTAGAAAAGTTGGTGCCTGACAGGGAGGAATGTGCAGCTGTGCGCCTTGAAATAGGCAGATACTTCACTGGCAGTGGTTTGTATGGTAACTTCCATGCAATGGACGACAAAGATAAATTTGATTCTCTCACATGGTGGGAAACATATGGCGGCGACGGACTTTTGCGAAAATTGCAATTGAAAGTTCTTGCACAGGTTGTAAATTCTTCTTCTGCAGAGAGGTGTTGGAGCACCTACAGTTATATACATAATGTGAAAAGAAACAGGCTCAACGAAAACCGAGCAGAAAGCTTGGTTTATGTGCACTACAATTTGAGGTTGTTGAGCCATTACTGTGATCGGGCTAATGAAGATCCCACATATAAAATTTGGGACAATCACCCTGAGGACGACAATTTAGAGGATGGCATTGTACATATGGAAGAACTAGAAGATGAGCTTGTACGGGATGAAGCTGAAGCAGCTGCAGCAGCCATGCCACCTCCACCTCCACCATCCAGTAGCAGTTCTCGGGGCCCGAGTCTTGTTCCATTGCTGTCACCACCTCCATCGACACCCTCGCGTGGAGGCTCTAGTTCTGGTCGTCGGTCTGGGCGGGAGACTCCTAGAAGACCGCCAAGACCTACTTATACTCCTGGAGACTCTCGTGGCAAGGGCCACTTGTAGATTTACAGTTTACTTGTCTTTTTTAGTTTCTAATATCTATTAGACTTGTCACTTTAGTTTTCATAACTGTTCAGTGTTGAGTTTTGAGTCCTTGACTCTTGACTCTTGACTCTTTCATATCATTATGACATTATGATATTTTTTGTAAACATTATATCACTGTGACAATGAAAATTTGAAGTTTGAAGTTGGGCCTTGGCAATTATAACTCATTGGTAATGATTGTGAATTATGAATATGATGCTTTGTGAAAGACTAATGTTGTTTCATTTCATCTCATTATTCATGTTTCATTTTATAAATTTTTAACATTTCATATCATGTTAACAGTTAGAAGTTAGGACTTAGAAATATCTTCGATATTACTTCTTGTAATGGTTAAACTTGGCTTACAAGTACAACTTGTTACTTTGGTGATCAATGATGATAAATGTTATTGAATTGAATGTTATTTTAATTTATTATTTTACTAAGGTTGATGACGATTATAATTTCTAGATGATTGATGTGATATGGTTCAATGATCAATTTATGTTTTTTTATGTTTTTTATGTCTATTTCATCATTCTACATGTTTTTGCTGACATATATGTATCAAAAATTAAAAAATATAAAAAATATATATATTTTTAAAAAATCGCTCCGGGATTCGCTCCCAAACCGGGAGCTTCTGAAAATGGTCGCTCCCGCTCCCGCTTCCGCTCCCGCTCCCGCTCCCAAGTAACACTGATGAAGGCTCATTTTGAATGATAGTGCTCATGGCAGTCAAATATCCTTGATACCTGTTCGGCTTCTTGCTTTCACGGAAAGTCCCTGTTGGTGCAATGTGTCTCTCGGCATCTTCGAAGGTCTCCCTAAGCCATGAGGGTCTCCTTTTGGAGGAGGAGGATCAATAGGACCCATAGGTTCATCAACATCAAGCATCGTTTCGTCTTTTTTTGCACCCTGATTTCCGGTGTCAGCTTCTTTGTCCTTCCTTAGGATAGGAAGGTTGTTGATCTTCCTAAGGGCCATATCTTCGTCGAAGGTGACATCATGACTTATCTCAACTTCCTTTTGACCAGCCACATAAATTCTATATCCCTTAGAATTTTCACTATAGCCCACAAAGATTCCTTTCTTCCCAGATGCACCCAATTTGCTTCTTTTCTCTTTCGGCACATGAAAATATACGGGACTTCCAAAAATTCTAAAATGAGAGACATCGGGTTTCTTACCAGTGAACATTTCTTCGGGAGTCTTGGAGTCCAATGCTTGATGAGGGCATCGGTTTTGAACATACACAGTGGTATTTGCAGCTTCAGCCCATAAGAACTTCGGAAGGCCTTGATCATGAAGCATGGCATGAACTGCTTCTACAATAGAGCGATTCTTCCTTTCAGCCACACCATTCTGCTCAAGAGTGTATGGAATTGTAGTCTCCCTCTTAATGCCAGCTTCTCTGCAATAATCTTGGAATTCATTGGATTCGTACTCGGTCCCATTATCAGTCCTCAATATCTTGATTTTCTTCTCGGATTGGTTTTCAATCAAGGTTTTGAAGTGTCAGAACCAGGTGAACACTTCATCCTTCTTCTTCAAGAAGTAGATCCAGGTCTTGCGAGAATAATCATCCGCAAAGGTGAGATAATATAAGTATCCTCCCAAACAGTTTACAGGCATCATACCAGATATGTCGGAGTCAGAGTTTTTAAAACCGTTTTGAAAAACCGGTAACCGGTCAAACCGGCCGGTTAGCTAGCTGGCCGGTTCGAACCGGCCAAAAAACCCGGTTGGAAGGCCCCCTTCGCCCAGTTTTTGCCCTAACCGGTGAAAAACCGGCCGGTTTAGGACGGAACCGGCCGGTTTGTATCAAACCGGCCGGTTCCGTCCTAAACCGGCTGGTTTTAGGCATATGCTCTTCAAAGTTCAAACGAAACAGTTTTAACTTACAATACATCTCTGCTATACAAACCCTAAGCAAAAATCTTCTTTGATCAATAGCACACAATCTAACAAAACATTCTTGGAGCTCTGGGCATCAACAACATATTATCAGCATCCTATTCAACATCATACTCAGCAGATCAACAATTTATGAGTCAACAATAGTATACTGCAGCAATGAACAAATCAACCAGCAAGTACTTTACAGCCTCGGAAATACTTCTCCAAGTTAATCCATATGATGTCTCTGTCAACAGGTAGCAGCAGACTTCAAATTATAATTATTTCCTTAGAGGTTCACCATTCAACACACCAAGCATTATACAATAGCAAGGGCCAAGAAAGACTATAGAAGATCTATAGCAACCTTTGTAACATTGAGAGTCTTTTATAACAGCCCTGATCTCATTCCAAACATCATGCAATAGTAAAAACAAACATAGTGTAGCTTCTAAATATCAATTATGAGCATACAACAGCATAATCAGACAGTATACCTAATGCAAACCTCTGTTTCCGCTTCAGGAACAATGACTTAACTGATCTTAGCTTCAAAATACAGATATGACATACAAGTTTTGGACCTTAGATCCCCCAGATCCCAAGTGCCCACAATTATGCTTGTTTTTGTACAATTTTGAAATAAAACAACCCATGTGACTCCATATTCCTTTGGAATGTCCTCCCTCAAGCATTCTCACCTTGTCCCAGTAATTGAAAGCTTAAAATGTCATGTACATCTTCAGAATTATGAGTGACTTTTTTATCTGTAACATTTCTCCCTTTGCACTTAAAATGCCTTAGCATTTTTTTATGGTTGCTTTAACATCACATTACCGGTCCTTGCCAGACAGACGGTAAACTTCAAATCTAGGAAAGGTTTCGTTTCCACTTCTATTGTCATTGGTGGCATTGATACTGAGGTTGCAAATTAGGCTGATGCATCCTCATACTCTGAACCAGATGATGTCTATGTAGGTGTCTAGTAGTGGTGATGAACTTGATGATTGATCATGTGTACACTGTAGACTTGTAGTAGGACTGTAGGCCAATGGCCTCATAGCTTGCAGCATTGTTTTTGGACTTTATAGGCCATTTAGAGCCTCATTTCTTATGTATTTTGCTATTTTGTCGATGATATGTATTGCACTCGGTGCCATTTTGATATATTCACCTTTACATGGTATATAAATGAGCAAACTTTGCATATTTTGTCTCTATTGGCTTGGAATCATGGTTATACATCTTAAAAATAGTTTTGTTTCATTAAAAATTAATTATTTAATGTTTTTTTAAAAACCGGTTCGTTTAGACCAAACCAGTCCCGGTTAGACCGGTTCCGGTCGGTAAACCGGTTCATTAGGTGGACCGGTCCGGTCACCGGTTCCGGTTTTAAAAACACTGGTCGGAGTGGATCAATTGCAATATATATGTGGTCTTCCTATTACTTGAGGGGCATGGTCCCCTTGTAAGTTTTCCTTCGGCACATCCCGGACATACATCTTCATGCTCTACTTTGAACTCAGGCATACCTGTCACCATCTGTCTGACATCGGATAGAGCCTTATAATGAAGATGGGCAAACCTCTGGTGCCATAGTTTAAATTGTACAGATGTGTCGCAAGACATGGCTCCCAATGGACTTCCTCCAACTTGATACAAAGTGTCAACCCTGAACCCAAGAGTAAAAGCATCCTTAAAATTTATTTTCCAAACACGTACCTTTCCATCGATGAATGCCACCTTGAATCCTTTGTCCTTCATGGTTGAAATGGACACCAAGTTCTTCTTGAGATCAGGTACATATAGTACTTCTTGCAAATGAATAGTATTGCCTTGATTCAACTGAAGGGTAACATTCCCTACTACCTTCACGAGATAGGTGGCATCGTCTCCAAGGATGATCTCCAAGTTTGTATCCTTTTCTATCAGATTGGAGAGGGCCGATATAAGATAGTACTCTTTTTGCATATTGTTAACAACATTTGATTCTTCATACCTGGAGTTCCTTGAATTCTTGGAGGGTCGACCATTTCCTTGATGTCCCGCATTCCTTTTTCCTTTGCCATTGGACCTACCATTCCTTTTATCATTGTTGTTGAAGTTGCCCTTGGAATGATTGTGATCATCATCATGCGATGTGTCCCTTCTATTTGGACACTCCCTTGCATAGTGGCCAAAATTATTGCATACAAAGCACCTGCCCTTCCTTCCTCCCTTAGATCCAGGCTTTCCATGGAAATGACCTTTAGACCCTACATTATTTCTCCTTTTGGCATGAGTGGAGAATGCAATGGGATTGCTTCTATTAGAAGGCATTTCTTACTCCACCATTCTAATTTCTTCTTGAATGCATCTCGACATCAATTCTTCAAACCCTGGAATTCGATCATTATTGAGTACGGTGGTTCTAAATACATACCACTCAGGTGGGAGTCCTCAAAGGGTGGTGAGAGTAAGTTCCCTGTCCGGAATGACTTCTCTAATCGAGAGTAGATCATTCTTCATCTCAGTAATCCTCAAGAAATAGGATTGAATATCCTCGTCCTTTCCCTTCTTAATATCCTTCAACTTATTCTTGAGAAATAGAATTTGATTAGCATTACTAACCTTGAACATGCCGACCAACCTGCCGTAGACCTCCTTGGAGGTCTTCAATTCGGAGATGTAGGACACCAGATGCTTGTCAATGGAATCCTTAATAATCTTCTTTGCTTTGACTTCAGCCCTATTGTACTTAGTCTTCGCAGCAACCGTTGCATTTGAAGGAGCTTTAGGGATTTTACCTTGCACATAGTCCATCACTTCTTTTTCTTCCAAGGTCAAATCAAGACACATCTTCCATCCATGATAGTCAAATTTATCATGGAGCTTGTCTTCAGCCAGGAAGCAGAATGAGGAACCCATTGAACCTTTTGTCCTTGTCCAACTGTCTTTGGTGATTTCTCTCACTCTTGCTTGGGCTTTGTCTTCACCTCAGCTCTGATACCATGTTAATTTTAGGCAACAATGGTATGTTTTATGCTTTAGAGCAATTTTACTTCAATTTATTTATTAGCCCAGTATCAATATTCACATTAGCAATCACATCAACATGATAGTAAAATGCAAAGAGAACATAAATATAAACAGTAGAAGACAAGCCAAGACAAGAGGACACAAGATGTGGCACTAGCCAGAGACAAACCCCAATGTGGGGAAACCCTTGATCAAATCTTTATTTAGTATTCAATAGTTCAGCAAAGAGAGATAGTACAATTTACAAATCTGATAGTTTATAACAGCAGCAAAAAAACCCTAACCAAAAAAGTCAACACTAGTCAACAGTGTAGATTTGACCCTCAACAAATCGATCAACTTCAATCAACTTCGGCCTCCAAACAACAAGATAAAACAGCCCTCAAAACAGTGAAATTCAGCCCAGTCAAAGTCTGGTCAAACAACCCACCTGCAGTTAGCCCTAGCTGCAGTCAACGCTGGTCAACAGTCAACGTTTAGCCTCGATTTCTGTGCCTAGAAATGTGCCCTGCCCAAACAGAGATTGCCCTCACAAAAATGCAATCAAAGGAGGTCAATGCATGCTGGTCAATGCTTGGTGAAACTGTCCAGAAATTAGGTTTCCTAAAATTTCGCTCTCCTAAAATTTTGGATGTGTGGAGAGAGAGAGGCCCAGAAATCGATACCCAATCAATGAAGAGAGAGAGAGAGAAGTGTGAAGATGAGTGTGTCCAAATGAGGCTAAGTCACTTTCTATTTATATGGAACGTTGAGGATGAATAGACGTGATTGTTGGGCTTCTGAGCCTACATAAGTTTGTTGGCCGACCTTGACAATTTGACCATAATCAAAATAAATTCATAACTTCATTTGTACATGTCAAAATCGGATGATCTTTAGATCAATCCTACACCTCTCAAAGAGAGGAATCCAAGAAAAATATCAGTTGTCATAAATAATATGACCCATGTGGAGATTTTCCCTAGTTACCAATTTTAACATGCATACTGCTAAAATTAGGGTTGGTTGCTCCATAATTGAAATGTGGAATTAAGCATGTTTTAGCTAATTTAATGTATGGGCCAATGTTATATGAATGAAATGTCCTAGAGATTATTTGTCTCGATAAGCTTGCATCATTTGCTTTGAAGTATAAATGCTTGAAGGTCACTTTTCTTTTCTCTCTCAACATTGGATGACGCTGACTTTCCAAACCTCCTTGATCAAGAAACCAAGTTCTTACTCATCATCATCCTTGACTCCATATCCCCAAGTGAATTAGGCATTGATCCCTAAAAAGGGTGGTCATCTCCTTCACCTTTTTCACCTTTTACCACTTTTTCCCAGGTCTAGCCCTTAAAGGTCACCTAGGGCATCAATTTCTTGGGAATTGACCCAAGGAAAGACTTCGACTTCCTACAGGCTACTGCACTGGTGGGTCCCCTCCCTCTCCTCCAAATTTGAGGCAATTCTAATGGTGGAATATTCGGGAATCCCAACCCCTAACTCTAGGATCGAATATTTCCTAGGCATCCCCAAGGCTAGACCTCAACAGGATCAATTCAACCTTTTGAAGTAAATAATATTGTTTGGTCCTTTCCCTTCACCTTGTCTAGGATAGGAACATCATTGGTTGTTGCATTCCATCCTCGAGTCTGAGTTGGGTCCACTTGGTCCCGTGTGGTCCCACTTCTCAATAAAGATTATTTATTAAGGACCATTTGGGAATCCAAGTTTCCCAAGGATTATAAGGATTGAGAACCTCGTCTATAAGCCTATTCCTTCTCCCTCAACCCTCCAATCCTCACCCCTACCCCTGGAGAACCAAGTCCCTTTCTTAAAGAATAAGCAAGTTCCATTCTTCACTCCATCCTTGGGAAAGGGTTTCCAAGGTCACTTTCCACCTATCCATTGACATATACTTTACAAGTGATCCCTACACTATCGGGACTCCTCCCATCGGTGAAAGTATGTAAAGAGCAGGGAGACTTAGTTGTGGTGACAGTGGGCTAAGCCTCCACCGTTGCCCTTAACCTAGCAATTTCCCTCTTAGGAACCCCTTTTAGGTCCCCTGCTGGTTTGAGTGGTAACAGGCCATACTAGAGAATTTTGGAAATTTTACTGAAGACATCCTGAGTATAGTTTCGTATACTATTTCTCTTCCACCTGGCATTGATCTACTACTAAAAACACTGCTACAAACCAACTACGCCCAGATCTACTCAACGAATTCTCTGATTTTCTCACCAAAACTGTTTTCTGGCAACACCACTACCTACGGGAACTGCTACTAAGCAAATCGAACTTTTCCTGTAATTACAGGAACTTGCATTTCTTGCAATCACACGAGTTTTCTTGTAATTCGCACTGGAAACTCGATTTCTGGAAATCAAAGTGCTCAGCAATTTGCATTCCCTGGTTGGACCTCTACTCAAAATGGAAGCATGGAAGGGATAAATTAGAAGGATTTCTCATTCATATCAATAGCCTCTCGAAACATATCAAGTTCACTATTGAAATTGAGGAAAACCACCAATTAGTCTTCTTAGACGTTCTTCTCACAATAGAAATGGCAAATTAGGGTTTCAAGTTCATAGAAAAGAAACACATACAGACAAATACCTGCTTGTGAATTCCCATCACCATCCAAGACAAAAAAATAGGCATCATTAAAACCCTTGCAACCAAAGCTGCTAGGATATCTGACCCATAACATATTAATCAAGAATTGTCCCATCTTCATAACGTATTTGTAAGAAATGGATACCAAAGTAGCACTATAAACAAAGCCATCCAGCAAGTTGTTAATAAGAAATCTAAAAAAAATCATATCGACACACCCAAGATCACCTTGCCTTATATCAAAGGCACTACAGACAAGATAGTTGGGATTTAAAAAAAACATGGCATTACAATTGCTTTCACTCCTCCAAACTCCATAAGAAGAACTGTGGATTCTGTTAAAGACTCTGTAGATCCCAAACTTCCAAAAGGAGTGTACATGAGACCTTGTTCCTGTGGTAAAGAATACATAGGTGAGACAAGTAGATCCATACTCATGAGATTGAAAGAACATGTTGTAGATATTGTAAGGGACACGACGTCAAAATCAGCTCTTGCAGAACATGCTTGTTTTTCTTCTGACCATATTTGTATAGAAAACGCCAAAATAATCCAAAAAAAAGACGATTATCTTAAAAGAAAAATAAAAGCAGCAATTGAAATTGATAAAAGAAATAACACTATGAATAGAGACGACGACATTAAACTTAACAACATATGGAAACTAATTTTGAAAAAAACTCACAATAGTTCTTGTTGTCGCTCAGATTGTACAGGCATCGCAACAACCGCTCAAGGTAGGGGTTGTCACTCTAATCCCCGCCCACTCTGTTCTATCTATCTCCCAACAGCAAGCTATGGGGGGGTAGTCCTATGGAATGATGTGAAGGAAAACAAGTTGGAAACCAGCTTGTTTGGGAGACACGGATGATTGGCCTAATTACTTGGATAAATTTAATACGATTAATGATTAGATTATATTTTAAGTTTGAGACCAGGCCTTAATGGGGTCACAATTCTTGTTTATGATAATTTGAAACCAAGTGACTGGATGGACACCCGTTGCTTGTATGATTAACTATCCTATATGATGTGCAAGTCCTAGGATCTATGTAAGATGCAGTGATCTTGGTTTATTTTAATTATATGTCTAGTCTAAGTATGGCCTTCCCTTAACTATTTTGAAGTTGGGCTCCAAGGTAGGTTGTGGGAAGGAAGCCAACAAGAAGAAGGCTAGGGCCTAATTAATGATACCTTCTGTTGTGCTCCTATCACCCGATACCTCTGGCACTGTAGAGACTGTGGCTCTGACGACTGCAAGGTCACCGTGTTAACCACTGAAGATCTACCAAGGCCCTCAAGCTAGGTGAGAAGGGTTTCCCTAGATTTCTATCAACCTAGCTTATGCTAGGAGGTAAGTTTTAATGCAAGCTAGATCTAGGATGCTTATGCAAGAGATTGTGAGTGGGATTATCTTGAATTAAGATTGTTTATGTTACTTAAGTACTGAGTGTGAATTAGCATATAGCGAGAGTACTTAACAATGATGAGATGACAATCTTGAACAAGATAAATTGCTTTAGAGACACTAATGCAAAACTTCAACAAATTCTCACAAGATGTAAGGTGTCAATTTTTCAACAATGTTCGATACCACTTTAAGATAAACTAATCACCATTCAAGATCGCTACATGAAACTTAGATGCCAATATTTAGAGTGATTACCAAAGACAAAGATGCCAATTAGATTCCAATTATCACAAGATCAGATCAGGAGCTTAAATGTAGAAGTGTTTTAGGTGTCAAATTCTGAAAATTTAACAAACTTAGAGTAAACCACACAAGTGTTAGATCTCAACAGTTAAATCACCAATAATACTTCAGAAAATTTCAGCGCTTATTAATGTTATGACAACAGTAGAAAAATCACTCTGAATTATAAAATTTGCCCAACATATGAAGTACAAAACTTTACAATGAGCAGCAGAAGTAAATTTGTGTCTAGATTACTTTATGAAGATGTATTTTCTAATATTTCAGACTTGTAATAAGTTATTACAACAGTAAATTGACCCACAAATCAGCGAGCTAGAGATGTCAAAAAACAATGCCCAATATACCCAAAAAAAGTAAAATTCACCTAACTTGAAAAGAATCAAATTTTAGGGTTTTTAGAGTGTTATTCAGAAAATTTCAGATCTGATCTATTTACTACAACAATGAATAATTGACAGATCAACAAGCTAATACAGTTACAATCAATGCCAAAATTGCTTAGAAATAGAAAAATTTACCGGAAACTAAAAATTTCAAGTTTTAGACCCTTATTAAGTGTATGCTTCAAAAATTTCATATCTAAAAACTTTAGTTATGCAGTAAATTCCAACAAGCATAAAAGTTAGATCTAGGCTAGATAGTGACCAAAATTTATGAAAATGAAGATTTTGCAATTTTAAACAATTTTGACCATGTAGCATGTGATTTTAGGGCTTAATTGTTATTGATTTGACTATTGTAATAAATCAGAGATAAAACTAGAGTTTAGAGGTCAAACCCTAGGCCCAAGGCCTTGATGATTACTTGCCCAAATTTGCCAAAATTTCTCCAATGTACTTGGCACCTGAAAACACAAGATTTGAGCCAAAATTGTTGCAAAACAAATTGTTAGAGATAAAATGTCAATCCTTTGAAGAAACTCTTGTTTGCAATGAGATCTAGCCCTTGTAGGGCTTATGGCCTTCTTAATGTTTGCAAAATAGATCCCAAACACTAGCCTTTTAGGTTGGGTAAGGGCTACGGTCTTAGCAAATGGGCTTTTTCCCCGATTTGAAAATAAGAAACCTGCAAAAATAACCTAAAAACCCTAGACGTCTAAGGTTTCTAAAGTCTCCAATGCCAATTTCTTCCTCAATCCTGAAACAAATTTAGAATAGAAACCCAAATAACCAATATAAAAAAAATAAATTTCGAAACCCCAAACGTTGTACAAAAGTTCAAAACCCCAAATATATACAAAAATATTAAAAATCTCCAAAACCCAAGTTAGAAAAAATAATTTACAAGTTAGATCTACAAAATTATTCACAAGATCTACAAATATACAAGGGTTTTAAAAAAATTTAAATTTTTGATAAAAACATTTTTATAGAGTTTTTTCATTTGAAGAATGGCTAAAAATACTTTAGAAACCTCAATGTGTTGACTCAGAAATGGTTTGGGCAGATTCTAACTAGTGTGGGAGATATTAAAATAACTAATATTTTTAATGGAGTTCCTAAGTCTAAACTTAGGAAAAATAAAATATTAATGGGTATTAATATAAAACTGGGTTGGAATGGTCCAAAAGACATGGATCAAGCCAAATCTAATCTTACCTGTTGATTAGAGATTTAATCTTAGTCGTTGACAGACCAACGAGAAAAGTATAAGAAGAGGCTTGAGGGTCAGTTGGAGGATACATTGAGGAAGACCAGTCAGTTCAGTTTCTAGAGCAGGGTTAGCTGAGAAATTCGAACTAGTGGTCTGGAGAGCAGCAGGAAGCAGCAAGTACGGAACAGAGAGTCAGGATAAGCACCAGAAGACCAGCGCAAAGGTAGAAGAGGCAGACGCAAAGCCTCTTAGGCAGACGGAAAGGCAGCAGCAGACTACGCAGTCACTAGAGGGCTTGTGTGGGTGACCCAGAGAGGCCCAAGGCTGACGCAGACAAGCAGGGGCTGACGCAGAGTGTCTGGGAGCTATGCAGAGGTCAGCCAAGTTGACGCTGGCACTGGGAGAAGTGTTGGAGAATTTTTTCTCTCTGTTGGGTAAGCCAGTTTGCCACCCTATTGTACGGAAGAATTGCTGAATAATAAAATCCTCCCTTGCTGCACCAGTTTTCCCACATTGGGTTTTTCCGGGGACTGTTGTCCAAAATAATTGTGTCGATATGTTGATTCTTGTGCATGTGTTTGTTTCTATATTATGGTGTGATATCTGTAGCAAATTTTATTTTAATGTTTATTCAAGGAATTTCATAAATAACTTATTGGAAATAAGTGGCAAAGTAAATCAGATGTTGTTGTGATAAAATTTTCACACAGTGTATACTATAGCCTTAGCGAAGATTTAATCCACCATATAAATATTTGGAATCCATGCAACAATGATTTTTGCCCAAGTTTGTGAACTTGGAGGCCAAAGACTGAAGTAACTGCAAGAACTATGAATTTATTTCAAAATAATTTGTTAGATCAAATGGAGAATCAAACCACCTAAGATTAACCCAAAACTATCAATAGTGTGGTTCTATCTCCATCTAATGAAAAAACAAATCTTACCAATATTTAGCACAACATAGAGATGTTTGTAGTCAACACATACTACAAATCAATAAGCAAGAACACTTTTTATTGCACCCCAAAGTCTTTATAATGATTGAAAAAATAGTTCTCAACGGGACAATAGTTACAAAGTTGCTTCAACAGAAATTTTCTAACTAGAGATCAAGATGCTAGAGACTCAAATGACTCTAATTTATAGATAAATCCTCCAAATGGAAAAATGATGATTAGTTTCTTTGATCCTTGTCAAAATAATATTGGTCGTTGATAAACACTTCAAGATCTTTTAATCTTGGCCCTTGAGTTTTTATTTCTGAGGAATCTTCGAATTTATCATTTAATTTCGTTTTAATTATTTTGAGCTAATTTGCTTAAAAATTTGACTTTGACTTAACCACCAAGATCCAAGAGTCCAAATTTTCTTGAAATATACAATATTCCCTTGGTGGAAGACCTTTAAAAATTGACTCTTTTAAAACCCACGAATTTTTCCATTTGGAGAATTTGTTTTCTTAAAACAATTTAAATTTGACTCTAATTAATTAATTTTTTGGCTTAGTATTTAATTTTATTTTGCCAGAAAAATAATTAATTTATACATGAGGGGATTTAATTATTTTTTCAACTTTCTAATACATAAGATTTTACATTTACAAGACTCAAAGAGAGAATACACATTTCGCTTAGCCCTCAAGATACATAACCCATCTACGACACAATGTGATCTAGTAAACCAAGTGATTTGTAATAAAATAATTAAGTCAACTAGCTTACATTATTGCCAAATCACTTTTGCATCAAACTCGACTAAAAACACTAGGACTCACCTAATAATTCGACAATAAATTTCACCTTAGCTTTGGGGTTTAAGCTGAAGGGAAAAAACTCTTCTAATTCGCTGTGTCTAGAAACACAGGTAATCAATGAGGTTAAAAAACCTCCTAGGATGAAATTCAACATCAAAATTATAGGCTTACCTAGGTTGTTACATACACTCAAGGTTTTACTAAGATCATTTACATTACATAACTTGCAGAATGGGATAACCATGACTCATGGACTGCTAACATGTGATCTAATTATGTTCAAAAATTTGGTACTTTCGCTTCCCTGGAAATTTGACAATTTGAGTGCAACAGCTCTCACAAGCCAACTTGTAATAATATATATTGATAATAACTATTAAAGACTCGTATGATTCATGGATAACTCTTCATTTGGGATTGTAACAACTGTGATCATGGACTCACATTGGTAGTCTGAAACGTAGGTTTTTCATAAAATATCAACAAGTGTATTCCAGCATTTTATCAATCTCCAGCCTGTAATGGAATCTTTACTTCAATCCTGAATCAATCTCTACTCTAGCTGGATCAAATTGCCTCCTTGAGGGTTTGCGCAAGCCCCTGGGCAACCTTCTAGTGGAATACTCAGCCTCTCTTAGCTAACTCTTCTAACACTAGAAAATCCACCAAATATCGTTGTCTCTGCTCCCTCTCACTCCTGTGTCCCTTCTGGCTCGAATTCTTCTTCCCTGCTATTGCAACTGGATAGCTCAATCTACCAAGGAACTTCACTCTCCAAGTATGTTCTCCATCTTCCCATCGAGTTTCTCTTATAATCTCTCGTTGATGAACCAACGGCCATGATTAGATCTCCATCAGCTAAGATCATCTCCAACTCAATCCATGTGAGTTTCTAGAGAAATCTCTCATTTCTCAATTAATTAGTGTTAATTAATCATTTTTCCTAAGTTAGACTTAAGAAATATTTAATTATTGATCAATTAACTTAATTGAGCCATCTCTAGGTGTTTTCTCCTTAAACTTTCTCTGGGTTATGGAGATCTTGTGTTCCTTAGCCTCTCTGACCAAAGTCAAGACTAGAACACTTATCCGATGCTACAAAAACTAACACTTTATACATTGGGGGCGAAAGGGTAGAGTCACCCCTATTAGTTTGTTGAGAATAGTAGCATGCGTGGAACATGAAGCAGCATCGAAATGATAAACTTGTTCCATATACAGGCATATAGGTATTTGATCCTTCCCACAGAATGGATTGGAGGGAGATTATGAGTCGGTATCCTATTGATGGAGGGACACTTGAGGGGATATGTTTTGGCTAGGGCACAGTAGAGCACGAGCCCTTAGGCATGGACGATGATGATTCGACATGGTGGGATTGGGATCCAAATGAATCCACCGATGACGGAATGAGTTTGCAGCTTGTTTGGGATCCAGGTATCGAGGAATCCATTAATATATTTTTACAATGGATGCATGATGTGGCCTAATGGTTCATATCGAATACTGGTATCAGTGTGCAGATGCTTCTTGAGAGGAAAGATACAAATTGCTTGAGGGCAAGCAATCTTGGGGTTGTAGGACTTGTAATGTCCCCATTTTCAATTTCCTCTAAAGTCCAGCCAAGATGGATTTCCATGGTATGTGATGGCCAGGTCATAGGAGCAAGATTACATCATTAGGGGTTTCAGAGGGGTTTTGAGGAGTTTTATGGGATCTAATGATATTCGCTTGGCACATTCCATCATCAGGATTAATTCCGCACAACTTATTTTTGGTTGCATTGCATTCGGATAATAGCTCGTTGGAACTGGAACGAGAAAATCTACAGGATGGAATGCTAAGAAGTGACTTCTAGTGGCTAGATAAAGTATGGTTGGCGATTTACCATTTTCCTAGATTAAAAGTGACTTTAATTAGTCATTTAATTAAATAAAAGAAAAGGGAAAAGATTAATTAAGAGGAAAAGGCCAAAAGTGACTTAAGTAAAATAGGAATAAATTAAAAGTCACTTCAGATGAAGTTAAGGAGGAGTTTCCAGAATAAAAATAAAATAATTAAATAAAATACTTCTAGAAGATTAGAGATCTATCAATTGGGCCTTTAAAAGGAGGAGGAGGAGATCATTTGGAGACATCTTGGCTTTGTGTATTATCTTTATGGTGAGGTTTGGAGAACCAAATTCTCGGCTTCAATAGCCCCAAGATGGAAACCCTTGGATGATTCGGTCAGATTGGACAAAAACCCATCTCATCCCTTGTTGAATTCATTCAAAATTCACAAGTTGTACTTGTCCATTCAGTTTATTTTGGAGACATCGCAGCTTTGCTGAAGATCTCTTTGAATCCATCACCTCAACCATTTCCAATTTCATGTATTAGCATATTTTATATCAATAAAATAAGGTTGTGATTCACTGCATGTATCTCTTGTCAAATTTTAGTCGTAGTTTAAAATTCCTTGTTTGTTGTTAATTTTATGGTTCAATTTGTGAAAATTGTTTATCAAATTGATGACATAAATCTCTGAAGCAAAATCTCGAGAAAACCATTAAAATTTATAAACAGGATTGCTCCCACAAAATCTAGCAAGCCTTGGAGAGGGAAACCCTACAAGACAAGAGATAAACAAAGTGCTAACAGTGGAGGCACAATGTCACCTCAGCGAAAACCCCTTGCTCTTTACGGACTTTCACCCATGGGAAGAGTCTTGGTATGAAGGAGATCACTTAGAATAAATAGGCTAGGTAAAGGGCATGCAGAGATCAAGCTAGAGCTCATTCAAAAGAGAGGCTCAATAAAGGTACAAGGCTTCAAAAAAGCAAATCACTCTCTAAGAAAAGCCCTAGAAAAGAAGGCACAAGTCCTAGGGTTTTGAGGTTTTTCAATGGTGATAGTTATTCACAAGGTCAGGGCCTGAGAGAAAAGGCTTGTCATGATCTACTTCAACAAGTACTAAGCTCATACAACCTTCAAGGAAGTCCTCAAGCTGAAGGGAAAACAGCTAGGGTTTCCCTCTTGAAGCAACACCTAGGGCAAGAGATCTTATGGATGAAATTTGACAAGATGCCCACGAAAATCGGATAATAAGTAGCCTAAACCCCAAGCTTGATGTTTAGACTCTCAAGTCACCAAAAAGCCTCCTCCCTATTCCTTTTCTACAAGGCCTAGATTTTCGCCCTAGCCTTAAAAGGACCAATTTTAGGGGAGAAAATTATGGAGAAAATTTAGGATTGATTAAACTTGGACTAGTGCCTTGTCCTTTAGGCATATGGGGTAAAGAGTGAAATAGATGTTGAGAAATTGGGAGGCTTACAGTTTATTATTGAATTTCTCTTTTTCATAATCATTATTTGTGAGTCTGTTCACATTTTATAATTATGTTTTCTTTCTTCATCAAGCAATTACCATAATAAAACATGAAAATCACAAAAACAAAAGAACACAAGATGTAGGCTCCAAGCCAGGGCAAAATCCCTCTAAGGGGAAAACCCAGAAAAAAGCTCTTCGTATAGAATTAGATCAAATGAGATATCCCAGACCCTTTCACCCTCTAGAAGCCAACTCAAACCCTCCTGCTCAGATTTCAGCCCTCCTCTTTCTTTATGAAATTACAGATAAGATGCTCCAAATTGTATATCCAAAATGAACTCCAACTTTCTTCTATTTATACTTGTCCAGAGGGTTGCGAACAGTCATGTCCCTTGGGGCAAAGCCTACATGACAACAGGGTTGACTTGACTTCTAGAGGGAATTTTCGCAAAATACATAATTAAAAATTCATTTTCCTTTTTCTTTACAATAGGCCCACATAGGACTTTGACCCTATGACTCAAGAAAACCTAGAAGCATGAAGAACATGCTTATCTAAATAAAATAATAATTCTTGAGCATGAAACCCATGCTAGAAAAATAATATTTATTTTTCTTCTTTTGCATTTTACATCAAATATATAATGACATATGTACAATGACAATTACGAAGACCGAACCTAGTTACATTTTCCAACACTCCCTCTTAACTGCTGAGGTATTCATAATTCCATAACCGATACAAGGATACTTCTCAAATTGAAATATTATCATAAGAAGAGTCGGATCAACATCAAGTTGAAGAATGTAACTAGGTTCAGTCTTCATAATGTCTTATGTAAATTTGATTTTATGTATTTGATGTAAAGAGAAAAAGAAAAATTATTATTGTTATTTTGTAGCATGGGTTATTTATAGGTCAAGCACCCATTGTGTGCTTCTAGTGCTTTGTCATAAAGTCAAAGAGTCAAGAGAGTCATTGTAATATGTAAAGACCCTATCGGGCATCATGTATCAAGTCAAAAAAAATTAGTTGAGTCAAAACTATGTCTAAAGACCCTCCAAGATCAAGTCAACCTCATTAAGGTTGTTCAAGCTACATGAAGGGTACATATAAGTGTGCCATTGACCTCATTTGGAGAATGAATTCCATCAAGCAAGAAACAAGTTCGATCACAGGGGAAAAGTAGCCTTATAGCCAACAAAGAAGAGGAGAACATAAAAGGAGGAAGACCAAAGTTTCAAGCACTGTTTTAGGGCAACATCTCCCACACGTGTGAAGAACACTAGGGAATCATTGCGTCAGCTTAGGAAGATGAAATTTGGTGTCAACAAAATCAAGTTTGCAGGCCGAAAACTTAAGGAAAGGAAACCAAGACAAGAGAAGGAGAGAAGGATATGGTTTCTACCTAAACTACTCACACGTGCCAAGATAAGCTGTTGCAGGAAGGTCAAAAATCACAGACCTGTAGTACAAGCCGAAAATCTAAAGAGAGGCCGAAAATTCTGAAGTATTGAAGTTGTTTGACTAACATTGACTTTGTGGAAGAGAAGCTCAACAAAGAAGAAGTTGACTTGGTCTTGGAGGGGTCTTGGTCTTGGGTCTTAGGTCTTGGAATTCGTCATTTGAAGATTCTAGAAGAAGAGAAGAATGCTTGTGGGTTTTCCTCTCAAGAGGAGAGGTTTTGCCCCTAGCTAGCAGTGTACATTTTGTGTCCTCCTGTCACGTTGATCTTCATAGTTTGGTAGTTATTTGATGATTAGAACACAATAATAATCAAGAGAAAAAAGAAGTTAATTACAAGTACATCATTTTAAGTAAAAGAACATCACAAGCAGTTATTAAAGTAAGAGAAATCACCCTAATCTAGCTTCCCTTGATTTCTCAACACATCATAACCAGTATATGCTAATTCCAGGGATCTAGATACCATCTAGGCTAATGCCAAGGTATCAGCCCAAGATCTTTCAGGGATCTAGGTACCAACGAGGCTACTGCCAAGGTACCAACCCAACATCTCACAGGGATCTAGCTACCATATAGGCTACTACCAAGGCACCAACCCAACATCTCATAGGGATCTAGGTACCATCTAGGCTACTGGCAAGGTACCAACCCATCTTATAGGGATCTAGGTACCATCTAGGCTTCTACCAAGGTACCAACCCATCTTACAGGGATCTCGGTACCATCTAGGCTACTACCAAGTTACCAACCCTAAGTACCATCATACAGGTTATTCAGCCTAAGGTACAACAACTTTGTGTACCATCATATAGGCTACCAAGCCTAAGGTACAACAACTAGTCACCATGATCTAGTCGACACCTCAACCTCATGGTATACAAACTAGTACAGGTTTTCCATCACCAAGGTCAAACCTCCAGGAACATGTGTTCCAATTACACAAGGTTGGCCAAACCCTAAAGGACATTCAACTCCTCACACCATAGGGTCAAAACCCTAAAGGATCCTTACATTACAAGGTTTCCATTATCTTGGTCAAACCCTAACATCACAGGCCTCACTCATGCCAAAAAGCTCACTCAACAACTGAGCCAGACAAACGGCACCCACTCTTATAGAGTGACTAGGCCAACACAAAAAGGCACCTACTCTTCTGAGTAACTGGGCCTTAAGGACCATTCTTCCTAAACTAGGAGAATGTCTACCCTCAACAATAGTCTGGGCCATTCTTCCTAAATCTGGAGAATGTCTGCCCCTATTGTTATCTTATTAATGCTCCCTCTTACTGAGAGAATTTATCTTAACAAGTCCAAGCTTGTCCCTGAAGTACATGTACTTCATCCAGGACAGAGGCTTGTCAAAAGCCTATCACAACTTTAGCCTTTAAATATAATTTAAAGATAATACTTAAAAACATACCTTAAAACTTGAGAGTTGAATTACTCCCTTTGAATCAAAACTTCCTTTCGAAATCATAGTTCTTTCTATATCCAAAGCTTCCTCTAAATCCACAGCCCTTTCAAGATTCAAAGCTCCCTCTAAAGATCCCTATATATCCAGGATTTGTCACAGACTTTGTTTTTATATTATAGCTTCTTCTAGCCCAGACAGTTTTTAGCATGTACCAGCAATCTTACTTGGGGACATCATAAAAGAATAGTTACAATCAAATAATGAAAGATAAAGTAAGAGATTAGATTTACTAATGGAATCATATGTAACTCCTACTTAAGGCATGGGAGTTACTCCCTTGTGAATTCGACCTCCTTGCTCTTCTTCTATATTTGTACCTCTAATCCTCTCTATCACTCACTTGTGCATTGTGAAAGGAGAGTACGAAGTTGAGAAAGAGAGAGTTAGAGAGGCTAAAGAAGAATTATGAGATAGAGAGAGAGAGTCTTGAAGAGTAAGAGCAGATCTTGATGAGCCAAAGTAATTCAGTGTTTACATTAGCGATAACCATCAAAGATCTTCTTCATATTTGGGTGAACTTCTTTCTCTCATTGCATTTTGTCTCTCTGCTGAACATTTGATTTCTAATAGAAGAAGAATATGGTTGAGTTTTCCCCTTGTGGGTTTTGCCCTGATCAATGGACCTAAATTCTCTGTGTCTACTTGTGTTCTTAGTTGTCTTCTATTTTGCATATGGTTTATATGGTGTATGTTCTATCTACAATTGCTTAATTAATATTGTAGAAGAAAGAAATTTGGGAATATGTAATTGCTGCAACATAGAACGTCAAAATTTCAACACTAAGGAGGTCGAATTGCCCCAAACAGAGCCAACTTCAAGAGGCAGAGCTGACTTGTTCTTGTAGGGACAAAAATGACATTTTGACTCAAAACAAAATTATTTTTCCACTTTCTTATCAAAAGTCCAAATGGGACTTAACTTCTAGACTTATGAAAAATATTCTTTTGACTTGAAAAACTCTAGAAGCATGAAGAACATGCTTGACCTAGAAATCAAATCAACTTGAGCATGAAACTCATGCTTAAAATAATAATTATTTTTCTATTTTTGCAAAAATGTATAATGTCATAAGTACAAAGGTAATTATGAAGACCAAATCTAGTTACATTCTCCAACAAGAGGAGTTCTCCCCACACTTCCCATGTTCCTAGGAAAGGGGGACGCATAGGGAAACATTTCCTCACTTCCCCATTTTGGGGAAGCTTGGGGAGACGCAATGGGAAATGTTTCCCCAATGTGGGAGATGTGTTTCCCGAAAATGGGTGCTTGTGGGCATCCCCCCGTAAAAAGGGTTGGGCATCTCCCCTAAATTTTCCTAAAAATGATGATTTATGAGTGGGGAAGCCTAATATCAACCTTAGGACCTTACAAATACTATGTAATTAATGGTAATGTTAAATTCTTAAAACAAAAAGATATCTTATATTTTCATCCTTTTACTTAAATTTTTAACATTACCATTAATTGTTTAAAGATGTGTGAGAGTGGTTCCAACATGATTGGATTTCATATGGAGAAAGTAGAATTTAAGATTCCACTCAAAATCCAGCAGACTTAACAATTTTTAGGATTTCAACATAGGGGGAATTGCAACATTTCCATTGGATTCTATTATGTATGAAGGTATGGAACAACCCTCTATGTACCTCGATGTTGGCGACATTGATTATTGAATTCCTCTATCATGATCCTAGTAAAATTGTACTTATAACACAAATAAAATCTTGATTTGACGTGTTAAGCTTTTTCTATTTTATTTTAATGCTTAGAGGGCAATATTAATGATGAGGATCCCAATATAGGCAATGATTTAGATGATATGTACATATTTGTTGTAGCATCATCATTTTTTTGGACTATAGAGGCCATTTATAGGTTCTATAGTTGTAATTTTTGTTCAAAGATGGATTGCACTCAATCCTATTTTGGCATCATTGCACCCTTGCTATATATATATGAGAAGCTTTGCATAATTGTGTAGAATGGATTGGATTCATATGTGTTAAAATTGGCAACTAGGGCCAAACTCCATGTAGGTCATCTTATTTATGGAAGCTGATATTTTTCTTGGATTCCTCTCTTCTACAGGTGTAGGATTGATCTAAAATTATTCCAATTCAGACATGTATTCATAGAGATATGAAATTATTTATGTTATTTGACAATTTGTCAAGGTCGGTCAGCAACCAAATTACCCCAACTTATCCTCAACATTACATTATAAATAGAAGAGGTCTTCAAGTCATTTTGACACACTCACATCTCTTGTGATCTCTCTCCACTCGTTTGGGTTTTGGTGGAAGGAGAGATCTAAAAGGAAGCCCTAGATGCTGTCAAAGAGAAGGCTCCCATATGCAGTCAAGGAGGAGGCAAGTTGTTGTTCAGTTGTGCCCTAGCCGTTGTCAAGGAAGGTCTAATGCTGCCATAGTCGTAGTCCTAACGGAGGTGATCTAGCCGCAATCCAAGCAAGGAGACTTAGCAGCAGTTCATGAAGCCTAGCCGCAATTGAAGGGAGAAGACCCAGCAGTTGTCTTGTGAGGAGGTATGGCCGCAGTTAAAGGAGACCTATTTGTTGTCTAAAGGAGCTTCAATACGCAGCCCTAATCCACAGTGACAAAGAAGACTTATTAGTTGTCACTAGAAAGCCCTAGCTGCAGAGTAACTAGCCCTATCCGCAGTCAAATGGAAGGCTCCTATTCGCTATCAAAGGAGGTTCTAATCCGCAGTTAAAGAGGGCTCTAATCCGTTGGCTAGAGGAACACTAACTATAATATTCCTAATTATCCCCAGCGAATTGGAATATTCGATTTTGCCAAATTTTGCCTTCTATAGTTATTTTGCAAATAAAAAAAGTGAGAAAGGGGGACATAACTCACTTTTAGAATAAAAAGTCACTTCCTAGTAGCACAACGTTGTGACTTAAAGGGAGAGCCAAGGGGGCCAAAAGGGGGACGCAGAAATGGGGCCCACACAAACACATGGAGGGACTGCGCAGGAGGGAAGAACACATGCCAAGAGGGGAATCACGCAGGAGGAGGTGAGCCTAGGGATTGTGAGAGGCAGAGGCTATAAAATAGAGAGGAGCCCCCTCATTTTGGATCATTCAGTTATGTGCATTTTGAGCTAGTCGTTTCGACTTCTGAGCACGCTGGCTGTTTCGCTAGTCTGCGCACTGTTTAGTGCATTGAGTGTCTCCATTTGGAGATCTCACCCTTAGCCTCGAGGGACTTCGAGTGCCTGCTTGGGCAAGGTATTTCTATCGGCATTTCAGCAGTAGTTTTATCAACATTTCAGTAGCAGTTTCATCAGCGTTTTGGAGGACTGCGCAGCACTTGGAGAGGCACGCAGTTCTTTTTGGTTGTAGTGCTGGATTGGAGTTTGTAGGTGGAGTTACGCTAGGAGATTGAGCAGAGGTCTAGCTCTTGTCTCATTGGAGGATTTTAGCAGGGTTTCAGGCAGTGTTTCACGCAGAGTTTAGAGGGGTTTCTTCAGTGGTAGCGCAAGGCATTGAGGAATTGCGCAGAACCCCAAGAGGGTCTTTTTCGGGGGTCGGCCATTCCAGGAAAGCTTTCTGGGTTTTTCTGGGTTTCTTGAGTAGAACCCGAATCTAGAGTTTCAGCTTTTTCCGAGGAGGGGAGGAGCCCCAAATCATCATTTGTTTTCTAGCAGCAACAGTAGCATCCATGTAGAGAGGCCATTCTTGTCATTCTGAGAGTATTTCTTCACTTGTCTTGTGCAAGTCGAGGTGCCATCTATCTAATCAACTCTTGTACTCATTTTATTGCTCAGTATAATAAAATGGCTTAGCATTTCTCGCTGCATTTCTTGTATCTGCTTATATTTCCAGTTTACATTATTATATGTTGTTCCACTGTTATTTTATCACTTCTGGGTTATTATATCATTTGCACATATTTGGTTGGAGTTTTTGCTGGGGTTTGAGGAATATTCAGGGTTAGGGATATTACAGTCCATTCCAGGAAAGCTTTCTGGGATTTTCTGGGTTTCTTGAGTAGAACCCGAATCCAGAGTTTCAGCATTTTCCGAGGAGGGGAGCAACCCCAAATCATCATTTGTTTTCTAGCAGCAGCAGCAGCACAGTAGCAGCATCCACGCAGAGAGGCCATTCTTGTCATTCTGAGAGTATTTCTTCACTTGCCTTGTGCAAGTCGAGGTGCCATCTATCTAATCACCTCTTGTACTCATTTTATTGCTCAGTATAGTAAAATGGCTTAGCATTTCTAGCTACATTTCTTGTATCTGCTTATATTTCCAGTTTACATTATTATATGTTGTTCCATTGTTATTTTATCACTTCTGGGTTATTATATCATTTGCACATATTTGGTTGGAGTTTTTGCTAGGGTTTGAGGAATATTCAGGGTTAGGAATATTACAGTGGTATCAGAGCATAGATCTAGCTCAGCCTGTGGAGTTAGCAATCTATGACACCAAGGGAAAAACCCTACATTTGTTACATAGGTAGGAGGTACAGAGACACTGGACGTAGGTTGGAGAATACCTACAGGGAGGGAGACTATGTTCCTGTGGTGGACGCAGAACAGGTGGAGCCTGTGGTAGACGCAGAACAGAGAGAGCCAGTAGTCGACGCAGAACAGATGGTCGATGAGGATGGAAAGAGATTTGCGGATATGCTCCTCAAATCAGTGCAGGATCTGTCGAGGCAGATTGAGGTGATAGGGCAGAGATTCACGACAATAGATGCCAGACAGCGTGAGAGCCCACGGGTTTTCCAAGTCGGTGAGGGATCGGGTGCACCCCACCATTTGCCAGAGCAACGTGATACTGCGCAGCAGGTGGCCTCACATGCCCCTACACGCTCTACCATGCACACTTTCTTAGGAGTAGACACGGGGGCCGTAGCCCAGCAGGAGGCATAGCCTGGACACATGGGTGATTATTTTGCAGAGTACCAGGCCTATGGGCAAGAGTTCAGGGAAGCCCTCTCATTCTGTGATTTTGTCCAGCTCTTGCGGGATAGTAGACCCCGCGACCATCACAGAGGGTACCGACATTATCATGATGGTGACACCCACCATGCAGCGAGTAGATTCCACTTGCCTACATTTGATGGCTCATCAACCAGTTCGGCAAGGTCTTAGGTGGAGAAGCTGGACATTTATTTCCAGCTTAACCAGATGTGGTAGATAGAGGCCATCAAGGTGGCGACATTACATTTGGATAGTGAGGCCCAGGATTGGTGGTTTCATGAGATGGCTATACTAAGACACTCCATGGTGACGACATACGCTGAGTTCACCAGGAGATTGATGGAGCGATTTGATCAGAGGGATACAGAGCAACATTTTGTTGAGCTGACAAGGCTCAAACAGACAAGGAGCGCAAAGACCTACAATGCATATTTCTTGAGGGTCTCAGTGATGGTGCCAGACCTATCCACGGCACAGAGGATCTATATGTATGTTGAGGGGTTAGCAGAGCCACTTCGGGGTCTAGTCAGATCTGCTAGACCGACCACCCTTCAGGATGCTATCAGCAAGACTTGGGACCTACAGGATGTCTTACCCAAGACCCGGACACCTTACCCCCAGAGACAGACTTTTCAGTCTAAGGGGAAGGATGTGAGGATTCCACCTCCAAAGGGGAATCCAAGACGAGTGCAGATTGACGTTGATGTCAAGAGGGAGCTGAAGAAGAAGTGGTTGTGCTTCACATGTCAGGAGCCATGGGCACCATGACATAGATGTGCTGCTGGCTAAGTCACCTGACACGGGGATTAGGGACACGTAGGATTCGAGATTCGTGGTGTCGGATTCGGACACGCTGACCCCCCGGAACAGGACACGTTAGGACACGTTATATATTATTTTATTAAAAAAAATATATATATATATATATATTTTTAAAATATATATATATATATATATATATATATATTAAAAATTAGATATTATCATATTTCTTACACAAATTTTAATTAATGATAAAAATTTATTGATTTCAAACATAGATCTTCATCTATAACTATTAGCATGCATAGTACATACAAAATTCAAATACATGTCAATCTATTATCTATTTCTTATGCTTGGCCCTCTTGCCACCACGAGAAATGTCTAATTTTTTAGTCTTGTTGGAAAATCAGGATCTTTGTCATTAATATCACCCTCTAAGCATTAATATCCAGAGGTATCTTTGTCATTACCTCTGTATCTGTATAGGGATCCTTGTCATTAATATCACCCTTTAAGAATTAACATAAGATAGAACAAGCATAACATGTCAATTCAAGATTTTGTTTGAGTGATGCGTACATTTTTAGGAGGGTCATGATACAGGAGTTCGACAACCAATGTCACTAACATCAAGGTACATAGAGGGATTGGTGCTCTTGATTAAATACGAATTCCATACCCTAATACATGACAAAATTCAATGGAAACATTGCAATCCCCCAATCCTAAAATCCTGAAAAACTGATAAGTCTGCTGGATTTTGAATGAAATCTAAAATTCTACTTTCTCCATATGAAATCCAATGAGGCCGGAACCACTATCAAACATCCTGAGTCATTTCATGGTAATGTTAAAAATTTAAGTAAAAAGATGAAAATGAAGATTAAAGAGAAGGT
The DNA here is from genome assembly GCA_031772625.1 of Pinus tabuliformis. Lineage (NCBI taxonomy): Eukaryota > Viridiplantae > Streptophyta > Pinopsida > Pinales > Pinaceae > Pinus > Pinus tabuliformis. Next base: position 626,619,374 of record CM062814.1, on the reverse strand, counting down.
CACTTTTACTTTAAGAATTTAACATTACCATGAACAGGACACGTTTCCCAAAATCGCGACACGCTTTTGAAAATCATGACACGACCTCGGATTCGACGTGTCGGAAAAGGACACGACGTGTCATATGATTTGGACATGAATCCGGACCGAATCGTGTCGGATTCGCTGGATTCGGGATTCGTAGGGGGTTTAGGATGAATCCGGTGACTTAGGCTGCTGGCAAGGCACATTTCATTGAGGTTTTCTCCGAGAGCAGTGGAGAAGAGGATGACGAGGATGGTGTGAGGCAGGAGATAGCCATGATGGACAGGGACCTTTGCCACCTCCACCGCCAGCAGCAAGTGGTGCATCATTTGCACCCATCGGAGGGGCCCTTGCTGCATTGTGAGGAGTTCCCAAGTATCTGACGCTACACATACGAGGGACGGTACGTGGCCAGCGAGTGTCAGTTTTGGTTGACAGTGGGGCGACCCACAACTTCATCGATGCACAGATGGTTGAGCGGAGAGGCATACAGACAGAGAGCTTCAATGGGTTTTCAGTCTTGGTCCCAGGAGATCAGACCATGACGTGTGCTCGATATGTTCCAGAGCTTTCAGTGACGATGGGCACCTACACATTGACTGACCACTTTTTCGTGGTCAATATTCCGAACACTAACATCATACTGGGTGTTCAATGGCTCATCACTCTAGGGAAGGTCACGACGGATTGGAAGACCCTAGAGATGGAGTGGGATGATGAGAAGACAGGGAGGCATGAGAAGATACAGGGTCAGCATACGTATCCGCCTCAGACTGTTTCAGCTCATCGGATGGAGGTAGTCTTCCGGAAGGGAGACAATGTGGGCAATAGAGCTGCGTGCATTAGAGGCAGGGACTATAGGGCAGACGGTACATCCAGAGATCTAGTCCATCCTTGATCGGTATGCCATAGTGTTTGGAGAGATTCCACCAGGACAACCACCAGATCGAGGGTTTGAGCACACTATTGAGCTTGAGCAGGGCATACAGGCAGTGATTACTACCCCCTATAAGCATCCCAAGGCCTATCGGGACGAGATAGAGCGGGCCATTCAAGAGTTGCTGGCTCTTGGGCACATCCGACCGAGCACGAGTCCTTTTGCTTCTTCTGAGGTGTTGGTGAAGAAGAAGGAAGGTACATTGAGGATGTGCATTGACTACAGGGCCCTGAACAAGAGGACATTGAAGAACAGGTACCCCATACCCAGGATCGATGAGTTGATGGATGAGTTGAGAGGAGCACAGTTCTTCTCAAAGATTGATCTGAGATCAGGGTACCATCAGATTCGCGTGAGGGAGCAGGACATTCCCAAGACCGCCTTCAAATGTCACTATGGGCACTTTGAGTTTTTGGTGATGCCCTTCGGGCTAACCAACGCCCCAGCTACATTCCAGTCTTGCATGAATCACATCTTCCGTAGTCACCTGTGGAAGTTTGTGTTGGTGTTCTTTGATGATATACTCATTTACAGCAGGACGTGGGAGGAGCATCTCCAGCATATTGAGACAGTATTACGCATCTTGGAGGAGCAGCAGTTCTATGACAAGCTCTCCAAATGTGAGTTCGGGTTGACGAAAATGTTATACTTGGGACACATCATTGGAGTGGATGAAGTGAGGGTCCATGAGGAGAAGATCAGGGCCATCAGAGATTGGCCGGAGCCAAGAAACGTGACGAAACTTCGAGGATTCATTGGCATTTGTACTTACTACCGGAAGTTCGTCAAAGGTTTCTCACAGCTTGCTGCACCCCTGACAAATTTGATGAGGAAGGGGGCATTCAGTTGGTCGGATACAGCGCAACAAGCCTTTGACAGGCTCAAGGAGGTTATGAGCAGCTGCTCAGTGCTTGCGTTGCCAGATTTTACGCAGCCATTTGTTTTGGAGTGTGATGCGTCGGGGGAGGGGACCGACGCAGTATTGATGCAGGGAGGTCACCCTATAGCCTTTGACAGCCGGAAGCTCCTTCCGCACGAGAGGTTGTATTCTATATACGACAAGGAGATGTTGGCCATCATGCATGCATTGGCTAAGTACCGGCAGTATTTGGTGGGAAACAGGTTCAGGGTGAGGACTGATCACAATAGCCTCAAGTTCTTTTTGGAGCAGCAGCAGTTGCAGGAGAGGCAGCAGAAGTGGATCAATAAGATCCAAGCATATGACTTTGACATTGAGTATGTCAAGGGTAAGAACAACGTGGTAGCAGATGCCCTTTCACGTAGACCAGCCACGTTGTCCCTTATGAGCTTGGATACAGACTGGAGGGCTCGACTCTTAGTAGAGTACTCCAAAGACAGGTTTGCATGTGATATTCTGGACAGGCAGGTGGCAGATGACAGGTTCAGGGTGATCGATGAGATCATCTATTACAGGGATCGGATCTTCTTGACTGAGGGGTCTCAGCTCAAGAAGAATATACTCCAGGCATCACATGATTCACCATTGGCAAGCCATCAGGGGTTTACCAAAACCTACAAGGCCATTAGAGAGAGATTCTCCTCGAAGGGCCTCAAGGAGGACGTACTCCGGCATATCAGGGAGTGCAATGTTTGCCAGCGGAGCAAGGGAGAAATGAGCCATCCCGCGGGTTTATTGCAGTCACTACCCATTCTGAAGGGGAAATAGGAGAGCATTTCGATGGACTTCATCACAGGATTGCCCACGGTACAGGGCAAGGATTGTATCTTTGTCATCGTTGACCGACTGACAAAGTACGCGCATTTCTTTGCCATATCCGCACACTACACAGCAACACAAGTGGCCGAGCTGTTCTTCAGGGAGATCTTCAGGCTACATGGTCTTCCTAAGACCATCGTCAGTGACAGGGACAGTTGTTTCATGGGCGGGTGTTGGCAAGAGCTTTTCCAGTTGGTGGGGACAGAGTTGACTCCAAGTACCAGTTATCACCCACAGACGAATGGGCAGACAGAGATAGTTAACAAGTGGCTGGAGGGCTACTTGCGTTACTATGTCAGTGGGCAACGGCGAGCATCGCTGAAGTGGCTGCATCTGGGGGAGTATTTCTACAATACTTCACATCACATATCCATTGGTATGTCACCATTCTATGCCTTATATGGGTATCATCCTTTATCTTTTGTTGACGTGATGTTTGGTGACAGCAAGGCTCCTAGAGCCAGGATTTGGATCCAAGAGAGTCAGGATATCCTCCGAGCTCTCAAGGATAACATGGCTACAGCGTAGAACCAGCAGAAGCTATATGTCGACAGTGGTAGGGTAGAGAGGTAGTTCAAGGTGGGGGACATGGTCTACCTACGATAACAGCCATACCGACAGTCGTCACTGAAGCAGAAGGGGGCTGAAAAACTCAAGCCCCGCTTTTATGGGCCATACAGGATGATACGCAGGATTGGACAGGTTGCATATGAGTTGGAGCTACCCCAAGGCAGCAAGATTCATAACATTTTTCATGTTATCATGCCTCAAAAAGGCATTGGGACAGTAGGGAACAGTGACAGGTGAGCTACCACCTATGGATGATGAGGGGCATTTGGTATTGCAGCCGAAGGCTATCATTGATACCAGGGAGAGGCAGCTGCGGAGCAAGACAGTCCGGGAATTCTTGGTGAGGTGGAAGAATTTGCCAGATGAGGATGCCACTTGGGAGAATGAGAAGATCTTACAACATCCATCACTTCAGTTGCTTGAGGACAAGCAACATTTTGCCGGGGGAGACTGTAATATTCCTAATTAGCCCCAGCTAATTGGAATATTTGATTTTGCCAAATTTTGCCTTCTATAGTTATTTTGCAAATAAAAAAAGTGAGAAAGGGGGACATAATTCACTTTTAGAATAAAAAGTCACTTCCTAGTAGCACAACGTTGTCACTTAAACGGAGAGCCAAGGGGGCCAAAAGGGGGACGCAGAAATGGGGCCTACGCAGACACATGGAGGGACTGCGCAGGAGGGAAGAACACATAGCAAGAGGGGAATCACGCAGGAGGAGGTGAGCCTAGGGATTGTGAGAGGCAGAGGCTATAAAATAGAGAGGAGCCCCCTCATTTTGGATCATTCAGTTATGTGCATTTTGAGCTAGTCGTTTTGACTTCTGAGCACGCTGGCTGTTTAGCTAGTCTACAGCACTGTTTAGTGCATTGAGTGTCTCCGTTCGGAGATCTCACCCTTAGCCCCAGGGGACTTCGAGTACCTGCTCGGGCAAGGTATTTCTATCGGCATTTCAACAATAGTTTTATCAGCATTTTAGTAGCAGTTTCATCAGCATTTTGGAGGACTGCGTGGCACTTAGAGAGGGACGCAGTTCTTTTTGGTTGTAGTGCTGGATTGGGGTTTGCAGGTGGAGTTACGCTGGGAGATTGAGCAGAGGTCCAGCTCTTGTCTCATTGGAGGATTTTAGCAGTGTTTCAGGCAGAGTTTAGAGGGGTTTCTTCAGTGGCAGCGCAGGGCATTGAGGAACTGCACAGAACCCCAAGAGGGTGTTTTTTGGGGGTCGTCCATTCTAGGAAAGCTTTCTGGGTTTTTCTGGGTTTCTTGAGTAGAACCCGAATCCAGAGTTTCAGCTTTTTTCGAGGAGGGGAGCAGCCCCAAATCATCATTTGTTTTCTAGCAGCAGCAGTAGCATCCACGCAGAGAGGCCATTCTTGTCATTCTGAGAGTATTTCTTCACTTGCCTTGTACAAGTCGAGGTGCCATCTATCTAATCACCTCTTGTACTCATTTTATTGCTCAGTATAATAAAATGGCTTAGCATTTCTCGCTGCATTTCTTGTATCTGCTTATATTTCCAGTTTACATTATTATATGTTGTTCCACTGTTATTTTATCACTTCTGCGTTATTATATCATTTGCACATATTTGGTTGGAGTTTTTGCTGGGGTTTGAGGAATATTCAGGGTTAGGAATATTACACTAACCAAGAATAACCCTAGCCCTAGCAAAGAGAGACCCCAATCCATAGATAAGAAGAAGACTTAACAGCATAAATAAGCCTGGAAGGTTCGGTAACAACATGGTAAATGAAGCATGGTGACAGGGCAGTGTAGAGATTGTTCCTGAGGACTGTTTATAAGGTTGGCAAACCACAATCATATTACACATTGAAGAAATTTGTCCTAGATCAAGATCAGGTCAGCATATTCAGATTGGGTCAAGTCCTAAACACTGTTGCATTGATATTATTGATTGTTGATTGAAGACCATAGGCCATACTTGTTGCTGAGCTAGGTCGTAGGGCATAGCCAGCAGCAAAGATTGTTCTAAGGATTGCACAAGTCAGACTTGAAAGCATGACAGTAGTGGAGCCTCACCTCGAAGGCCTGCATTGTTGACTGTGTGTTAAGGAAGAGAACTGAATGTTGATGCCCTAACTCTTAAGGCTTTGACAACCAGTGTAGCAAGAAGACAACAACATTCTGGAAGATGTATTGGGTCAATGCTTCTATGTTTTGACTTAGCATGATGTGCATCATGTTCTGAGGAAGATTATGTCCTGGTTGACCAGCATTGACTTCTTTGGTCAAGACTTTACTACTATTGTCATAAATCTCATATTTGTATATTTGTGCTATCTCTCTCTCTGTTGAACTATTGAAGAGTAAAGAAGATTTGATCAAGGGTTTCCCCACATAGGGGTTTGTCCCTGGCTAGTGCCACATCTTGTGTCCTCTTGTCTTGGCTTGTCTTCTACTATTTATGTTTATGTTCTATCTGCACTTTACTATCATGCTGATGTGATCACTAATCTAAATATTGCCATTGGGCTAATATGAAAAATAGAAGTAAATTGCTATAAGCATAGAACATACCTAAATTTAACATGGTATCAGACTTGAGGTGAAGGCAAAGCCCAAGCAAGAGTAAAAGAGAAATCATCGAAGACAATTGGAAAGGACAAAAGGCTCAATGGGTTCCTCATCCCACTTCTCGGCTGAAGACAAGCTCCTTGAAAAGTCTGACTATCACGAATGGAAGATGTCTCTTGATCTAACATTGGAAGAACAAGAAGTGATGGATTATGTGAAGGGTAAAATCCCTGAGCCTTCATCTAATGCATCGGCTACTACAAAGAACAAGTACACCAAGGGTGAAGTCAAAGACAAGAAGATTATCAGAGATTCCATTGACAAGCGTCTAGTGGCTTACATCTCCGATCTAAACACCTCCAAGGAGATCTACGACAGATTGGTAAGCATGTTCAAGGTTAGTGATGCAAATCAAATTTTGTTCCTCAAAAATAAGTTGAAGGATATTAAGGATATTCAATCCTACTTCTTAAGGATCACTGAGATCAAGAATGATCTTCTATCGATTGGAGAAATCATATCTGACAAGGAACTTACTATCACTACCCTTGGAGGACTCCCACCCGAGTGGTATATATTTAGAACCACTATTCTCAATAATGATCGAATTCCAAGGTTTGAAGAATTGATGTCGAGATGCATTCAAGAAGAAACCAGGATGGTGGAGCAAGAGATGCCTTCTAATAGAGGCATCCCCACTGCTTTCTCCGCTCATGCCAAAAGGAGAAATCATGCAGGGTCTAAAGGTCATTTCAATGGAAAACCCGAATCTAAGGGTGGAAGGAAGGGTAGATGCTTTGCTTGCAATAAGTTTGGCCATTATGCGAGGGAGTGTCCAAATAGAAGGGACACATCACATGGTGATGATCACAATCATTCCAGGGGCAACTTCAACAACAATGATCAAAGGAATGACAGGTACAATGGCAAAGGAAAAAGGAATGCAAGACATCAAGGAAATGGTCGATCCTCCAAGAAAGTAAGGAACTCTAGGTATGAAGAATCAAATGTTGTTTCTAATAACCACAAGGAGTATTATCTTATATCGGCCCTCTCCTTTAGCTCTCCTCTAGACACTTTGGGAAATTGCCTTATTGATAGTGGTGCTTCAAGGCACTTCACCGAATACAAGGAATCTCTCTCTAATTTGATAGAGAAGGAGACAAAATTGGAGATTATTCTTGGCTATCCCATAAAGGGTGTAAGGACTATTACCCTTCAATTGGATCAAGGTAACTCTATTCATTTACAAGAAGTTCTTTATGTACCTGATCTCAAGAAGAACCTGGTGTCCATTTCAGCAATGGAAGACAAAGGTTACAAGGTGGCATTCATCGATGGAAAGGTACATGCTTGGAAAAGGAATTTTAAAGATGCTTTTACTCTTGGGTTCAGGGTTGGCACTTTGTATCAAGTTGCAAGAAGTCCATTGGGGACCATGTCGTGTGACACGTCTCTTCAATGGCACCGGATGTCTGCCCATCTTCATTATAAGGCCCTACCCGATGTGAGACAGATGATGACAAGGATACCTGAATTCAAAGAAGAGCATGAAGGTACATGTCCGAGATGTACCGAAGGAAAACTTACAAGGGGACCATTCCCCTCATGTGTAAGACCATAGATGTGGAACAGCCCGAGGGGTTTGAGATTCATGATCGGGAATCTCATGTATGCAGGTTGAAGAAAGCTCTCTATGATTTAAAGCAAGCACCCCAAGCTTGGTATGAGAGGATTGATAGCTATTTGAAGACGCTGAGATTCACTAGGAGGGAATTCGATCCAAACTTTTGCTTTAAGGTTGTGGATGTTAGACCTCTCATACTGATACTTTATGTGGACGACCTCTTTCTGACAGGTAAAGACCCTCTCATTTACAAAAGTAAGAGGGAGTTGGATTTCGAATTTGGAATGGTGGGCTGCAAGCCTGTGACTACCCCGATGGAGCTTAACTTTAAGAAGTTATGCGGTAGTGCTATGACCTGAATTGGGGAATGCCTCTGAATTTCGTCAACTCATAGTAGCATTGATGTTCTTGGTGAACTTTCGTCCGAATATATGTTTTGCAGTTAGCATGTTTATCCAACATATGGTTGAGCCTCATCACTCACATTGGATTGGTGCCAAGAATCTTCTGAGATATCTTCGGGGCACAATCACTTATGGACTGAGATACACTGCCAGAGCTGTGAGGCTGCATGGTTATTCTGATGCTAATTGGGCAGGCAGTGTGGTGAATCGCAAAAGCACTTCTGGGTGCTGGTTCTCTTTGGGTTCTGCTTCGATATCATGGATGAGCAGGAAGCAGAAGTCGGTTGCTTTGAGCATCACTAAGGCCGGATTCATAGCTACGAGTATAGCCTCATGTGAAGTTGTCTGGTTGGAGAAGCCCTTCAGTGAATTGTTTGGACACATGCTAGATACAACCGCGATCCTCTGTGACAACCAGAGTGGGATTTGATTGTCGGAGAATCCCATATTTCATGATCGCTCCAAGCACATAGACATCAGGTACCACTTTATCTGGGATATGGTACATCGAGGAGCAATTAGGCTCCTTCGCATTGGGACTGATCTGCAAGTCATTGATATTCTGACGAAGCCCCTGGGAAAGGTCAAATTCTTGACTGAGAACGACAAGGAGTCGTGAAGAGACCCTCTCCTGAGAGTCCAGTATGATATGGATATTGAGCTCTGGGAGCTTCGAGGGGCATGGGGTACTCCTTGGAGCGATGAGAAACCATAGGGTGAGTGGTTCAGCCTTCCCCTAGTGGTTTGCTATGTAGGCAGGATGAGTGGTTCATCCTTCTCCTGCTAAAACACAATCATAGGGCGAGTGGTCCAACCTTCCCCTAGTGATTTGTTGTGTATAGGGTGAGTGGTTCAGCCTTCCCCTGGGATACCCCATGGCAACATGTAAGCAAGATGAGTGGTTCATCCTTCTCCTGCTGAGACATCCTACCCATGCAGTCTGGGACTCATGGGAAGTACCTCTCATCTGGCCAATGAGCAGGGAAACGAGGATAGGGACCAAAGTACTACCGATGGACGCATCGTGTACTACCGTACTCCCTATGCTAGGATGATATTGATCTGGGATCAGTTGGAACTGACTTTGGGCCAGTAAAAGTGGTATGAGACACTCTCTTTATTTGGAACTGATTTCAAATCAGTAAGAGTGGTATGAGACACTCTTTCTTTTGAACTGATTTCGGATCAGTAAGAGTGGTCTGAGACACTCTCTATTTGGGACTGACTTCGGGTCAGTAGAGAATGGTATGATACATTCTCGATCACTTTTTCTTCTTCATAGTTCAGCAGAGCAGTGCAGGGTATCGCATTGATGGCAGAGATAGTACAGACTGGCAAATGGATTAGCAGATGGAGTTCTCCCTAGTTGAGAGGGAGTGTTAAAATTGGCAACTAGGGCCAAATTCCATGTGGGTCATCTTATTTATGGAAGCTGATATTTTTCTTGGATTCCTCTCTTCGAGAGGTGTAGGATTGATCAAAGATCATTTGATTCCGACATGTATTCATAGAGATATGAATTTATTTATGTTATTTGACAATTTGTCAAGGTTAGCCAGCAACCAAATTACCCCAACTTATCCTCAACGTTGCATTATAAATAGAAGAGGTCTTCAAGTCATTTTGACACACTCACATCTCTTGTGATCTCTCTCCACTCGTTTGGGTTTTGGTGGAAGGAGAGATCTAAAAGGAAGCCCTAGATGTTGACAAAGAGAAGGCTCCCATACGTAGTCAAGGAGGAAGCAAGTTGTTGTTCAGTTGTGCCCTAGCCGTTGTCAAGGAAGGTCTAATGTTGCCCTAGTCGTAGTCCTAAAGGAGGTGATCTAGCCGCAGTCCAAGCAAGGAGACTTAGCAGCAGTTCATGAAGCCTAGCCGCAATTGAAGGGAGAAGACCCAACAGTTGTCTTGTGAGGAGGTATGGCCGTAGTTAAAGGAGACCTATTTGTTGTCTAAAGGAGCTTCAATATGCAGCCCTAATCCACAGTCACAAAGAAGACTTATTAGTTGTCACTATAAAGCCCTAGCTGCAGACTAACTAGCCCTATCCGCAGTCAAAGGGAAGGCTCCTATTCGCTATCAAAGGAGGTTCTAACCCGCAGTTAAAGAGGGCTCTAATCTGCTGGCTAGAGGAACACTAACCAAGAAGAACCCTAGCCGTAGCAAAGAGAGACCCCAATCCGCAGATAAGAAGAAGACTTAACAGCATAAATAAGCCTGGAAGGTTCGGTAACAGCATGGTCAATGAAGCATGGTGACAGCCAATGTAGAGACTGTTCCTGAGGACTGTTTATAAGGTTGGCAAAACACAGTCATATTACATTGAAGAAATTTGTCCTAGATCAAGATCATATCAACATATTCAGATTGGGTCAAGTTCTTGTAGGACTAAATACTGCTGCATTGATATTATTGATTGTCGATTGAAGACCATAGGCCATACTTGCTACTGAGCTAGGTCGTAGGCCATACTTGCTGCTAAGCTAGGCCTTAGGCCATAGCCAACAGCAAAGATTCTTCTAAGGATTGCACAAGTCAGACTTGAAGGCGTGAGAGTGGTGGAGCCTCACCTTGAAGGCCTGCATTGTTGACTGTGTGTGAAGGAAGAGAACTGAATGTTGATGGCCTAACTCTTAAAGCTTTGACAAGTAGTGCAGCAAGAAGACAACATCATTCTGGAAGATGTATTGGGTCAATGTTTCTATGTTTTGACTCAGCATGATGTGCATCCTGTTCTGAGAAAGATTATGTCCTGGTTGACTAGCATTGACTTCTCTGGTCAAGACTTTACTACTGTTGTCATAAATCTCAGATTTGTATATTTGTACTATCTCATTCTCTGTTGAACTATTGAAGACTAAAAAAGATTTGATCAAGGGTTTCCCCACATTGGGGTTTGTCCCTGGCTGGTACAACATCTTGTGTCCTCTTGTCTTGGCTTGTCTTCTACTATTTATGTTTATGTTCTATCTGCAATTTACTATCATGCTGAGGTGATTGCTAATCTAAATATTGCCATTGGGCTAATATGAAAAATTGAAGTAAATTGCTATAAGCATAAAACATACCTAAATTTAACAATATGGACGCGCATGAATATTTACATATTTTTTATAAAATTTGAATTTTTATGTATTTTTTTGGTCGACCAGTTTTTTATGTGTTCCTAGTTTTGCGGTCAATCGGTTTGATTACTGGTTTGGTTCTAATAACATTGGCTCATTGTCCATTGTTTATTTTCATTTTCAACTTTTGAGTCTTCACTCTAGATACTAATGAACTTAGACCGAGTCTTTGACTCGTCACTTTTTGTTACTTTGGAGTCTATGTAATTTCAATTTACTATTCCAATCTTCAGACTTTAGTATCTACTATTTTGTGATGTACTAATCAAATTCTAAAAAAATGAATGATGAATTTAAGTATACAATATTTCACTATTTCTATTTCATTGAATCATTTATGATGTATTCATCAAGGTATATATATGAGAAGCTTTGCATAATTGTGTAGAATGGATTGGATTCATATGGATGCATATGCATATTTTATTATTTACATATTTTTATAAAATTTGAATATTTAAGTATTTTTTTGGTCTACCAGTTTTTTACGTGTTCCTAGTTTTGGGGTCGATCGGTTTGATGACCAGTTTGGTTCTAATAACATTGGTTCATTGTCCATTGTTCATTTTCAGTTTCAACTTTTAAGTATTCACTCTAGATACTAACGAACTTAGACCAAGTCTTTTGACTTGTCACTTTTTGCTACTTTGGAGTTTGAGTAATTTCAATTTACTATTCCAATCTTCAAACTTTAGTATATAATATTTTGTGATGTACTAATCAAATTCTAAAAGAATGAATGATGAAAACAATGTAAACTTTGAAATGGGAACTCATACTGTTATCCGTTTTGTAGAGATAGCAAAAAAGTGACCCGATTTTGAAAATGGGTGATGCAAAACACACGTGTTTTTTAGAGCATAGCTTTTAGCACTATAAATTCTTTTATGTACATTGCGTTTTAGAATGGTAGTGTTTTTTTATGCTGATTTAAAAACGTGGTAATTCTACACCAGACCCTTTTTTTAAAAGGCTTTTTTTTTATTTTTTTTATTTTCTAATGTATGAAATGTAAATAATTATTTTGTAAATTTAATAATTTTTTAAGTGGTCTTTTTCTTTATATTTTCTTGTTTTTATTTTAATTTTAATTTTTTTGTAGTGAGATTTTTATTGTTTTGCATATTTAAAGAAGGTCGATATTTTGAATTTTCGATATTCTACATATTTATACATTGTTAATTAATTTTTCAATCCACAAGAAATAATTGTTTCTAAAAGACAATATTTTTTAACAATGAACATAAAAATAGCCATTTTTAACATAAATATAACTAAAAAACTACACGTTTTGATAATTTTTGCTACAATTGACATGCGAAAATCACAATTTTTATACGAAAATTTTAACTAAAAATGGTTAAATAATAGTTTTTTTTATGAATTTCATGTCAAAAAATAATAACAATCACATTTTTTTTCAGAAAATAATGATTAACTTAAAAATTAATGCGAAAATCACATATTACAAATATTGAATGCATAACAACCTTAATTGAGTGTATATTCTTCTCATAAAATGTCAAAGTCAAAACATTACAAGTATAACTACTTCATAGTTACAAAAAATGAGCTTGATTTCCAAGCATAACTTAAATTTAATCAGCGATGTCACGTAATCCAAACTCTTCGTCCTCTAGAGTTTCATCATTTTCTTCTTCCACAAGATTTTCTGCTTCTTTTGCTCATTTTCGTCTTCTAATGGATCTTTGATGTCTGCGAATCTCCCAATGTATGTTTTTCCAAACATCCCAGGTAATAGTGGTTGGGATTCCTTTGCCTTTTTTGCCACACGTGATTCACTAAAATCCCCTTTCTTCAACTCAATTTCTTGCATTGCATCTGGAAGAAATTGAAGAGCATTAATTCTTTGTTGAATGAAATTGCACTGTAATGGATCTTTTCAATTGCAATGCAATTTCTTCCTTTTTGAAGGCAACATGCTAGTGTTGTACCTAATTATCAAGCACAAAAGAAATAATGAAGTAAATTAATACAATGACATATTAATTAAAAAATAACATATTGAAATTCAATTCCATATAATAAAACTTACCTGAGCCAGAAAATAAATCCAGAACCCAATCTCCTTCATTTGAACATATGTCTATAAGATAGTTAATCAATAATTGTGGTTTTTGATAAATGTTAACTATCTCTCATTTTGCTTCTTTGTCTTCATATGTTAGTTTTCTCACAATAGCATCATAAGTCAGTATTTGGCTATGACTCTTTCCGTCTACCCGATTAAAAATCATAGACATATAGCTATCATCTTTTGCCCAACTATCAATATGAATGAACTCACAATCATTTATAAATAGTTGATCTTCACAGTTAAGAAGATTTGACTTTTGCCTGTAACATGAAATAGTAAAAGTTCAATCAACTTGTACATAAATGAATTTTTCAACATTAATCAAATATACATTTTAAACGTCTTACCATGTAAGCTGCATCCTTGAATTTGTTTTCCCCTTGAAGCTTGACAATATCATTGCCAATTGTGTGTCTGAATGAAATGTCACAAATCTCCATAATGGTGATGACGTGACTTCTACAAATCCCGCAACCACTTTACTAAGAGCTTGATAAGTATAAGGGTCACTATCATAGTCAATGTTTGGAATATTGAAACCATGGGGAATATCTGCAATAACTAGGGCATAATCCCTTTTAGGTATGAGTTTAGCAATGTCTTCACAGTCGCCTTGTATTACTTGATATTGAATAGTGTCTAGCCCATTCTAAATGAAATGAGTAAGAGTTGGATCAAGTTCAGCATTCTCAACACGTTGCTTCCTCAGTCTTTCGATCTTTATTTTTTCAATAAAGGTTCTGAAGCTATCTGGTGCTCCATTATCATCCTTCTTCATCTTTTATAAAATAAACAAATATATGTGTAAGTTATAAATTAAAAATAGTACACAGATGAATAAAAATGAATGTATAAATCAAGATATATTTTTAAATGCAAGATAAAAAGCTTTTAATGTTGATGTAGAACTTGAATCTGGATAGTTGCGTACAACATCATCCCAACTATCTTCATTCAACAATTTAACCATTTGTTCTTGAATTTTCATGTAAACTTTGTGACTGCATAGATAAAGTAACAAAAAGTTAATATAATGATATGTATAACAAATACTACCAAGAACATGTTTTATTTAAAAGAAAATTATAATCTAGAAATAAATAAAAAGAATTCAACAAACTTACTTTTGAAATTCCTCGGACATTTCCTCCAATGATAATTCCCCTGACCTCATACGAGATAATATTGTTTTGACAATTTTTTCATCTTTCACTCCTTGCATTGCTCTCCAAGGTGTGATAGTCATATCTTCTGGAAGCTACTTCATTTCAGGAGCTGATTTACTGCTGCTACATATCAATGGCTTAGACTTTTTGACCTTCTGGTTTTTAATGCCAATGTTTTCCCATATGCTAAAAATCTCATCAATCAACTTCCAAACATCTCCAGTTCTAAATGCCAATTGGAAAATGTTATCAACACCTCTGAATAAATCACTAACATTGTTGCGTTTCCACCTTTTGAATTGGTTTTCTCTTCAATTTGATAGCCTATTTCCATACAACATTCCCTTCGGAAATCTGCAGTAACATTTATCCTATCCCCACCACATTTTTCTTGAAATTCACTATGAATAAATCTAACCCTTTGGATGAAAGTCATAGATATCCTATATTCATTGTCTGAATTATGATCCCATGCCACTAACTTTGCTTTTGTATCTGATAAACCAGCATAAATGATACATTTCATTGTTTCAAAACGTGGGTTATTCGGATATTCCCCCATCAATTGTCTTTGAGCTTCTACAGAATGGTTCCCCCCAAGTACATAATAATTGTATTCAAAACATTTTGACTTATCAAATGCTTCTTTGTTGGGAACTTGAAGTGGATCAACAAGAAGCACATAACTAACCACATGAGCATATGGATTGTACCTCATCAATGTCTTCAAGTTGTGAACATGCAGATGATGTGGCTTTCTGACTTGATATTGACATTTTCCTTCACTTGCCTTATAGGTTTGTCTGACATTAAGCTGAAATGTACGACCACCATCAATTAAGTTTCTCTTTGTCAAATTCTATCGAATGGCATTTTGTTTTGTTTTGATAATGCCATCCTCTAAATCAGCTCCTGGTGTAACGATTTCTCTGCTTTCTTTTGAAGTTTCACTAGGTTCTTGACTGCTGGTAATGACTACTTCAAAATCTTCAACTTTACTTTTCTTCGTCATAACATTCTCAACAGATTTATTCTTGGGCATTGTTACTTTTGGTCTTTTATGGCTCTTCTCAGTTCCAATGTCATCTTCAGTAACGGCAACATATGCTTCACTGTCAGTTTCAACTTCATCGTCCTCAAAAGTAACTTGTCTACCCTTGCTAGATTTATCCACTAGAGGCCTTTTTTCTGATCCTTTGGATGTAGTTTTGTAGCATCATCAATTACTACATTTTGCTTGTTTTCCATATCTTCTTCTGACACTGAGTAAAAACTGCTGACAACTTTCATGATATCATGCTCTATGAAATGAATGTCTTCCAACCTAATTGAACAACATTCAACAAAATTCTGCCAAACAAAATATCATATGTCAATAAAAACAAAGTTAAAAAAACATAGCGAGACACTTTCAAGAACACAAAATACAAATATAAATAACAATACTTACAATGTTTTGTTTCATTTCATTTACGATTTGTTTACACAACTTTGTAGATATCTCTCTCATGTCATACAATGAATATGATAGTCGATATTTAATCCTTTCATGTGACTTGGGAGCTTTTGTAAGTATGTAAACAACTTCAGTGTCTGGTACCGAACACATATCTATGACTCTTCCCATCACCTCATAAATTCCATTATCATTCGGTATATCAATATATAGATATATATTCACATTTTGGTATTGTCTTTCTTTCACATACCAGATTCTTGATGGAAATTTCACCTCTTTTGAATTCTTCTACTATGAAATCATCTTCTTATCATTTGAGGCACTTGAAATATTTGTAGCCATGAGCTCAGGTGGAATTCGTTCACCAATGTTTTTTGAATATGCACCTTTAAAAGTATTTTGTCCAGAAAGATTCACAGAAATCTTCTTTGATGCCATTTTCCTAAAAAATAGAAACAGATAAATCAGTAAATAACGAAAACATATTAACTTAAATTCACGACGAAAACATATCATAAATTTTTAATTTGTATAATCAGATAATTGAAATTAGAAAAATATTAACACTAAGAAAATCGCCCGCCACCCCTCGGGTAGGCGGGGTCCCGGGACCCCGCGGGTGGGCACCGGGCGGGCGAGCGGGCGGGAGGGTGGGCGCCGAGCGGGTGAGCGAGCGGGAGGGAGGGCGCGGGCGGCGGTGGGCGCCGGGCAGGGAGGCGGGCGGGTGGGCGCTGGTTGGGCGGGTGGGCGGGCGGGCAGACGGGTGGGTGGGCAGGCGCGAGCGCTGGGGCGTCAGGTGGCCGGGCCGGCGGGTGGGCGGGCGGGGTGGTGGGCGTCGGATGGCCGGGCGGGCGGGTGGGGCTCCGGGTCGTCGGGTGGGCGAGCGGGTGGTTGGGCGCCGGATGGCCGGGCGGGCAGGTGGGGCTCCGGGTCGCCGGGTGGGCGAGCGGGTGGGGCACCGGGTCGCCGGGTGGGCAGGCGGGCTGGTGGGTGGGCGCCGGGTGGATGGGCGTGCGGGTGGGCGCCGGGTGGACAAGGGGGCGGGCGGGTGGGCCGCCGGGGTGGCGCGGGGTGAGGGGCGGCACCCTCACCCCGCGCCACCCCAGCAGCCCGCCCGCCCGCCCCCTTGGCCACCCGACGCCCACCCTCCCGCCCGCCCGCCCACCCGGCCACCCGGCGCCCACCCACCCACCCGCCCACCCAGCGCCCCACCCACCTGCCTGACCACACAGCGACCCAGCGCCCCACCCACCTGCCTGACCACACAGCGACCCAGCGCCCAACCGCTCGCCCGCCCAAACGGCGCCCCTCACCCCGCGCCACCCCGACGGCCCGCCCGGCCACCCCGAGCGGGCGAGCGGACTACCGAGGTGGCGCGGGGTGAGGGGCAGCACCCTCACCCCGCACCACCCCGCCGCCCACCCTGCGCCACCCTGGCAGCCTGCCCGCCCGCCCGGGGTTGCCGGGTGATTCCGAGAATCGCCCGGCCACCCCGGGTAGGCGAACGGGCCGCCGGGTGGGGGTGCCCAACTTTACGGGGCCCACCATGCTCACGACAGAAGTATTGGCTAATTTGGCTGACAAAAAAAAAAAAAATCTACTTTATTAAACTATTTTAATATGAAAAATTTCAAGGAAAAAAATTTAACTGACCTTTCAATTGCGAGAATTCTTCGTTGAATATATTGTTGATAGCAATGTAGCTGCTCCACAAATTTGCTCCAAGTCTTTCAACGAACCTCAGAAGACCTTGATGTAATGTGAGTAATAGCGATAATGGAATTTAGTATATAAGTGAAATTACGAAGATGTTTTACCGTACGGTGAATGCGGGATTAATTAGTTTTAAAAAAATTTAACATGTTAATTTTTTTATGGCGATGAAGGAAAATATGATAAAGCGAATATTATGGAATTGCAACCGGGTGAATGTGAGATTAATTTGTTTCAGAATGTATTATAAAAATTAAAAAAAAAAACATTCAATTGTTTAGTAAATATTATATACTTTGACTATTAAAATAATTTAGGTAGAAGTTGTAGTTTACAATTTTAACTTTAATGATTTATTTCATAAAAAAAAATTAGTTTACATTTTTCATTAAATTGTAGAATAAAATAATGAAGAGAAATAAATCTCACAAACTTTTAGGAGGGAAATATTTTCGCGAAACTTTTTGGGGGGAAATTTTTGGAGGGAAAATTTCATTCTCTAAGCTATATAATATCTTTAGGAGACTCTCCATTTGTATCATTCAACATCTTCTATTTGAAAAGGATGGATTGTCCTGATAGTGAAGTTTTGATTTATACAGCATCAACATCTTCATCACATAACAACTCTATTCATATGGATGAATATAGCAGGAATTCTTCCACTATGAATAGAAAGTCAATTCTTCCACTTAGTCCTGATCCTAAGGACTATGAGAGCAGCACTGATGAAAGAGGGGATGGAGAATTTCAAATAAATAAAGAGTCACAGATTCCACTTAGTCTGAATTCGAAGGACTATGAAAGCTGCAGTGATGATGAGCATGATGACAAATTTCAAAAGAATGGAGTGTCACGGTGTCCACTTAGTCCTAATTCTAAGGACTATGAGAGCAACAGTGATGAAGAGCATGATGGTGAAGTTCAAAAGAATGGAGTGTCACGGTGTCCACTTAGTCCTAATTCTAAGGACTATGAGAGCAACAGTGTTGAAGAGCATGATGATGAATTTCAAAAGAATGGAGTGTCACGGTGTCCACTTAGTCCTAATTCTAAGGACTATGAGAGCAGCAGTGATGAAGAGCGTGATAACGAATTTCAAAAGAATGGAGTGTCAAAGTTTCCACTTAGTCCTAATTCTAAGGACTATGAGAGCAGTAGTGATGAAGAGCATGATGATGAATTTCAAAAGTATGGAGTGTCATGGTGTCCAGTTAGTCCTAATTCTAAAGACTATGAGAGCAGCAGTGATAAAGAGCGGGATGATGAATTTCAAAAGAATGGAGTGTCACGGTGTCCACTTAGTCCTAATTCTAAGGACCAGTGTTGAAAATATCGGTATCAGCAAAATATCGGCGAGGGTCCAGAAAATATCTTATCGGCAATATTGGCGAAAATATAAGCAAATATCGGCAAGCATAAAAAATGCATAATATATTCATTTTTTTCAGATTTCTAAACATATAAAGCAATAACAACATGAACTAAACACATTGGCACATAAATATGAAGAAGGCACTGATATATATGATGTCAAATAGAAATGATACATCAAACTTCAAAGGCGATACCAAATCCTATTGATCCCTGATCATTGTCCAATCAAGGACTCAAACAAAATAACATCACATATCCTGTTGATCCCTGATGATGATAATTGTCCAATCAAGGACTCAAACAAAATAACATCACATATATAAAACTTTAAAAGTATTTCATCATCATGAGTTATAAACTTATATGTAGCAAAATTTGCAAAACAAATAAAACTAGCAGCTATCTATCTAAGACCATTGGCCTCTCCCTAGCAGCGTTCTTTCTGTCTTGTTCAGCAATAGCTTCACGAGCTTTTTGTATAACCTCTGCACTAGAAACCATCCAAGGAATTACATCTGCATCATATGCAGAGTGTCTAGCCAGATGGCATTTCAATCCTGTAATCCCTCCTGACATCTTGGTCCCACACAAGTTGCATGATATATATGCCTAATTTGCCCCACCAACAGCCTCCCCATACTCCCAAAATGGGTCCAAGGCTTTTGGCATATTTGACATTTGTAGTGAACTAATTCAAACCTAGGGCAAAAAAAAACAAGAAATTGGCATTAAACTGCCCAACACAAAATGAAAAAATAATAAGTAATAACCACCTCACTCAAAAAAAATTACTACATTATTTGCATTTTGCAATGTGAATGAAAAATGGCAATAAGAGAGTGCATAAGAAAGTTGAAAAAAAAAAAATGAAGCTTGATGTCCAAATATGGAGAAAACCCTTGCATTGGTTCATGGGCATGAAAATCATAGCAAATGGAAAAAAACAAAGAAACAAAATGTTGATAGGCAAAGAGGCAAGCAAGCATAACCCTAAATCTATGAAAAAATCATTAACATAGGGGTTTTTAAGAACATACTTGTTCATGGAAGAAATGAAGTTTGTCTCACTATTCTTCAATCTTTGATCCACAAAAAAATCTTAGTTGGTGGTGATAATCGTTGTTTGATCCTCAAACCCTCCTTGACAACTACCACAAAACTCTTCCCCTTCTTCTCCAACACTCAGAAACAGAAATGAAAAAAAAAACCAATTTCCTTTTTCTAACCGCGGCAAAACACGCCCGACAATATTTTATATCGTTGCACGATATTTTGCCGAAATATCGGCGCGATATTTTCTCGGCGATATTTCGGCTCGCCAAAAATATCACGATATTTACGCTATTCTCTGATATTTCGTCGATATTATCTACACTGCTAAGGACTATGAGAGCAACAGTGATGAAGAGCGTGATGATGAATTTCAAAAGAATGGAGTGTCACAATGTCCTCTTAGTCCTAATTCTAAGGACTATGAGAGCAGCAGTGATGAAGGACAGGATGATGCACTTAGTCCTAATTCTAATGAGTATAAAGGTAGTAGTGATGAAGGACAGGATGATGCACTTAGTCCTAATTCTATGGACTATGAGAGCAGCACTGAAAATGCACATGAGGAAGAATATCCAATAAACATCGAGTCAAATTTTCCATTGAGTCCGAATTCTAAGGACTATGACAGTAGCATTGAAGAAGGGGAAGATGAAGAATATCCTCCAAGTCAGTGTTTGAAAAGCACAGCGGATCATAGTGTGGATAACATTCCTCTTAATGATGATGAAAATCCTTATACAAATGATGATCCAATGATGGAGATGTTGCCAAGAAATATTGTATCAAGGAGTAGGAGCAGACCTTTTCATATCAATGCAAGATGTTCTAGTTATACAAGGGGTAGAGCAGAATATCTGACGAGAAGAAGTTCTATCAGCGCACTCATTTCAAGTGAATGTTGCCAAAAATATTGCTTGAAACATATGGATTTCAAATTTGCATTAGAGAGCAGGAAGAGATATTTGTCAATGAATAAAAGCATGCAAAATTCATATTTAGTTGGGTGCATGCAATCTACATTGTCAGGTTATGATTATCATATTAGGACTTTATTTATTTGTAGAAAAGCTTTCAAAATGTTTCATTTGATTGGGAATTTTCGTCTCTCGAGAATTCAAGAAAATTTGGAAAAGGATCCCACATTTTATTCAGAAGTACGTCATAAAAAACAGTTTGGGCCATTATCAAATACTGCAATGTCATGGATGAAAGATTTCTTTTCAAAGCATGGAGAGTGTATGCCAAATAGAGAGACAATACATATTCCAGATAATTTTTCAAGACAAGAAATCTACAACTTATACAAAGAATATGCAGAAGGTGCTAAGGGACATGGCCGGTTTATTACATATCAATATTTTGTGAAGGTATGGAAGAAAGAATTCAACAATGTCCGTATTCCTAAGAAGACAAGGATGGGGATTTGCAGTACATGTGCTTCTCTTAAATAAAAAAGGGACAAATGTGAAGGGTCAGAAAGAGGTAAGCATTCATAACTTTAACTTTTAAAATTGTATATTCATCAAGTATGAAAATATATTTCTTAATGGCTTTCTTTTATGTTGTGTAGATTCAATTGTCAAAGAATTTCAGAAGCATCGCGAACAACAAACAAATGAAAGGAAAAAGTTGTACAAGCATCGAAAGAAGTGTTATGATAATCTGAATAAATATTTGGGTTTGATAATTGATGGTATGGACCAGAAGAAAACACTTTTACCACATTTTGTTCGCACACCCAAAAATTTACAGGAGGAAAATTTTATTCAGTATCACTTGGTCGGTTATATGGTCTTCAATGGGAAAATGTTGCCAAGGGTGTACTTCACAGCTCCAAATATTCATAATGATGCAAATCTGACCATAACCATAATTCATGATGTGCTTTCTCATTCGTCTAGTGATCTTCCTGAAGTTTTGTATCTACAATTGGACAACACTTGCCATGAAAACAAAAATCAGGTTGTTTTTGGATATCTAAACATGCTTGTTGAATTGAGAATTTTTCAGAAGGTAAAGGTTGGTTTCCTTCTTGTTGGGCACACTCATGACCATATTGATCAGATGTTCAGTGGTTTTTCAGTCACATTGAGAAGGAAGGAAGTTGGGAGCTCGCCATCATTAATTGAATGTATTAAGAAATCATACATGCCAGAGCCTACTTTTGATGTGTTGGAAGACACTGTTGACATGCGAAGGTTTATTATGGGATCATATGGTGAGGGGAAATGCATTGAACAACTTAATGACATTAGCTTCCAACATCAATTTCGTATCAAAAAAAATTGATGGGAAAACACTAATATGGGGCAAGAAGTACTCAACTACTGCAGAATGGGCAACGTCATCAGGTTTGCAATTTTTTAAGTTTATTCCAGATCATCCAATATTTGCATCAAAAATATTGTTATTACAATCAATTGGTGAAGTTCATAATGCACGCAGACAAAATAGAGATATAAATTATTCTAATTGCCCAGAAAAAATTAAAAAATGTATTAGATATACATATGAGTACTTTGACATTGCTGATTTAGTTTGGTGGGAGTCATTTTTCAATAATCAAAGTGATATCATTTCAACAACAACAAATGAACATATACCTTTGAAAAATCCATTTATTTGGCCACAACATGTGTCGAATGCACATGAGGAAATAAATATTGTTGAACAGCAACAATCTCAAGGTATTATTAATTCTTCACAGGCAGAGTTAAGAGAGATGTATATTGGTTCCAGAAGATCTCGTGCACAACGTGAAGCCATGGAAGACCTTTACAGGGGTTCAGTACAGGATATTAAGGAGGGTTGCATGATCGCAGTGCTAGCAGATGGAGATCCCAATGGCTATCCATTCTGGGTTGCTAAAGTTATAAAGGTCTTTACAGAAAATGAGGATGTTACAAGTGTTGAAGTACATTGGTATGCCACAAATACACACCCATTCAATGGTGTGTATAAGCCAGAGATGGTAGTTGACAAAAAAAATGGTGGAAAGAGAAAAAGAAAGGGTACGAATATAAATCGTCGCCGCACAGACATATTAAAATTGGAGGATGTTGACATACTTGTTTATGACTTCAATTTAACAAAGAGAGGAACTCTTCGCTTCAAGACGATAGAGATTCTGAAAAGGTTGTTACCAGAAGGAACAATGTTGAGATGGGAGTTTGCTAAAACCAGTCGTAGATCTAGAAGAATTTTGAAACCTGAAATGATGGGCATGCATGTGGACTCAGATGGGGCACTAGTTGATGAAAGAGAAGAATATGGAACATCTTTGTCAGCATCCAGTCACTCATCTGAAGATGTGAATTCTGATGGTGTGCAAGAAAATATGAGTGATTTTGAATAATTGTTTAAGACAATTTATCTAATTGATGTATGCATCGTATCTTGAAATAAAATTTTTGATTTCCATATGGTGTTAAATGAGAAGTTATGAGTCATTTTTATGTTGTTGGATTATATGTCTTAATTATGATAATTTTTATTGTTTAGAATATCTACAATGAAACATTAAATTAGAGATATAATGTATGTTTCATTCAATATACAAATAATGACTTTTGAATTCATTTAGTGATGTAATTTGTTCATAATGTCATGGTTTTTTTATTTTATGGTTGAAAATTTTTCAATTTCTTTTGTATCTAGCATGTTATGGTTGAGAACATGTTGAATTTATACTTAGGAAAGAAAAATGCTATTCTACCAAAAACATTAGTGTGTTTTTTTCCTCATAAACAACTTTGTTATCCACACTAAAAATTTGGTTTTACTAGCATTTTTTTTAAATTTTGAAGATTGACCCTAAAAAAAAATCATCGTTCCAGTATCATCACTTTTTCATTTTCAAGTTGTATTTTGCACGAAAATTTCGTTTTCACTGCCATTTTTAAAACATGTTCAAAATTGTCCCTAAAAAAAAAACCATCATTCCAGTGTACACACTTTTCGTTTTGAGCACTGTTTTTTATGTTTTTTTGGCGTTTTTTTGCCAAAGTTCCCGTTTTGAGTTTTAGTTCCCGTTTCAAAGTTTACATTGTTTGAACTTAAGTATACAATATTTCACTATTTCTATTTCATTGAATCATTTATGATGTATTAAGCAAGGTATTTCATTATTGAATTTGAATAATGTTTATTCCTGAATAATTTGAATTTGAATAATTCAAATTCAATAATGAAATACCTTGATTAATACATCATAAATGATTCAATGAAATAGAAATAGTGAAATATTGTTTACATTGTTTTAAATTCAGCGTTTATTATTCTATAATCTGAGTACAAACACACACACATACATATAGATAGATATACCCTGACATCCCCTCATCCCCCTATAATATTATATATAAACATGATTCAAATTCAAATTTAGTGATGAAATACATTGATTAATACATCATATATGATTCAATGAAATAGAAATAGTGAAATATTGTTTACATTGTTTTAAATTCATCATTTATTATTCTATAATCTGAGTACAAACACACACACATACATATAGATATATATACCTTGACATCCCCTCATCCCCCTATAATATTATATATAAACATGATTCAAATTTAAATTTAGTAATGAAATACATTGATTAATACATCATATATGATTCAATGAAATAGAAATAGTGAAATATTGTTTACATTGATTTAAATTCATCATTCATTATTCTATAATCTAAGTACAAACACACACACACACATAGATAGATATACCCTGACATCTCCCCATCCCCCTCTGAATTTCCCTAAAATTTAGGGGTGCTCCCCCATGTCCCCTTTGTGCATCTCCCCATTCCCGCATCCCCCTATCCCAAAAACTTGGTGGAACATTGAAATAATGCATATCATAACCCATAGAATATGGCTAGAAACTATCATGAGAAGGATGTAATAAATCATCCCTAGATGGTTGAAAAAAAATTATGAAAAGATCTTCATGTTCCCAAAGTTTGCATCATCAATGTATATATATGGTTGTTCCAAAGGCAACAATTAGGAAATCTTAACTATAGAATCATCACTACTATCATAAATAGAATCCCCATCAAAATGAAAATAACTCATATGCCATTTATGCCTCCCAATATTTTAAAGATCATCAACATTTTGAACCTCAATGTCATCATGTTAGATATCATTTTGGGATTCAGTTGTGTTAAGTAGGTCATCCATCTATGACCATTTCCATGAGAGGTAGTCGTGACTAAATAATTTCTCATGTTTTTTGGATAGTCCACTTAGCACTCATTGCATTGGGTGATGCTCACAGGGTCATCATGTTCTTTATCCAAATCCAAGGGTTCTTCTACAAGCTTTTCATTTTCCATTTCCCCAAATGATACATCATAAAATTCAACATTTTGAAAAGAAGTGGAACTCACCATGCCCTTGTCTTCAAGTGGAGGAGAGATGGAAATTTAGATGCTCTCACCACCTAGGTCCTCATCAAAGTTGTCCTCTTCAAGGAACTCATGAGGTGGCTCTTCTTCAAATGTTTCATAACTTCATCTTCATGGTCTTCACGCTCTAGGAAATCATTAGGAACTTGGAGTGTTTGATCCAAGGTTACTTGGGAGCGGGAGCAGGAGCGATATTTTCAGAAGCTCATGGTTTGGGAGCGAGTTTTTATATAATATATATATTTTAT
Organism: Pinus tabuliformis; assembly: GCA_031772625.1. Taxonomy (NCBI): domain Eukaryota; kingdom Viridiplantae; phylum Streptophyta; class Pinopsida; order Pinales; family Pinaceae; genus Pinus; species Pinus tabuliformis. The sequence continues at coordinate 626,593,883 of CM062814.1, read as the reverse complement.
ATATTTTGATGCATATATGTCAACAAAAGCATGTAGAATGATGAATTAGATATAAAAAGCATCAAAAACATACATTGAACCATATAACAACAATCATCTAGAAGTTATAATCTTCATTAACCATGTCCACAACTTAGTAACATACAACATATTGAGTCTCATGATTCATCAATCTTAATGTTTCAAGCTTTCAAAGTTCAATACATAACATTTATCATAATTGATCACCAAAGTTGTACTTGTAAGCTAAGTGTAACCATTACAACAAAGAATATCTAACATGAAATGAAACAACTTTCAACTTTCACGAAGCATCATATTCATAATTCATTACCAATGAGTTATAATTGCCAACTTCAAACTTCAAACTTAAATTGTCATATATTGTTTACAAAAAATATCATAATAAATATGAAAGAGTCAACAGTTATTAAAACTACTAGAAACTAGAAAAGACAAGTAAATCTATTATCTACAGCTTCCTCTTACTGCCACGAGAAATGTCTAATTTCTGAGCAGGTAGTCGTGGTCTTCTGGGAGTCTCCTCCCGCACAGTCGCACGAGCAGAACTAGAAGGCACATGCCCTCCACATGAGGATGTACATGGAGGCAGCGACAACAAAGGAACAATAATTGGAACTCGAGCACTGGCACTGCTACTGGATGGTGGGGGTGGCATGGTTGTTGCTTCATCTTCATCTCTCATAAGTTCTGCTTCCAATTCTTCAAGATGTATAGTGACATCCTCCAAATTATCGTCCTCTGGGTGGTTGTCCCAAATTTTTTATATGTTGGATGCTCATTAGCCCGACCACAATAATGACTCAACAACCTCAAGTTGTAGTGCACATAAACCAAGCTTTCTGCCCAGTTTTCATTGAGTCTGTTTCTTCTCACATTATGTATGAAGTTGTAGGTGCTCCAACACCTCTCTGCAGAAGAAGTATTTACAACCTGTGAGAGAAACGTTTTTGCCAATTTTGACAAATGTCCCTGCCGCCATATGCTTCCCACCATGTGAGAGCATCAAATCTGTCTCTATCTTCCATTGCATGCAAAGAACCAAACAAACCAGTGCCACTGAAGTATCCGCCTAATTCAAGACGCAAATTAGCACAATCCTCCCTGTTAGGTACCAACTTGTCTAATGCTTGCATATATCCTGTAGATACCTCTTCATCTATATGGGGTTTGACCCTAACCCCACCCCCAGGTGCAGGTTGGCCCAACCAAGATGGAGAGTAGTATTTTGGCATAAGGATATACGCCAAGGCATGCAGTGGAACATTAAGTTTTTTCCACCATGTACACACACAATTGTGAATCAGTGTATACAAGTTGGGATCATCTTTCTGAACAATATCTTTTATTTGCCCCAACATGGTATCCATCTGCTCATACACCTACCCCCAATCACTGGTTTATCTGTATCTGCAAATCGAATCATGTTATAAATGAGCTTGGTGAATTCCAATACTTGCCTCACGCGTGCCCAAAACAGACCATCAAGAGCAGTCTCCTCCACCTGTTCAAAACCTTGCTTGTCATCTGCATTTTTAGCCCTTTCCTTTAATACCTGTCAGTGTGGACTTGATACCATGCTAGCCAATGACTCTCTTACCTTCAAAAGGCGCTTGAAGGTGAGGCAATAGCTAGCAAATCTAGTCTTCGCAATCTTCAACAACTCTAATCTTGAGTGACTATGTAAAAGCCCATGGGTATTGCTATGGTTTGTAATAAATTTTATCATTTGTTTGCCTCTCTTGTACAAATCACCAATACATTTGTATTGATGGTTTTTGTTCTTAATAATATCATGCATCAAAAGGTTCATTGTGTGAACCAAACACCCAGACCAATATATGTTGGGGTATTTATCCTCAATAATTGCTCTCGCAGCCTTACAATTAGCAGCATTATCAGTGATGACTTGGATGACATTGTGAGGCCCAATACATTCAAATGTTTCAAGTAATGGTTCTGCAATGTTGATATTGGTCTTGAACTTCTCTAAGTAATCATATGTTGAAAGAAAGATGGCACCACTAACAGACACAGCAAGAACACTTATCAACGGCTTGCCTTTTACATTTGTCCATCCATTAGATACAATGGACACCCTGTGAAAATTCAGAATTCCTGAATCACTACTACAACAATTGATTATATTTCTCCTACTAAATCAAGTTATTTATAGTATTATACAGTAAACATCGAAATAAATACAACTGCAGCCTTCACAACTTTAAATAATATGCGGAAACAAGAACTGAGCAAGAAGAAATAATCACAAGAACAATTAACACTGTTGTTTTTGGACAAACGTCCCAGGAAAAACCCAATGTGGGAAAACCTGTGCAGCAACTAAGGGTTTGTTTCAGTGTTGCACAAAACGCCCCCCCCCGGATCAAAACCCTGAAACGCAATCCATATGGATCCGTGGGTGATCCATTGGCCGAAACATGTTTCGGAAATTCCGAAACGCAGATCAGGCCGAAAAAGACGGTTCCTGCCCTGTCGGAACCGTCCAGCGCAATCTGCGTTCCAGTCGGCGGATCGCTCTGCCGAAACACCACGTTTCGGAGTCGGATCCATACGGATTGTGACCGATTCCGCGGGCCGCCATGCGACCCACTAATTCGACTTCTTTTTTTTCTATTGCTTGGGGGTGGGTCCAAGATGGGTTAGGGTAAGGAATGAAGGGATTAAAAGGCCCTTTCACCTCTCATTTGCTCACTTGTATTTTTTGAGAGCTTGGAGAAGAGAGAAGAAAGAGAGGAGAGACTTGAGGAGAGCTTGGAGGAGTTTGGAGGAGTAAAGAAGGGCTTCCATATACAAGAGCTAAAGAGGTAAGTGAAAACCCCAAACTCCCTCATTTTTTGTCATTTTTTTTGTATTTTTCTCCTCCCTCTCTTGCTCTTTCCCATTCTTTCTTCTTGCTCATTTAATTGCAAGTTGTCCACCTCCTATATTCATATTCCAAGATGGTGTTCTTTTGGCTTCTATGTATCATTCCACTTTTGGTTTTAATGATGGCAAGGGGGAGTAGGAATAGAAGCGAAGAAGAACAAGAAAATAGTGGTCCCCATATGAGTGACCCAATGTATGATGAGGAAGGGGATGAACTTGAAGGGAACACTAAAACACTAGAGGGGAAAGCTGCATTGACACCCTTGTGGAACTATGTGACCAGCTGAAGGGGGGAAAGTTGTGGAAGCCACAAATTTTTGTGCCCTCATGGTTGTCATGGAGGAAAACCATTCGGTGGTTCATATACCTGTGCGAGGAGGCATCTTTGTGGGGTGATGGATAATGATGATAAAAAGGGTGTTGTGGGGATACAAATTTGCCCAAACATTTCAGCTGAACAAAGAAGAAAATACATCCAAATAGAGGAGGTTGCACAACAAAAAAGCAAGAAACAAAAAACTCAGTCTGAATCAAGTGCAACCTCTAGATTTGGTAGCTCATCTCCTCATGGTACTTCTACAAGCTCTGGAGGTAAAAGAACAATAGGGGATTTCTTGAATGTTGTTGGGAGGGATGATGTGGATGGAAAGATAGTCTGATTTCTTTGTGCTTGCAATGTACATTCAATGTGCTTCACTCTCCCTATTGGCATGAAATGGTAAAGGCCGTCAATGAAGCCCCAAAAGGATACAAGTCCCCCAACTATGAGAAACCTAAAACAATGTTATTAGAAAGAGAAAAAGAAAAGGTTCAAAGAGCTTTGACACGATTTACAAATGAGTGGGTGGATTTTGGGGTATCCATTGTATCAAATGGGTGGACAAATATTAGAAACCAACATTCGATAAATGTTCTTAGTGTTTCTACTAGTGGCGTAGTATTTATGCAATATTTATTACATGTCATGACTCCTCCATCAGTGCAAGTTCCCAAAACATTGCAGATCTCCTATTGCAATCAATCAGAGATGTTGATCCAAATAATGTGGTTCAAGTGATAACAGATAATGCAACAAATTGTAAGGCAGCAGGAAAAAGTTAGAGCGTACTCATCCACACATCTTTTGGTCTAGGTGCTTGGTGCACACATTGAACCTTTTGATGCATGATATTGTGAAGCATAAAAAATGTGGATGGATTAATGAACTTTACAGAAAAGGGAAGCAACTCATTAAATTTATCATAGGGCATGTTGACCACTACGGGTCAGCTACCCATAGCAGTACACCCCCTTTTTCGAAAAAGGGGTAGCGCTTAATCGACATGTCCATGCTATTCGACAGTCATCGTCGACCTGATAATGTTATGTTGTAAACCCAGTCTACATGTATGAATTGTAAATAATCTTAGCAGATCTGAGTCATGTATGTAAATTGCCTAGGTAAACCTAATTTTCTAGTGATAATCTACGTTCCGGAAGGTTTTTTGTCTCACCGATCCATGATCGGTAGAGTTTTCCTTCAGCCTAACCCCAAAGCCGGAATGAATTTTGTCATTAGAATCTTAGGGGAATCCTAGTGTGTTGATCTGCTAGATTATATTTAATCACAGAACTGGGTAGTTTATGAGGGTCTATGTCAAATGGGTTTTCCCCCTTGAGATGTAAAATTGTAAAAGTCATGATGTAAAGTGTCTTGAGGGTTAGAAAATGTTAAGTCCTAGGTCCTAGGTGATTTTTCCAAAGGCTAAGTTCGAGGATCCAAAAAAAAATTAAAAATTAAAAAATTGAAAAATAATAATAAAATTAAAAAATAATAAAATAAATTAAAAAGTTAAAAATAAAATAAAATAAATTTAAAAACAAATTTAAAAAAATAAATAAATTAAAAATTAAAAAATAAAATAAAATAATAATAAGTCAAAGTTTTGAGAAAATAAATGCAAAGTTTTAATTTTTTAATATATTAAAATGCATTTAAAATTTCGACAAATGAGATTAAAAGATATTTTGATCCTCATCGATAGTCGAGATCATTTTGACATGGATCACTCGAACTAGCCATTGGGAAAATTTCCTTTAAATAGGGTGTCAGGGGTCATTTGAGATCAGATTTGATCTGAGAGTTTGGTGCTAAAGAAAGCTCTCTTGTAGTCATTTTTTGTGCAATAAAGAAAGACTTTGGCGTTAAAAATCTTGTTGGTGTTACTCTTCTGGAAGTGCTGTAAGATGATTTATTTTTCTGCATAATTTTATTTTCAGCCATTGATTATAGCTTGATGAAGATTGATTTAGGCACAGGTATCTTGTCTGATCTCTGGGGTTTGAATGATAGTTTAGATTCTGAAATATAATGGTAGGTATCTCCATTTGATCTGGATTTCACTATTGTTTTCTCCCTCTATGTTAATGGTTGATTTTAAGCTGTGCAGGAAATCTTAGTTTTGAGTTTACCGGGCGTTAAGGGAAGTTCTCGGTTGAACCAGCCAACTCCTGGATTGCGTTTTCTGAAAGAGCCCAGCCAGTTTTAATCCCAGGCTTATCATCTGAAATTTTTTATGAATGCATGCAGGGTTTTCTGAAGTATCTCACATTAAAGTTTAATTCTGAAAATATTATTGTGGATTATTGATAAATCTGGCTGCTTAAGAGTCGAAAATTTGTAAATATTGAAAATCTTTAACTGCTTTTAGGGTTTTCAGTTTTATTTCTTTCACACTTTACTTCTCGGTGTTTTGTTTTTGCCATTGCAGGTTGCAGGTATAGATTTTAAAAGTTCTTCAAGGTTTTCCATCAGTCAATCAGGATTTCCATTATGGAATCTGAAGCAGGAAGGGTCTAAAGGTTTCAGTTTCTCTGCCGCTCAAGGAAATTTTTCTATTTTCTGACAGAAAAAGCTCAAATTTTTTTATGCTATCCGGATCTGCAAACCTTTCCGCGAGCTGCCTGGTCATTTTCTGCCACTGCTATCCAGCTTTCCCCACCCTGCTGACAACGCTTTTCCAAATCTGTGGATCCTCCCATCATTCCATATACATGCCTCAACATTGTCGTCGTCGAAGTCTTCCACTCTCACCTTGCTGCATACCCATACTGCATGCGTCTATACCACAGCGCCCTCTCTCCCTGCGTTCATTCCAAAACTCAGCCATATTGCACGCTGCTTTCTCTTCCATGTGCTCGCTGCCCATCTCTCCACGCAGATAATACTCAATCCCTCTCTGCGTATTCATTCCATCTCTCAACGCTGCCATCCGTGCCAATTCCTGCAAACATCCTTCACTCATTTTCATCACCCTACGCTGCAGCCTTCTCCAGCTTACATTTTCCTCATAACTCGCATGCTGTCTATCAGCTCCTCTCCACGCAAACCTGCAATCAGCATTACAAACAGTTCTGCGGCCATTTATCTCTACTCCATACGTTGCCCGTCATTTGTTCGCTTGCAGCTTGCTCATCCGCATACCTACAAACACAAGCAAGCTTCCCTTCCGCATACATTGCTCTGCTGACCTGCATAACAGCAAAAGCACATTCGACTTTTTTTTTGAGTTTCATTTGTTTATATTTATTTTAGGTTTTGTTTAGTTACAATTGGTATATTGGATTTCCCTTTTTTAATTCTTTTTTTCATTTTTTGTATCATATATGCAAATTAGAGTAATGTATATTTTTGTTTTAGTTTTAGTTTTATTTCAGTTTTTTGTTGTATTTAAATCTTGAATTTACAGCTTCAAAAAATTAAAAAAAATCGATTTACATTTTTGTATATATTTTATACCCAGATTTTTTTTTATTTACCTTTCGTTTTTGCTTAGGTTTCTACTCTTAGAATTATGTATAGTTAAGTCAGGTTTTTTTTTATTTTTTGATCTTAAAATAAATCAAAAGTCATTAAAAAAAATAATAATAAATAAATAAAGATAATAAAAAATATAAAAAATCATAAAAAGCATAAAAAAGTTCCCCTTAAGTTTTTTTTAAGTTAGGTTCTAAGCTTTAGAATTAGATTTTGAGTTTATTTAATTTAGGTTTTAAATTTAGATTAGATTTTGATTCTTTAGAGTTAGGATAAATTTTAGTTAGTTTTCATGTGTTTTTAATGTACAAAAAAAATAAAATTAAGTTTTAAATTTTATAAAATTAATATTAGACTTTAGTTTAGATTTTTATTTAAGACTTTAGTTTTTGCTTAGTGTAGTTTAATTTTGTTTCATTTAAAAAAATATTAAAAAAAAAAATTGAAAAGCTTAACTAAAAAAAAATTGATTGAAAATTCATTTGTTGGAGTCTCATGGTATTTATGTTCCATTTCTCTATAGCTAAATATACTTGAATGTTTATTTACAAATTGGCTATATGAAAGTGGTAGTTGGTTAGCATTTAAAATTACGTGGTTATCTAAAGCACTTAATCTTTCGAATTTTAATTGCTGGAATATTGTTAAGCCATTGAGCATTTATCGATTATCTCGCATTTGGCAAAAGTTAATCTTTGTTTGAGTTATTTGATGGTAAATGATTGTTAATGAGTTCATATTTCTGCAAAGCATTTGATAGATAATCATTCAGTCATTAACTCCATAAGGCATTGGTCTATTAACTTAATAAAATCAATTAAGTGCTTGTTTCCCCTCGTGTCTCCCAACCCAACTGGTCCACAGTTGGTCATCCATTGTCCCATAGGGTCTACCCCCCTTAGCCGCGGGAGACAGGCTTAAACGGAGAGATCGGGGATCAGGGTGACAGCCCCCGATCTGAGCGTTGTCGTGACAATCTGTGCGACAACATTTTTTGGCGTCGTTGCCGGGGATAGAGTTTTTTCTGTCCTTGGTTCCTTCGACATTCATCTTCTCATTTCTCATCATTCTTTCATCTTTCTCATCTCTCATTTGAGCTCGCAGATTCAGCATTTTTTGGCATCATTTGGATCTTTTCATCACCTTATCTTTCGTCATATCGGTACCTTCTCTTCGGTTCATTTCTTGTTTGGCTGGCGACTCCATTTCTTTTATTTTTCCCAGACAAGAAGCTTCTCTCATATCAGCTTGTTTGTTGCTTTTTGGATCCTAGAATTAGATTCATTGTTAAAGTGGCGACTCCACATCTTTCATCTCTTAATTTTCTTGAGCAGAGACCTCTTTTTATCATCCATTTGGTCCCTCGTTATTCATCATGGATTATTCGTTTAAACCATGTCATTTCACTAATGATCTCCATGATTTTCTGGAAGTGGCCATTTCTAAATTACCTTTGTTCTCAAGTGGTGATTCAGTCGCTATTAAAAGGCATCTAGGCTTGTTTACTCGTATAATGATCATATATTGTAGACCCCCTCAGTATAATCATGAAGATGTCAAAATGCGTCTTTTTGTCCTTTCTTTAGAGGGTGATGCTTTGAATTGGTTTAACAATTGTCCTAAGGATTCTTTCACTTCTTTACAAGACATTGTCAATGCTTTTAAAGATAGATATGGTAATCCAGATAGCTCGCCTTGTGCCCCTAAAATTGTGCAACAGAATGAAAGTAATCTTATGAAAGGTTCAGCTGTTGGTGAAAGATTCCAAGACAATTCTTCATATCAGAATGTGCCATCCACCTGTACCATTGCAGATCAAATCCATGATAGTGGAAAAGCAGGGACAAATGACAATGAAAAGGAAGATCAGAAGCAGATTATACAAGAACTAATGCAGCTGGTAAAAAATATGGAGATCAATCAAACTAATTACGCCAATGATGTGAGAACTTTATGCACCCACCTGGAAAAATGTAATAGGGAGATGGAGATCATGGAAAATCAGCATGCTAAGGAAATTGAGGCCATGAAGACTAATCATGACACAGAAATTAGTTTTATGCAAAGCAAGTTATCAGGCTTAGAGGAAAATATGACGACCATGAAAGATAATCATGATAGGGAAATTAATTCTATGCAAAACAAGTTATTAACTATGTATGAAGAAATGACTATCATGACGTTCGATCATAATAATCAGTGGGCTACCACGCAAGCAAATCATAAGGAAGAGATAAACTCTCTGCAGCATTGCTTGATGACCATAAAGGAAAAGAACAATAAAGTAATAAAAGATGTGGAAGAAGACCATGCCAGGGAAATCATTGCTATGAAGGTTGAACACTCTAGTCAGATAGATGCCATTAAAATACAGGTTCAGAAATTTCAACAATGGTCAGAGGATGAAAGAAACCAGGGAACGTCAATAGATCAGAAGCCTCCTCGTCTGTTACAGCAAGCTCCATCTTATTATGAGCAATTCTTCGATCTCAATAATGTGCAAAACACACAAAAGGTACGTATGGCAACTTTATATTTGGAACCAAATCAGTTTGTATGGTATCAATGGCTTTGCTCTCGTAAACAATTTATCACTTGGGCAATTTTTACGGAAGAATTGATAGCACATTATGAGGATACAAAAAGCAACACTTTTTTTAGCCAATTGATAAGTCTCAAACAAAAGGGTTCAATAATGGAGCACATTGAGGAGTTCCAAAAATTGAACATAAGGGTAAAAGATATTCCAGAGGAGCGTAGGATTGATGTGTTCATAGGATCTTTAAAGGATAATATCCAACATGATGTTCGCCTTTGGAAACCTGATTCATTAGAGAAGGCATTTAGGTTAGCAAGAAAAATGGAAAACAAAATTATGGCAACCAGGAAGCATACCACTCACAACTATAAAGACGGAAGTGTTGTTGCCGCTAGTCTTCCACAACCTATAAGGTTGACACCACAACAATTGGAAGAAAAAAGAGCAAAAGGGCTTTGTTACAGTTGTGATAGCAAATGCACTAAAGGTCATAAGTGTGCTGAGAAGAAATTATTTTACATAGAATATGAAGAGGAGGAAGAAAAGGATCAAGAAACAACAAAAGAAGAAGATATACGCCAGGACCCCACCCCAGAGAAAGAAGAAACGAATCAGACCATATCTTGTAATTCATTGTTCGAAATTACCACTCCTCAAACTATCAAGATAGAAGGACATATCAAGAAGAAAAATGTTCGAGAAGTGAAAGATCACATCGAGCATCAAGAAATGAATCCGACAATATCTTGTAAAGGATTGGAAGAAATTACCACTCCTCAAACTCTAGAGATAGAAGGACATATCAAGAAGAAAAAGGTTCAAGCAGTGAAAGATCACATCGAGCATCAACAACAAGTTCTCCAACTTTTAAAGGATAACGCCACTTCGATGCAAAATCAAACGAAACAACAGGTAGATAAACATTGTAGTGAAAAATGTTTTGATGTAGGTGATTGGGTATTTTTACTGCTGCATCTCAAGCAAGCTAGTTATGAGAAGGAAATGTTGGCAATATTACATGCACTTAAAAAATGGCGACCTTACCGAATGGGAAGACTCTTCAAGGATGAGGATGTGGAAGCATTGTTTTGTGCCATTTGTATTATCCAACCAGATTGGATAAACGAAGTAAGTGATGAATCGAAGAAGGACGAAGAAGTATGGCCACTTATTCAAAAGTTGCAAAAGATCCCAATTCAAACAATATTGCTAGAAATTGAAGAGGAAGGAAAAATCATATTGGAACCTAGAGCAATCACAGAAACAAGAACCCGACAGCTACGAAATCGATCAATTTCAGAGTATCTCATCAAGTGGAAGAACTGACCCGCTGAAGATTCCACATGGGAGGACAAGAATTTTATACAGAAGCATCAAGAACTACTCAAACGTTGAGGACAACGTTTTTTGAAGGAGAGGGGCATGTTAGGCCCCTATACTACTAGTGTAACCCCTTATTGTTATTAGTATAACCCACTTATTATATTGATGTACCCATGTAGTGCCCATATTGTTACTATTGTGCCCCATAGAAGCCCACTAGGGTTATTATTGTGCCCTTATATTATTATTGTTATGTCGGCTCTGATTATGTTATGACCCCTTAGACTCCTATATATAGAAAGGAGGTCTTTTCATTTGTATCATCGAATAATTGTTCATTTATGTAATGTGAAGGAGGTTTCCCCCTCGAAGAGGCTGAATTCTAAGGCGTTGATCTATCTTTTCTATCTCTTCTTGAGCTGGTTTCATAACATCCTTTGTTCCACTGAAAAGTGGATAATTAAAGGTGACCTGGATAAAAGGGAAATTAATAATCAGATTGATGCTCACACGGTTAATCCACCAGTCATAGAAGATCAAGTTATAACTCATGGCACCTGTGAGATTGGTCCATCATCCTTGATAGGACAGATGTAGAATGAAGAAAGACATGTCATGCATATCTTACATACTTCATCTGAGAGTATTGAAACAGAAAGTTCCACGTCATCAGTGATACAGCCTGCCAGGAAGAAAAACGCGGGAAAAAGAAAATGAAAAAAAGATTTGATGCATCAGACGACCGCGAGCAGCTTGATTTTCGGATAGGAAAAAGTCCTACCATATGCAGAATTGGACATGGCACATCCGACACGCAGCCAACAGATTTTCCTGAAAGCAGGCAAATGCTCAGTATACACTATATTGAACACATCTGATACCATGGGGCATCCTCTATATTTCTAACCTTACTCCTTGTCATTTCAACATTTTATTTCTGTTTTAGGATTAGATTTACTTTCCTTGTTACTAGATAGTTAATAAATGAAGACCTTATATCTTTCCTGTCCTTAACGTTATATGATGGACGCTACTTATGTTTTGTTGTGTGTTGCATGGATGCAGATTCTGGATTTTCACATTCCTGCAGTGCAGCAACGTGTCCCCAAGTAGAGCCAGATGTTGACCACTACGAGTCAACTACCCATAGCAATACACCACCTTTTTCGAAAAAGGGGTAGCGCTTAATCGACATGTCCATGCTATTCGACAGTCATCGTCGACCTGATCATGTTATGTTGTAAACTCAGTGTGCATATATGAATTGTAAATAATCTTAGCAAATCTGAGTCATGTATGTAACTTGCCTAGGTAAACCTAATTTTCTAGTGATAATCTACGTTTCGGAAGGTTTTTGTCTCACTGATCCATGATCGGCAGAGTTTTCCTTCAGCCTAACCCCAAAGCCGGAATGAATTTTGTCATTAGAATCTTAGGGGAATCCTAGTGTGTTTATCTGCTAGATTATGTTTGGTTGCAAAACTGGGTAGTTTATGAGGGTCTATGTCAAATGGGTTTTCCCCCTTGAGATGTAAACTTGTAAAAGTCATGATGTAAAGTGTCTTGAGGGTTAGAAAATGTTTTAATCCCCTCATAAGTCCTAGGTCCTACGTCCTAGGTGATTTTTCCAAAGGCTAAGTTTGAGGATCCAAAAATGAAAAATGAAAATAATAAAAAAAAAATTAAAATATTAAAAAATAATAATAAAATTAAAAAATAATAAAATTAAAAAGTTAAAAAATAATTATAAATAAAAAATAAGATAAAATAAATTTAAAAAATAAATAAATTAGAAATTAAAAAATAAATAATAATAAGTCAAAGTTCTAAGAAAATAAATGCAAAGTTTTAATTTTTTAATATATTAAAATGCATTTAAAATTTCGACGAATGAGATTAAAAGAGATTTTGTCCTCATCGACAGTTGAGATCATTTTGACATGGATCACTCGAACTAGCCGTTGCAAAATTTTCCTTTAAATAGGGTGTCAGGGGTCATTTGAGATCAGATTTGATCTGAGAGTCTGGTGCTAAAGAAAGCTCTCTTGTAGTCATTTTTTGTGCAATAAAGAAAGACTTTGGGGTTAAAAATCTTGCTAGTGTTACTCTTCTGGAAGTGTTGTAAGATGATTTATTTTTCTGCATAATTTTATTTTCAGCCATTGATTATAGCTTGATGAAGATTGATTTAGGCACAGGTATCTTGTCTGATCTCTGGGGTTTGAATGATAGTTTAGATTCTGAAATATAATGGCAGGTATCTCCATTTGATCTGGATTTCACTATTGTTTTCTCCCTCTATGTTAATGGTTGATTTTAAGCTGTGCAGGAAATCTTAGTTTTGAGTTTACCGGGCGTTAGGGGAAGTTCTCAGTTGAACCAGCCAACTCCCGGATTGCGTTTTCTGAAAGAGCCCAGCCAGTTTTAATCCCAGGCTTATCATCTGAAATTTTTTATGAATGCATGCAGGGTTTTCTGAAGTATCTCACATTAAAGTTTAATTCTGAAAATATTACTGTGGATTATTGATAAATCTGGTTGCTTAAGAGTCGAAAACCTGTAAATATTGAAAATCTTTAACTGCTTTTAGGGTTTTCAGTTTTGTTTCTTTCACACTTTACTTCTCGGTGTTTTGTTTTTGCCATTGCAGGTTGCAGGTATAGATTTTAAAAGTTCTTCAAGGTTTTCCATCAGGCAATCAGGGTTTCCATTATGCAATCTGAAGCAGGAAGGGTTTAAAGGTTTCAGTTTCTCTGCCGCTCAAGGAAATTTTTTTATTTTCTGATAGAAAAAGCTCAAATTTTTTTATGCTATCCGGATCTGCAAACCTTTCCGCGAGCTGCCTGGTCATTTTCTGCCACTGCTGTCCAGCTTTCTCCACCCTGCTGCCAACGCTTTTCCAAATCTGCAGATTCTCCCATCATTCCATATACATGCCTCAACGTTGTCGCCGTCGAAGTCTTCCACTCTCTCCTTGCTGCATACCCATACTGCATGCGTCTATACCACAACTCCCTCTCTCCCTGCGTTCATTCCAAAACTCAGCCATATTGCACGCTGCTTTCTCTTCCATGTGCTCGCTGCCCATCTCTCCACGCAGATAATACTCAATCCCTCTCTGCGTATTCATTCCATCTCTCAACGCTGCCATCCGTGCCAATTCCTGCAAACATCCTTCACTCATTTTTCATCACCCTACGCTGCAGCCTTCTCCAGCTTACATTTTCCTCATAACTCGCACGCTGTCTATCAGCTCCTCTCCACGCAAACCTGCAATCAGCATTACAAACAGTTCTGCAGCCATTTATCTCTGCTCCATACATTGCCCATCATCTGTTCGCTTGCATCTTGCTCATCCGCATACCTACAAACACAAGCAAGCTTCCCTTCCGCGTACATTGCTCTGCTGACCTGCATAACCGCAAAAGCACATTCGACTTTTTTTTTGAGTTTCATTTGTTTATATTTATTTTAGGTTTTGTTTAGTTACGGTTGGTATATTGGATTTCCCTTTTTTATTTCTTTTTTTCATTTTTTGTATCATATATGCAAATTAGAGTAATGTATATTTTTGTTTTAGTTTTAGTTTTATTTCAGTTTTTGTTTTATTTAAATTTTGAATTTACAGCTTCAAAAAATTAAAGAATTCGATTTACATTTTTGTATATATTTTATACCCAGAGTTTTTTTTATTTACCTTTCGTTTTTGCTTAGGTTTCTGCTCTTAGAATTATGTATAGTTAAGTCAGGTTTTGTTTTATTTTTTGATCTTAAAATAAATCAAAAGTCATTAAAAAAAATATAAAAAATCATAAAAAACATAGAAAAGTTCCTCTTAAGTTTTTTTAAAGTTAGGTTCTAAGCTTTAGAATTAGATTTTGAGTTTATTTAATTTAGGTTTTAAATTTAGATTAGATTTTTGATTCTTTAGAGTTAGGATAAATTTTAGTTAGTTTTCATGTGTTTTCAATGTACAAAAGAAAAAAAAAATAAGTTTTAAATTTTATAAAATTAATATTAGACTTTAGTTTAGATTTTTATTTAAGACTTTAGTTTTTGCTTAGTTTAGTTTAATTTTGTTTCATTTAAAAAATATATATAAAAATATAAAAAAATTTGAAAAGCTTAACTAAAAAATAATTGATTGAAATTCATTTTTTGGAGTCTCGTGGTATTTATGTTCCATTTCTCTATAGCTAAATATACTTGAATGTTTATTTACAAGTTGGCTATATGAAAGTGGTAGCTGGTTAGCATTTAAAATTACGCAGTTATCTAAAGCACTTAATCTTTTGAATTTTAATTGCTGGAATATTGTTAAGCCATTGAGCATTTATCGATTATCTCGCATTTGGCAAAAGTTAATCTTTGTTTGAGTTATTTGATGGTAAATGATTGTTAATGAGTTCATATTTCTGCAAAGCATTTGATAGATAATCATTCAGTCATTAACTCCATAAGGCACTGGTTTATTAACTTAATAAAATCAATTAAATGCGTGTTTCCCCTCATGTCTCCCAACCCAATTGGTCCACAGTTGGTCATCCATTGTCCCATAGGGTCTACCCCCCTTAGCCGCTGGAGACAGGCTTAAACGGAGAGATCGGGGATCAGGGTGACAGCCCCCGGTCTAAGCGTTGTCGTGACAATCTGTGTGACAACAGGGCATACAAGGGTAAACTACTTGCATGGCACTTACTCCAAGTTGCAATTGCTTAAACTTGCAAAAACAAGAATAACAAGTTATTACCTCACCTTTAGGCGGCTAGTGAAGGTGAGACAAAGCTTTAACTAATATGGTGACCTCTGAATCATGGGAGGAAATCAACACTAATAAAGATGGTGCTAATGTAGCCAAGGACATTATTCTTGACATGTTCTTTTCATCACAAGTTAAATATGTTTTGAAAATCACCAAACCAATTTGTAACATGATCAAGTTTGCAGATTCAGATCAGCTAATAATTGGGGAGGTGTATAAGCAAATGGATAGCATGTTGGGGTAGATTAAAGACATTGTTGAGCCTAGAGATATCACCTTGTACAAATATATTTGTGCAGAGGTGGAAAACAGATTGGAAATTCTAAATGTTCCATTGCATGCATTAGCATATGTTTTGACACCTAAATATTATCATTCATCATGGCTTTCAACACCAACACCTTGGGGGGAGGGGGGGAGCATGAGAAAACCACAGCTAGATCCAGAGGTTCTAGAAAAATATATGATTGCATTGGTTAAATTTGTCCCTAATGAGGAGGAGGCTACCATGGTAAAGAAACAATTGAGAGCACTGTTCCATTTGGAGGCATGCATACAATTAGAGATCGAGAGAGTTTTTCTTCTCTTGAGTGGTGGAACATGCATGGAGGTGCTACTCCACTTCTACGGACTTTGGCATTGTGGTTGCCATCACAGGGGGTAAACACTTGTTCTGTAGAGAGGTGTTGGAGCTCTTATTCTTTCATCCATAGTGTTAAAAGGAACAAGTTGAGTTTAGACTGGGCAGAGAGCTTGGTTTATGTTCATTACAACTTGTGATTGTTGTCCCATTATTGTGATGATGCAAAGAATAATAAAGACCTTAAGGTTTGGGATAGGAATCCAGAGGAGCCCAATTTGGAGGATGGAGTGTTGCGATTAGAGCAATTAGAGGATGCTCTTCTCCAGGTATGTCCATTGTGGTATGAATTTTGCTTATAAAGCATTTCTCTAATTCTTGTTTTTAATTTTTTTTGTTAACTAGTGGTTTTTTTTGGTATGAATTTTTTGAGCGATTCCAAGATGATGATGATCGAGTTGAGATGCCACCCCCATCTGGTCCCTTGGTTCCCAGGTTCCATGGTTCAACACCAACAGTAGGGGCTTCGTCTTCATCAGTTTCAGTGCCACTCCCACAACTTCCACAGGCACCATCTTCTTCATTGCCACCACGTGGAGGCCCACCGCTACGTTCTCTTCGTGGCTTGTTGTGAATTTGACCCTTTTTGTCTTGGTGGTGACCAAGTGGCCTATTTTGTAAACATTATTATTTGAATTTTTGACATGACTAATGTTGACAATTGCTCACTTGCTAGATAATATGCTTTATGTTTTATTTTTTATAGTATGCTTAAAAATTCGATGTATGTTTGTAATTGCTAGAATATAGATGGTTGATGCTCAAATAATTAATCATTGATGTACAATGGAATCATGGATGTCATATCTATCTTGATTTATGTAAAAATATGCATGTTTTCATGTCTTCTACAACTAATTTGGTATTTGGGATGTTTGTTTTGAATATAAATGCAAAAAAATATAAATATACATATAGTATACACTTTTGAGACGCTTCGCTCCCTAGATTTTTGGAAAATGATGCTTCTGCGTCCCTGCTTCGTGCAATGTTGGTTTGTATTATTATGCAGTAATTCTGAGTACAATTCTTCGGATGCCCAACTAGCAATCCTATATAGATATCTAACTGGACAAAAAGATAGTGAGATGATTTCACCCTGTCACTGGGAAATCCAGTACTGATCTACGCTGGAGATGAGCCTCTACACTTTCTCTGTGCAGTACTGCATCACACCCACACAGTTATTGCATCACTGCTGCTGGGACTGCGCTACACCTCCTCTCAATCCTCTGCTCGCTGGAAACTTTGGCCCTCTGGCCTCCCGATCTCACACCCTGGCTCCAACACTAGATCCCGACTGTTCCCCAGCAGAAATACGGACTCCCTCTGAAGCTTTGCGCTGCCACAACGTAGCTCTACGCTGCCTCTGCATGGCCCAGCACTGCCTCTCCGGACTACTCTCTGCCCTCTCTGCCTTTCACTCTCTGGATCAGGAAAACTTCCTCCGGAAAATTATCCCTTCGCCTCACTGCAAGAAATCTCCTCAATCACCTTCTCCGGCAACTGTTGCGTTGCTCTCTTGATCTCTCTCGATGTGTCTTCCAAATGCCCATCGAAGTCCTTATAATCTTCTAGTTGAGTAATCAACGACTTAGATTAGATTCTAATCAATGGCTCAGATCATATTGACTCGATCTCCGTCTTCTTCTAGAAGATTCACACCCAATTTCATTAACACCCTTTAATTATTTTAATTTCCTAAGTTTAGACTTAGGCACCCATTAAAAATAATTAATTATTTTAATAAACTGTCTCCGGGTGGAATTTCCCAAAACGATTTCTGGGTATTTTGGAATACATGTGTCCTAGCCACCCTACAAATTCTGAGGCTTAGAGCACATCTGATGCTACCACAAATCAACACACCCCATGCTCAGTCCAAGAATTTGTCATTCTACTCAAAGAATTTTTGCTTTTTCATGATCAAGTCCAACAGTTTTAGCCTTGTCATACCCAGGGCTCTTATATCCTTTAGAGGCATCATTTATGGCAAAAACCATTTCATGCCAATAAGGTGAGCGAAGAACATTGAATGGTATCCCACATGCATAGAGAAACCGATAAATTTTTGAATCCACATCATTCCTACACCCTTGATCAAGGAAAACTGATATGGTTCTATGCCTTAAAGAGATGTTTGGTCCTATGCCTCCATATCCACTGCCATGGGAGGATGTTGAAGGAGTTCTTTGTGCATGTTGATGTGATTGTGAGCTATGTTCAAAGAATCCCTTTGATTTTTTAGATTTGTATTGGGTTTCCTCGTCTTCCCTTATGTATTTGGTTCTATTTGTTGCTGACATACTTGCACAAGTTTTGATTCCTATTGGTTTATCTTCATCCCATGGCCTTTTCCCACAGAGGTGCCTTCTAGCACGAGTGTATGAACCTGTGTAAATTTTGTTGCAATGGCGGCATTCAAATTTAGTGGTTCCACCCGCTTTCCCTCCTTCAAGCCTAGAAACATATTTTCACAATGGAGTTTGGTCTTGTTTAGTTTTTTGGGCTGAATCATGTTCACTCTCTTCCTCCGCACCAAGGTACTCCTCTTTGAGGTTTTCATCAAATCCACTATAACCCACTTCTTCATCCTCTATTTCATCATGATCAACCATCCTTCTACTCTCCAACACCATAATAACCAAAAAAGGAACCAAGAAGAAGAAAATGCCAAGCCATATAACCATGATGTTTGAACTTTGAAGTTTTGAATCCGCAAAAAAATGGAGGAATGGGAATGGAAAAAAAAAATAATAATAATAATAATTAGCAATGAACATAAATATAAAATGTTACATTAGAGCGTAGATCCTACCTCTTTGGCCTTCAATCCCAAGCTCCAATCTCCCCTTGCAAGCTCCTCTCTCTTCCACTCACCAAACTCCTCTCTCCAAGCTCCAAACTTTCTCTTGCTCCAAACTCTCTTGCTCCTCTTGCTCTCCAATGGATGAAGTGAATAATGGGAGGGGAGAGGGTCTATTTATCATTTTCCCCCTCCCCTTTCCCTCCCCTTCCTCTCCCTCTCCGCAGTGGGCCGTCGCCCCTCTCTAGGTCGCGCGGCCTTTTTTTCGGCACCGGACGGGAGCACTTTTTAAGACGGGGGAGCGGTCGGGAACGATCACTCCGTGACTGCTCCCTCTTCTTAAAAATCGCTCCCAGAGCGTACGAGAGCAGTCAAGGAGTGAACGCTCCCGACCGCTCCCCTAAACGCTCCTGACCACTCCCCTAAATGCTCCCAAAAAACCAAGGAGCGTTTTTTTTGCAAGGAGCACACTCTCGAAATCACTCCCTCTTCATAAGCGATTTCGAGAGTGCGCTCCCAAATAGTTCCCGACCGAAGCGCGAATTCGAAGCAAGGACGTGAGGGGGGGGGTGCTCCCCCGCAACCCTGGTTTGATCTTCAAAGTCCTCATCACAATATTCATGTATGGGATGATGAAACTGATTATCAAGAAGCTCATGACTTTCCATGTGAACTTCATCAAAGTGCTCCTCATGTGTTTGATCTTTGATTAAGTCAAACTGTCAAAAGGAACTTCTTCTTCTTGTTCTTGATCTTCAATGAAGTTAAGAAGGGCTTCTTCTTTTAGGGTTATCACAAGATCCTGAAAAGTATCTTCATGCCTTTGAAATCTAGGGCACCAGGGCTTGATAAATTTTTCAATGAAACCTGCAATAGTTGATATACTCTTTGGACTGAAAGAATATTTACGCCAAACCCTTTGTTTTATCCCTAAAGAGTGAATAACTAATCTCATTGGCACAATGCATGTTCATGCATTATGTTTAGTTCAGAGGTGTATTTCATGAATTTTACAACATATGGGATATTTGAAGAAGGATTCCCTTCAAATTCAAGACAATCTTCTAACCAGTTTGGACAATAGTGATTTGGTTACCCAGGAATACTCTTAACATCAATAACCTTATATATCTCATGCAATTCCCAAGAAGCCATATTTATTTACTAATCATGCAACTTGATAGGAGACGATGCCTCATACCAAACATGTGTATGTGGAGTCACCAAGGTGAATCTCAAATAACTATACAATGATCTTTGTTCCACCTTCCAAGCACATAGTCTTTAAAATTTGCATAGGGAAAGGGCTTTTTCCCTCAATGGAGTTGCCAGATGAGTGAACTTAGATAAGGCTTTGGTTTCTACTCATCAAAATGTTGAAGCATAGACTTCAGATATCCAAGAAGAATGACTCAATCCTCCCCAGCAACGGTGCCTAAATGCTATCAAAAAATCTAACACTTTAGTGCAAAGCCTTCACAAGGTGCTAAGACTAATAGAACTTATCACTGTCACCTAGACAGCAACTTCCCTGATTTTAGTGAAGGATGGATCCTACACAAGGGAGGCTTCCCGAGTAGCCTTAGGGATTCCTTCTACCTCTCTCGACTGTCCCGGTACTGTTTATCTCCTTCATTGCAGAATTTCAGTTGCTTTTGGTTCTGTTCGATTCCTCCTAACATTTGTGAATCTCAACAGCATTCAGTCAATTTGCTTTTGCTAATTATTTGCAATATATAAATCTTATTGAAGTTGATTCCCATTGATGGATTAACGTGCAAATAATGAGCTCTACAAGATGCCTCCATGTTGAATCATAAAGATACATGTAAGTGCACAAAATGAGATCTCCCAGAGGCCTTCTGCCCATGTCCTCAATGTAAGTATTTAATCTGGGTATGTCATTTTTATCCAGGGCACAAGTTGCTGCATATGCAATAATTTAGTAGATTGCAAGCTTCTTAAATTGCAAACAGTAAATTGAAGAAGTGAGAACAAAAAGGGATGAGAGGTTCAGAAATCAACAAGTTTCTGTTAAATTAAACTATTATCAGCATTTGAAGATTATTCTTAAGTGCAAAATAACTCAAATTACTGCAGAAAACAAAATTGAAATCATTCTGGCTACCATCCAAACTATTGTCCTTACATAACAGGGAAATGATCTGCTTAGATCACAACTGACTCTTATATGAAAAAATTCTAACACTCTTACCTCATCCACAAGATTTCCATCAGCATCAACGACAGTGCCATATTCTACAAAATGACTTCTTGGTTGCCATATATTTGACTTTAGATTATTCTTCTTTCTTGCTCGTCGAAATATTCGTGTAGCAATAGCAACTGCTGACAGGCCTGACAATCTGACAATTCCAACAGCACTTGGTTGACCACCCAAGGCAGTAACGATAGCAGCTATTGTATCAGAGCACTTAGATGACTGATATAACTTCTGTGCAGCTGTGTCTGACATGCTTCTCTCATCTTTGAGATATCGAATGCTCCCAGCTAAAAAAACCATACAAAACTCAGGCTAAATATTTACCTTAATAGATAACTATCTGTCTTCTTTGTGCAGCATTAAATGAAAGGTACATCTCTGAGAATGGATAAAAGCAGAATGAAAGACTCCACAGACAAAGATTGTGAATCAAAACTCCTATCCATGGACTTAATAACAGACTAGAATTCTAAGCCAATGTTCCAGACTTGAGCAATAGGATAGTGAAAATACTAAATAGCAATGCACGAGGCCAATGATGAAAGCATACAATTGCTAAAACCATCAGAAACAACAAAACCAAAATTGAGAAACCAAACCAACAAAAGCAATCGGTTCCTCAAATGGATTTAGTGGCACACACGCATGAGAAAAAAAACTGTTGCTCTAAGAACTGTACTGTAATTTAGATTGGGGTAGGAATTGAACACGTGGATAAATTTCAGCATCTTATTCCAACTCACAATGCAGGAACTGATGACAAAAGATTCAAAAACATATCATAATAATGCTCGGGAGGTTGAAGGTGATAATTTTGACATCTAGTACTTCCTGTGTAGGAAAAGCCAGCAATTAGTACAGAAATCCATAGCAATACCCAGTATTACCACTTCCGGTATCCACTGATACGACCTGACACGAGGGTTCAGCTCTGATAGTAGATGTGGTGGACGGATGGCTTGTTTTCTCACCAAAACAAGTCAAACTTAATTGATTCTGAGTGAATCAGTTGAGTTTCACTACATTAATTATTAGTTCACAATTGGAAGGTATAGCCGGCTCTAAAGTTCTAGCAATAAGTCTGAGCTCTTGGTTAGAAAATTTGACTAGCTGTGATTTTCTTTTCAATTGCATCAGTTGCATGACCATGTATATGTGGAATGAATGCAAACACAGAAATTTAAAAAGGTAGCCCAGTGCAATTGATAATCTGCTTAAATGAATCCTACTTCTCACCTAAAAACATATGCTCTATGAAGATATAAAGTTTAAAAATAGATAACCAATCCTTCCGTTGCCAAAGAAAAAATTAAAAAAATTGGCAGAGGTGATCTTCTCAAATTATATTTCAAGCATTGATCTCCAAATGATGGAAAGGTAAATCAACTGGGGCCCCATAAACTAAGTTGCACAGGTATGGATAAGGTAACCAGAATGGATATGATAAGGTTTTAGAACAACCTAGTTACAATACGGCTGAGAAACATCTATAAAAATTAAAATGTATATATATGGAAAAATAAAGAATAAAAGTTTCAGATTGCTATTCATGAATTTGGAAATAAATCCATATTAGAATATGTGATATGTATGTGAGAAATCGGTTACCCGATTCCTACTGCAGCAAACTGATTATATTTCACCTACTTGTTAAATTAATTGAACAAGTTATTTGCTGTTTTCTACAGCAAATACTGAAATACATACATTGCAGCCTACACCCAAGGGGCCCCATAAACTAAGTTGCACAGGTATGGATAAGGTAACCAGAATGGATATGATAAGGTTCTAGAACAACCTAGTTACAATACGGCTGAGAAACATCTATAAAAATTAAAATGTATATATATGGAAAAATAAAGAATAAAAGTTTCAGATTGCTATTCATGAATTTGGAAATAAATCCATATTAGAATATGTGATATGTATGTAAGAAATCGGTTACCCGATTCCTACTGCAGCAAACTGATTATATTTCACCTACTTGTTAAATTAATTGAACAAGTTATTTGCAGTTTTCTACGGCAAATACTGAAATACATACATTGCAGCCTACACCCAAAATAAAACTGCAGAAACTAAATGTAGCACAGGCAAGAAATAAACATCACACACATCTACATAGTTATTTTTGGACAAATGTCCCCGGAAAAACCCAATGTGGGAAAACTTGTGCAGCAACTAAGGGTTTTATTATTATGTAGTAGTAATTTTGAGTACAATTCGTTGGATGCCCAACTGCCCAACTGGCTATCCGATATAGAGAGAAACTGGACAAAACGAAATAGTGAGATGATCTCACCCTGTCACTGGAAGATCCGGCTCTGATCTGTTGGAAGTGAGCCTCTGCCTATGCGCCCCTTCTGCGCAGAACTGCATCAACCCCACACAATCTTTGTGTCGCCTCTATTGGGGAATGCGCTGCTCTTCCTTCTGACCTCTGTTGGCTGGAAACTTCAGCTCTCAACCTCCCGGTCTCCCACCCCAGCTCCTGCCTTATGAAACTCGATTTCCTCAGCAAGAATTTGATCTCCCTTCAAGCTTTGTGCTACCACTGCATCAGCTCTTGGTGGCCCTTGTTAAATTAATTGAACAAGTTACTTGCAGTTTTCTACGGCAAATACTGAAATACATACATTGCAACCTACACGCAAAATAAAACTACGGAAACTAAATGTAGCACAGGAGAGAAATAAACATCACACACATCCACACAGTTATTTTTCGACAAATGTCCCTAGAAAAACCCAATGCAGGAAAATCGGTGCAGCAACTAAGGGTTTTATTATTATGCAGTAGTAATCATGAGTACAATTCGTTGGATGCCCAACTGGCTATCCGATATAGAGAGAAACTGGACAAAACGAAATAGTGAGATGATCTCACCCTGTCACTGGAAGATCCCGCTCTGATCTACTAGAAGTGAGCCTTTGCCTCTGTGTCCCTTCTGCGCAGAACTGCGTCAACCCCACGTAGTCTCTGTGTCACCTCTGTTGGGGATTGCAATGCTCCTCCTTTTGAGTCTTGACCCTCTGCTGGTTGGAAACTTCAGCTCTCAACCTCCCGGTCTCACACCTCGGCTGCTAGCTTCTGAAACTCGATTTCCTCAGCAGGAATTCGATCTCCCTTCAGGCTCTGTGTTGCCACGGCATCAGCTCTTGGTGGCCCAGCGTCAGCCTCTCTGGACGTCGTTCTGCCCTCTACCTTGTACTCTCCGACCTAGGAAAATTCCTCACTGGATATTATCCCTACCCCTCACTGCAAAAGATCACTTCAAATTTCTCTCCCAACAACTGTTGTGCTTCATAAATTCGAGCTTCTAATCTCCACTCAATGTGTTTTCCAAATGCCCATCAAGCCTCCTGTTGAGTCTTGAAAATGTCATTCATTTCCATTACACTTTCACTATTATGTCCATTACATCACCTCCATTTCACCTCCATTTCACTACTATGTCACCACATTCATCCCACTTTCATTATCATTGGGCCACATTTATGTTTTTCCAAACTTTATTAATTCTAAGTTTTTTAAGTGAATTTGTGGTTAAAAATTAGAAAATAATATGCATATGCTTATACCTAACAAATGGGTTGAGATTGTTGACATGTGTAGGTTGAAAGGAGGCTTCTAAAAGACCCTTATGTGACACTCTAAGGCCAAATTCGAATTTAAGTGAAAAGAATCATGGGATCATGAAGATATGTGTCACATCTCCTAATTATATTGTAACTCTAAGAAGACGTGTCTTATCAGTTCCTATTTTGATTAGGACTCTAGAGGTAGAGGGAGAGATTCATGGACTCTCATTAATGAGATGGCTTCTCATCTTTTTGTATAAATAGGAGATCTCTCTCCTTCATTTGTTAGCTTGTGAGTTTTTAAGTCTTAGCTTGTTAGTTCTTAAGCTTGTTAGCTTGTGAGATGGCCTTGGAAAGCTTTGAAGAGCTTTGTTGTACTTTGTAATTTTGAAGAATTTGAATAAAGCTTTGATGTTCTCAACATGGAAGGAGATGTGAAGTAAATGTCATGGAGCATATTAGAATGTAAGGTAGAGTAGATTTCATTTTGTAATTTTGCTTTGATTTCATTATGTCATTTGATTGCTTTCAAGTTTGATAGATTAGATTTTTCATTCATGCAATTTTAATTCATGCAAATGTGTTCAAACGGTTAATTGTAGATTAGTTTTTCTTTACATGTTTTTGCATTAAATAGTGACATGAGATTTACCTCTCTGCTGACTTTGTTTTTTTTAGCTTTTCAATTTCAGTTATGCTTTGATTTCAGTCTTATTCATTTGCTTTGTTAGTTAGTTTAGATATCAGATTGCTCAAGTTATTGATGATTACCTCCGAAAGCCATAGCTTAGACTACCTGGCGAGGGATCAGACTATGAATTGATGTGATTTGATTTTAGTTTTACTTTTCTACGATTAGATATCAGATTGCTCAAGTTATTGATGATTACCTTCGAAAGCCATAGCTTAGACTACCTGGCGAGGGATCAGACTATGAATTGATATGATTTGATTTTAGTTTTACTTTTCTACAATTAGATATCAAATTGCTCAAGTTATTGATGATTACCTCCGAAAGCCATAGCTTAGACTACCTGGCGAGGAATCAGACTATGAATTGATGTGATTTGATTTTAGTTGTACTTTTGTGCAATTAGATATCAGATTGCTCAAGTTATTGATGATTACCTCCGAAAGCCATAGCTTAGACTACCTGGCGGGGGATCAGACTATGAATTGATGTGATTTGATTGTAGTTTTACTTTTCTGCAATTAAATATCAGATTGCTCATGTTATTGATGATTATCTCCGAAAGCCATCGCTGGACTACTGGCGAGGGATCGAATTATGAATGTGTAATTTGATTTTAGTTTTACTTTCCTTGCAATTTTTTATTTCTTTGAGTGCAGTAGCTTAAATCGCTTTTCTGTATTTAGACAGCAGCAGAGATAATAGTTTCATAATCAGTAGTTCATTATTTACTTGTTTAAATAGTAGCACATTTTTCATTCTTGTTCAAGCATTACTATCATCACTAGTACATTCTAAGACCTTCTGAAGTGTTAAGTTCTGGAAATCATTATAGAGGACATAATTGCCTTAAAATCTGTATCCATACTTGCCTTCTAGAGACTTAGGAATAGGACTTCCATTTGCATTAGACACTTTAAGAGATCAACAAGAACAAAACCCCAAAACAAAACGAAAACTATAAAACAATGAAGTAAGAAAAAGGTTAACTAAGCACATATTGTGCACCACACTTCATCAGTTTACGATACCCGGATCGATAATTTGTGTAGAGCAATTTAAGACGTTAAATTGACTAGACATTTTGGCGCCGTTGCCGGGGAAGTGTAATTAGGAGACCTTATTTCTTACATCTAAAAAAAAATTAATAATTCTTGAATATGCTCTCCTCCTGCACTTTGTGTGATCTGGAGGATCAGAAAAAGGATTGTTATGTAAAAAAAAATAATAATAATTCTTGAGTATGCTCTCCTCCTGCACTTTGTGTGATCTGGAGGATCAGAAAAAGAATTGTTATGTTAAAAATAAAAAATAAAAAAAAATAAAAAAGAAAAGAAAGGAGACAAAATAAACTTCATCATTTCAATTGATTCAAAAAAAAATAAAAAAAAATAATGAAACCCCACTGCTTTGATAGGTTCAACTGTCCAAGATTGACTGGTTATGGTTTGCAGTGGTCCTCAAAACATTGTATCCTGTTTTAATAAGGTTTTGCAACTTAGTTGTGGAATGTAGCCTGATTCCACAGTTAGTTGAGAATTCCACAGCAGATTTCAAGGTTTAGCAGGTTACAAGCGTCCAATGAAGAAACCGACCACATGGGCATCTCTAGAATTGTCCCGACATGGATCCTATCCTACTCACCCAGCTCAGATCAATAAAAAACCAGCCTAAGACCTCAGTCAAAGTCCTGTTTTTAGCATGTTTTTCTTGAAGTCTTTGCTGTCTAAAATTGAAAATCATTAATCCTTATTATAAAAATTTACAATTTCAGAGGAAAAAAAAAAAAAAGGAAAAACAATCTATGGCTATCTTCAATCCTAGCTTTCAATGTGGCCTTAGTAGAAAATCTGCATCCCTGTTCAAGCTTTGGCCTGAAACAAACCTGCAAAATCATAAAAAATTAAAAAAATTAAAATTAAAAATTAAAAAAATGCATTTAGAAGTGAGTTTATATCATAACGATGGTGGAATATGCATTGGAAGCTTACATAGTCTAATCGCAAGATCTGATCCCAAACAAAATCCATGACTTTGAAATCAAGACAGAGTGCTGGCAGCCACAACCTTCATATGTTGAAGAGATCTCGCCCGTGACCAAATTCCAAATTGCAAATGGCGATGTTTAAATTCTAGAGAACATGGGCTATTTAAATAAGGGCTATATCAAAGAAGATGCATTGCCTATTTAGACCGTACAAATATTGCCCAATATGCATATGAATTAGTTGCAATAAGCCGACAACTGAATGCTCTGGGCTTGATAGATGTGCCTGAAATTGATTCGGATAGTATTTTAGCTTAGGCTCTAGACAATGGGTGATACGATTACTTGGTTCTGCTATTCATAATAACAACAAATGATTCAAACATATGCGGCAGAAGAAATCGATTTTACAACCGAATGCAGAACAGTAAACATATTAACTCAGAAAAACGTAAAGAGAGAAAAACGTCAAACTTTGAGAGCACGATTTGGCCAAACGGATGCGAATTTGAAAAAATAAAACATGGGTTTTTTCACCAGTGGGGTCAATTAGATAACCCAGAAATCGTTTTAAAAGATTTGTGGCAGTCTGTGAGAATTTCTCGGTTCTTTGGAGCCCATTTTTGCCTGCCGCGTGTAGAAAAACAGATTTTAATGAATAGGTTGTGATTTAATTCGGCGTGCCTGAGAAAGGGAGTTCTAATTAGGAAACCACTGTGTGTTGGCATCTAAAACTTGATTACACGCCTCCCATCTTTAATCAACTCATACTTCATCACACCTGTCAGACGTGTCCGAATCCACGAAGACTTCCATAACCGTTCCATGACCTTTATATGATTCCTCCACAACCCTTGCATTTATTTTCAAACGGCTTCATGATCAGCCTCCGGATTTAACTCATGTTGGCTGTACTTTCACTACTCCACCTGTTTAAACAACTATCCCTATGTTCTTTTCATAAAATGCTCGATGCTTTACTCGGATGGATTTTATTATTTGCATAGTCACACGCCTTGCATGATTCGATATGCAATGATAAGTCCTCGGTGTTTGAAGCTTCTGGAAAGACTCAAGTTAAAGGCAAAATGCTAGCTGATATTATCAAGAACCTGCAACAAGATGGGATTATATACACTGTTTTGTACACATCAGAGCCATATGAAATGGTTCCACTTAGTGGATTTCATAAATTGGAAAGGTTTCTTATTTCAAATAATTCTGGGAATGGTTCTGCGAATTCGACTTACTGTGATGCTGTTTGTAAATCAAAAGCATCGATATTAGAAGGCTTTCTTGTTGCATCTTTTACAGATTCTAGCTTTTCAATGGCATTTCCATATGTGACTTTGTCTGGGGACAGTGAGCCTCTCGCAGATTCATTGCTCTCAGGATTTATGGAAAACTGTGACCATGGCTTTAGAAATAATGAAATTGCTTTTGTGGAGCCATGCTTTGTGAAGGGTCCCAACATTACGAAGGTGGAAAACCTCAAGGCTATCAGTGATTATGTAAATGCAAGGAAAGAAATAAGAATGAGAGGAACAACAGATTTGATCTTTTAAAGATTTGAATTGTAGCAACATTCTCGTGAATGGCAATATTGGATCCTTGTGAATCATACGCTGATTGCATACAACTCTTAAACCCTTATTAGTTGTTCATTACACCGAATTTTTTTTCCTTTTCATATCTTTGCAGCCTCTTTGCATACTTAGTCACCTTGTTTTCACACAGCCTACGCATATATTCATTCTATCTTCACATACTCTGTACATACAATTGCTTTAGTCACAGTCATCTGCTTCCATATACATTTTCATTTCATTTCCATATCCATAAATGTCTGATTTCTATCCCTGCAGTCACTCCATTTCTCAAAGAATAAAGGGTATTCTGAAGAGTAGACGAAAAAAAAAAAATGATGGGGCTCATTGGGAGAGCTAAATCAGTTGAACACACTTGGACTTGGACTATTTTTAGCTAGATAAAAGGGGCAGTCAGGGATATGTGTCTGATGGTTGACTGTCTTTTAGCTACGGAATGCAACCACTTTCCGCAACTGTTTTTGTTAAACTCTAGGTTGCAGGTGTCATCAAGCAAAACAAGCCACATGGGTAGCTGGGAAAATGTCAGTATATGGATGGTGTCCTATTCCTTTGATCCAATTTGATGAAAAAGACCCCGGTCAAAGAGAAGTCAAGTTGTGTGTTATCACTAAGTCGCCACACTAAGTCGCTGCATGTCAAGAAAAAATAATAATTTTGAATCAATGAAATGAATAAGTTATTTGCTCACTTTTTTTAAGGTATTGATTAATTTTGGACTGATGATGAAAGATGAATGGCTAACTTTGTATTCAAAATTTTTAGCTACAGAAACCATGCACATTCTGCAGCTGAAGTCCAATTTTGCAGCTGAAAAAAACCTTATTGTTCAAATCATCCTAACTTTTTCATACAAAATCAGATTTTGATGATTTAAGTACCGTTGGAAAGATCTCAATAAGATCTACACAATGAGAAATCCATCATTAGAGTTTGAAATGGCAAATAATGAAACAAATTGCAAAAAAAAAAAAAAATTCAACTTGGGGCACCAATTCCAAAGTAGGTATAAATTCTTTTGATTTTTCCTTTGAAGACTTGTTTCATTAATACAAATTCTTAGTTTTGTGTGTAAATATCATAACTAGAGAGATTGATCACCTCTCTCCTTTGATAATCTTACATTCCATTGCAGAAGAAGTATTAGTTTTTTTTTTTGCAGGTTCCAGGAGGAAGGACAAATGACTACAAGAGAATGGTGTCTCTCTAAGAGACCAATTTATTTCATAAGAGGATGATCAGCAACAAAGAAGAAATATGCTGATGCAAAATCAGATCCAAACACTTGAAAAACTTTCAGATACTATTGTCTCCATCACATCCATACTTCATAATAAACCATTCACCTCATTTCACTCCATATTTTCCATTTACATTCACATACACTTTCCATCTCTTTTTGTCCATTCATAACCCACAAATAAAAGCAAGAGGCTCATTCACATGCTTATTGCCCATTGCCATTTCTGTTCTCCATTGCCATCTTCCATTTTCATCTTCCATTTCCTGTCATTTTCATTCCGCAAATAAGCCCTGCTTCAATGCAAATTATTGAGTCCATAGTCCTTTGAGTCTAAGTTCCTTGTAAAGACACCTTGAGGCTTGCATGCCTTAATGGCAAGTTCTCATGCTGACAAACAATGGGAATACATTAATGTCCCTTGTTCGTCAGATCTTCTAGGTGACTCGACATCGGCAAAATCATTCGTACCTAGCAAGATGTGTTTGGGCATCTTGACTCTCATTGTCATCAATGGTGAGAGTTCTCGTGTTGACTAGTGGCATCCATTAATGGCCACTAAGTCAACAATTTCCTACTATGTTCGACATCAGAACATCTTTTCACATAGTAGGAATTGTGCCAATGAATTTTGAAGACGTGAAAACTATTATTTTCAGCATTTTGAAGCAGATTCAGCAAGTTTTAGTAGAAGCAATAAAAAGTCATCTTATCTCTTTATCCATGACTCCTCTTGTTCAGCCACTTGAAGAAGAATATGATCAAAATTTTGCAGCCACCACACATACAGCTCATCCATTCCAAAGGGTAAGTGAAGGTATGTCATTTTCTAACTTTTGACCATAGAATTCCATAAAAAGCTAGAATGATAATTGTTGGAAAAATATTTCTCTTCCTCATTTCATAAAATTGTCAATACCATCAGTTGGGGGGGAAATACATTCATATTCATATTTTGCCATGTCCATATCATATTCAGGAGCCCACATACTTCCAAAATATATTAACTATTACATTGTTATTATGAGCATACAATGGCTTTTCAAAAAGAGCTTAAAGGATAAATTGGATACAAACAAAATCATGGTTGTCACACTAAAACCAACCATCATGCAATCCAATAAAGATATACTTTGCAACAATAATCAAAATATCATTATGCAAAGTTCAAAGATCAAAATAGAATGCAACAAAAAAAAAAAAAAATTGGTTGTAACACAAGAACCAACCATGTTGCAATTCAAATAAAACACTTTGCAAAAATATGAAGTTATCAAATGATATCATGCAAAGTTAAGCCAAAGCTCAAGGATCAAAAGAGTTAACGTAATATATATTGCATGAGGACATGCAATAGCTTCAGTTGGGTGGTATGTTGAGTCTTGAAAATTTCATTTATTTCCATTACATTTTCACTATTATGTCCATTACATCACCTCCATTTCACTACTGTCACCACATTCATCCCACTTTCATTATCACTGGGCCACATTTATGTTTTTCCAAACTTTATTAATTCTAAGCTTTTTAAGTGAATTTGTGGTTAAAAATTAGAAAATAATGTGCATATGCTTATACCTAACAAATGGGTTGAGATTGTTGGCATGTGTAGGTTGAAAAGAGACTTCTAGAAGACCCTTATGTGGCACTCTAAGGCCAAATTCGAATTTGAGTGGAAAGAATCATGGGATCATGAGGATATGTGTCACATCTCCTAATTATATTGTAACTCTAAGAAGACATGTGTCTTATCAGTTCCTATTTTGATTAGGATTCTAGAGGTAGAGGGAGAGATTCATGGACTCCCATTAATGAGATGGCTTCTCATCTTTTTGTATAAATAGGAGATCTATCTCCTTCATTTGCTAGCTTGTGAGTTCTTAAGTCTTAGCTTGTTTTTTCTTAAGCTTGTTAGCTTGTGAGATGGCCTTGGAAAGCTTTGGAGAGCTTTGTTGTACTTTGTAATTTTGAAGAATTTGAATAAAGCTTTGATGTTCTCAACATGGAAGGAGATGTGAAGTAGATGTCACGGAATATATTAGAATGTAAGGTAGAGTAGATTTTATTTTGTAATTTTGCTTTGATTTCATTATGTCATTTGATTGCTTTCAAGTTTGATAGATTAGATTTTTCATTCATGCAATTTTAATTCATGCAAGTGTGTTCAACCAGTTGATTGTAGATTAGTTTTTCTTTACATGTTTTTGCATCAAATAGTGACATGAGATTTACCTCTCTGCTGACTTTGTTTTTTTTTAGCTTTTCAATTTCAGTTATGCTTTGATTTCAGTGTTATTCATTTGCATTGTTAGTTAGTTTAGATATCAGATTGCTCAAGTTATTGATGATTACCTCCGAAAGCCATAGCTTAGACTACCTAGCGAGGGATCAGACTATGAATTGATGTGATTTGATTTTAGTTTTACTTTTCTGCAATTAGATATCAAATTGCTCAAGTTATTGATGATTACCTCCGAAAGCCCTAGCTTAGACTACCTGGCGAGGGATCAGACTATGAATTGATGTGATTTGATTTTAGTTTTACTTTTCTGCAATTAGATATCAGATTGCTAAAGTTATTGATGATTACCTCCGAAAGCCATAGCTTAGACTACGTAGCGAGGGATTAGACTATGAATTGATGTGATTTGATTTGAGTTTTACTTTTGTGCAACTAGATATCAGATTACTCAAGTTATTGATGATTACCTCCGAAAGCCATAGCTTAGACTACCTGGCGAGGGATCAGACTATGAACTAATGTGATTTGATTTTAGTTTTACTTTTCTGCAATTAGATATCAGATTGCTCATGTTATTGATGATTATCTCTGAAAGCCATAGCTGGACTACTGGCGAGGGATCGAATTATGAATGTGTAATTTGATTTTAGTTTTACTTTCCTTGCAATTTTTTATTTCTTTGAGTGCAGTAGCTTAAATCGTTTTTCTGTATTTAGACAGCAGCAAAGATAATAGTTTCATGATCAATAGTTCATTATTTACTTGTTTAAATAGCAGCACATTTTCCATTTTTGTTCAAGCATTACTATCATCACTAATACATTCTAAGACCTTCTGAAGTGTTAAGTTCTGGAAATCATTATAGAGGACATAATTGCCTTAAAATCGGTATCCATACTTGCTTTCTAGAGACTTAGGAATTATATTTCCATTTGCATTAGACACTTTAGGAGATCAACAAGAACAAAACCCCAAAACAAAACGAAAACTATAAAACAATGAAGTAAGAAAAATGTTAACTAAGCACATATGGTGCACCACACTTCATCAGTTTACGATACCCGGATTGATAATTTATGTAGAGCAATTTAAGACGTTAAATTGACTAGACACCTCCTCTTATAATCTTTCTGTTGAGAACCAACAGCCCAGATTAGATCCTAATCAATGGCTCAGATCATTTTGGCTTGATCCTCATCTTCTTTAAGAAATTTCACCCACAGTTAGATTAATACCCTTTAATTATTTTAATTTCCTAAGTTTAGACTTAAACCTCCATTAAAAATAATTAATTATTTTAATAAAACTTATTCAAGGTGGAATTTCCCAAAACGATTTCTGGGTATTGTGGAATGCATGTGTCCAAGCCTCCGATGCTACCAGAAATCAACACTCCCTCTTAGCGAGGAATGTGGTCTAGTAATGCAACCTGCTGAACCATCACACTTCTCTATAACATCTCCCTCTGCGTTGTCGATGTCTGACATCACTGCCCATCAACTACCGTGCAAATGTTGCGTATGTACTGTTGCTAACCCTGCCACTGCCAACACTGCATTTGTATTGCAACTCCCTCTTAAATTTTGCATCTGTGCTACTGTTGGCACTGCCACTGCCAACACTGCATCTGCACTGCAACCTTCTCCAACTGTTGCTGCTACTGCATCAGCAACGGAAAAGCATCCCAAATTTCTGAGCTGGTGTTCAGTATGATGCATTTGTTGTTGGAATTCTGACTACTGCTAGTCTCAACACTGACCCTTTGAAGCCTCTATGTTGCCACTAACCCTGCTCTGTGCCAACTGCATTGCTGCCAACTCTAGCTCTGCGCTGCTCAGTCTCTGGCACTCCTAGCCACTGCAACTGTCACTCCGACACTCCTCTGCACCGACACTACTCCATCCTACTACCACTGATCTAGGCTCCCGCAGCAAGGTATTAATCCGAGAGGTGGACTCCTCAAGGATCCTGCCCATTTGCAGTTCTTTAAAACTACAGTTCTATATCACCCCACCTCTAGTCAATCATGGCAA
This sequence comes from Pinus tabuliformis, assembly GCA_031772625.1. Taxonomy (NCBI): domain Eukaryota; kingdom Viridiplantae; phylum Streptophyta; class Pinopsida; order Pinales; family Pinaceae; genus Pinus; species Pinus tabuliformis. The sequence goes on along the minus strand of CM062814.1, from coordinate 626,559,502 downwards.
ACTCCTCCTCCTCGATCTGTGTGGATGCAGCCTTCAAATCATGCTTTTCATCCTTGTCCTTCTTTTTGAGAGGACATTGTGTAGTGTAGTGACCAAGTTCACCACACCAAAAGCACTTGATCTTTGAAAAATCTTTCACCGAAAGCACTTGATCTTCAAAAAATCTTTCTTCTTTTTCCGTTGCTCCTATTGCCCCTTAGATGCGAGGATTGTGTTCTCATCCTCCTCCTTGGGCTTCATCCCACAGTTGTTGCTGCTACTGTCAAGCTTGCACTTGACTAAGTCTCTACTCATTTCTTCCTGCTAAAGAGCGGACCACATCCCTTCCCAGTCTGGCAATTTCTCCCTACCCAGGATGCTCTGGACAAATACTTCCCACTTTTTTGAAACTGAGTTTAGAGCCAGCCTCACCATCTCAATAGGCTGAGGTGTTGACCCCACAGCTGCCAACTCATCTCGAGTCTCCTGAAGCTTTGCAAGGAACGGATCAATGTGTTCCCCCTTCTGCATCTGCGTGGATCTCATCTTCTACTCCAAGTACATCTTTCGTTGCTCGGAAGATCCCTGATATAGCGTGGACAAGGCATCCCACATCTCCTTGGCAATCCCTTTGCCTGAGATGTGACATACTACATGATCCTTCACTCCGTCGAGGATCATCTGCTTGGCCTTCGCCATCTCTCCCTTGTACTTTTTGAGCAGATCTGGATCCGCGGGCTCAACTACCACACTGTCAACGTAGATCTTGAGAAAATGTTCATCCAGAAGGCATGACATCCTCGCCTTCCAGATCACATAGTTGGATGCACCATCCAACCAATCCTGATCTCTCAACCCACTGGTTGCCATCTCTGCCAATCGAAAAAGTCGAATGACCTCCTCTCTCCTCTGCGCTGCTGCTGGGCTAGCCTACGCACTCCCTGCTGGAGTCAGTAGATCTGTTGCCCCTTGCTGCTGCTCAGCAAATGAGAATTCGAATTCCCTGGCTAGGAATTCTCTGAGGAAGAAATTCCCTCAAGTGTCTCTCTCTCTCCCACTGACGCTATTCTACCAGCAACTGCTGCAAAATATCTGCATCCCAGCTGAAGATCTGCTCTGCAAGAAAAATACGTTGCTCCCTTTTGCCTCTGGATAGCTTCGATCTAGAGATCAAATTTTTCTATCGTCTCACTTAGAAAAATTGATTTCTCCTCAAAACTTCGACCTTCTGGCCCAAGGACTGTGCTGCCTGCTGGGGTTTTGAATTGTTGCCTTTGCATTAATTTCGAACTTCTCTTCCTTTCTACTTCTTAGCTCTTCTACTCATGATTTGTGCTCTGATACCATGTGAGAAATTGGTTACCTGATTCCTACTGCAGCAAACTGATTATATTTCACCTACTTGTTAAATTAATTGAACAAGTTACTTGCAGTTTTCTACGGCAAATACTGAAATACATACACTGCAGCCTACACCAAAATAAAATTGCGGAAACTAAATACAGCACAGGAGAGAAATAAACATCACACACATCTACACAGTTATTTTTGGACAAATGTCCCCGGAAAAACCCAATGCGAGAAAACCGGTGCAGCAGTTGAGGGTTTTATTATTATGCAGTAGTAATTTTGAGTACAATTCGTTGGATGCCCAACTGGCTATCTGATACAAAGAGAAACTGGACAAAACGAAATAGTGAGATGATCTCACCCTGTCACTGGAAGATTCGGCTCTGATCTGCTGGAAGTGAGCCTCTACGTCCCTTCTGCGTCAGCCTCTGCGCAAAACTGCGTCAACCCCACACAGTCTCTGTGTCACCTCTGTTGGGGACTGCGCTGCTCTTCCTTCTGACCCTTTGTTGGCTGGAAACTTCAGCTCTCAACCTCCCGGACTCACATGTAATATTCCTAATTAGCCATGGCTAATTGGAATATTCGATTTTGCTCAATTTTGCCTTCTATAGTTATTTATAACTAAAAAGGTGAGGAAAGGGGGACATAACTCACTTATGAATAAAGTCACTCCCTAGTAGCACAACGTTGTAACTTAAAAGGGGAGCCAAGGGGGGCCAAGGACCACGTAGAGAAGGGGCCCACGTAGACACTTGGAGGGACTGCGCAGATGGATAAGGAACACGGGGCAAGAGAGAGGCTACGTTGGAGGAGGTGGTCCTTAGGGTTTTGAGAGAGGCCAACGCTATAAAGGAGAGAGGAGCCTCCTCATTTTGATCATTCGATTATGTTGCATTTGAGCTAGTCACTTCGACTTAGAGCACGTTGGCTGTTTAGCCTGTCTGCAACGCTGTTTAGTGCATCGAGTGTCTTCGTTCAGAGATCGCACCCTTAGCCCCGGGGGACTTTGAGTGCCTGCTTGGGCAAGGTAGTTTCATCAGTGTTTTGCAGGAGGAGCGATTTCTGGAGTTGAGGAGGAGCTGAGTATTTTGATGACTACGCAGTCTTGAGAGGGGAGGACGCAGTGCTTTTGGTAGGAGCTCCAGATTGGGTTTTTGTGGAGGATTTGAGCTTGGAGATTGAGCAAGGGATCAACCCTTGCTTATTGGAAGATTTTGGCAGAGTTTCGGGTAGAGTTTTGGAGTATTCTCTTCAGGAGCAGCGCAGAGCCTTGAGGGATAGCGTAGATCCTCAAGGGGTTGATTTCGAGGGTCAGCTATTTCTGGGCTTTTCTGGGTTTATTGAGCAGAGGCTGATTCCAGAGTTTCAACATTTTCTAAGGAGGGAAATAGCCCCAAATCCTCATTTGATTCCAGCAGTAGCAGCAGCACAGCGGTTCTCCGGCGGTTTGGAAGCAGTTCAGAGAAAGGCCATTTCCTTACCATTCTAAGTGTATTTCTTCACTTGCCTTGTGCAAGTCGAGGTGCTATCTTTCTGATCACCTCTTGTACTCTTTCCATTACTCAGTATAATAAAATGGCTTAACATTTCTCGAGTGGCTTAAAATTTCTCTCTGCATTTCTCGAGTTTCTGCTTCTATTCCATGTATACATTATTGGATGTTGCATTACTGTTATTTCTCTGGTTGGAGTTTGCTTGTGTTTGATGGATATTTCTAATAAGGGATATTACAGTGGTATCAGAGCATAGATCTGGCTCAGCCTATGGAGCTAGCAATCTATGACACCGAGGGAGAAGCCCTACATCTGTTACAGAGGTAGGAAATACAAAGATATTGAGCGTAGGTTGGAGAACACCTATGGAGAGGGAGACTGCGTTCGGGTGGTGGACACAGAACAAGAGGAGCTTGTGGTGAACACAGAACAGGGGGAGCCTGTGGTGGACGCAAAGCAAGAGGATCCGATGGCAGATGAGGACGGGAAGAGATTTGCGGACATGCTCTTCAAATCAGTGCAGGATCTGTCGAGGCAGATCGAGGTGATGGGGCAGAGATTCACGGCGGTGGAGGCTAGACAGCGTGAGAACCCACGGGTTTTCCAGGTTGGTGAGGGATCAGGTACATCCCACCATTTGCCAGAGCAGGGTGCCACTCAGCAAATGGCCTCACATGCCCTTACACGCTCTACAATGCCCACTTTCCTAGGAGCAGACACGGGGGCCGGAGCACAGCAGGAGGCAGAGCCCGGTCATATGGGCGATTATTTTGCGGAGTACCAGGCCTATGGGCAGGAGTTCAGGGATGCTCTCTCATTCAGAGACTTTGTTCAGCTCCAGCGGGATAGTAGACCCCGCAACCATCACAGAGGATACCGGCATTATCATGATGGAGAGTCGGAGACACCCACCGCACAGCTAGTAGATTCCACTTACCTACGTTTGATGGCTCATCAAACAGTTTGGCAAAGTCTTCGGTGGAGAAGCTGGACATCTATTTCCAGCTTAACCAGATGCTGAAGACAGAGGCCATCAAGGTGGCAACATTACATTTGGATGGTGAGGCCCAGGACTGGTGGTTCCATGGGTTGGTTACACTCGGACACTCCACAGTGACGACATATGCCGAGTTCACCAGAAGACTGATAGAGAGGTTTGACCGGAGGGATTCGGAACAGCACTTTGTTGCGCTGACGAGGCTCAAGCAGACCGAGAACCTAGAGACCTACATTGCAGACTTCTTGAGGGTTTCAGTGATGGTGCCAGATCTATTCGCAGCACGGAGGATCTACATGTTTGTTGAGGGGTTAGCAGAGCCACTTCAGGGTCTAGTCAGATCCACTAGACCAGCCACACTCCAGGATGCTATTAGCAGGACTCGGGACTTACAGGATGCCTTACCCAAGACCCAGACATCTTACCCCCAGAGACAGGCTTTCCAGCCTAAGGGGAAGGATGTGAGGATTCCGCCTCCAAAGGGGAATCCAGGACGAGCACAGATTGATGATGATGCCAGGAGGGAGCTGAAGAAGAAGCGGTTGTGCTTTACCTGTCAGGAGCCGTGGGCACCAGGACATAGATGTGTTGCTAGCAAAGCACATTTTATTGAGGTCTTCTCCGAGAGCAGCGGAGAAGAGGATGAGGAGGATGATGTGGAGGTAGGAGATAGTCATGCCACGCAGGATCCTTTGCCACCTCCACCACCACCAGCAGGTGGTGCAGCTTTTGCACCTATCAGAGGGGTCGTTGCAGCATTGCGAGGAGTTCCCAAGTATTTGACGTTGCGAGTACGGGGGATAGTACGTGGCCAGCGAGTATCAGTTTTGGTTGACAGTGGGGCAACCCACAACTTCATCGATGCACAGATGGTTGAGCGGAGAGGTATACAAACAGAGAGCTTTGATGGCTTTTCAGTTCTGGTCCCAAGAGATCAGACCATGGTGTGTGCTCGTTATGTTCCAGAGTTATCAGCGACGATGGGAACCTACACACTGACTGACCACTTTTTCGTGGTCGATATTCCGGACACCAACATGATACTGGGTGTTCAGTGGCTTATCACTCTAGGGAAGGTCACAACAGATTGGAAGGCCCTAGAGATGGAGTGGGATGATGAGAAGACAAGGAAGCATGAGAAGATACGGGGACCTATGTCACACGGTTCGAGTTCGAATTCGAGTTCGACAACGATTAAGTTCGATTCGAATTCGAATTTTCCGATCAGGTTCGAATGAGGTTCGGCATTAGGTTCGACTATACATATTTTTCAATATATATATATCTATATATGAAAAAATAATAGAAAATTCAAAATCGATCCATAAACACATGAACACAAATTCTTATTAGTAAACATACATGAATAATGTAATCATTCTAACATCTAGTTAAATGTAAACATACACAATAGTAGTTTGCAAAAAGAAATGACATAATTTTCAGTCTTCAAAATTTAAAGGAATGTCAAATACTAGTAATCTTTTAAAAAATCACATAATCAAAACATGATCAAAATTTAAACATACACATTATTGTAGGACATCTTCAAATTTCAAAATTTTAAATATCATCAAAGTCATCAACACATAGAATTCCATCATTTGGCTCATCTAGTGAGTCATCGTCAATACTAATATAATAAGGAAGTCATAAAGACCATTGCCAAATAGTTATAATCCATAAAATTGTTCTAGGAAATTCAAAAAACATAAAAATGGTTAATAGATAACCACCGTCTATGATATATGAAATTATGATTTTTGATAACTCTGATATAATGGTTTGTTGGAGACATGAGAATGTAACTGCAAAAATAATCAGTGAAATAATTTGTAATATAAAATTCATGATTTTTTTATTTAATAATTAAAATTTGATAAATTGTAATGATGGAAAACTTAAAAAAATCGAAATTATAAAACATTTAATCTCTTTTATTGTCATTATTTATAATTTCTATTTTTGAATTTTTAATGACTTTATTTTTTAAGGAAAGAATTTCTACTTAACTGAGATATATATATATACAATTTAATTTAATATAATTTTAAAGATAGGACAGACTTCTAGACAACAATATTCGTTTTGCATATTCACCGTAAACTCTATATATAACTGTAAGTTTGACCGCGTTGAATAAGAATTTTAGGCAGCGCGTTGGTATGTAATATCCACCGTCGTTTTGCATATTCACCGTAAACTCTATATATAACTGTAAGTTTGACCGCGTTGAATAAGAATTTCAGGCAGCGCGTTGGTATGTAATATCCACCGACCTAACTCTCAGTCAGCGATTTTCCGACTTTTTCTCAACTTGCGTGCCCACTGCCCACTGCTTCAGCCCTCAGGCCTGCACGTCTTCAAAGTTTCAAACTCACTGCAAAGTTGTACACGCAAACTGCACAGTGCTGCCGCTATCAAGTTATCAACCACTGAGAACTCCGCAAATGGCACAAACAAACGCTCAGCCGACAGTGTGTGCCAAAACGCTAGCCAGCGACGGTTTATAAAAAATTATTTGGCGGGAACAATTGCTAAAAGGCGGTATGCTGCCCCTGATATTTTTCTAAACCGTCAACAAAACTGTCTAGGAAAACCGTCAAACCTGAACAAATTCGTTTAAGTTCGCGATTCGGTTCGATCAGGTTCGTGAGGTTCGTTGAAGTTCGATAAAATTCGATTAGGTTCGAGTTCGCCTTGAGGTTCGACTTTAAGGTTCGGCGAACCTGAACGAACCTCAAATTTTTTTTACAGGTTCGCCGAATTTCGAACCTGAAGCTTCAGGTTCGCCGAACCCTGTGACTTGGACGGGGACAGCACACATATCCGCCTCAGACTGTTTCGGCTCATCGGATGGAGGCAGTCTTTCGGAAGGGAGACGTAGAGTAGGCATTGGAGCTGCGTGCATCAGAGGCAGGGACTACAGGGCAGACGGTGCACCCAGAGATACAGTCCATCCTTGACCAGTATGCCACAGTGTTTGGGGAGATTCCGCCGGGACAACCACCGGACCGGGGGTTTGAGCACACCATTGAGCTTGAGCAGGGCATACAGGCAGTGATTACTACCCCCTATAGGCATCCCAAGGCCTATCGAGATGAGATTGAGCGGGCCATTCAGGAGTTGTTGGCTCTTGGGCACATTTGGCCGAGCACGAGTCCTTTTGCTTCTTCCGTGGTGTTGGTGAAGAAGAAGGACGGCACATTGAGGATGTGCATTGACTACAGGGCCCTGAACAAGAAGACCTTAAAGAACAGGTAACCCATACCCAGGATCGATGAGTTGATGGATGAGTTGAGAGGAGCACGGTTCTTCTCAAAGATTGATTTGAGATATGGGTACCATCAGATTCGCGTGAGGGAGCAGGACATTCCCAAGACCGCCTTTAGGTGTCACCATGGGCACTTTGAGTTCTTGGTGATGCCCTTCGGGCTAACCAACGCCCCAGCTACATTCCAGTCCTGCATGAATCACATCTTCCGCAGTCACTTAAGGAAGTTTGTGTTGGTGTTCTTTGATGATATTCCCATTTACAGCGAGACTTGGGAGGAGCATCTCCAGCACATCGAGACAGTGTTGCGCATCTTGGAGGAGCAACAGTTCTATGCCAAGCTCTCCAAGTGTGAGTTTGGGTTGACGGAGATGTTGTACTCGGGACACATCATAGGGGTGGACGAAGTGAGAGTCCACGAGGAGAAGATCAGCGCCATCAGAGATTAGCCGGAGCCGAGGAACGTGACAGAACTCCGGGGATTCACTGGCATTTGTACTTACTACCAGAAGTTTGTCAAGAGTTTCTCACAGCTTGCTGCACCCCTGACAGATCTGACGAGGAAGGGGGCATTCAGTTGGTCGGATACAGCGCAGCGAGCCTTTGACAGGCTCAAGGAGGTTATGAGCAGCTGCCCAGTACATGTATTGCCGGATTTTTCGCAGCCATTTGTTTTGGAGTGTGATGCGTCGGGAGAGGGGATCGGCGCAGTGTTGATGGAGGGAGGTCACCCTATAGCCTTTGAGAGCCGGAAGCTCCTTTCGCATGAGAGGTTGTATTCTATATACGACAAGGAGATGCTGGCCATTATGCATGCATTGGCCAAATTCCGGCAGTATTTAGTGGGTAACAGGTTTAGGGTGAGAACTGATCACAAAAACCTCAGGTTCTTTTTGGAGCAGAAACAGCGACAGGAGAGGCAGCAAAAGTGGATCAATAAGATCCAAGCGTATGACTTTGACATTGAGTATGTCAAGGATAAGAACAACGTGGTAGCAAATGCCCTTTCACGTAGACCAGCCACGTTGTCTCTTATGAGCTTGGACACAGACTGGAGGGCTCGACTCTTAGTAGAGTACTCCAAGGACAGATTTGCATGTGAGGTTCTGGATGGGCAGGTGGTGGATGACAGGTATAGGGTAATCGATGAGATCATCTACTATAGGGACCGGATATTCTTGACTGAGGGATCTCAGCTCAAGAAGAAGATACTTCAGGCATCACATGATTCACCATTGGCCGACCATCAGGGGTTTACCAAAACCTACAGGGCCATTAGAGAGAGGTTCTCATGGAAGGGCCTCAAGAAGGACGTACTCCAACATATCCAGGAGTGCGATATTTGCCAAAGGAACAAGGGGGAGATGAGCCATCCCGCAGGATTATTGCAGCCTCTTCCCATTCCGGAGGGGAAATGGGAGAGTATTTTGATGGACTTCATCACAGGGTTGCCCATGGTGTAGGGCAAGGATTGTATCTTTGTCGTCGTTGATCGACTGACAAAGTACGCACATTTTTTCGCCATATCCACACACTACACAGCAGTGCAGGTGGCCGAGCTGTTCTTCAGAGAAGTCTTCAGCCTACATGGTCTTCCTAAGACCATCATCAGTGACAGGGACAGTCGTTTCATGGGCGGGTTTTGGCAGGAGCTTTTCCGGTTGGTGGGGACGGAGTTAACACCGAGTACCAATTATCACCCACAGACGGACGGGCAGACGGAGATAGTTAACAAGTGGCTGGAGGGCTACCTGCATAACTATGCCAATGGGCAACAGCGAGCATGGCTGAAGTGGCTGCATCTGGGGAAGTACCGCTACAACACTACACATCACATATCCACTGGTATGTCACCATTCTATGCTTTGTATGGATATCATCCTTTATCTTTTGCTGACGTGATGTTTGGTGCTAGCAAGGCTCCGAGAGCCAAGATTTGGATCCAAGAGAGTCAGGATATCCTCCGAGCTCTCAAGGATAATATGGCTACAGTGCAGAACCAGCAGAAGCTGTATGCTAACAGGGGTCGGGTGGAGAGACAGTTTGAGGTAGGGGACTTGGTCTACCTACGATTACAGCCATACCAACAGTCGTCACTGAAGCAGAAGGGAGCTGATAAGCTCAAGCCTCGCTTTTATGGGCCATACAGGGTGATACGCAGGATTGGACAGGTTGCGTATGAATTGGAGCTGCCCCAAGGCAGCAAGATTCATAACGTTTTTCATGTATCATGCCTGAAGAAGGCATTGGGGCAGCAGGTGACAGTGACAGATGAGCTACCACCCACGGATGATGAGGGGCATTTGGTGTTGCAGCCAAAGGCTATTATTGATACCAAGGAGAGGCAGCTACGAAGCAGGACGGTCCAGGAATTCTTGGTGAGGTGGAAGAATTTACCGGATGAGGATGCCACTTGGGAGAGTGAGAATATTTTGCAGCATCCATCACTTCAGTTGCTTGAGGACAAGCAACATTTTGTCGGGGGAGACTGTAATATTCCTAATTAGCCATGGCTAATTGGAATATTCAATTTTGCTCAATTTTGCCTTCTATAGTTATTTATAAATAAAAAGGTGAGGAAAGGGGGACATAACTCACTTATGAATAAAGTCACTCCCTAGTAGCACAATGTTGTAACTTAAAAGGGGAGCCAAGGGGGCCCAAGGACCACGTAGACACTTGGAGGCACTGCGCAGATGGAGAAGGAACACATGGCAAGAGAGAGGCTATGTTGGAGGAGGTGGTCCTTAGGGTTTTGAGAGTGGCCAACACTATAAAGGAGAGAGGAGCCTCCTCATTTTGATCATTCGATTATGTTGCATTTGAGCTAGTCACTTCGACTTAGAGCACGCTGGTTGTTTAGCTTGTCTGCAGCACTGTTTAGTGCATCGAGTGTCTCCATTTGGAGATCTCACCCTTAGCCCCAGGGGACTTCAAGTGCCTGCTCGGGCAAGGTAGTTTCATCAGTATTTTGCAGGAGGAGCGATTTCTAGAGTTGAGGAGGAGCTGAGTATTTTGATGACTACGCAGTCTTGAGAGGGGAGGACGCAGTTCTTTTGGTAGGAGCTCCGGATTGGGTTTTTGTGGAGGATTTGAGCTTGGAGATTGAGCAAGGGATCAACCCTTGCTTATTGGAAGATTTTGGCAGAGTTTCGGGTAGAGTTTTGGAGCATTCTCTTCAGGAGCAGCGCAAAGTCTTGAGGGAAAGCGTAGATCCTCAAAGGGGTGATTTTCGGGGGTCAGCTATTTTAGGAAAGCTTGCTGGGCTTTTCTGGGTTTATTGAGCAGAGGTTGATTCCAAAGTTTCAGCATTTTTTGAGGAGGGAAACAGCCCCAAATCTTCATTTGATTCCAGCAGTAGCAGCAGCACAGCAGTTCTCCGGCAGTTTGGAAGCAGTTTAGAGAGAGGCCATTTCCTTACCATTTTGAGTGTATTTCTTCACTTGCCTTGTGCAAGTCGATGTGCTATCTTTCTGATCACCTCTTGTACTCTTTCCATTACTCAATATAATAAAATGGCTTAGCATTTCTCTCTGCATTTCTCGAGTTTCTGCTTATATTCCATGTATACATTATTGGATGTTGCATTACTGTTATTTCTCTGGTTGGAGTTTGCTTGTGTTTGAGGGATATCTCTAATAAGGGATATTACATCACACCCCGGCTCCTGGCTTCTGAAACTCGATTTCCTCAACAGGAATTTGATCTCCCTTCAGGCTCTGCGCTACCACTGCGTCAGCTCTGTGTGGCCCAGCGTCAGCCTCTCTGGACGTCGTTCTGCCCTCTCTACCTTGTACTCTCCAGCCCAGGAAAATTCCTCACCAAATACTATCCCTGCCCCTCACTGCAAAAGATCACTTCGAATTTCTCTCCCGAAAACTGCTGTGCTTCAGAAATTTGATCTTCTGATCTCCACTCGATGTGTTTTCCAAATGCCCATCAAGCCTCCTCTTATAATCTTTCTATTGAGAACCAATGGCTCAGATCATTTTGGCTTGATCCTTATCTTCTTCTAGAAGTTTCACCCACAGTTAGATTAATACCCTTTAATTATTTTAATTTCTTAAGTTTAGACTTAAACCTCCATTAAAAATAATTAATTGTTTTAATAAAGCTAGTTCCGTGTGGAATTTCCCAAAACAATTTCTGGGTATTGTGGAATGCATGTTTCCAAGCCTCCTTGCAAATTTTGAGGCTTAGAGCACATCCAATGCTACCAGAAATCAACAATGTAAACATTATGTGCAAAATAAGGGTCTTATCAATCTACTTGGTGTTACCTCTTCAACTTAAGTGGAATGAATCCCTAATCCACAAATGCAACCTTGAGGTAAGCCTAGGAGAAGTACCACTATCACCTCAGTACAATTCTCCTCTCACTTCTGGCCAGCTCTCTCAAGGCCAAGGGCGGTATCCCTAGATGTGAACAATTAAATAAACCAAGTCTACAAAATATATCAATGGAAGCATTAGACTTGAGATGTAAATTTGATGGCTCCCAAGGGTAGATCATTTGGTGATAGTGTACTGTTAAGGCACTCCTTGCAATGTAGCAGGTTCAAACCATGCCTAGCCCATGTGCCATGCTTGGGGGTTCTACAATGAGGTTATAGTTGTCGCCGTCGAAATCGACCCCATATCACATGAATACGAGCCTAGCCTACTTGCCGATTGCTCTGGACATCGATTAAAAATTTTAAAAATAAAAAATGAAAATCTTATTTATACTTGAAAATATCATTAACGAACTACACCCAATTAAAGATATAACTTTGCAAAGTAAAAAGGACTTAATATTTGGAAGATATTATGATCTAATGCTTCATAAAAGTAAATTCCAGCATTAATAAACTAAAGCATACATCAACTAGACCCAATTAAAAATAAGATATTTCATAACCATTTGGATCTATAAATCACATCTAGTTTATGCTAAGTTGCAAGAAACGTTGCCCAAGGGTCCGTTTCCGGCCAGAAACGAAACGGAAACGAGGAAACTTGTACCGTACGGCCTGGAAACTCGTTTTCGGCCATACTGGCCCGTTTCACACTCGGGAAACGTGGCCAGTACGGCCAGAAACGAGTTTCCAGGCCGTACAGCAGAGTTTCCAGTTAACACTTGACGTTTTCTTTTATTTATTTATTTTTTCGCTCCTAATTTTTTATTGGGCGACTAAAATATCTTCTGGCTGTTTCTAGATGCCTCTCTCAAGTTATAAAAAATATGAGTTTTTTGAGTGGGGCAACCTAATGTTCAAGCCTATGGCCCTAGTGTTAATATGCAGTTCATGGTAATGTTAAATTCTTAAAGTAGAATGTCACTTTTACTTAAATTTTTAACATTACCATGAAATGACCCAGGATGTTTGAGAGTGGTTTCGCGCTCATTGGATTTCATATGGAGAAAGTAGAATTTTAGATCTCACTCAAAATCCAACAAACTTATCTGTTTTTCAAGATTTCAGGATTGGGGGGATTGCAATGTTTCCATTGGATTTTGTCATGTACTAGGGTATGGAAATTGTTTTAATCAAGAGAACCAAGCCCTCTATGCAGGGGAGACTCCCAATAATCAAGAGCACCTGGGGTACTAGGGTATGGAACTTGTATTTAATCAAAAGCACTAAGGTCATTCGATTATGTAGGAGGAGACTCCCAATCAAGCACGAGACAAGAAATTAGAAATTTCTCGTGGCTGATTTTGGATATTGCTATTTTCATTATGTGATCATTCATGAGTAAATTTAAAGACTTATAGTTTATGCATTGACAATTGACAATTTAATCATAATGTAATAAACTAGAATGTATCATGTATGCTTTAAAATTGCACATATTTCTTAAATGTCCTAATATATATATATATATATATATATATATATATATATATATATAGTGTGTGTGTGTGTGTGTGTGTGTGTTTCCCTGTTTCCAAAATTTGGGGGGGCCAAGTTCCGTACCCATTCCCATTTCGGAAACTCGTACTCGTTTCCCTGTATCGTGCAACTTAGAGTTTATCATATTGTGAAGATAATTTCCATATTTGAACAAGTGGTGAAAACCATTTGTTAACTATTTACAAGATACAAAATGAAGGCTCAATAAGTAACTTACAATATCTTTTTTGTAATACAGAAACGTAATTGCCAAATTCACTCCATGTATTGATAACCCAAGTAAATTATATAAAAATGAAGAGCAACTTAGGCCTAACTAGTTCTGATTTTATAAATAAACCTAGAACAAATTCTAATATTAGGATTGAATAAAATCAAGTCTAATGAAAGATTATGATCTATGAAAAAAGTAGTTAGACTTGAGATGAAATCTGATTTATGATATTCAGAAATACAGCAAATTTCACAAGAAAATTAAGAGTAAATAATTTTGGACTTTAAATAGTGGTTGAAGGGAGAGATCAGTGATCAAGGCCAAATAAACCCTAGGGTTTGTGGAGGAAAACAAAATAAGGGCTATTTTGTTTTGTAATTAGGGATGAAAAAGATACTTAAAGCATGTTATAACCAATATTGTGTGACTTAGACTTGAATAAGACTCGTCTAGCAATTGACTCAGCGACTCGTATAAGAATCGAGAATGGCTCATATAAGACTCGGCAAAATATAGAAAAAAATAAATAAATAATTCCAATCCTTACAGGTTATAAAGCCACAATATATGCAATAATTCATATCATCTCATAGTTATGATAGTAGAACATAACATATTCGATTTTTGTAAGCAAAAAAAATAGATAGTGAATAGGAAAAGGAATCATAATTCTACAATCAAAATAAAAAATGGCAGCAAGTTCAAAATCCAAATACATATGCCATAAATGATAAGTCATAGTCACATAACAATCTTGAGACTCATGCACAAATACACCTAGAATAAGCCCTCAAGAAGGCTAGTGCCAACATGGGAGGGTTGAAGCAACTATGAGGCAAGTCTATTTGGAGTTTCCATTTGAGATGGAAAACTAGAGAGATCCCCAATCTCTTCTTCAAGCCAACTCAAATTATGGGACTCCTCCTCCACAACCCAATCAGACTCTAAATAAATACTATCCAATAAAATTGGATCTAGATCCTTTGGCTGCAGTTGTTTTCTGAGCATTCGAAGGTTGTAGTAGATGAAAACCAACTTCTCCAACCTCTCATGCTCCAACCTGTTTCTTTTTTTGCTATGGATGTGTGCTCAAACACTGAACAATTGCACTCACAAACAAAAGTGTTGCAAGGTTGACTCAGAACTTAGATGGTGAATTCTTGTAACTGTGGTACCTCAGAGCCATAATCTATCCACCAATGAGTTGTAAAAAAGTAACAACAAATATTATCATTTGCAATGCCAAACATATAAAAGAGAACTAGCAAAATTACAAGCTAAGTTCTAACAATTAGCACTTATAATGCATTTTCTTGTCCTTTAGATGTTGGCTTGAGCTGAATCCAAACATGCTAGATGCTTCCTTGTACATATTTCATGTTGATTTTGTCCTGCATATCTTGATCTAGGAACATCTTCTCAATGCATATCATGACACCTCTCATCACCTCGGGATCTTTTTGAATGTTAGATCCCTCATTATAGAATAAGCTCAGATTGAGATATGGTATCGTTGCATGCAATGATGAATGTAGCTGCCTATCCCACCTGGAAACAATAATTTCCCATAAAGGGAGATATTTAGATTCATCTCCCTTGTAGAAAGTCTTGATGGCCTCCTTGGCCCTATCCATGCCCTCATAAATATATCTCATTGCACTATGGCACAACATCTTGCACCCGCTCCAACTTCTCAATGTCCTCTAGTATCAAGTCTATGCAATGGGAAGCGTATGGAGTCCAAAAAATGGTGGGATATTTGGCATAAAGCAGCCCTCTCACTGCCACATAATTTGTTGTGTTGTCCGTGATTACTTGGACAACATTTGCAACCCCAACTTCCTCAACAACCCCAACCAACAATGTAAAAATCAAATGTGCATCCTTTACATGTGCAGATGCATCAATGGATCTTAGGAACATGGTTCCTTTAGGGAAAGCTACAACAAAATTTATTATTGTTCTACCCATCAGATTTATCCACCAATAAGACATAATTATGCAACCTGTAGAATTCCATGAGCTTTTAATGCTCTCTAATTGTGCCTTGACACACTTGAGCTCCTCATCTAGGTAATTCCCCCTAAGTGCATTGTAAGATGGGGCTTTGTATCCAGGGCCAACACCTGCAATGGCATCCACCATGGGCTGATAAAAATAAGACTTTGCATAGTTGAATGAAAGACTATTATGCCTCCTAACTACCATATTTACCTCCTTCCTCTTCTTTTCATTAAAACTCTCCAAGGTTGGTTGAGATCTTGCAGCTGTACAAGCAAGGAAGAAAGGAAAGGTTATACTCTAGTTTGCCACACCGGTTGAAGAGGAGTCAACTGCACTTCAATCAGGTGGTGCTATATGAGATCTACCTATTGACCACTACGTGTCAACTTCCCATAGCAAGCACACCCCCTTTTCTTCGCAAAAGGGATAGCGCTTGATCGACATGTCCGTGCCATTCGACAGTCATCGTCGACTTGATAATATTATGTTGTAAACCCAGTCTGCATGTGTGAATTGTAAATAATCTTAGCAGATATGAGTCATGTATGTAAATTGCCTAGGTGAACCTAATTTCCTAGTGATAATCTACATTCCGGAAGGTTTTTTGTCTCACCGATCTATGATGGGCAGAATTTTCCTAGCCTAACCCCAAAGCCGGATTGGATTTTGTCATTAGAATCTTAGGAGAATCCTAGTGTGTTAATCTGCTAGATTATAGTTGTGTCGCAGAACTGGGTGGTTTATGAGGGTCTATGTCAAATGGGTTCTCCCCCTTGAGATGTAAAGTTGTAAAAGTCATGATGTAAAGTGTCTTGAGGGTTAGAAAATGTTTTAATCCCCTCATAAGTCCTAAGTCCTAGGTCCTAGGTGATTTTTCCAAAGGCTAAGTTCGATGATCCATTTAAAAATAAATTAAAAAACTAAAAAATTAAAAAATTGAAAAATTAAAATAATAAAAATATAAAAATAATAAAATAATAATATTTTTGAGTAAATAAATGCAGAATTTCAATTTTTTAATGCATTAAAAATTTGACAGATGAGATTAAGAGATATCTTGATCCTCATCGACGGTCGAGATCATTTTGACATGGATCACTCGAACTAGCTGTTGGGAATTTTTCCTTTAAATAGGGTGCTAGGGGTCATTTGAGATGAGATTAGATCTGAGAGTCTGGTGCTAAAGAAAGCTCTCTTGTAGTCATTTTTGTGCAATAAAGAAAGACTTTGGGGTTAAAAATCTTGCTGGTGTTACTCTTCTGGAAATGCTGTAAGATTGTTTTATTTTTCTGCATAATTTTATTTTCAGCCATTGATGATAGCTTAATGAAGATTGATCTAGGCACAGGTATCTTGTCTGATCTTTGGGGTTTGAATGATAGTTTAGATTCTGAAATATAGTGGCAGGTATCTCCATTTGATCGGGATTTCACTATTGTTTTCTCCCTCTATGTTAATGGTTGATTTTAAGCTGTGCAGGAAATCCTTTTTTCAGATTACCGGGCGTTAGGGGAAGTTCTCGGTTGAACCAGCCAACTTCCGAACTGTGTTTTCTGAAAGAGCCCAGCCAGTTCTTGATCCCGGGCTTATCATTTGAAAATTTTTATGAATGCATGCAGGGTTTTCTGAAGTGTCTCACATTAAAATTAAATTCTGATAATACTACTGTGATTATTGACAAATCTGGCTACTAAAGAGCCTTAGATCTGTAAATACTGTAAATTGTTTAGCTGGTTTTAGGGTTTTCAGTTTATTTTTGGCACATTTTACTTCTGGGTTTTTTTTTTTTTTAACAGGTTGCAGGTACAGATTTTAAAAATTTTGTGGGGTTTTCACAATCTGAAGCAGCTGATTCAAAATTTCAAGAGTCCTGATAAATTTTAAAAGGGTTTTCCGATCCATTTAGCTATTGCCTGGGGTTTCATTTCGTTGCAGGAAAATTTTGATTTTGTGTTCACTGTTGTTTTTCTCAAAAGCTTTGGAAATTTTTAAAGTCTGGGTGTGGATTTTAAAATTTTTATAAGATCTGGAAAATTTCTGGGCTATTTTCCACTATTGCAACCTTCTTCCAAACGTTGCCCACAAATATTCCTACGCAG
Source organism: Pinus tabuliformis (assembly GCA_031772625.1). NCBI lineage: Eukaryota > Viridiplantae > Streptophyta > Pinopsida > Pinales > Pinaceae > Pinus > Pinus tabuliformis. Next base: position 626,542,192 of record CM062814.1, on the reverse strand, counting down.
CTCTACAATGGCCATCATTTCTACCCACGCTGGCAAGGATATCCATCACCTATCCTGCATCCCCTCATCCTTGCCCTCATCCAGCTACCTCGCAGCCATTTACCATCAAAAGCCCTCAGCCACCTCACCCTTTCCTCCACCTAAATCCTTCACTGCTGCCACTCACACGTAGCCATATAACCCACAGCTCCTCCTTCAAACCCTCATCCCTCCGACATTCATCAAGCTTCACTTTCTGCGTTGTTGTCCGGCTACTCCAAATCCATTCGTCACACTACCTATCCACAGCCCATTCCTCTCCTTTCCTTTGCCCGTTGTTCCATACCTTCATTTGCAGGTCTGCAAACAATATAAAAAAAGGGTGCTACGTCCATCTTCAACGCCACGTGAATCCGCTTCATCGCTGTCCAGAGCCTTTCCACGCTGCCCTCAACCCACTGCTGATCTTTTTTTTATAGCTCCCTTTCACGCAGCCCATCCTCCATGCACCTGCAACCTACAGTCACCTCATCGATACCCTATTTGCGTCCTCTGCGTGTGGTTCTGAGCTGCCAAACCCTGCGTACTCCCCTACCTACAAGCAGAATCCTCAGCTGTTCTTTTCCGCCGTCAAGTTTCATTCCACTTGCAGCTGCACATTGAAACACGATTTCATCTTTTGCACATTAGGTTTAGCTTAGGTATTTTATGATGCGTGGTTTAGTATTAGCTGTTTCTTTTGTTTTTTTTTGGTATATTTTTATCTCAGCGTAACTTTGTTTAGTTAGGATTAAGATCAAATCATTTTTCTTTATTACATAGTCTTAGACTTTGGCTCTTTCATTAAAAATTTTAAAGCCATAAAAATTAAATAAAATCAAATCAAATCATAAAAAAGGGGTTTCCGCTTCAGTTTTAGATTTTGATTAAGTTAGATTTAATTTTGTTTTTAAAAAATAAAATAAAAAATAATAATAAAAAATTTGATTTTCCCTTTTTACTTAGTTTCTGATATATTTTTGGTTTACGTTTATTGTAGTTTTTTTTATTTTTTTATTTATTTATTTAGTTTTGTTTTGTTTTATGTTTTAGTTATAAAATATTCATAAAAATAAAAAAGGTTAAAAAGGGTTAGTTTTTTTTTTTTTTTAAGGATTTATTTAGATTTAGTTTAGTTTGATTTTAAACAACAATTAAAGAAAAAATCAATAAAAAATAAAAATAAAAAATTCATAAAAAGATTAAAAAAGTTCCTTTTTATTTTTATTAGACCTTAGTTTAGATTTAGATTAGATTTTAATAATTTCAAGTTTTTCTTTAGTTTTAGTTGAGATTTTAATTTTAAGTTTTGTTTTAAAAATATAAAAAATTCATAAAAATTATAAAACTTTAAAAAAAAAAGCATAAAGAAATTGTTTTCTTATAGTTTAGATTTTGATTTAATTTAGTATCATTTAGATTTTTTTTTAGTTTTAAAATTTTATTTTATCTGAAAAAATATAAAAATATTTTGGGAAATTTTTTGCCAATTTCAGTCTTGGCTCGGGAATTTCTTAGGTTTCATCTTTTCTGCTGAGGCTAAAATTTTGATGTGGGAATTAATGTTTAAACATGCTTTAATGTTCGTTTGAAGATTAACTACATGAATGTGATCTCTGGTTAGCTTTTTACGTGGTTGAAGCACTTTATCTTTCGAAATTTTAATTGCTGGAGTATCATTAAGTCATTAAGCATTTATTGATTATCTCCCATGTGGTTAAAGTTAATCTCTGTTGTTTGACGGTAAAACGATTGTTAATGAGTTCATATCTCTGCAGCATTTGATAAATAATCGTTTAATCATTTATTTTATAAGGCACTGGTCTTTTAACTTAACAAAATCAATTTAGTGCTTGTTTCTTCGTGTCTCCCAACCCAACTGGTCCACAGTTGGTCTTCATCATCTCATAGGGTCTACCCCCCTTAGCCGCGGGACACAGGCTTAAACGGAGAGATCAAGGATTAGGGTGACAGCCCCCGGTCTGAGCATTGTCGTGACAATCTGTGCGACAACATTTTTTGGCGCCGTTTCCGGGGACACAGTTTTTTCTGTCCTTGGTTTATTCGACATTCATCATTATTTCTTCTTTCTTATTTTTCACTTGAGCTGGCAGAGTCAAAAAAATTTAGCATCATCTCATCTTTTATGCCATTCATTAGCCTGTCAAACGACCAACATTCTTTGGCGTCTTTTGATCTTTTCATCACCTTACCTTTCGTCATATCAACAACTTCCCTTCAATTTGTTTCTTGTTTGGGTGGCAACTCCATTTTCTTATTTTTCCCAGACAAGAAGCCTCTATCATATCAGCTTGTTGGTTACTTTTTGGATGCTAGAATTAGATTCATTGTTCAAGTGGCGACTCCACTTCTTTCATCTATTGATTTTCTTGAGCAGAGATCTATTTCCATCATCCATTTGATCTCTTATTATTCATCATGGATTATTCATTTAAACCATTTCATTTTACTAATGTTCGCCATGATATTCCAAAGGTGGCCATTTCTAAATTACTTGTGTTCTCGGGTGGTGATTCAGTCGTTGTTAAAAAGCGTCTAGGCTAGTTTACTCGTATAATGATCATGTATTGTAGATCTCCTCAGTATAATCATGAAGATGTCAAAATGTGTCTATTTGTCATTTCTTTAGAAGATGATGCTTTGAATTGGTTTAATAGTTGTCCTGAAGATTCCTTCACTTCTTTGCAAGACATTGTCAATGCTTTTAAAGATAGATATGGTGATCCAGATAGCTCGCCTTGTGCCCCTAAAATTGTGCAACAGAATGAAAGTAATCCTATAAAAGGTTCAGCTGTCGATGAAAGATTTCAAGACAATGCTTCATATCAGAACTTGCCATCCACTTGTACCATTGCAAATCATAGTGGAAAAGTAGGAACAAATTGTAAAAACAGTGTTGACAATGAAAAGGAAGATCATAAGCAAATTATACAAGAACTAATGTTGCTGGTAAAAAATATGGAGATCAATCAAACTAATTACGCCAATGATGTGAGAATTTTATGCACCCACCTGGAAAAGCGTAATAGGGAGATAGAGATCATGCAAAATCAACATACTAAGGAAATTGAGGCCATGAAGACTAATCATGACACAGAAATTAGTTTTATGCAAAGCAAGTTATCAGGCTTAGAGGAAAATATGACGACCATGCAAGCAAATCATAATAAAGAGATAAACTCTATGCAGCATTGCTTGATGACCATAAAGGAAAAGGACGATAGAGTAATAAAAGATATGGAAGCTAATCAGATATGTCTTCAGAATAAGTTACTGACCATGGAGGAAGACCATGCTAGGGAAATCAGTGCTATAAAGGTTGAGCACTCTAGTCAGATGGATGCCATTAAAATACAATTTCAGAAATTTCAACAGCAATCAAAAGATGAAAGAAACCAAGGAACGTCAATAGATCAGGAGCCTCCCTATCTGTTACAGCAAGCTCCATCTTGTTATGAGATTCTTTGTTCCATTGAAGGTGACCTGGATAAAAGGGAAGTTAATAATCAGATTGATGCTCACACGGTTAAACCACTAGTCATTGAAGATCAAGTTATAACTCATGGCACCTGTGAGATTGGTCCATCATCTTTAACAGGGCAGATGCAGGATGAAGAAAGACATGTCACGCACATCTTACATACTTCATCTGATAGCTTTGAAGCAAAAAGTTCCACATCATCAGTAATATAGCCTGCCACAAAGAAAAAGCGCAAGAGAAAGAAAATGAGAAGAAGATTTGATGCATCAAACGGCCGCGAGCAGCTTGATTTTCGGATAGGAAAAAGTCCTACCATGTGCAGAATTGGACATGGTACATCCGACAAGCAGCCCACAGATTTGCCTGAAAGCAGGCAAATGCTCAGTGTACACTATATTGAACACATCTGATGCCATGGGGCATCCTTTGTATTGTATTTCTAACCCTACTCCTGGTTATTTCAGCATTTTATTTCTGTTTTAGGATTAAATTTACTTTTCATGTTACTAGACAGTTAATGAATGAAGAGCTTATATCTTTCCTGTGCTGAAATGTTATATGATGATGTTTGAATGGATGCTACTTATTTCTGCTGTGTGTTGCGTGGATGCAGATTCTGGATTCTCACATTCCTGCAAGCGCAACAACGTGTCCCCAAGTAGAGCCAGATGTTGACCACTACGTGTCAACTTCCCATAGCAAGCACACCCCCTTTTCTTCGCAAAAGGGATAGCGCTTGATCAACATGTCCATGCCATTCGACAGTCATCATCGACTTGATCATATTATGTTGTAAACCCAGTCTGCATGTGTGAATTGTAAATAATCTTAGCAGATATGAGTCATGTATGTAAATTGCCTAGGTGGACCTAATTTCCTAGTGATAATCTACGTTCCGGAAGGTTTTTTGTCTCACCGATCTATGATCGGCAGATTTTTCCTTCAACCTAACCCCAAAGTCGAATTGGATTTTGTCATTAGAATCTTAGGAGAATCCTAGTGTGTTAATCTGCTAGATTATAGTTGTGTCGCATAACTGGGTGGTTTATGAGGGTCTATGTCAAATGGGTTCTCCCCCTTGAGATGTAAAGTTGTAAAAGTCATTATGTAAAGTGTCTTGAGGGTTAGAAAATGTTTTAATCCCCTCATAATTCCTAAGTTCTAGGTCCTAGGTGATTTTTCCAAAGGCTAAGTTCGAGGATCCATTTAAAAATAAATTAAAAAATTAAAAAATTAAAAAAATAATAATAATAATAATAATAAATAAAAATAATAAAATAATAATATTTTTGAGTAAATAAATGCAGAATTTCAATTTTTTAATGCATTAAAAATTCGATGGATGAGATTAAGAGATATCTTGATCCTCATCGACGGTCGAGATCATTTTGACATGGATCACTCGAACTAGCTGTTGGGAATTTTTCCTTTAAATAGGGTGCTAGGGGTCATTTGAGATGAGATTAGATCTGGGAGTCTGGTGCTAAAGAAAGCTCTCTTGTAGTCAGTTTTGTGCAATAAAGAAAGACTTTGGGGTTTAAAATCTTACTGGTGTTACTCTTCTAGAAATGTTGTAAGATTGTTTTATTTTTCTGCATAATTTTATTTTCAGCCATTGATGATAGATTAATGAAGATTGATCTAGGCACAGGTATCTTGTCTGATCTTTGGGGTTTGAATGATAGCTTAGATTCTGAAATATAGTGGCAGGTATCTCCATTTGATCGGGGTTTCACTATTGTTTTCTCCCTCTATGTTAATGGTTGATTTTAAGCTGTGCAGGAAATCCTTTTTTTCAGATTACCGAGCGTTAGGGGAAGTTCTCGGTTGAACCAGCCAACTCCCGGATTGTGTTTTCTGAAAAAGCCCAGCCATTTCTTGATCCCGGGCTTATTATTTGAAAATTTTTATGCATGCATGCAGGGTTTTCTGAAGTGTCTCACATTAAAATTAAATTCTGATAATACTACTGTGATTATTGACAAATCTGGCTACTAAAAAGCCTTAGATCTGTAAATACTGTAAATTGTTTAGCTGGTTTTAGGGTTTTCAGTTTATTTTTGGCACATTTTACTTCTGGTTTTTTTTTTTTTTTTTACAGGTTGCAAGTACAGATTTTAAAAATTTTGTGGGGTTTTCACAATCTGAAGCAGCTGATTCAAAATTTCAAGAGTCCTGATAAATTTTAAAAGGGTTTTCCGATCCATTCAGCTGCTGCCTGGGGTTTCATTTCGTTGCAGGAAAATTTTGATTTTGTGTTCACTGTTGTTTTTCTCAAAAGCTTTGGGAATTTTTAAAGTCTGGGTGTGGATTTTAAAATTTTTATAAGATCTGGAAAATTTCTGGGCTATTTTCCACTAGTGCAACCTTCTTCCAAATGATGCCCACAAATATTCCTACGCAGCTCTACGCTGGCCATCATTTCTACCCACGCTGGCAAGGACATCCATCACCTATCCTGCATCCCCTCATCCAGCTACCTCGCAGCCATTTGCCATTGAAATCCCTCGGCCACCTCACCCTTTCCTCCACCTAAATCCTTCACTGCTGCCACTCACACGCAGCGATATAACCCACAGCTCCTCCTTCAAACCCTCATCCCCCCAGCATCCATCAAGCTTCACTTTCTGCGTCGCTGTCCGGCTGCTCCAAATCCATTCGTCACACTACCTATCCACAGCCCATTCCTCTCCTCTCCTTTGCCCATTGTTCCATACCTTCATTTGCAGGTCTGCAAACAATATAAAAAAGGGTGCTACGTCCATCTTCAACGCCACGTGAATCTGCTTCATCGCTGTCCAGAGCCTTTCCACGCTGCCCTCAACCCACTGCTGATCTTTTTTTTACAGCTCCCTTTCACGCAGCCCATCCTCCACGCACCTGCAACCTACAGTCACCTCATCGATACCCTATCTGCGTCCTCTGCGTGTGGTTCTGAGCTGCCAAACCCTGCGTACTCCCCTACCTGCAAGCAGAATCCTCAGCTGCTCTTTTCCGCCGTCAAGTTTCATTCCACCTGCAGCTGCACATTGAAACACGATTTCATCTTTTGCACATTAGGTTTAGCGTAGGTATTTTATGATGCGTGGTTTAGTATTAGTTGTTTCTTTTGTTTTTTTTTTTGGTATATTTTTATCTCAGCGTAACTTTGTTTAGTTAGGATTAAGATCAAATCATTTTTCTTTATTACATAGTCTTAGACTTTGGCTCTTTCATTAAAAAATTTAAAGCCATAAAAATTAAATAAAATAAAATCATAAAAAAGGGGTTTCCGCTTCAGTTTTAGATTTTGATTAAGTTAGATATAATTTTGTTTTAAAAAAATCATAAAAAATAATAAAAAATTTGATTTTCCCTTTTTACTTAGTTTCTGATATATTTTTGGTTTACGTTTATTGTAGTTTTTATTTATTTATTTATTTATTTATTTTATTTAGTTTTGTTTTGTTTTATGTTTTAGTTATAAAAAATTCATAAAAATAAAAAAGGTTAAAAAGGGTTAGTTTTTTTTTTTTAGGATTTATTTAGATTTAGTTTAGTTTGATTTTAAACAATAATTAAAAATTAAAAATTAAAAAATTTCATAAAAAAATTAAAAAAGTTCCTTTTTATTTTTATTAGACCTTAGTTTAGATTTAGATTAGATTTTAATAATTTCAAGTTTTGTTTTAGTTTTAGTTTAGATTTTAATTTTAAGTTTTGTTTTAAAAATATAAAAAATTCATAAAAATTATAAAACTTTAAAAAAAAAAAGCATAAAGAAATTGTTTTCTTATAGTTTAGATTTTGATTTAATTTAGTATCATTTAGATTTTTTTTAGTTTTAAAATTTTATTTTATCTGAAAAATATAAAAATATTTTGGGAAATTTTTTGCCAATTTCAGTGTTGGCTCAGGAATTTCTTAGGTTTCATCTTTTCTGCTGAGGCTAAAATTTTGATGTGGGAATTAATGTTTAAACATGCTTTAATGTTCATTTGAAGATTAACTACATGAATGTGATCTCTGGTTAGCTTTTTACGTGGTTGAAGCACTTTATCTTTCGAAATTTTAATTGCTGGAGTATCATTAAGTCATTAAGCATTTATTGATTATCTCGCATGTGGTTAAAGTTAATCTCTGTTGTTTGATGGTAAAACGATTGTTAATGAGTTCATATCTCTGCAGCATTTGATAAATAATCGTTTAATCATTTATTTTATAAGGCACTGGTCTTTTAACTTAACAAAATCAATTTAGTGCTTGTTTCTTCGTGTCTCCCAACCCAACTGGTCCACAGTTGGTCTTCATCATCTCATAGGGTCTACCCCCCTTAGCCGCGGGAGACAGGCTTAAACGGAGAGATCGGGGATCAGGGTGACAGCCCCCGGTCTGAGCGTTGTCGTGACAATCTGTGCGACAACACTACCTATCCTAGAAACCTCAACCTTCATTCTTTCCCTCTTAGAATCTTGTTCTTTAATGGCATCCAAATAAGTTGTCATTTCAGCTGTGTCTTCTGGAGGGCAATGATCACAAGGTGTAACACCATTCCTAGGAATTCTAGCTAGGTGGTGTTTCAGCCTATTTATGCCCGCATACGTTGTGGCATTGCAATAATTGCACTTGACTTGGTGGTCATCACCGGGAATGACTCAACACAATGTGCCAATGTTGAATCACAAGGCTTTCTACTACCCTTTAGTGGCATGGAATCTAGAAGAGAAAAAATTATTAAGTTATAATATTAAATTTAACTCTAAATTTAAATTTTTTAATTGATGACAATGTTTTTGGTTGTGTGGTTGAGAAACTTAGCCACAAGACCTAAAGAAAATTTGATGCTAAAGCAAATTAAAAATGAAACTGAAACAAAATAATTTGACAGTGAAACAAAAAAAAAATGAAATGAAAACAACAACAAAAATGAAACAAATAATCAAACTTCATGAAGCCTACCTGGTTGTGATAAAGCTAGGTCTGATGAAGCCTCCCTCAACCTCCTACAAGAGTTCCTTCACTATGCAATGGAGTCACTCAGCTCCTTCAGTCAACACTCAGTGAATGAGAAATGAGTCAAATGACAAGTGAATGAGAAATGAGAGGGAGGGAGGTGCTTATAAAGCATTTCCTTCCCTCCATTTTCCCTTTCCCTCCATCGGATCTCAACAAAAAGCAAAGAAAAATTTATAAAAAGCAAATTCCAGTCTACCCTAGTCCACCACGAGTTTGATACAAGTCTTATGAGAGCCCACGAGTCTTGACGAGTTTGGACGAGTCTCAAAGGGTCTGAATCTTATGAGCGAGACTTGGCCTCTAGACTCATTTCAGCGTTTGACTAATGAAGACTTGCGAGTCTTATAAGAGTTGTGCTTCATTGGCTATAAACACATTGGTAATGCTGGAAAACAGTGCAAAAAATTTACAAGGATGGCCTCCCAAAGGGACGCACCTTGAACTAGTGACTTGATTTTGCTCTAGATTTGGAAATAACAAATATGCAATTGTTTCTAAAGATGAAATGCAAACTATTAAACCAATATTAAAATAGACAAGGAAAGCAAAGGGAAATACCACACCAAGTTCCTCCAATGTAATAGATGCACTACTCCAATGGATCAAGTAACTAGCATTTTCATGTAAATGAACCAACATCAAATCCTACCTTGAAGCATCAAAATATTAGCCACACATTAGAGTGTTTAAGAAGTCCCCAAAGAGCCTTTGTGTTTGAATCTTCAACAAATGCATCTCTCAAATATTCAATCAACAACAAAAATAGCCAAAGGAGGGTCCTCGGATATAAAGTTCTAGGCTTTGTTACTCACCACCTATGGGTAACCCCAACAGGAGAAATTTTCTCCTAGATTCGTCTCCAGCCAATAGCCAGCAACCCCTTGCAGCGCACTAATAGCGCGTTGTTGTTGAAGAATCTAGGGCAATTAGGTATAGTAGGATTCTTCTTGACTTGATAACAATTTGTGAAGCTCTTTTACAATTTATCTTGTTAGCTTAATCTTCTTCTTCTTATTATTAATGCATGTGTGTTTACTTCATCAAACTGCTACCAAAAACATAAGAACAAGAACACAAGATGTTGGCTCTTTGCCAGGGCAAAACCTCTCTCTCTTAGAGAGGAAAACCCTTTCATAAATTTCTCTTATTGAAGCTTCTTATTGATCAATGCCAAACCCTAGACCCTTGACAAGAATATCCTCCAAGCACAAGTCAAGTCCTTCCTTCTTCCTACACTTTGTCTCCCGGCACTTCGTCCTCCTCCTTTTGGCACTTCGTTCCCCGGCACTTTATCCTCCTCCTTCTTCTAGCAACTGGTGATAGACCTTGTTATGTGAGCTCTAGAAGAGAGACTTATCTTTGATCCTTAGTGAGATCCTTCACCTATGAAGATACTTTCCTTCTCTTGTCCAACTGAGCTTCTTCTTGATGTGTAGTTGCAGACTTGATGTGACAGCACTGCAGCCCTAGTTTCTCGCACGTGTGGGAGGTTTCCCTTATACTTTTGGCTCCTTTCTCCTTCGCTTGAGAGACCCTCTTCTTCGCTTGAGTAGGAGGCCTTATAGGCCTAATTTACTAGCCCAAACGATAAGATATGTATGATTGTGATCTTGTTGCTGTTATGACCATAGACTGCCCTTCTTTTCTCGCACATGTGACTGTTTTTCACCCTAAAAACAGTCCCTTCAACTTCGGTTAGACTTCTCCTTCTTCGCTGCACTAGAGGCTCCTTAAACTCGCTTTCCCTTCACCCTTAACTCATCTTCCTTCTCACTGATTTCAGAGGTATTGTAGGCTTGTCGTTGGAGGAGTGGACAGCCTCTATATATAGAGGATTGTCCCTCCTTTAGGCCGACTTCACTTCTTTTGCATCAGAATTGCTTCTTTGATGATGTCGTTGCATGGAGAGGACTTTGACTTTGCTTGGAGAGATATTCTTTGACTCTTATACAAATATATACATGGTGTAACATTCCCTTAAGGTCTTCAACATTTTCTTTTGACTCTTTGACTCACCTATAGCACTTTAACATGTGCTAGACCTATTTCAATGAGCAAGAAACTCATTGATAAATATAACAAAAATAATATTTCTTTTCTTGAATAAATACAAATATCAAAAGTACATTTATGAAGACCAAACCTAGTTACACTTTCTTCAACACTCCCTATTAACTAGAGAGGTATTCATAAATCATTACAAGGTGTTTGGCTATTTTTCAATCTTGAAGAATTCACATAAGAGAAATCGGATTGGCAATCCATCTGTTATAGCATCATAGTAACCAACATTGTTCATAGCAAGGTTTTGACTAACAGCGTTATCTCTCATAATATCAGAGCACAATGTTGGCGAGACCAATGACTTATAGACACCTTAGTCATTGTCTCTCAAGGTACATACCCACCAGAGTGTTCACTAAGTATGACCTTCTAAGACTATTCTTGTCTTGGGTTCCCAACCCTCAAAGAATATCGGTCCTCTTGCCTACTCTTGTCTTGGATGCCCTACACATCCTCAAAGAGCATTGAATGTCAAATGATTACCCAATCCTCCCATTCTTTCTTCCCAAGTGAAGACAAGAATGTTGTGTCTATCTCTTCCTCTTGATTGAGGAAGACATGCCCAAGTTTCCTCTAACAAGGAACTTGCCCAAGCTCCTTTGTAGTTGGGAACTTGTTAGAACTCCCTCTTAGCTAGGGACTTGTCCATTCATCAGCAACTTCTTCTTTGTGGGTCCTTCAGCTGCTTGATCTCCTTCTTTCCTTCGATGTCATGAAGTCTTTGTTTGAACTTCTTCTTGGTAGGGCACCAGCCATCGATCACTTTCCTTCCTAATTTGTCATGTCATTGCTCCCTTTGTGGAAAGTGGCCTTCTTGATATATATCAGGTCCTCTTGTCATCTGGCTACTCCTTTGTCATCTTGTCTATGCTTTAGAATACTTATCACATGGATTCTTAGTTGTACTTGCTTGTTCCCATACTTTGATTTAGTAGCCCTTCATGACTTCATCCTGATATTGCTTCAACATCAAATGGTGCTTTTGTTGGATGGCTTCTTCATCATGACATCTTTGTAGAGTTGAATTAGTTATCTACACCTTACTATCTCCAAGGCCTTCATAGGTGTCAAGGGTCCTTTGATCTTTTTCTTCCTTTGTCAGAGTTGTCATGCCTTCTTTTGGGAGATGTTAATGAATCTTGTCAGATAGTGATTCTTTGTGACCACGGTGTTCTTCTCATGCTTGATCTCTTTCTTCATTTGCTCCTTCATGATCTCTTTCTTCATTTGCTTCTTCTTGGATTGATTAGTCAACCACCTTATACTCCTTATGAGAGCACTTCTTCATGTTGACCTTTATTGCATTGTAGTACATGCCTTCGAGCATATCATTGGTGAAAGAGATCCTTTTATTCTTGATCATGCTTCTAGAACTTTTCCCATGACCCAATATATATGATGACATGACTTAAACTTTGATGCATACATACCTCATCTTGATTCTGCTTTGATCATCTTGGCTTCATTTGATGGTTCTTCTTGGTGTAGCCTTTCTTGCTTCATCTTCTCTTGCTTGCATATCATCCTTTCTTGAATCCCATAAATGGGACTCCCAATGAGACATCTGCCCTTATGTATGAACCTTCTTTTGAAGATTCTATCAGAGGATCTTGAAGACCCTTATCTTGCAAATGTTTCTTCCTTTGATGATAGAGGCCCTGTAAGATTTTTAATCTTGATATATCCTTCTTTCATTGTGGATGAGGTCCTATATTAGGTATGTTCCTTCTACATGAATACCTTGAGCTATATCTACACCATGCTCCTATATTCTAGAAGATATCTTTGACCATGCATTCTATTCTATTTCTACATGCAGCTATACCACTCAAAACTGTGAAAGAAGACTTTAAGTAAAGAGGTTGACTTAGTCATAGTAGAGATTTGGAGGATCTTCCTTCTTCTGCTTCTTGTCTTCTTCTTTCACTGCTTGAGTTACATGAGCTTCTTCCCTTTTTCTCTTGTTGTTGTTGTTGTCCTTCTTAAGTTTCGGACAATCACTTTTGTAGTGTCCATATTCTTGGCATCCAAAGCATTGGATTTTGGACATATCTCTATTGCTTGTTCTTCGTGGACCAAACTTGCCAAATTTTCCCTTTCTCTTGGCCATAGCAGCAAATGCTTGCTCCTTTGATCCCACATCATCCTTTGCTTTGAGTCTAGTTTCCTCTATCTTGCATAGAGACCATAGTTCACTTAGTGGGGTAGCTTCCTTCTTGGCATATATGCTTGATGTGAAGTTGCCCCAATCCTCAGGTAGAGCATTGAGTACTACAGTTGTCATTTCTCTGTCAGACATGACTTCTCCTAGCTCTTGAAGTTGATCCCTCATCTCAGAGATCTTCATGAAGTAGGGAGCTATTCCTTCCTTTGATATCTTCATCTTGTACAAATCATTTCATAGAGATATCACTTCTCCAGTTGTGCTTACCAAGAATAGCTCAATTAGTTTATCATAGATTTCTTTTGATGTTTCAAATTTGGAGACATAAGGAATGAGAGAGTCCTTGATAGATTCTATTAGAATCCTTTGAGCTCTTGTCTCATCCTTATTGTACTTGGCTAAGGCTTGAGTTTGTTCCTTAGCAGGGATAGTGACATTCCCTTTGATGAGTTCTAGGAGTTCATTCTCCTTGAGAAGTAAGTCAGTCCTCTTCTTCCATGCAAGGAAGTTAGTGGTCCCAACCAATTTGTTGCTTTCCTTGCAAAAAGACATTGATGTATATTCAGAAGGGGACATATACTTACTTGATAGAGTTTGAGATGTAGTGGACTTGCTTTCTTCTTGAAGACTTGATGGCTTGCCTTCCTTCAATCCTGATGTTCTTCAAGTTTCTTTCTCCAAGTGGACTTGCTTGATGATGAGATTTGATTGCTGAATTTACTTGTAGTGCTTCTCTCCTTGAAGATGGTGTAGCTTGATGTAGGTCCCTTTTGTCTTGCTCTTCTTGTAGGTGCCTTTATACAAAAGGCTTCTCCTCTTGCTTTGTAGATGGTAGACTTTCCTTGTCCTTGATGTGTTTGAGATTTCTTGGCTTGATGCTTCAACCTTGTAGATGTTCTTCCTTGATGAGTCACCTTATGAGTGTTCTTGAGATGCCCTTTCCTTGATGTGTCACCTTAGCTCTAATACCATGTTGAAGAATCTAGGGCAATTAGGTATAGTAGGATTCTTCTTGACTTGATAACAATTTGTGAAGCTCTTTTACAATTTATCTTGTTAGCTTAATCTTCTTCTTATTATTATTAATGCATGTGTGTTTACTTCATCAAACTGCTACCAAAAACATAAGAACAAGAACACAAGATGTTCGCTCTCTGCCAGGGCAAAACCTCTCTCTCTTAGAGAGGAAAACCCTTTCGTAAATTTTTCTTATTGAAGCTTCTTATTGATCATGCCAAAACCTAGACCCTTGACAAGAATATCCTCCAAGCACAAGTCAAGTCCTTCCTTCTTCCTGCACTTTGTCTCCTGGCACTTCGTCCTCCTCCTTTCGGCACTTCGTTCCTTGGCACTTTGTCCTCCTTCTTCCGGCAACTAGTGATAGACCTTGTTATGTCAACTCTAGAAGAGAGACTTATCCTTGATCCTTAGTGAGATCCTTCACCTATGAAGATACTTTCCTTCTGTTGTCCAACCGAGCTTCTTCTTGATGTGTAGTTGCAAACTTGATGTGATAGCACTGCAGCCCTAGTTTCTCGCATGTGTGGGAGGTTTCACTTATACTTTTGGCTCTTTCTCCTTTGCTTGAGAGACCCTCGTCTTCGCTTGAGTAAGGCATAAAATCATTCATCCAACAAGCAAGTGCAAGGACGCATTACTTGGACGAGCAAATGGGTGAGCGAACAAAGGAGGGTGAAGTACAGACGGACTAAGGGCCATAGTACTAAGCCAAGGACGAGTTGCAGGTTTCGGGTGAAGTTCGGGTGTGGACAAACCGCGAGTGGGCGACCCTACCCGCGGACGAGCTGCAGTGGCTGGACCTGCCCGCAAACAAGCTGCAATGGGCGACCCCACCCGCAAATGAGCTGCAGTGGGTGCGACTGCCAGGCGAGTTGCGGAAGGCGAACATAGGGTTGGGCACTCTGACTCGCAAACGAGTTGCAGTTGGGCGACACAGTGTGGGCACCTCTATATATAGAGAATTGTCCCTCCTTTAGGCTGACTTGAGGACGACTAGAGGAAAGTAGGCCGACTTCACTTCTTTTGCATCAGAATTGCTTCTTTGATGATGTTGTTGCATGGAGAAGACTTTGACTTTGCTTGGAGAGATATTCTTTGACTCTTATACAAATATATACATGGTGTAACATTCCCTTAAGTTCTTCAACATTTTCTTTTGACTCTTTGACTCACGTATAGCACTTTAACATGTGCTAGACCTATTTCAATGAGCAAGAAACTCATTAATAAATATAACAAAAATAATATTTCTTCTCTTGAATAAATACAAATATCAAAAGTACATTTATGAAGACCAAACCTAGTTACAATTTCTTCAATAGTTGTGCTACTATTCTCTGCCACCTGAGCAAGCCATTGTGTGTCCTCTCTCATCTATCATGATTGTATGTTTGAAGGTGGGCCATCCAACCCCAAAGGTATGGTTTTTCATTATGTAAATGGGTGTTTATGCTTGCTTTTCTTGGGCACATTTGGGGATGGATTAGTAGGGGGATTCGGTGGAAAGAAAGGGATTTGATTGTACTCTTGTTCCCTGACCTCAACTAAGGTTAATCATGTATCCTAGTCTCGTGGGATCTCCTTTATTGGATACTAACTTTAGGAGTGGCACTACATGGAAAACCTTGATTTTGGTTGTGTGGTCCCGGTTCCTGTTACCATATACATCTCTCCCCGACGCTCCTTATACCCCCTTTCACATTTTCTTCGTCTGTGTTCACATTTGTCCATTGGGTTCTCAAGGTTTTAGCTTCTCCTTCCCTTGTCCACACCTTGGGTCGGTCTTGGAACGATGCCCCAGGGGTTGATGCAACTAAAAGAAAAGATAAAAGCATGATATCATTATGGCCATCACCCTGGTTCCTAGGGCTCCTATGAGTGCCCCTTTCAACATTAAGTAACCCATAATTGTCCCAACCCTTGGTGGGTGATGAACGGCACCTTAAGGGGGTAACCACTGCTATATCTTACACATCATGCTCTCATCCCCTTGAGCCTCGAGCAGTAAAAATAAAGAAAGAAGAGTGGAAAACAAAGGTTGGGGTAATCTAGATCCTCCATTAGAATCTTTGTTGAAAAGGTTCACCTTTACATAAAGAAGAAAGTGTTTCATAAGGAGTCTACATTCCACCTAGTCTGGGATCTACAAGTCTAGAAGGATGATGGTATGATGACAAAGAAGTGTAGCATGTCAAGTTGATTGAAGCGTTCTCGTCCTCAAACAAGGAAAGGGATTTGTTGAAGGAAGTCTAGATGACCACATGAAGGAAAAGGTATGTATATATTTGGTAATAAGTAGATAAATTCATGCCATCATATGGTTGCAGATAGTATGGATAAAAAGGTTGTATCTCATAGATACAATGTGCCTTGAACTCCTCTATATGATAACATGATGGGATCAACGTTATATGACCTCTTGGAAAATATGAGGTGTCTGGCAACTATGGTTCCTATGATGAAGGAACTATGAATAGAAGATCCTAAGGAAGCAATATGTGAAGAAGGTGAAAGAAGAGTTCGTAAAAGATGTATCTATAGTCACATAAGATAAGTGATCAACATCTAATATCAAGAAGGATTAGCTATGACATCTCCATGGAGAAGGTATGAAGACCCTGACATGTATACTAGGAGAACCTTGATAATAAAGGTCTTGGAGATAGATTCATACATGTGCAGGATGTTGATGTTACAAGAAGTTGGTGTCATGACGAAAGGCCATCATAAAAAGGTAACTTTGATTTAATGTTCATTTTGATTTTTGAAAGCATCTAGTTGGGTTGTAACAGGGCTACCGAAAGAGGGTTGTAGAATTTTATCTACAACTAAGATTGGATGGAAGATCCGAAAAGTATGATGACTTGGAAAAGGTAGTTGTATGAAGGATAGCTAGATGTGGACTAAAAGGTCACTTCCTGATGAAGAGAAGGATGACATGACTGTTAGTTCAACACTATGTTTCGTTGAAGGGAAGAAGAAGATGATCGATGCCCTACGAAGAAGTAATGAAGAAGAAGGATCCATGATGAAGAAGTTGAAGTTCATGACATGATGTAGAAAGACGATCCCTACAAGAAGTTGATAGTACCATGATCTCCACCATAGAGCAGATAGTTGTTGTTGGAAATAAGTCCCTAGTTGAAAGGGAGCTTGGGCAAGTCCCTAGTTAAGAGGGAGCTTGAGTATATTCTTTGTATAGGAATGATTAGATCATCCCTGGTTAAGAGGGAGTGACGGATATGGTTCTCTACTTCATGTGTCATGCACTAGACCAAGACTAACAGCCGTAAGTCTTAGTGAAGGTCATGAGGGAGAGATGGACACATCATTCTTGTCTTCATGTTATGAAGAAAGAATGGAGGATTGGGTAAGCATCTGGTTTCCGACACTGAATGAGGATGTGGTAGGGCATCCAATAGATAATAGTCGAAGAGGAAATTCCTTGAGGATGTGTTAATCCAAGACAGGAACTGTCCTTAAAGGACATACCTTGTGAACATCCGGATGGGGTATGTGCCTTAAGAGACAATGACAATGGTGTTTATCAGTCATTGTCTCGCCAATATTGTGTTCTAATGTTGTGAAGAGATAGAGTTGTTAAGTCAAGGCCTTGCTTTGTGACAATGTTGGTTGATATGATGAGTCATTGTAATATGTAAGACCCCTTTGGGCATCTTGTATTATGTAAAAGAAATTTATGAGTCATAAAAGACCCTCCAAAACAAGTCAAGCTAGCTACAAGTCGGCCTACATGGAAGAGCAAGTCAGCCTCATGGAGGCAATTCGTACCCCTAGAAATCCTATATATAAGAGGCATTCGACCTCATTTGAAGCACACATCCAACACATACAAAGCAATAAGAGAAGAAGTTTGATCTTAAAAAGAAGAAGTCCTAAGGCAAGCGAAGTTTAAGGAGAAAGCTAAAATCGAATATACAAAGCAACAAGAGAAGAAATTCGATCTTCAAAAAAAAGAATTCCTAAGGCAAGTGAAGTTCAAGGAGAAAGCTAAAATCGAAGTTTTTGGGTCTTTCTCTCTCTCTCTCTCTCATGTGCAACGAAATTTTGAAGCTGCTAGAGAAGTTGCGAGGGTCGAAGTTGCTAAAGAAGTTGTTGGGGTCAAAGTTGCTAGGGTCGAAGTTGCTGGAAAATTGTTGGGGTCGACATTTGTTAATTTTAGGTATGCTTAGCGCGATTTACTTCAACTTTTCCATATTAGCCCAATGACAATATTCAGATTAGCAATCACATCAGCATGATAGTAAAGTGCAGATACAACATTAACATAAATCGCAGAAAACAAGCCAAGACAAGAGGACACATGATGTGGCATTAGCCAGAGACAAACCCCAATGTGGGGAAACCCTTGATCAATTCTTCTTATATTCTTCAATAGTTCAGTAGAGAGAGAGATAGTACATATACACTAGAAGTCAACACTTTGACTTGACAAGATCAGACATCAGATATCTTCACCATGAAGATGACACAACGAGGTTGCAGATCTGATGACACGGACTACAGATCCGAACTCAAGTGAAGGCATACTTCTTCAGCTGATTCTCCAAGGTGATTCCATCACCATGCTACACCCATCACAGTGTTGCACCCATTACTATTCTGCACCTATCGCTGTGTTGCACCCATCACTATGTTGCACTCATCATACTGCATACAATCATCATTGTGTTGTACCCACCATGCTGCACTATGTTGCACCACTGTCATGTTGCACTATGTTGCACCATTCATCATCATCCTACACCACTGTCATGCTGCACTATGTTGCACCATTCATCATCATGTTGCACCACTGTCATGCTGCACTATGCTGCACCATTCATCACTAAATGCATACCAGCCTTAGCTGCTTGCTATGGCTTGCAGCCTAGCAGAGCAACTAGGCCATAGTAGCAGACTCCTTCAACAGGTCCAAACAAACAGCTTTTCCTTCAGTCCTCTAATATAGAGACAGCTGCTCCTAATTCATGCCTTAGAACAGCAGTCTTTAACACTACTATTGTTGGGCTTCTTTGCCTATTTGAGACAGCGAATTGGGGCTTCTATAAGCCTGAGATTAGGGCCTCTTCTAGGCCTCCTTACTGTGACTTAGGGCAGCGTATGTATAGAAGGCTTGTCCTAGCCGAGTATATATATTCTTGATAATTAAGGACAACGTTCAAACTTGGTGATAGAAGACCTTCTTTAACCGCAGATGTAGGGCAGCCTCTAGTCCTTCTTTTGTTGGGGAATCATGCATGTGATTAGGGCACATCTGGACAGTGACTAGGGCACAAACTGAACTGCGGATTTGACCTCATACATTAGCGTTTAGGGCCATTCTTCCATAGCAAATTAGATACGGATTGTGCTATGAAATCCTCCTTTATAATTGCGTTAAGGTCATCTCCTATGACAGCGTTAGGCTTCTCCATGACAGCATTAAGCTTTCCCATGACAACGTAGAGGGCTTCTTTCCCATGACAACATAGAGGGCTTCTTTCCCATGACAGCGTAGAGGGCATCTCCTCTTAGGGCAGTGTATCATCTTAAGATCTCTCCTCCCACCAAAACCCAAAGACAAGTGGAGAGGAAGAGATCACAAGAGTGTATGTGAAAATGACTTGAAGGCCACCTCTATTTATAATAAAACGTTGAGGACAGGTGGGGGTAATTTGGTTGTTGGCCGACCTTGACGAATTGTCACATAACACAAATAAATTCATATCTCCACGAATACATGTCGGAATCAGATGATCTTTATATCAATCCTACACTTCTCGACGAGAGGAATCCAAGAAAAATATCAGTTGCCATGAATAAGAAGACCCATGTGGAGTTTAGCCCTAGTTGCCAATTTTAACACTCCCTCTCCATTAGGGAGAACTCCATCTGCTAATCCATCTGCCAGATTGTACTCTCTGCCATCAGTGCCCTGCACTGCTCTTCTCTGCTGAACTATGAAGAAAAAGTGATCGAAAATGTATCATACCATCCTCTACTGACCCGAAGTCAGTTCCATATAAAAGAGAGTGTCTCATACCACTCTTACTGATCCGAAATCAATTCCAAGTAAAGAGAGTGTATCATACCACTCTTACTGATCTGAAATCAGTTCCAAACAAAGAGAGTGTATCATACCACTCTTACTGATCCGAAATCAGTTCCAAAAGAGAGTGAGTTATATCACTCTTACTGACCCGAAGTCAGTTCCAATTGATCCCAAATCAATATCATCCTAGCATAGGGAGTACGGTAGTTACACGATGCGTCCATCGGTACTACTATGGTCCCTATCCTCATTTCCCTACTCACTGGCCAGATGAGAGGTACTTCCCATGAGTCCCAGACTGCATGGGTAGGATGTCTCAGCAGAAGAAGGATGAACCACTCTTCTTGCCTACATGTCACCAGGGGTATCCTAGGGGAAGACTGAACCACTCACCCTATACATAACAAATCACTAGGGAAAGGTTGAACCACTCACCCTATGATGTGTCTCGGCAGGAGAAGGATGAACCACTCATCCTGCCTACATAGCAGACCACTAGGGGAAGGCTGAACCACTCACCCTATCGTTGCTCATCGTTCCAAGACGTACCCCCAAGCCCCCCAGAGCTCCCAGAGCTCAATGTCCATATCATACAGGACCCTTACAAGAGAGTCTCTCCACGACTCCTAGCTGTTCTCGGAAAGTCATGAATTTGACCTTTCCCAAGGGCTTCGACAGAATATCGGCAACCTCCACATCAGTCCCGATGCGATGGAGCCTTCTTGCTCCTCGATGTACCATATCCCAAATAAAGTGGTACCTTACACTCCCCCTTCAAAAAACTTCGCCCCGAAGTTAGAGTTTTTATCTTATATGAATATTTATGATAGCGCTTAGTACATTCTTCTTAGAATTGTGTATTGAGGTTAAATTCTTACTTAATGTGAGGGCACTATAAAATTGGTGTTTTGCATGCTTTAGGTTTATAACTTTAATGATCATGTTTTATTCATCAAGTTGCCCATCTATTACAAAATCATCCTATCCTTCCTAATCTCTTCCGCTCTCATCCTATCCGTCCTCTACTGGAGTATGCCATGGCGTCAATTACACTGGCCTAACCATTTATAAACTCCTAGGATGACAGCGTCAGCTATATCGACCTGATCCCTAGTAGGCATCCGGCAATCATCATCACACGTCTAGGGGAGCGTGACTCGCACAGTCCTCCCATGACTCTAGGATTTGGAGGATAAACAGTGGGCAACACCTCCACCCCTCCCAGTAGAATCAGGGTTAGTACCCTATCATGGAATCTCTTTGAGCCTTAATTGTTATGAAGTTTCCTTCGTCACGTGGTCATTTTGGTAACAGATATTATATGCAATCATAAACACTTGTCCATGCATTTATAAAATGTGCATTAACATATTCAAAAACAAATAGCTTATGTATAATTCATACATGTCAATTACAGTATAACATAATTGCCATATTCTATTCATGTCATTAACTTTCATATTTAAAATGTAATCATTCTTTGATTTCTATCTCATCAATCATATTGATATGCATAAATGAAATAAAATTATAATATCTTAATTCCCATCAGAAGCAAAATTACTCAAATATTTAAACTTTAATTTGATAACTATAATTTAGTAAGATCAATAACATATTCCGTCTTGGTATTCTTGTACTAGCGGAATTAAACAAATATTATGTCAAAAAAATCCACGTTTATATATGATCATTTCAAAATGTTTCTGAATTTCTGATTTAAATTAAAGAAAATATATACAAAACATGGTTTAAAGTTCTTCAAAATTGACACAAGTTGGCGTATTTTTGACATATGATCTCCGACTCTTCGCAAGTAGCTGATCCAGGACTATACTTGTCCCACTGGACTTTAACTTGTCTACCAGACGATTCGTGAGCTGTCGAACCCTACGCTCCAGTATACGTAATGGTTCGACCGATATGGTTCCTTCGTCCGATACCTACAATTCCTTCCATTGAAGGTTATGAGATCGGTCAGCTATGTAATGCTTTAATACAGATACATGAAATACATTATGAACTTTATGCAAGTGAGGTGGCAATGCAAGACAACGGGCGACAAGTCCAACTCTTTCCATGACTTTAATTGGTCTAATAAATCGGGGTGATAACTTTGTCCCTTTTCCGAATCGAATAGTACTTTTATTCGGTTTGATGCGGATGAAAACCTGATCCCCTACCTCATACTTCCTATCAATTCTGTGAGCATCAGCGTAACTCTTTTGTCTATCTTGTGCTTCCTTTAATCGCTCTCTAATTTGTTTTACCTGCTCCTCCATTTCTTGTATTAATTCTGGTCCTACTATCGCCCGATCTTCCAATCTGTCCCAAATTAATGGTGTTCTACAAGGTTTGCCATATAATGCTTCAAATGGAGGCATTTCAATTGAGTTGTGGTAACTGTTATTGTATGCAAATTTGACTAAGGATAAGTATTTTTCTCAGTGTGATTGTTGATCCATAACATACATCCTCAACATATCTTCAAGTACTTGATTTACCCTTCTGTTTGCCCATCAGTTTCAGGATGATAAGTTGTGCTTAAATTTAATTGAGTTCCTAAGGCTGATTGCATGCAAGTCGAGAATCTTAAAGTAAATCGTGAATCTCTATCTGATATAATCTTCTTAGGTACTCCGTGAAATATGATAATTTCATTTATGAATACTCAAGCTACGTCAGCAACTTCGTAAGCATCTCTTACGGAAATGAAATAAGCACTTTTTGTTAATTTATCCACTACTACCAAAATGGCATTAAGAAGTAAGAGGTAGCCCAGTGATGAAATCCATAGAAATGATCTCCCATTTGGTCATAGGAATGTCGTGAGGTTGTAAGAGACCCGCTGGATGACAATGATCTGCTTTTACTTGTTGACATTCCAAACATCTTGCAACGAATTGAACGATATCACGTTTCATGCCCGACTAGAAGAAGAGTTTCTTGGTATCCGTATACATTTTCTTTACTCCAGGATGTGCACAATATACTGCTTTGTGGGCTTCCTTAAGGATGGTGTCTCGAAGATCCCTATTATCAGGAATATACATTCTTCCATGAAATCGTAAGATTCCATCATCTTCTAGTTCATATCCTTCAAACTTAGATTCTTTTGGCTTTTTACTATCAAGACTAGATCTTACCTTTAAATACCAGCTATCTTTTATGAGATGTTCTAGTACTCGTTGCCTTAAGTCTACTTTGATAGGTATGAGAGAGAATATCCGTGGTCTTCTGCTTAAAACATTCGCTACTACATTTTCTTTTCCTTTAATATATGATATTCCAAAGTCATATTCACTTAGGAATTCACTCCATCGTCTTTGTCTAGCCTTTAAGTCTTTTTGGGTAAACAAATATTGTAGACTTTGATGGTCGCTTTTAAGTGTAAAGCTTCGCCCACTAGATAGTGTTTCCAAATCTTTAAAGCTAGTACTACAGCGGCTAACTCTAAATCATGAGTAGCATAGAGTTCTTCATGAGGCTTTAACTTTCTGGAGACATATGCTATTACTCCTCTATCCTGCATTAATACTGCACCTAATCCATGTTTAGATGCATCAGTACATACCGTAAAATCTTTGTCCATATCAGGGACTCTTAAGATTGGTGCACTGGTCAGTAGTCTTTTG
The DNA here is from genome assembly GCA_031772625.1 of Pinus tabuliformis. Lineage (NCBI taxonomy): Eukaryota > Viridiplantae > Streptophyta > Pinopsida > Pinales > Pinaceae > Pinus > Pinus tabuliformis. Next base: position 626,518,739 of record CM062814.1, on the reverse strand, counting down.
AGTTCAGAGAATGCTTTATTACATTCCTCAATCCATTCATACTTAACACCTTTACGCTGAAGGGTTGTAATCGGCTTTGCAATTTTGGAGAATCCTTCCACAAATCTTCGGTAGTAACCGGCTAAACCCATAAAGCTTCGTACTTCATGTGTGTTTTTCGGTATTGGCCATTCCATGATTGCTTTTACCTTCTCAGGGTCTACTGAAATCCCTTCACCTGATATGATATGACCTAAGTAATGAATCTTTTCCTGAAAGAACGAACATTTGGATAATTTTCCATACAATTGATGTTTTCTGAGGCAAGACAACACTATCCGTAAATGATCTTCGTGCTCTTCCTCATTCTTGGAATAGATGAGTATATCATCTAAAAAAACTTGCACAAATTGATCAAGATATTTGCGGAAAACACTGTTCATAAGGTTCATAAATACTGCTGGTGCATTTGTTAATCCAAATGGTACCACAGTAAATTCATAATGTCCAAAGCGTGTCCGGAATGCAGTCTTAGAAATATCGCTTTCAGAAATCCTTAGCTGATGATAGCCTGATCGAAGATCAATTTTTGAAAAGACAACAGCTCCTTTCATTTGATCAAAAAGATCATCAATTCGAGGCATAGGATATCGATTCTTTACTGTAGCTCAATTCAAGTCTCGATAATCTATGCATAATCTTAAGGATCCATCTTTCTTCTTGACAAAAATTACAGGAGCACCCCAAGGTGATATACTGGGTCGAATATGTCCTATATCCAGTAGTTCCTTCAATTGAATTTGTAATTCTTGAAGTTTTGGAACTGTCATTCTATAAGGTGTTTTAGAGATTGGTTGAGTACCAGGTTTCAATTCTATTGTGAGATCTAGCTCTCTTTCAGGGGGTAATCCTGGTAGTTCCTTTGGAAATACATCCGGAAATTCGGTTAACACCGGATATTGTTCTAAGGATGGTCCTTTTTCTTTACTTACTTCTTCAATTACATATGCTTGACAACCTTCTCTTAAGCAACGCTTCACTTTCATTGTTGATATGTAGCGTAAAGATATTTTTCTCTTGATTCCTTGAATTTGGATCGCTTCTCTTTCATCATTTATACCTAGAATTTTTTTCCCATAATAGTCTACCCAAGCTTGATGAGCTTCTAGCCAATCCATACCTATGACAAGATCATAAGTCCCTAAGGTTGTGACATAAACTTTCAATTTAGTCGAACAGATCCCTAGGTCAATTTTGCATTGATCCACACTTAAGTCTATGGATTGGAGTTCTCCTAAGGCTATTTCTACATGTCTGAAATCATTTTGTCTGCGAGATGCCAACCCACATTTGTTTAATGCATATGACGAAATGAAACTATCTGTGGCACCAGCATCAAATAAGATTTTGAGTTTTATACCATTAATAATACCTGAAGATTCCAATACAGTGGATTGATGTGCTGCTTGATCGTTGTTGACTAATGCATGAATTCTATGATTACTTTGGGTATTTGGTATTGGTTCCTTTCCAGTCTTATGCAATATACCTGATGAAGTTTCTGGACAATCACGTTGAAAATGCGGTCCTCCACATCCCCAACAATTAACCTGTGTTGGTCCTCTTGAATCAGGACGTGAATTTCTAGATAAAGAGCTTCGTCCTCTCATGTTGCTTCCTCTCGAAATTCTTCCTCGATTAACAGTTCCACGAAATTTCCATGGACTGGTGCTTGATGATTCAGCAGCTATAGTATTAACTGCCATGGGAGCTCTTGTTCCTACATTTCTTGGAATAAATCTATTACCATAAGGTAGTCTTGAGCTACCTCCCCTGAAGAAATTTCGGGCAGTCTTTCCTGGAAACCCTGATTGTAAAGGTTCTGTTGGCCCTACATCATTTTTTATTCCTAGATGTTCTTCTGCATAACGGCCACATTCTACCGCCTCAGCTACTAATGATGGTTTCCACACGCTCACCAAGGCCCTAATGCGAGGAATTAACCCAAATATGAAGTGTTCAGCCTGACGTTCATCAGAATCTAAGTAGTGAATGTATTTTACAAGTTCCATAAACCTTATCTCGTATTCCTCCACTGTTTTGTTACCTTGAACTAATGTATGAAAAGCTCCGGCTTCTTGTTGTTGAAAATATGGAGGTAAATACTTTGTGCGGAATCTTTCCTCGAACAATTCCCAAGGGACATTATCCATTGTGAGGTGTAGTTGTTTTTCCAGATTTCCCCACCAAATCAAGGCACTTTCCTTTAATTGAAATACAACAATTTTTGTTTTTGCAGAAGAAGAGTATTCTCTTAATTTAAAACCTCTGTTCATTCCTTCTAACCATGCCTCAGCACGTTCTCCAGCTCGACCTCCTGAAAATTTTTCTGAAGCCCCCTAGAAATATCTTCCTTTGATCTTTTATACTCAAAATTCTTTGGTTCCGCTGAATTGGTTGCTATGGGTTGAAGTTCTTCTTTGGTCTTAGCCATGGTTGACCCTTCTAATGTTTCCAATAAGGCTTTCAATGAGTTCATTATCACAGTCAACTCCGGTGCTGGAGCGGTTGGTGTTGATAATGGTCTCGATGGAGATGATGATGATGGTGGTGGCAATAGAGATGGTGATGACGATGGTGGTGGCGATGGAGATGGTGATGACGATGGTGCTGCCCGATCACGTCGTCATTGCTCATATGTCCTTACCATCGTAATGATTCTTGTTTATATAAATAAAATTTGTAAAAATTTAAGGTATTCATTCGGATTTAACATATATTTTGCAATTTCACATTTTCAAACAGGTATAGTTATTTTTTGCTATTTTTATCTGCTAGGCAGATCTTACTGGTACCGAGGTCAAGGAGGGTGGTCTCGCGACCTCCTTGTCCTAATGCAGGGTTTTCTATTTTATGCACAATAATACGTATTCAAAATTATGCTATGTCCTAATGATTATAATAATCTCATTTAATTATAATGCTCCTACATTACATTCGAATTTATATTTACATTATGATAACATTTCTATATAATACTATATATATATATATATATATATATATATATTTATGTTTTATCATGTTATTTGCAGATATTAAATATAAGTGATTCAGATGAGAAATATACTAATTATTTTTCTTAAGTCTTTAAGATAAACTCATTTGACTATTTACTCTTGTTAGCCACCAACCTCAAATTTATTACTATTTGTTATCTTTTGCTTTATGTTATATTACTTTTATACATATTAATTCTTAACTATTGTGCTTTATTTATCATCTATTTCATTATACACTTACTATCAATGGATGTAATCTTTATTTATGTATTCTTTCCTTTTATAATTTTCGTGCTTCTATTTCACTATTAATACATTCCTATATCATATTACTTATTATATTATTTTTTTTTTATTTGTATTGCTACTATCTTACCTTCCTTTAAATACGACAAAATTTGCATTAATATATATAACTAAATTAAAATTATGGGAATTAAATATAATAATTTAATACGATGGAAATAGTACGATAATTCTAGGTACAGATATAATTGAAAATTATGTTTGTAGATATTAAAAAAAAAAAACAGTGACCCGACCTATTATAAAACAGTTATATATATATTTTAAATCAAGGTTTAAGTTTTAATTTGTATGAAGCCCTATGATATGGGATTATATCGCTGGACACCACTCTTTTAATAATGGAGCGTTGGACTTTTAACCGTTGATAGGTGCCAGGCCCTAAACAAAACGAATGGGTCATTGTTTTATTTACACGTTAGCTTATATTATATATTATGGTTTTTAACATAAGAGTCCACGGAGCATACACACCATTACGCGTCAATATGCTACAGACCTCACACTATTTCTTAGCACGCAGTTAGTTAACAAGGCGGGTGTCGGATATAAGCCTGGGCCTCGTATTTTACCTCTCCCCCTTGTCTTCGCTTAGCGTTGAGCCTTACGATACGTGGTCCCGTGTGCTGGCTAGCTTGGTATTGCTTGACTTCAGGCCCAAAGGAAATTGTGCATCTGCTCTGGGGTTATATGGATAAGATTATCCGATCAGTGGTCGAAGTAAGGCCACAGGGTATTGTTGTTCCAAACTTCGATACGGCATATGTTGCTATGGATTCTCATTGCCGGTGTCATTCCCCACTACATTGTAGTTATATTAGACGGCAAATAGGGGGTTTGCCCAAAGGCGAAATCTTTAGAAGAAACTATGAGTACGAGCATAATTTCGGAAAGGCAAAACAGTGTTTCCATCCATTTCCGCGAAAGTTGGCTCATTGATTAATATTCTGGATGTAACGGTGATTTGAATTTAAACACGATAATTCTATTCCCATCGATTGAATGGGAAGCCTATCAGAATGAAAAAAAAAAAAAAAAGGTAACTCTGTCTGGATTTATTAATCCGTGAAATTTTTTTTACAGCGAACCTTTTTTTTTCTAAGGGAATCTGCAAAAGTAATGGATAAAAATAAAACTGTGTCTAATTTACTATCCAAATAATTTTCGACAAAGAGCGCTGCATCTTGTGCTTGCTCTCAATTTTTTTTTACTCACATTCTCAGGTTGCCTAAACAGATACAGACTCTCAAGGACTGTTACGAATTGGATGCGAAATACGCCACAGTTTATACTTTCAGCATTGAGAATTTCAAGCGGTTAGAGAAAAAAGTGGATGTTCTCATGGATTTATTGCAGAGGAAGCTCGAATCCCTCCTGGAGAAGGAGAGTTTGGTGAACCGGTTTGGGGTCCGCGTGCAGTTTCTGGGGCGTGCAGTTTCCGGGGAATCTAGGGCTTCTGCCTGATAAAATTCTCGGTGCACCATCGAGAAGGTTACGATGATGACCAAGGATAAAATCGTTCATGCCGTTCAAGGGCTTGTTAGGGTTTCATAATGCTGTAGAATTTATTATATGTGTCGTCCCTGGTGAATGATTTGAATGGCTTTAGCACATCCTTATTGTAATAAATTTAAATCCTTAACAGGTTTTAACAGGTCCAAGAGTTTGAGCCAGCCTCTGATACTAGATGTAAGGGCTATGTAAGGGCTATTCAAGATTTTAATATAAGGTCTGTACAAAATTTTACAGACATTGCAGAAAACAGTAAAGGCTTCTAAAATTAAACATCATGAGCCTGTGATAAAATTTCCTGAATTTTATAAATTTAACTAACAAAACTGATGAGAGTACTTACCTGTAATCCTGCGGTTGATGATGCCTCAAACTGCTCCTGCTTCAGTTACCAAAAGACCGAAACCACCCAGCCAAACTGAGCAGAACCTCACTTACTCAGTCCAGTAAGCTTCTCAGCTGAAGCAGACTGTTCCCCCGTGCCCAGAAACCTCAGAACAAGCAAAGCTCAATCGTTCCTCATGAACTCTGTGTACCAATTTTCCTCCTGTTTCTCCCCCCTCTCAAAATTGTTCCCTGCTCCTTATATGCTGTTTCTTGGCGGTGGTCGCTCCCTCCACCTGCAACCCACCGCTTCACCTTCTCGTGACACCCTTCCCATGTCACGTGATATAAATATTCCGCTTCACCTTCTCGTGACACCCTTCCCATGTCACGTGATATATATATATATATATATATATATATATATATATATATATATATATATATATATTTCTTTTTTAAAGGTATATTGATTTTTGATTTAATATCCTTTTGTTTGTTTTTAATATAATACTTTATCTTTAATTTATTTTTATTATTTTATTAACTGATTAATATAATTTATTAATATTAATATAATTTATTTTTATTTTTATAAATAGGTCGTTACACCTGGTGTCTATATGCTTGGAGCGATCATAGAACACGGGATTCCTCAATAATCAAATCCCCCTCTGGTTGTCACAGAAGATCATGATGGTATCCAGCATGTGTCCAAACAGCTCACTGAAGAGCTTCCACAACCAGACAGCTTCACACGAGGCTATACTCGCAGCTATGTATTAGACCTCAGCGGTGCTCAAAACAATTATCTTTTGCTTCCTGCTCATCCATGATATCAAAGCAGAACCCAAAGAGAACCAACACCCAGAAGTGCTCTTGCGATCCTCCACACTGTCTGCCTAATCAACATCAGAATAATCATGCAGCTTCACATTTCCGGCAATGTATCTCAAGCCATGAGATTGTACCCTAAAGATATCTCAAATGATTCTTGGCACCAATCCATTGAGACTCAACCATATATGAGCACAACATGCTAACTGCAAAACATATATCCGGACAGGAATTCACCAAGAACATCAATGCTAGTATGAGTTTATGAAACTCATAGGCATTTCCCAAATCAAGTCCAGCATCACTAGCGCATAACTTCTTAAAGTTAGGCTTCATCGAGGTAGTCACGGGCTTGCAGTTCACCATTCCAAATCCGGAATCCAACTCCCTCTTACTTTTGCAAATGAGAGGGTTTGCACCTGTTAGAAAGAGGTCATCCTCATAAGGTGCCAGTATGAGAGGTCTATCATCCACAACCTTCAAGCAATGGTTTGGATTGGCTTCACTCCTAGTGAATCTCAGCTTCATCAGATAGTTGTTTATCCTTTCATACCAAGCCCGGGGTGCTTGCTTCAAGCCATAGAGGGCTTTCTTCCACCTACATACATGAGATTCTTGATCATGAATCTCAAACCGCTCGGGTTGTTCCAAATCTATGGGCTTGCTACATGAGGGGAATGGTCCCTGTTGTCACACAGATTATCTAAACACCGCGACAACGGTCAGATTGGGGGTTGTCACCTTGATCCTCGATCTCTTTGTTTAAGCTGCCTCCCTACGGCAAGCTAAGGGGGGTAGACCCTATGGAAAAGAAGAACTAGTTGAGGAACAACCAGTTCAGGAGGCACAACGAGGCAATCAAATACTTGATTAAAGCTTAACAATACTTAAGATTGATTAGACATTAAATGATTAATACCAGTGCCTTATGGAGCCAATGATCCAAGTAAATGATTCCACAATAAAACCAATTGCTTGAAAATATTTGCAAAATGTCTAACATATAATGGGTATTAAATAATCCAAGCAATGACGATAGATAGATGTATGATATTCAACAGATGCACAATGCTTTAGCAATTAAAATTCAAGAGATACAAATACCATATTCAACCATGAAATTTAAAGGCTAACCAGTTCAGGTCCTAAAATTATTTACCACTTTCAAATAGTTAATCCTCAAATATAGAAATTTAAGCACATTTAACTATAGTAAAATGATAAATACTAATACCACAAAACAAGACATCAAAAGGAATTTTCAATTTTTAATTAGTCTTTTTCAAAATATATATATATTTTAATATTTAGAAAACATTTTTTTAATTTAATTTATTTTTATTTATTTTTAAATCAAAACAAAACACATTTCATAAAAAATAAAGATTAACGCTACCTAACCTAATTAATATGAACAACAAAACCCAAAATAAATCTAAACTAAAACCTAAGCTAAATAGGAACACCACAATGAGATTAAATAACTTACGATGAAATAAAATTTACCCTAACCCAAAGCATGAAATCGATACATATAATAATATAAAAAAAATCGAACTGTATTGCGTGTGCAGGTCCGAGCAGCGGACAGAACTTCGAGCTCAAGCGAGGGGCTATGGAGAGGTTTAAGTAGGCAGAGAGGAAAGGGATGGCAGCGATTTTTCTTTTTTTTAACTAAGGGTTGGAACTACAACAATGGGTGAGGGACGATGAGGAGTTCGATAAGGAATGGAGCAACGCACTGGCAACGTGAAAAAAAGTGAATTAATAGACAATGAAGATAGCACGCGGATCTGGAGATCACAAGGCAGCGTTTGAAGAGCGATAGGAGGACACAACAGGTCGATGGAGCTGGGTGATAGCCGCAGAGATAGCTGACTGCGTGAGGATGGGAGAGAAATCTCTTGGACGTGGAGAGTAGATGAACGCAGCGATAGGAGAAGGTCGCCTGAGGGATGCAGATATGCTGGCAACGGATAGTGTATAAGGTTTAGAGCCAGGCAGCGAATGGATCGATGGAGAGGTAGAAGGAAGCATGCAGATGGCAGCAAGGAGAGATGTATGAGGGACAGCGTAGGTTTGGAGAAAAATGCGTGGAAAGGTTTGGCAGCCAAAAAAATGCGGATTTGATGGGAGCAACGAGGGTTTTACACAGTTCACCCAAAAATTTTCGAAATTTTCCTGCGACAAAAACGAAAACCCAGACAGCAGCAGGCAGGTGACCCAGAAAACCCCACAAAAATTTTCCAGATCTGAAACAAATACCCCTGCAAGCACTGATTCTGAGGCCAGATCTTACCCTTCGAGGCCTAGATCTGGCTTCAAACAAGAATTCTCCTTCAGATCTATACCTGCGATGACAAAAACAAAACACCCAGAAATAATATATACAATAATGAAATTAAAAAACCCCAAAAACCCAATTAAATAATTACAGTAATTACAAGCTGAAAGCTCTAAGTAGCCAGATCTATCATTATGCCACACATATTTTTTAAATTTTAAATTTAAAGTGAGGTGCTTCGGAGAAAAACCCTTCATGCATCAACAATGGAATTTCTAATGATAAACCCGGGATTCAATCAAGCTGGGCTCTTCAGAAAATGATAATCGGGAGTTGGTTGGTCTAACTGAAGACTTCCCCGAATGCCCGATGATCTCAAAATCAAGGATTCCCTGCACAACTCAATTCAACCATTAACGTAGAGCGAGAAAACGATAATAAATTTCAGATCTAATAGAGATACCTGCCATTATATCCAGAAATTAAATTACCATTCAAACCCTAGTGATCAAGCAAGATACCTGTGCTTAAACCACTCTTTAGAAAGCTATTATCAATGGCTGAAAAGGAAATCTATGCATGAAAATAACACGTCTTACAGCATTCCCATGAAGAGTAACACCAGCAGAGATTAACCCCAAAGTCTTTCTTTATTGCACATAAAAAGAAGATTACAAGAGAGCTTTCACTTAGCAGACGACTCAAAGATCGAATGAATCAACTAACAACTGATCCCCTATTTAAAGATAAATTTCCCAACAGCTAGTTCAAGTGATCCTTGTCAAAGCGATCTCGACCGTTGATGAGGATCAAAATTTATTTTAATCTCATCCGTCGAAATTTAAAATATTGAGGAAATTTAAAATTTTTCAATTAAATGCATTTTAGTATATTCAAAAATTAAAATTTTGCATTTATTTCCTCAAAACTTTGACTTTGACTTAACCCCAGGGACCTAAGACATAAAATTTAGCAAAATAATCAACTAACCTTAGTCCCTGGACCAGTTAAGATTTAATTTTTTAAAGGACCCACGAATTTTACCTCTAGAAAATTGAAATTTACCTAGGACCTAGGACCTATGAGGGGATAAATTATTTTTCTAACCCTCAAGACATTTTACACCTTGATTTTTACATTTTTACATCTCAAGGGGGAAAACCCATTTGAACAAGACCCTCACAGATTACCTAGTTCTGCAACACAAATATAATTTAGCAGATCAAGCAATTCGTAGTAAAATAACCTAACCAAATAGTTAGGATGATTCCCAAATCACTTTTACATAGACTCGATCTAGCACAGTAGGACTCCCCTAACATTCTGGTGACAAAATCCATTCCGGCTTTGGGGTAAGGCTGAAGGAAAACTCTGCCGATCATGGATAGGTGAGACAAAAAACTTTCCGGAATGTAGATTGTCATCAAAAAATTAGGTTTACCTAGGTAATTACATACACGACACGGATCTGCTGATATTATTTATAATTTACACATGCAGAAAGGGTTTACAATATAACATGATCAGGCTGATAATGATAGTCGAACGGCAAGGACACATTGATCAAGCGTTATCCCTTTTGCGCAAAAAAAAGCGAGTGTACTGCTATGGGTCGTTGACACATAGTGGTCAACATCTAGCTCTACTTGGGGACACGTTGCTGCACTGTAGGAATGTGAGAATCCAAAATCTGCATCCACGCAACACACAACAAAACATAAGTAGCGTCCATCCAAAAATCATCATATAACATTAAGCACAGGAAAGATATAAGCTCTTCATTTATTAACTATCTAGTAACATGAAAAGTAAATCTAATCCTAAGACAAAAATGAAATGCTGAAATGACAAGGTGTAGGGTTAGAAATATAATACAGAGGATGCCCCATGGCATCAGATGTTATCTTTGAAGAATAGCTTGAGCATTTGGCCATTCGCAGGTAAGTCAAGTGGTTCGCCATCCAATCTGCTCAAGTGGAATGAATTTGGCCCAGCAATGTCTTGGATAATGTATGGTCCCAGCCACAAACTGTCAAACTTCTTATGTTTTCTCGATTTTTCATTCTTGCGATCCCAAAGGAGTACCATATCTCCAACCTGCAAAGACCTAGATCAAGATGATTTATCAAAGCTTTTCCTAATGTTAGATTGACTTTTACATATATTATCAAAAGCTGTCATACGAGTTTCATCCAACTCCACAATCTGGTCAATTCTATGTTGAACAACATCTTTATTAGAGGAAAAATGCTGAAGGAGTTGATAAGCTAGCAATTTCAGGTGCACAGGTAAGGTTACATCCAAGCCATAAACTAATTCAAAGGGACTTTTACCAGAAGCTTTCTTTTTAGTGATCCTATTTGACCATAAAGCATACTTGATTTTGCTATCCCAAGATCTTTTATTATCTCCTACTATCTTTTTTATAATGGTTATGAGATTTTTATTACTTGATTCAGCAAGGCCATTACCCTGAGGATAGTAATTTGATGAATGATATAAAACAATGCCATACTTGAAACAATGAAATCCATAATAACCTTTTCAGTGGCATTCTTAGCAGGGATGGCTTCAACCCATTTAGTCAAATAATCGGTAGCAGTCAAAATCCATGAGTAGCCATTGCTAGAACTTTCATGAAACTTCCCGATGAAGTCCAGACCCCAATGCTGAAAAGGTGCCACCACAACGACAGGTTGTAAGGGAAGGGCAGTAAGCTTCTGTTTCCCAGTGAACAGTTGGCAAGCTTGACAAGTTCTAACAAACTTATGCGCATCAGAAAAAATCGAAGGCCAATAATAACCAGCTCTCAGAATTTTGTGGGCAGTAGTTCTAGCAGCATAATGACCACCACAAAACCCTGAATGAAACTCGGAAACTAACTTCTTAGACTCAATTTCATCAACAAACCTAAGTATTATGCCCTCAGGATTTCTCCATCCAAGGCCATCCTTCATGAGGCAATACTAGTGGCTTTTAATCTAAGAGACCTTTTCTTATGAGCGACTAAATGATTAGGACATGTAAGATTTAACAAGTAATAAATAATGTCCTTGTACCACTCATGCTCTCCTAATCTTTGCAGCTCAGGTGAAGATGAATCATTCAGAGAAATCAAACCAAGAGCTTTCTCATTACCTTCGGTCATCATTTGAGCCAAGCCTTGGCCTTTGACTAACTTGGTGGGTCTAATCTCTAAATCATATTCTTATATTTTAGTAACCCACCTAGCATGAGTCCCTAAACAATCAGTTTGAGTTAATATATCTTTAACCGCAGAATGTGGGACAAAAGCAATGATTTTGGAATAACCCACATAAGTCTTGAAATGCTTAAGAGATTTGACTAAGGCATAGGCTTGCTTTTCCATGGTATTGTATTTTAATTCAGAATTTTGAAGCGCTCTACTCATGAAAGCAATAGACTACTCGTGACCATCCTTATTTTTCTACAATAAGACACTAGCAATGGTATCTTTAGAAGCGAAAGAGAAAATCATGAAATCCTTAGAATAATCAGGACTAACTAAAACAGGGGCTTTTGCAATAGCACCTTTGATTTCCTGAAAAGCCTTTTTGCCATCTTCTTGCCAAACAAATTTTACATCTTTTTTCAGAAGACTTTGAATAGGCTTAGCTACTTCCGCGTAATTTGGAATAAATCTTCTAAGAAAATTTGTTTTTCCAAGAAAAGACTAAAGGGACTTAAGATTATGGGGAAGAGGAATCTTTTGGATTGCCTCAACTCTTTCAGGATCAATCTTGATTCCATCTTTAGAAATGATGTGACCAAGTAATTTCCCTTCAGTTACTCCAAAAAAAGACTTAGTTGGATTTAAAGAAATCCCGTACTCTCTACATCTGTCAAAAACTTGACTAAGATGACTTATATGACTAATACCATCCTTAGAAAAAATAGTAAGATCATCCTAATAAATTTCGATAAATTTCCCAATTAAACCTTTGAAGGCATAATCCATAGACCTTTGAAACATAGCCCCAGCATTGGTTAATCCAAACGACATTCTAATATATTCGAAAGTACCCCATGGTGTGGTGAATGTAGTTTTGTGACGATCCTCCTTTTTAACCCATACCTGATTATACCCAAAAAAACCATCTAGCAATGACATCATTCCAGAACCAGTTACTCTTTGCAACATAGCAATGACATCATTCCAGAACCAGTTACTCTTTGCAACATAGTCTCCATGTTTGGCAAAGGGTAATTATCTTTTTTACATGCTAGATTAAGGTTTCGAAAATCGACACAAAGTCTTATTGTACCATTCTTTTTCCTAACAATCACCAGGTTGGAACACCATGTTGAATGCCTCATTTGAGTAATAATTCCTGCTGCAAGCATCTTTGAAAGCTCCTTTTGAACCAAAGGGGCTAACTTAGTATTAATCTGCCTAAGTTTTTGATGAAAGGGTTTAGCATTTTCATCTTGTAGAAATTTCTGTTTGCCCACCTCGGTTTTCAGTTTCTCCTTATTTCTCCCATGTAGTTAAATGCCCATTCCCATAACCATACATTTAACAGACTGAAAAAAATAAATATTGCTGAAAACACAAATTCTGGAAATTTTTCAGAATGCTGGAAATTGCAGAATTAAAAATCAGCAATCAAAAACAGCCATTAAAACACATTAAAACACTGATATTTTGGTCAACTTGACCCTGGAAAAACCCCCTACAACTCTTGGGGAAAACCAGTTTGAGAGCTCTTCTTTATTTCTGAAAATTGCCTTTATACAGTGAGAATTATTCAGCAAAAAATCAACAAACAAATTTACAACTTATCTCCTTTCCCGTGCCTCACAGCAATCCGGAAATTACAGCAAACGGGACAGCAATAAATGTTGTACGGCCTCCGTTTTGTGTGCAGAAAAATCAGCAAACTGCTCCTCGATTTTTGTGCAAAAATCTGCCTTTCACTATGTGCTGAATCAGCTGTACAAATCTGCTCAACTGCTGCCTTGGAATGTGTGCCAAGCCGCTGTCTCCTTCTCCTCCCTGCTCAGAAATCTCTCTTGCTCTCTTGCTCTCCTTCTCCCAATCTGCTCATGAAAGAATGAATGACCTTTTCCTCCTTTTCCTCCTTTAATATAACTCCAAGTGACTTTTGGGTGATCCAAGTGACTTTTGGGTGATCTCTAAATCCAATGGCTGAAATAGATTTAGATCAATGGCTAAAATTAAATGCTCATTTAAATCTCACTTTCTATTTTTTAATTCACCCCACTTTAATAAAGACCCACTTAGTCATTTATTTCCAAAGTCACTTTTCCTTTCTAATTTTTCATTGACTTTATAAAAGTCACTTTAAAATTAGACTTAATAACTTTATCACTTAAAGTCACTTTTAAATTAGATTTAACTTTATAAAATTATAAAGTCACTTTAGGAGAAAAATTAAATTCTTTTGGACACTTTTCCCTAGGCCAAAGATCAAAGCCTAAGGGAACCACCTGTCCTCCAGTACCAAATTTCAACACTCCCTCTTACCGAGGAAGGTGTTCCTCACCACACCCATCTTGTCTCTGAAGTAGACATGCTTGCCCCGTGGTAAGGCTTTGGTAAGAATATCTGCAACCTGCTCATCAGTGGAAATATACTCAAGCTTCACAACTCCCTTCTGAACATAGTCTCTGATGAAATGATATCTGATCCCGATATGCTTTGACCTGTCATGAAATACTGGATTCTCCGTGAGTTTAATGCAACTCTGATTATCACAGTAAATCACTGAAGGTCTCAACGGCTGACCAAATAAGCAAAACAACATCTTGCGAAGCCAGATGGCCTCACAACTAGCTAGACTGGCTGCCATATACTCTGCTTCCGCTGAACTCAGTGCTACTGACTGCTGCTTCCGGCTGAACCATGACACTACTGCTGAACCCAACTCAAAACAACACCCTGAAGTGCTCTTCCTATCAGAAGCACAACCTGCGCAATCAGAATCAGTGTATCCTGCCAATCTCACTCCATCTCCCTGCCTGTAGTCCAGACCATAATCCACTGTCCCCTGCAAGTACCACAAAATGTGTTTTGCAGCCACCCAGTGAACCTTCCTAGGCTCACACATAAACTGACTCATCGTGTTGACTGCAAAACAGATATCTGGTCTAGTGTTGACCAAATACATCAAGGAACCAATCAGCTGCCTGTACAATGTGGGATCCACCAACTCGGAATCCGAAGCATGAAGCTTCTTCCAGTTGGTGATCATCGGTGTCGACATGGGTCTACAATCCTCCATGTGCAATCTGCTAAGGATGTCCACAATATACTTCCCCTGCCCCAGGAAGAAATGCCCCTCCTCCTGCCACACCTCCAAACCCAAAAAGTAATGCATCAAGCCGATGTCCTTCATCTCAAACTCCGCCGCAAGATCTCTCTTGCAGTGCTCTATGAGTCTCTCTGCACCTGTAATGATCAAGTCATCCACATACAGCACCAGAATGAGAGGCTCCTCACCAATCACAATAAAGTAAAGGTTCGGATCTGCCTCACTCTTTGTGAAACCCATCCCCTGCAAGTATGTATCTATCCTGGAGTACCAAGCTCTGGGAGCTTGCTTCAGGCCATAAAGGGCCTTCTTCAGTCTGCACACATGGAACTCCTTCCCATGCACCTCAAAGCCCTGTGGCTGCTCAATGTACACCTCCTCTTGTATGAAGCCATTGAGAAATGCGGTCTTCACATCCATCTGGTGGATCTTCAACCCATCTCTGCTGCTATCGATATAATGGAACGGATCGAAGTATATCGAGCCACGGGAGCGAAGGTCTCCTCATAATCAACTCCCTCTACCTGGGAGAACCCTCTAGCCACAAATCTCGCTTTGAATTTCTCAATGCTGCCATCTGCAGCATGCTTTACCTTGTAAAGCCATCTGGAAGTAACCACGGATTTGCCCTCAGGCCTCGGCACCACCTCCCAAACATCATTCTTCATGATAGAAGAATACTCTTCCTGCATGGCCTCTCTCCAGACCTGCTGGCTAGCTGCCTCCTCATAGCTAGAAGGCTCAGAGTCAAGGATGCTGGTAACCATCGCCATATAGCTACAAAACCTCTCAGGTGGTCTACTCTCTCTGACCGGCCTCTTCGGCTCAGCAACAGATGTGGCATCTCTCAAGGTGTCCTGAAGCCACTTGGGCTTCCTCTTCCCTGAGCGCACTTCTCCCACCGGAGAATGAAACTCCTCCTCATCATCATCATCAGTAGCCTGAACTCCTAACTGTCTGTCTGCTGTCCTCCTGCCTGCACCTGAACCTGTAGAAGCTGAGGAACCGTGTGAACTGTCCATCAGTGGACTCCCTAGTGAACTGCTCTGTGAACTGCTCTGCATGCTGCCCGGAGCACCACCCCTCTGGCTCGATGAGCCACTGCTCACTGACGGACCTGACATCCTCATAGATGTACCTCCTGATCCCTGCCCACTGGATCCCTGCGACTGACTCAACTGCTACTGAGGGTTTGGCTGATCCAGATACTCTAACTCCCGTGACCTCCTAAAGGCCCTGTCCTCCTCGAACTTCACATCCCATCTGACAACAACTCTCCTCTGTGCAGGAATGTAAATCCGAAAGGCCTTTGAGGTTTCACTGTAGCCCACAAAGATACCCTTCTCTGCGGTGGGCTCTAGTTTGGTCCTCTTCTCCTTGGGTATATAGGAGTATGTAATGCATCCAAAGATATGAAGATGACCAATATCAGGCTTCTTCCCAGAGAAAGCCTCCTCCGGAGTCATGTGCCCCAAGGCACGATGCGGACTCCTGTTCTGCAAGTAAACAGCTGTGTTGCAGGCTTCTGCCTACAAGAACAATGGCAACCCCTGATCATGTAACATGGCTTTGGCAGCCCCTATGATGGATTTGTTCTTCCTCTCCGCAACCCCGTTCTGCTGGGGGTTGTAAGGAACAGTGAACTCCCTCCTAATGCCTGCCTCCGCACAATAGTCAACAAACTCTCCAAGGGTGTACTCTCCTCCATTGTCCGACCTCAAGGACTTGATCTTTCGATCTGTCTGAGTCTCCACAAGAGCTCTGAACTCCTGAAACCGCTTGAAGACCTCACTCTCGGTCTTCAAAAAATAAATCCAGGTCCTCCTGGAATGATCATCAATGAATAAAACATAGTACTCATATCCACTCAAGGAAACATGAGACATCCGACCGCTCACATCGGAATGAATCAAATCAAGTATCCCCGTCGCTCTGCTGTCACTGTTGGGAAAAGGGGATTTGGCAAATTTGCCCATCGCACAACCTCTGCAAGTATCAAAGTGATCAGTACTGAAATCTAGCACACCTGTAGTGATCTCCCGCAATGTCCTCAAGGCTCCATGATACATATGTCCCATCCTGCGGTGCCAAATCTCACACAGCTCAGAACTGCTAGCTCTGCTGTCGGTACTACTGCTCAATGCCAAAAGGGGTTGGAATGCAAACTTGTACACCTTTGCATGGCGTACACCTATCACTCTAGCTGAATCAGCTGGAGTGCCCCTGGGATACATCAACACCTGTCCTCCCCTGAACAGTACCTCATATCCTCTGTCCTCCAAAGCTGAGACGGATATGAGGTTCTTCCTCATCCCTGGCACATAAAGAACCTCTGACACCTTCAAGGGAGGTTTGGACTCCCTCTGAAATGTCACTGTCCCCACCCCGACCGCTCTAACAACTTTGTCATCACCGAGTACTACCTCAATATCAGTGCCACTCTCTGAAAGCTCTGAGAAGTACTCACGAACTCCTGTCATATGACGTGAAGCCCCACTGTCCACATACCAGATACCTGAAGATGCTCCGCTAATCGAGGGAAAAGCATGCTCCCTCTGAACCTGTGTGGCAGGTGATCCGGCACTAGAGGACTCACACGTAGTGAACGCAAACTCCCGGTCAAAACGACCAGCAAAGTCCTCAATCTCTGCTGAAGCTGCCACGTCCTGGTTCTTCCCCTTCTTCTTCTTCTCCGGACACACAACTGCATAGTGTCCCATCTTTTGACAATTCCAACACTTCACCTTGAAATAGTCCTTCTGTGTGTTCCTCTGTTTACCTTTACCTTTGCCTTTGCCTCCACCACCGCTTGTGGAAGCCTGCTTCTTCCCTTTGCCTTTCTTGCCTCCTGCCACCAGTGCTACGTCCTCATCCTGCTCAACTGGCTTGGCTGCCCCAAGCTGTCCTTTCTTGATCTCTGTCTGAATGCAATCATCCCAAAACCTCTCCCATGTGGGAAGGGTCTCACGTGCACAAACCCCATCAGCAAAGTTCAACCATGAACGAGGGAGGCCATTCACTGCAATACGCACCAACTCAGTGGATGGAATGGCCTCTCCAATCGCTGCCAACTCATCTCTCACATTGGTAATCTTTGTGAGATATCCAGATGCACTATCATTACCCATCTTAATGTTCTTTAGCTTCTCCTTCAGGACCATCTTCCGGTTCTCATTGGTACTCTGGTAGAGATTGGACAATGTTGTCCACATCTCATGGGCATTGCTCTTTCCTCTCACATGAGGAATGCAATGGTCTTTGATTCCGTCTATAATCAACCTTTTACCCTTATTGTTCTTCTTTTTATACTCAGCCAACTGAGTAACATCAGTGGGCACAACAACAGGATTCTGTGCGGTATGCACCATGATATCCCAGACTTCTGCCTCCTCAAAGATACTATGCATTCTCTCCTTCCAAACACTGTAATTTGTATGCCCATCCAACCTATCCTCCACCCTCAATCCCAATGACATCCTACTGTCCTAAAACTGAAAAATAGCACTGCTGTAATAAAGATAAAACTGTTGTTTATGAAAAAATCAGCTTGATGGAATTTTCTGAGTGAAAAATCAGCAACTGTAATTTTTCCTTTTGCTGTCCCAAACTGTCCTTCAGCACTCAAGCTCTGATACCATGTAGAAATTTCTGTTTTCCCACCCCGGTTTTCAGTTTCTCCTTATTTCTCCCATGTAGTTAAATGCCCATTCCCATAACCATACATTTAACAGACTGAAAAAAAAAAAATATTGCTGAAAACACAAATTCTGGAAATTTTTCAGAATGCTAGAAATTGCAGAATTAAAAATCAGCAATCAAAAACAGCCATTAAAACATATTAAAACACTGATATTTTGGTCAACTTGACCCTGGAAAAACCCCCTACAACTCTTGGGGAAAACCAGTTTTAAAGCTCTTCTTTATTTCTGAAAATTGTCTTTTTACAGTGAGAATTATTCAGCAAAAAATCAGCAAGCAAATTTACAACTTATCTCCTTTCCCGTGCCTCACAGCAATCTGGAAATTACAGCAAACAGGACAGCAATAAATGCTGTACGGCCTCCGTTTTGTGTGCAGAAAAATCAGCAAACTGCTCCTCGATTTTTGTGCAAAAATCTGCCTTTCACTATGTGCTGAATCAGCTGTACAAATCTGCTCAACTGCTGCCTTGGAATGTGTGCCAAGCTGCTGTCTCCTTCTCCTCCCTGCTCAGAAATCTCTCTTGCTCTCTTGCTCTCCTTCTCCCAATCTGCTCATGAAAGAATGAATGACATTTTCCTCATTTTCCTCCTTTAATATAACTCCAAGTGACTTTTGGGTGATCCAAGTGACTTTTGGGTGATCTCTAAATCCAATGGCTGAAATAGATTTAGATCAATGGCTGAGATTAAATGCTCATTTAAATCTCACTTTCTATTTTTTAATTCACCCCACTTTAATAAAGACCCACTTTGTCATTTATTTCCAAAGTCACTTTTCCTTTCTAATTTTTCATTGACTTTATAAAAGTCACTTTAAAATTAGACTTAATAACTTTATCACTTAAAGTCACTTTTAAATTAGATTTAACTTTATAAAATTATAAAGTCACTTTAGGAGAAAAATTAAATTCTTTTGGACACTTTTCCCTAGGCCAAAGATCAAAGCCTAAGGGAACCACCTGTCCTCCGGTACCAAATTTCAACACATCTTTCAAAGGGATAGTATGCTCCATGACATCTTCCCTATAACCTTTTAATTCATCATAAGAAAATGCTAAAACATCCCGATATTCACGAAGTAAATTGGTTAACTTTTTTCTTTCTTCAATGTTGGTACCCTTACCAATTTTAATGATCTTCGGATCCTTAGAAGTACCAATGTTTACCTCGATGTATTTGCCCGGATCCATTTTATTTTCCTCTTTCATATTTGTGGCATCATGTCGATCAAAGTGCTGTTCTAAGGCAACCACATTCCTAGGAGTAGGATTTATGATATCTTCATAATCATCAGATCCATCCTCCTTAGAATCTATCCGAAAATTTTCAAACTCATCCAAATTATCAAGAAAATGAATCACCTATTTCTCGTCATCAAAAACTTGCCAATGCTCTGAGTTATCTGGAACAGAAGGTCTAAATATAACTTCCATTTTTATCTTATCCTTAATCAGCTCATCAGATAAGAGCAAAGTAGAAGCAGCTACAGCAAGCTCATCTGCCGAACTATTCTGCTCTCTTGGGATAGCCTCCAAGTCAAGGGCATCAAAGTATTCCATAGTATCCCATACAGCATTTCTATAGTTCTTTAACCGTTGATACATGTAAATTTATTTTTAATTTGCATGATAATTAAGTCAGAATCCCCTTTGATGCTAAGCAACTTAACTCTTAAAGCCTTTGCCAACTCAAGACCCAACAACAAACCTTCATATTCATCAACGTTGTTGGTTGCTTCGAATTCCAATCGATAGGCAAACTTGAAAATATGAGCAAGGGGAGATTTTAATACTATTCCTGCACCTTTACCATGTCTAGATGATGAACCATCAAAATACATGTACCAAACTTTATCCTTGAAATCCCCAATGTTTTTATCAACCTTATCATCGGGAAGAACTGTGGAATTAGATAGGATAGCATAATTTCCAATGTCAGATTGTTCTTTAATTATTTCATTATGAGGTCTCCTAGGATCTTCAATGTGGAATTTTCTCTTAGGCTCTCTATTAAGTCTCACAAAACCATCACCTCTAGGAGAAAGAATCATAGCATATGACCAATTCATTTGAATACTCCCTCTTAGATCAGAGGCCCATTTTCTAGATAAAAGCATACCCCAAGCATCAAGCATATCAACAACAACAATGTCCATAACAATCATAATGTCAGGGTAAACTGATAAATGAACCTGTAAATCCTTGTTCAGACCGTGAACTTCAATCTTCTTAGAATCCATGGCACATATATTGTAGTAAGGCCTAGAAACTCTTAAATTAAGCTATTCCATGACCCTCTTAGTCCTAACACAAGCTGACGCACCAAAATCCAGAATGCAATTATTCAATTTATATCCATTAACCATCAAAGTAATAAAGAAAGGATGATGATCCTTGTTATCTGAATCTAAACTTTGCAAATATATAGGAGCATCCTGATAATCAACTTCCGGAGCTTTCTATTGAGATACATTCACTAGAGGAGCTTTAATAGCTTTTAGTAACTTAGCCCTTTGGGAAGGAATTTTCACAATCTCGGAGACAGGAACCCAGATTTTCGCATTATTAAACCAACTTCCCAAATCGACATCTAATCCAGAGTTTGAACTTGGGTTAAAAATTCGAGGGGGAATTTGATTCCCGCTTTGATCTTTATCCCTTCTTTGATAAGTCAAACCCTTATCTTTAGCAATTTCCATGATTTGCTCTGGAGAAGGTTTTTCACCATATAATTTAATCATAATATCATCTTCATTCTCGAAATTATTTATACTAAAAGCTGATGTGGGATGCATAACATCTCGACTGTTTTCCTTAACTTCCATCCAGTCTCTCATAGACAAAGGAAACTCTTTACCCACTACATTTATTTGATTACCTGCCCCAAACATTCCATTATCCAAAATCCTCCTAACTATGGGGCAAGTAGCCTCCTCGTGAAGAGCATCACAAGCCCGACAATAAGGCGGAGCATCATCGACCAAATTAGTATGTTCAAGCGGATTAGGTGGTCTCTGCTCACTAGAATGGCCTTTCTTCTACCAATTATTATTTCGATTATTATTATTTCTAGGCTGGAAATTTTGCGTTTGAGCCCTTTCCATTTGGACCAACCTATTCTGCATTGTAGTTATTTCCTTAGCATGGTTAGAGGTCAATTTCGCTTGGTTAATATCCATGCTTTCAATTTTTTTCAGTAATTTCTGAACAAGATCGTTATCAGGTTCCTAAACCTCTTTTCCTTTAGGTTCTTTCAATTTCGTTGAAGCCCTATCAAAACCTGGGATTTCAGA
Source organism: Pinus tabuliformis (assembly GCA_031772625.1). NCBI lineage: Eukaryota > Viridiplantae > Streptophyta > Pinopsida > Pinales > Pinaceae > Pinus > Pinus tabuliformis. The sequence goes on along the minus strand of CM062814.1, from coordinate 626,497,146 downwards.
CTTCCCAAAGGCTATCTTATCCTTTTCAAGCTCTACTGCTAAATCTTGACAATCCCTATAGTCAATTAGTTTAGCACGTCTTAACCCATAAGAAGGCTCAGGGCTAAAGGCATCAATATAAAATTCCCGAAGAGATTTATCAGTAGGTTTATAATCTTGAGGTAATTCCTTAATGATATCATTGAAGCTCTTGTTAAATTCTTCTGCGGTCTCATTTTCTCTCTTTTTAATGATACTGATAGCTTTTACGAGATGTCTCCCTTCTCTCTTATCTCCATACTTTTCCTTAAAGGCATTAACAATCGATTGCAGAGAATCAAATGAATTTTGAGGCTTTTCGTAAACCAATCTAAAGCATCGCCCTCCAAGGTAAGAACAAAAAGGGTCATTTTTACATCTTCATGATTAAAATCAGCAGCCCTTGCATACTTACCCAGCCATGAACTAAAAGATTTTAGATGAGAATTAGCGCTAATTGCATTATTGCCCTGAAAGATAGGCAACTTATCCATCCCATGCTTTGGAATATCATTGGGATAACCTTGAATGTTAGCAAAGTTACAAGGGGCGAATATGTCCATGATGTCGTGCTCGACCAGGCTAGTAAAAAGCAAACGGATATCAGAGAGGGCTTCTTGTCCGAGATTAACAAGAAGGGTATGAGAAGAGAGTTTGTGTAATCGTACTCTGAGAGCCCTTTCAGGATCAGGAGCAGGATTAACCAAACTGCTTGGATGTCTTCTAGTATACACTCTTGCAGAAGATAGATGAAGTGGAGTTGCCACCCGAATAGAAAGTCTAACTCAGAATAACCTGAAAGCAAGGAGCGAAGGACAAGAAACTTATCCTGGCAAGAGACGAAAGGATGGGAAAACAGAAAAGAGATGAATGTCGAATAAAGCAAGGACAGAAAAAACTCTTTCCCTGGCAACGGCGCCAAAAAATGTTGTCACACAGAGTGTCTAAACACCGCGACCACGCTCAGATCAGGCGTTGTCACCCTAATCCCCGATCTCTCTGTTTAAGTTGCCTCCCTATGACAAGCTAAGGGGGGTAGACCCTATGGAAAAGAACTAGTTGAGGAACAACGAGTTCAGGAGGCACAGCGAGGCAATCAAGTACTTGATTAAGGCTTAGCAATACTTAAGATTGATTAGACATTAAATGATTAATACCAATGCCTTATGGAGTCAATGATCCAAGTAAATGATTCCACAATAAAACCAATAGCTTGAAAATATTTGCAAAATGTCTTACATATAATGAGCATTAAAAAATCCAAGCAATGATGATAGATAGATGTAAGATATTCAACAGATGCACAATGCTTTAGCGATTAAAATTCAAGAGATACAAATACCTTATTCAACCATGAAATTTAAAGGCTAACCAGTTCAGGTCCTAAAATTATTTACCACTTTCAAATAGTTAATCCTCAAATATAAAAATTTAAGCACATTTAACTATAGTAAAATGATAAATACTAATACCACAAAAAAAGACATCAGAAGGAATTTTCAATTTTTAATTAGTCTTTTTCAAAATATATATATATATATATATATATTAATATTTAGAATTTTTTTTTTAATTTAATTTATTTTTTTTATTTTTTTATTTTTTTTTAAATCAAAACAAAACACATTTCATAAAAAATAAAGATTAACGCTACCTAACCTAATTAATATGAACAACAAAACCCAAAATAAATCTAAACTAAAACCTAAGCTAAATAGGAACACCACAATGAAATTAAATAACTTACGATGAAATAAAATTTACCCTAACCCTAAGCATGAAATCGAAACATACAATAATAAAAAAAAATCGAAGTGTATTGCGTGTGCAGGTCCAGGCGGCGGACAGAACTTCGAGCTCAAGCGAGGGGCTGCGGATAGGTTTACGTAGGCAGAGAGAAAAGGGATGGCAGCAATTTTTCCTTTTTCTGATGGAGGGCTGGAACTGCAATGATGGGTGAGGGACGATGAGGAGTTTGACAGGGAATGGAGCAATGCACTGGCAGCGTGAAAATAAGTGAATTAATAGACAATGAAGATAGCACGCGGATCTCGAGATCGCAAGGCAGCGTTTGAAGAGCGATAAGAGGACACAACAGGTCAATGGAGCTGGGTGATAGCTGCAGAGATAGCTGACTGCGTGAGGATGGGAGAGAAATCTCTTGGGCGTGGAGAGTAGATGAACGCAGCGATAGGAGAAGGCCGCCTGAGGGATGCGGATATGTTGGCAGCAGATAGTGTATAAGGTTTGGAGCCAGGCAGCGAATGGATCGATGGAGAGGTAGAAGGAAGCACACAGATGGCAGCAAGGAGAGATGTATGAGGGAAAGCGCAGGTTTGGAGAAAAATGCGTAGAAAGGTTTGGCAGCGAAAAAAATGCGGATTTGATGGGAGTAGCGAGGGTTTTACACAGTTCACCCAAAACTTTTCGAAATTTTCTTGCAACAAAAACGAAAACCCCAAACAGCAGCAGGCAGGTAGCCCAGCAAACTCCACAAAAATTTTCCAGATCTGAAATAAATACCCCTGCAAGAGCTGATTCTGAGGCTAGATCTTACCCTCCGAGGCCTAGATCTAGCTTCAAACAAGAATTCTCCTTCAGATCTGTACCTGCGATGACAAAAACAAAACACCCAGAAATAATATATACAATAATGAAATTAAAAAACCCCAAAAACCCAGTTAAATAATTACAGTAATTACAAGTTGAAGGCTCTAAGTAGCCAAATCTATCATTATGCCACACATATTTTTTTTAAATTTTAAATTTAAAGTGAGGTGCTTTAGAGAAAAACCCTTCATGCATCAACAATGAAATTTCTAATGATAAGCCCAAGATTCAATCAAGCTAGACTCTTCAGAAAATGATAATCGGGAGTTGGCTGGTCCAACTGAAGACTTCCACGAATGCCCGATGATCTCAAAATCAAGGATTCCCTGCACAGCTCAATTCAACCATTAACGTAGAGCAAGAAAACGATAATAAATTTCAGATCTAATAGAGATACCTGCCATTATATCCAGAAATTAAATTACCATTCAAACCCTAGTGATCAAGCAAGATACCTGCACTTAAACCACTCTTTAGAAAGCTATTATGAATGGTTGAAAAGGAAATCCATGCATGAAAATAACACGTCTTACACCATTCCCATGAAGAGTAACACCAGCAGCGATTAACCCCAAAGTCTTTCTTTATTGCTCATAAATAAAAGATTACAAGAGAGCTTTCACTTAGCAGACGACTCAAAGATCGAATGAATCAACTGACAACTGACCCCCTATTTAAAGATAAATTTCCCAACGGCTAGTTCGAGTGATCCTTGTCAAAACGATCTCGACCGTTGATGAGAATCAAAATTTCTTTTAATCTCATCGGTCGAAATTTAAAATATTGAGGAAATTTAAAATTTTTCAATTAAATGCATTTTAATATATTCAAAAAATTAAAATTTTGCATTTATTTCCTCAAAACTTTGACTTTGACTTAACCCCAGGGACCTAAGACATAAAATTTAGCAAAATAATCAACTAACCTTAGTCCCTGGACCAATTAAGATTTAATTTTTTAAAGGACCCACGAATTTTACCTCTGGAAAATTTAAATTTACCTAGGACCTAGGACCTATGAGGGGATAAATTATTTTTCTAACCCTCAAGACATTTTACATCATGATTTTTACATTTTTACATCTCAAGGGGGAAAACCCATTTGAACAAGACCCTCACAGACTACCCAGTTCTGCGACACAAATAGGACCTATGAGGGGATAAATTATTTTTCTAACCCTCAAAACATTTTACATCATGATTTTTACATTTTTACATCTCAAGGGGGAAAACCCATTTGAACAAGACCCTCACAGACTACCCAGTTCTGTGACACAAATATAATCTAGCAGATCAAGCAATTTGTAATAAAATAACCTAACCAAATAGTTAGGATTATTCCCAAATCACTTTTACATAGACTCGATCTAGCACACTAGGACTCCCCTAACATTCTGGTGACAAAATCCATTCCGGCTTTGGGGTAAGGCTGAAGGAAAACTCTGCCGATCATGGATTGGTGAGACAAAAAACCTTCCGGAATGTAAATTGTCATCAAAAAATTAGGTTTGCCTAGGTAATTACATACACGACACGGATCTGCTGAGATTATTTACAATTTACACATGCAGAAAGAGTTTACAATATAACATGATCAGGCTGATGATGATAGTCAAACGATACAGACACATTGATCAAGCGTTATCCCTTTTGCGAAAAAAAAAGGGGGTGTACTGCTATGGGTCGTTGACACGTAGTGGTCAACAGTCCCCTTGTATTTTTTCCTTCGGTACATCTCAGACATATACCTCCATGCTCTTCCTTGAATTCAGGCATCCTTGTCACCATCCGACTCAAATCGGGTAGGGCCTTACAATGAAGATGGGCAAACTTCTAGTGCCATTGAAGAGATGTGTCACACGACATGGTCTCCATTGGACTTCCTGTGATTTGATACAAATTGCCAACCCTGAACCCATGAGTAAAAGCATCTTGAAAATTCTATTTTCAAACACGTACCTTTCCATCGATGAATGCCACCTTGAAACCTTTGACCTCCATTTGCCGAAATGGACACCAGGTTCTTCTTGAGATCAGGTACATAAAGAAACTCTTGTAAATGAATCATGTTACCCTCATTCAATTGAGGCGTAACATTCCCTACACCCTTTCTGGGATAGGTGGCATCGTCTCCAAGAATAATCTCCACGATTGTTTCCTTCTCTATCAAATTAGACAGAGCTTCCTTGAATCTGATGAAGTGCCTTGAAGCACTACTATCAATAAGCCAAATTCCCAAAGAGTCCGGAGGAGTAGTGGAGGGGGCCAATATAAGTTAATTCTCCTTTTGCTTATCTGAAACAACATTTGATTCTTCATACATGGAGTTCCTTGCTTTCATGAAGAGTTGGCTATTTCCTTGATGACCTGCATTCCCTTTTCCTTTGTCGTTGTACCTATCATTCCTCTGATCATTGAAGATGCCCCTGGAATGATTGTTATCATCATCAAGTAATGTGTCCCTTCTATAACACTCCTTCGCATAATGGCCAAACTCATTGCAAGCAAGGCATCTGCCTTTCCTTCCACCCTTAAATCCGGACTTCCTATTGAAGTGACCTTTAGGTAGGCCACCAGATGCTTCCGCTACGCCAATCTGATAATCTTCTTTGATTTGACTTCACCCTTGGTGAATTTGAAGTGGGATGACGAACCCATTAAGTCTTTTGACCTTGTCCAACTGTCTTTGGTGATTGCTCTTCCACTCTTGTTTGGGCTTCGTCTTCACCTCAACGCTGATACCATGTTAATTTTAGGTATGTTCTATGCTTAGCGCAATTTACTTCAACTTTTCCATATTAGCCCAATGGCAATATTCAGATTAGCAATCACATCAGCATGATAGTAAAGTGCAGATACAACATAAACATAAATCGCAGAAAACAAGCCAAGACAACAGGACACGATGTGGCACCAGCAAGGGATAAACCCCAATGTGGGGAAACCCTTGATCAATTCTTCTTATATTCTTCAATAGTTCAGCAAAGAGAGAGATAGTACATATACATCAGAAGTCAACACTTTGACTTGACAAGATCAGACATCAAAGATCTTCACCATGAAGATGACACAATGAGGTTGCAGATCTGATGACAAGGATTGCAGATCCGAACTCAGGTGAAGGCATACTTCTTCAGCTGATTCTCCAAGGTGATTCCATCACCATGCTGCATCCAACACCATGTTGCACCCATCACAGTGTTGCACCCATTACTGTGTTGCACCCATCACTGTGTTGCAGTCATCATACTGCATACAATCATCACTGTGTTGTACCCATCATGTTGCACTACGCTGCACCACTGTCATGCTGCACTATGTTGCACCATTCATCATCATGTTGCACCACTGTCATGTTGCACTATGCTGCACCATTCATCATCATGTTGCACCACTGTCATTCTGCACTATGTTGCACCCTTCATTACTAAATGCATACCAACCTTAGCTGCTTGCTACGGCTTGCAGCCTAGCAGAGCAGCTAGGCAATGGTAACAAACTCCTTCAACAGGTCCAAACAAACAACTTTTCCTTCAGTCCTTTAATATAGAGATAGCTGCTCCTAATTCATGCCTTAGAACAGCAGTATTTAACACTACTACTGCTGGGCTTCTTTGCCTATTTGAGACAATGAATTAGGGCTTCTATAAGCCTGAGATTAGGACCTCTTCTAGGCCTCCTTAATGTGACTTAGGGCAGCGTATGTATAGAAGGCTTGTCCTAGCTGAGCATATATATTCTTGATACTTAAGGACAGCGTTCAAACTTGGTGACAGAAGACCTTTAACAGCAGATGTAGGGCAGCCTCTAGTCTTCCTTTTGCTGCGAAGTCATGCTTGCGATTAGGGCACATTTGGACAGTGACTAGGGCACAAACTGAACTACGGATTTGGCCTCATCCATCAGCGTTTAGGGCCATTCTTCCATAGCAAATTAGATACGAATTATGCTATGAATGCCTCCTTTATGACTGCGTAAAGTTCATCTCCTATGACAACGTTAGGCTTCTCCATGACAGCGTTAAGCTTTCCCATGACAGCTTAGAGGGCTTCTTTCCCATGACAGCGTAGAGGGCAGCGTATCATCTTAAGATCTCTCCTCCCACTAAAACCCAAAGACAAGTGGAGAGGAAGAGATCACAAGAGTTTGTGTGAAAATGACTTGAAGGCCACCTCTATTTATAGTAAAACGTTGAGGGCAGGTGGGGGCAATTTGGTTGCTGGCCGACCTTGACGAATTGTCACATAACACAAATAAACTCATATCCCCATGAATATATGACGAAATCGGATGATCTTTAGATCAATCCTACACCTCTCGATGAGAGGAAACCAAGAAAAATATTAGTTTCCATGAATAAGAAGACCCACATAGAGTTTGGCCCCAGTTGCCAATTTTAACAACGTTACTAGAAAAGTTGTTGGAAGGTCAAAGTTTGTTGTTGTAAGCTGTGTAAGGAAAGTTCATCAAGAAGGAAGGTTGACTTTGTCTTGGAGGGGTCTTTGTCAAGGGTCATAGGTCTTGGAATTCGTCATCTAAACATTCTATAAGAAGAGAAGAATTCTTGTGGGTTTTGCTCTCAAGAAGAGAGGTTTTGGCCCTGGCTAGCAGCCTACATTTTGTGTCATCTTGTCTCTTTGATCTTCATAGTTTGGTAGATGTTTGTGTTGATTTGGGGTAGCATCGGATGTGCTCTAGCCACGAAAATTGGTTTGGGCAGAATCTAACCAGTTTGGGAGATATTAAAATAATTAATATTTTTAATGGAGTCCCTAAGTCTAAACTTGGGGAAAATAAAATATTAATGTGAATTAGTATAAAACTGAGTTAGAATGGTCCAAAAGTCATGGATCAAGTCAGATCTAATCTTAGTCGTTGATTAGGGACTTAATCTCAGCCGTTGAAATGTCAATGAGAAAAGTATAAGAGGAGGCTTAAGGGTCACTTGGAGAACACACCGAGTTGATCAAGAATTCGATTTTCTGGGGCAGGGCTTGCTGAGAAAATCGAAGGAGTGATCAGAGTTGCAGCTGAGGGGTAGTGAATGCAGTAGCAGAGAGGCAGAGATAGTACCGGGAGCATCAGCACAGAAGTCGGGAGAGGGTTGACGCAGAGCCAGCTAGAGGCCACGCAGAAGCAGCCAGAGGCCACGCAGAGGTATCCAGGAGCTGCGCAAAACCTGAGGAGGGCCAGCGTGGGAGACGCAAAGGCTCTAGAGGCTGACGCAAAGCCCAAAGATGCTAACGTTGGGCCAGAGAGGCTGACGCTAGGCAGATGCTGACGCAGACCCTAGAGGTTGACGCTGGGAGATTTCGTGGGGCAGATTGGGGCTGATATCGGTCTACGACTGAGAGGTACTACTGCCGAGGGCATTCTCTGTTGGGTGAACCATTGCTAGCACCCAGATTGTATTCTGAAACTGCTTAATAATAAAACCCTCAAATAGTTGCACCAGTTTTCCCGCATTGGATTTTTCTAGGGACATTAGTCCAAAAATAACGGTGTCACTTGTGTGCTTGTTTTTCCTTCAGTTGATGATCTGTATGTGTTGAGACTTCTTGTATTTATTTTCAGTATTTACATGGTAAATAACTTGTTAATTAAATGAACAAGTAGGGACAAATAAATCAAAAAGTACAGGAAGGATTTCTAACAGTTAGACTTAGAAATTCCAACATGGTATCGGAGGATGGTTGCAGATCACAAGATAACTAAGGGCATCAGCCGAGCAGATCAGCAGCAGCAGAAACAACTGCCCCGAGTGACAGAAGTTGTTCCTAGCAGAAAAGCAGCAAGGAAAGGTTGACGCAGAGCCTGCGTCATCAGTTCAAGTCAGGAAGAGGATCAGCGCAGTGGCAGAGAGGAGCATACCTGACCTACGCAATGCCCAGTCATCTTTCTCAGTGAGGAAGGATTGACGCCTGTGGCCAGGAGGTGCGGATTTTGCTGGTGCTGGGATTGCCCAAAGCCTAGAGGCTCTAACCTTCAGTTTGTTGGGGCATAGGAGGCTGTGGGTAAATTGTGGAGTGAAGCTGGTGGGGTACTGTGGTGAGAACAGTACTTAACAGGGCAAGACCAAGGAGGAGGGAGTTGTTGCCAAGGATTTCTAGCCAAGAAATCCAGATCAGTGGTGCAGTTGCACTAACGATCGGAGTGGGGGCATCTCGACATTTTGACAGAGGGGTTTCCAAGAGGGAAATTGAGGCTAAGAGGGAGTCACACCGAGAAATTCCAGGAGGGAAGTAGAGAGACTCGAAGAGTCAAAAGAGAAGCAACGAAACGGCAGTGAATGGGCTAAGAGATCAAGACAGACTGGACGGAGCCTCAAACTTCGTAGTCTAGAAGGCCAGGATCTTGTCCGTTTTAGACAGGAATTGTCTTAAGCACTTCACCTTGAACACGATAGCGATCCCAGTTGACCCGGCTAAGAACAAAAAGTACTAGGAGGCAATGGCGAGGGCCAAAAGCATCATCCTTGACGGGGTCAAGGACCATGTAGTACCACATATTGCCGAAAAGGACACGGCAAATGCGATGTGGGAGGCCCTGACGAAATTGTATCAGCATACTTCCGTGCAGAGGAAGATGCTACTAGAAAATCAGCTGCGGTCATACCAGATGCAGAAGGGAGAACAGATAGACACCTTCCTCGGTCGATTGAAGGAGATCTGGGATCAACTGACTTCCATAGGGGCCACGCCAGATGAGGAGATGATGGTGAGGACTGCATTGAACGCAGTCTCAAAGGATTGGGAGGTATTTGTCCAGAGCATACTGGGCAGGTCAACCCTTCCAGATTGGGAGGAACTGTGGGTGGCTCTTCGTCAAGAAGAGATTAGAAGGCTAACCAAGGCAGGAAGCAGCGGCAAGGGGGTTAGAATCAAGAAGGAGGAAGAGGAGGATGCTGCCCTAGCATCTGAGGGAAAGCAAGAGAAACGGAAGAAGGATCTCTCCAACGTCAAATGCTTCCACTGTGGGGAACAGGGTCACTATGCGAGCCAGTGTCCAAGGAAGAAGAGCAAGGGAGAGGCTTCTGAGACCAAAGTTGCGCCAGCAAGGGCGAAGAAAGAAGTGGAGACAGATGATGATTGTGCCATGAGTGCTCATACGCCACTTGAGAGGAAGTGGGGAGACATCGAGCTATAGTCAGACGGACTACAGGCGCTAAGGGGCAGGATCCTCGAGGTTCCCAACCTCTTGGATTACACCTTGCTACGGGAGCCCCGAAGAGGAGTAGCGGGACTGGCAGATGTCGATAGGGAGGGATGTGGATGGAGCGAAAAAGGGAGCTACACTGCAGAAGTCTCAGGACAGCGTGAGGCAACAGTGCAAGATGCACATAGTTGTTGCAGCAGCGTAGAGGTCAAAGAGGGAGCACTTGTCAGTGACAGAGGGAGCTTCAACATCGGGAGTGTTTCTAGGTTGACAGAGATGTCAAAGTTGGGAGATCAGTTACTTACTTCTCAATAACTGAGTTGTAGTGCAACAGTTAGCAATGGCAGTGCTATGGGCAACACGATGCAGCATGATGAGAGGGGTTGCAGTGCAGATGCAGCAGTGGCAGTGGCAGGGCCATGGGCAGCAGCATGGATGCAGAGGGAGTTGTCGTACAGATGCAGCAGTGGCAGTGGCAGGGCCATGGGTAGCAGTACATGATGCAGCAATGCAGAGGATGTTGGGCAACAGGCCTAGCATCAGCACAGGGACCGATGCCAAATGATCAGGGTGATGCTCAGTGAGGAGTATTACTAGAGCACAGTCCTTGCTAAGAGGGAGTGTTGATTTGGGGTAGCATCGGATGTGCTCTAGCCACGAAAATTAGTGGAGAGGCTAAAGCACATGAGATCTCCAATACCCAAAAATGGTTTGAGCAGAATCTAACCAGTTTGGGAGATATTAAAATAATTAATATTTTTAATGGAGTCCCTAAGTTTAAACTTAGGGAAAATAAAATATTAATGTGAATTAATATAAAACTGAGTTATAATGGTCCAAAAGTCATGGATCAAGTCAAATCTAATCTTAGCCGTTGATTAGGGACTTAATCTCAGTCATTGAAATGTCAATGAGAAAAGTATAAGAGGAGGCTTGAGGGTCACTTGGAGAACACACCGAGTTGATCAAGAATTCGATTTTCTGGGGCAAGGCTTGCTGAGGAAATCAAAGGAGTGATCAGAGTTGCAGCTGAGGGGTAGTGAATGCAGTAGTAGAGAGGCAGAGATATTACCGGGAGAATCAGCACAAAAGCCGGGAGAGGGTTGACACAGAGCCAACTAGAGGCCACGCAGAAGCAACCAGAGGCCACGCAGAAGCAACCAGAGGCCACGCAGAGCCAACCAGGAGCTGCGCAGAGCCTGAGGAGGGCCAGCGTGGGAGATGTAGAGGCTCCAAAGGCTGAAGCAGAGCCTAGAGAGGCTGACGCTAGGCCGAAGAGGCTGACGCTGGGCCAGAGAGGCTGACGCAGACCCTAGAGGTTGACGTTGGGAGATTTTGTGGGGCAGATTGGGGCTGATATCTGTCTACGACTGAGAGGTACTACTGCCGAGGGCATTCTCTGTTGGGTGAGCCATTTCTGGCACCAGAATGTATTCTGAAACTTCTTAATAATAAAACCCTCAGATAGCTACACCGGTTTTCCTGCATTGGGTTTTTCTGGGGACATTAGTCCAAAAATAATGGTGTCACTTGTGTGCTTGTTTTTCCTTCAGTTGATGATCTGTATGCGTTGAGACTGTACTTGTATTTAGTTTCAGTATTTACATGGTAAATAACTTGTTAATTAACAGAACAAGTAGGGAGAAATAAATCAGAAAGTACAAGAAGGATTTCTAACAGTTAGACTTAGAAATTCCAACAGTTTGATGATAAGAACATTATAATAATCAAGTGAAAAAAGAAGCTAATCAAGTAAAAGAGAGAAATCACCTAATCTAGCTACCCCCAGATTTCTCAACACAAAGAAACCCAAAGTTGGGGTTTGGAATGAATTTTACTCATTTTTTTAAGGAAGTGAATCCCCTCAAGGAAATCTATAAATATCAGAGGGTTGAATTCATTTGATCATCAGTGTATTGGATCAATTATCTCTATTTTTCTTAAGCGTAAGGCTTTAAGGGTTTTAAGACTCCTTTTTTCCTATCAATTTCGATGGTGAAAGATTCCAGCCTAGTTGGTAAAATTATTTTATCATTTGTCCCTGTTTTGCCACAGATCAACTGGAGCAATTCAAATTGAAGAAATTGGAGAAGTTTATCTTGTCTGGCACAACGTATTCTTTTGGATAATTCAGTCTTGTTCTGACAACGGGAATTTATTGTGTGGGGTCAAAGGGGCTGATTGGTCTAGCAAAA